>CM068743.1:60406962-61090097 GCA_035084275.1 Hydrolagus colliei | reverse complement strand
TGGATGGCAGTAGGGAACGGCGATGTATCGGTTTTTCGATTAAACCCGATATGATTTTCAGATCGTATGCCGATAGGTGATTCTAACAAAAACGTATATCGAGAGATTCGATTTTAAAAATATACATCGTTATATTTTGAATATCGTTCCTGGCAATATATCATATTGTTGGTATTATCAGTGTAATGCGATCTTTTCCAGCTTACCTTGTCGACGGCATTGCAACCTCCTAGACCTAGAGCATGGAATGCGCGTACATTCGGTGCGCGCGCACAATTAACGGCTGCGCGACATCCGATGCGCGCGCACACTTTACTGTGATACTCGACGTGAGTCTGGTGTCTTAACAAAGTCGCATCGCTGAAAATTGTAGTTTGAAAATTTACCTTTCTCATCATGGGGAAAAGAAGCCGCCCCGTATGGGACTACTTTGAAAACAATGCAGTCAGTAAATGGTGTGTATAGATGTACAGTTTGCAAGGTCTTGGTTAAGACATCTGATTCGAGCACGAGCAACGTGCGACAACACATTAAGCAGCACCACCCCGCCCAGCACGCTGCCCTCAGAGCGAAATCATCGTCGACAACAGAACGAAGTCGAACCAGCGCTTCGGAGAAGCGACAGGTGATGGGGCCAGGCAGCTCAAACAATTCCTGCTTTATTTAAGAGGAGAACATTGTACCAGAGAGGGGACAAAAAGTGGCAAAGTATCACGAACGCTGTCACTTTTTGCATAGCAAAGGAGAGCTTGCAATGGCGAAGGACATTAATTCAGACTACATAAAAATAAGTGTCTTGTCAGACACACACATAGAAGCAGTGATAATCTGGCTTCTAACTCTGACAGTCAGACTGTCTGTCTCTCTCTTTTCTATTGTAATAGATCTCATTTACTCGTGGACATTACATGCTAGTTTCAAGCAAGAATGGAGGAGAATAAATCTCAGATTTTGTTTTTGGGTGTGTGTGTTCTATTTTGTGTTTAGAGATGTGAGGAGATGAGAAGGTGGGGAAAGTTGGGAGAGAAGGAGGAAGAGAGAAGAGGGAGGAGAGAAGGAGAGGTGAAGGAGGGAGAGAATGGCGAGCGAGGGAAAGAGGTGAGAAGGAGAGGAGAGAGGAAGAGGGAGAGGAGGAGAGGGAAGGAGGGAGAGAAGACGAGGGGAAGGAGGGAGAGAAGGAGGAGGGAGAGGGAGGGAGAGAGGAGGGAAGGAGGGAGAGAGAGGGAGGAGAGGAAGAGTGGAGAGTGGTGGGGAGAAGGAGAGGAGGATGGTGTGAGATGAAGTGTGGGTGAGGAGGGGAGAAGAGAGGGGGAGGTAGGGAGCAAACACATTGTATTATTCAACATACCTTGACACCAACATTACAAACTTTCTGGACCTAGAGCACGCATTTCGAATGTGCGTGCACCGCGACTGCGCGCGCATCGTCAGTGCGGACGCACCGTCAATGCGCGCACCATAAATGCGCGTGCGCCATCAATGCACGCGCACTTCGAATGCACGCGCATGCGCAGTATAAAAACTCGATAGATCGGTTTAAGCAGGTATGAGCAAACCGATATATCCATATCCGGAAAAATCCATATCGCCGTTCCCTAGATGGCAGTGATAGGTTTACAGAGCCTGGTGCTGGAGAGGACACTGCATGGTTCCTACTTGCTGCTGGTACCGTATATCTCCGCGTATAAGGCGCACTGTTTTTGCACGTCGAAGATCTCGAAAGTTGGGGGTGCGCCCTATACGCAGGTACAAGAATTTTTGAGCCTCGAAAATACAGTAAACAGGAGGGCGGCCGGCGCCCCTCCTGTTTTTTAATTCTATGCCTTACCAATATTAATTCTATTAATGCCGTCAGCCGGGTTTGGTCAGTGTCCGGCGGGGGTTGGGGGGGAGCGGGTGATGGGCTTCGGCCTCGGCCGCCTGGGGCAAGCGGCAGCAGCAGTGGACTTCAGTGCTGTACCTGCTGCCTGCCTTCTGCTAACCCAGTCTGCCTGTCTCGCTCCGTGCCGCTCTCTCTCCCTGCTGCCTCTCCCTCCCTCCTGGCTGCCGGCCTGCCTATCTCCCTCTCTCTCTCCCGCCTCTCCGGCCTGCCTGCTTCTCTCCCTCTCTCTCTCCTGGGCTGCCTGCCTCCCTCTCTCCCTCCCTGCCTGCCTCTCTCCCTCTCTCTCTCCTGCCTGCCTGCCTCTCTCTCCCTACCTACCTTTCTCTTCTGTCTCTCCTCCTTCTGCCGGCAATATCATTGAAAATGCTTCCGTTTTGTTCACCAAGAAAAGGTCAAAAGTGGGAGTGCGCCTATACGCGGGTGCGCCTTATAGACGGAGATATACGGTAAACAGGCATGAGGAGTAGGGAAAATTGCCTAAAGTTCCGCTCTGCCCAGAATCAAAGCCAATCCTCCCACTTGCGAGGCAAATACTCAAACACTAAACTACACAATTCCACAAAGAGGGTGGTCAGAAAAGGAAATTATTTTCGCTGATTAGGGGGTCTAGTATTGGAAGGCATAGAATTAAAATCGTAACAGGGAGGTCTAGAACAGAGGAGAATATTTTCAAATGGGGAATGTTGGGTTTGTGGAATTCTCTATAGGACTCCAGAAGCTTGAAGGAGAAAAGCTGAGTGCAGCAGAAATTTGTAATAATTAAGGAAGGGTCCACTAGCCATTCATTAAGAGATAAACCAGATAATTGTGAAATAATAATAATAATAATCCTGCATTTGATATAACTCTTTTTACGTCTTCCAGATAACTCAAAGTGCTGCATGCATGGAATATAATGTAAAGTGAATTGACTATTTTTGTGGGGCAAACACGGCAGCCAATTGCACACAGCAATGTCCCACAAGCAGTTTTGGCCACGGCCGCCAAATATCCGGCAGGCGCTTTATCGCATTGGCCAGGTCCCACGGGTGCCGGATAAACGGGCTTTTATGTATATTGTTTAAAGGATTATATTAGGCATGTGGAGTAAGGAAACTTGCCCAAGTTTCACCCTGCCTCAGACCTCTTGCTTGCGAGGCGAGTGCTCAAACCACTGAGCTACAGGACTCCACTAATGTGTGTGTGACATGCTCTTTGTTCTTAACAAAGAGCATGGTTCAGTCTAGCTCAGTTGTAGCACTTTTGCCTTTGAGACAAAAAGTTGTGGGTCAAGCCCCTTGTTGGGACTGAGAGTTCCACATACATATTCCACTTACACAATGGGAATTTCTCATCCAACACTTTTAAGCATAGTGATGGTTTGCACATATCTCAGCGATCCAGCTGGCCCAAACAAGGCTACGGGAAAGAGCAGGAAATTGGTCTTAGAATATATAATTTTAGTCGATAAGGAGCAGCAATAGTTAAAGGAGCCAATGGCCTCCTCTATAATCCTAGACCATTAACTCTTAATTTCATTTTTATTCTTTAGATGAGTGTTTAGGATTCAGTCAAATGTGCACATCACCAACTCTAAGCAATCTCAGATTGCAAGAAACTGATGTATTTTTTTCCGTTTTTTGATGTGATTCGACTGATGTAACAGAAAGGAAATCTTGCGAGCATTATTATGTAGAGAATGGGAAGCAACTGACAACCAGCCCAACAAAAGACAAAACAAAGGTATGGATTCAGACTTATTATGAGCATTATGTTTATGGATTTGGCATAGCCTACATCCAAAGCATTCGAATAACATCCTGAAAAAGCAATGTTAGTTTGTCTGCCTTCCCTCTATTTAAATTTGTTGAAGGCCCCATTGGTAAATGCATTTCTCCAGACATCCCTTCAGTGATTGATTTAGAAAATAAATGGCCGAGTGATCTCAGCAGTAGGATTTGGACAACTACAATTAAACTGAACAGTACACTGTCACCCTAACATTACTGTACTTTGGCAGGAGGAGAGAAATTATATTTTGTAGCAGAATGGAAAGAGTTAAATCAGAAATGTGTCTGTCGAATGGTTTTCACTATAGTGTCGAGTTAACATCAACAAAGGTTTGTTTAATCATTTACAGTAAAGAGTTTCATAGTACAGTTTCACTTGTACCTTCAGGGGTAACAAGTGTTTCAAGTTGTAATCCATTTGTTTACAGAAAGAGCCAAAGCAATGAGAGCAGGCAATTCGATAAGCAAGGTTTGCTTAAGCAACACTAGTTCGAGACAAGCAGTCAAATACTGTACTGCTCAACCAGGGCTCTGCTTCAATAGGAGCTCCCATTAATTGATTGCAGGCGCATTATTCAATAGAGGACTTTTCTCATCGCTGGCAGTGAAGAGTACAGCCTTCAGGCTATTGAAGTACACACTGCGGTTTTCACCATTCACCACCATCTGTCTTTGGCCCCCATTCTCCTCCTGACAACTGGTGTATATTCCTTGTAACGCCTATAGAACAACAATAACAACTTGTCATTTAGATGGGGCTGCGTCCTGGAGCACTACACAAAACAAGTTACACAACTTCAAATAATACATCTTTTTTAGTGGGGCATAAATTTTGTCTAATTTGCTGTCCCCCCCACAGACACAACCCAGCCCCCACTCCCAGAAAAACCTATAATATTACTACTAATAAATGAGATCATTATAATATTGAAATGTCTCAATGCACTTTGTAGTAATTACTGTTGAGTGATAGATGACTGGGTGTTTGTCGGTAAATGGATCAGCCAATTTGCAAAAAATCACCCAATAGAAAGGAAATATTACTGTAATTGCACAGTAACTTTGGCAATGTTTCTAAGAATTAGTTATAGATGCATCACACAATCAAAAGAGAGTATGGATGAAGGAAGCTCTCAGCCATATGTTCTTCTGCTGTCTGACGTGAAAGAAGCTATACAAGTGTCATTTTGTTGGTGTTGTTCTTACCATTCAGGATCACCAGCCATAACATCTTCCCTTTGGCACATTAATCTATATCTTGATAAGTATGTTAAGCTTATAAAAGAATCTTTATCAGTGCTTTTAAGTTTCTGAATATTGGATTGTACATAAACAGAATTAAATAGAATCTACAGCAACAAAACAGGCTATTCAGACCAACAGCATCCAATTTAGTTATGTAACCTGCAGATACTAGAGACACTCATTTCAACAGATGTTAGAATTTTAGACTGAAAAATTTTCATTTTCAAATTTAATTTAAGTGAATATAGGAATGCACCCAACTACTGCAGAAATTGATAGAAGGAAATTAAATATGGAACAGTAAAAGCATCTGTTTATTCTGTGCTATCTATTTGAACAATTGTAAGTTTATCTTCAGGGAGGGAATGGTATGTAAATGGTTTCAGAATTGTACTCTGCATTTTCATCCCAATATCTTTCTGGTAAGTTTTTTGGTTGGCAATAAAAATGTTTCAAAAAAAGTTTACGATTTCTCTCGTCCTGGAGGAGAATCAAACTTACCTATAAAATAAGCCAGCCACAGCAATAATAAGGACCACTAGGCAGGCACCAAGTATAAGGATGGTTTGTAGTCTTGTACCATTGCTTGAACCTGTAAGTTTAAAACTGTAATCAGAGTTTGAGCCTCAAAACATCTATACTTTTTTAAAAATAATGTGGGCTATGGAAACATCATTCAGTCTCTGGAACCTTCATGTTTCAGCGCCCTTCGTTTCTTTTTCTCTCCTTCACAAACTAAACAAGATTATAATATAAGTAACATTTGATACTGGCGTGTCATACGATAGCAACTATTATTGTAGTCTCGAGCAACAGAAGACACAACTGAATCCTAGCTCTAAACTGTCAGGAAAAAGAGAGAAAAATACAAATTTTCTATTCCTAAACATTATCCCACACTCTGTATTGATGTACTGTATATGGGAAAGACTATTCTCATCTTTCATGGTCGAAATGTCACCCACCCCCCCCCCCCCCCCCCCCCCCCCCTCACCACCGCCTATCCCAACACCTTTAATGTCCAGGACCACACAAAAAAAGAATGGTCCATTGGAAGAGGGGGGTGCAGGTGTGCAATTTGTTCCTTCAGGAAGAAGAGTAAAAGGAGAAAAATAAATTTTGTCAACAGACAGAAGAGTGAGAAAACTTCTCGAGAATTTTCATGGAAACCAGGTCAATGAACCTCTAATGCACCATGAGCCTTGATTCATTCACTCCGCTTTCTCAGCTGTTTTCCCTTTCGGAGCCTGGGACGGAATTGTTAACCATTTCTGCTTTTTGTCAAATGGCAAGAAATGAGGCCGTTATGTTACCCTATTAAGCAGTTTACCCCGATCCCCCAAAACACTCAATTTGATCAAACTATTAGTTTAAGCAAAGCAATCCCAAGCATGAATAAGTGCTTAGTGCACATTTATTCAAGTTTGAGAAGTTTAATGGCTGATTTAACACATGTAGTACATTGTTGCTGTGAAGAACTAGATTAGTTTGGGATTGGAGAATTCAATACTCTTTACAGATGTCAAAAGATCTAGGAACAGCGGAGAACAGTAGTCCGCTGATCAGCATCCAGATTAACATTCAGTTGGAAAATATTGTAGTGTTTCAGTCAGGGAAGCGTTTGAATAAAAAATGTTTATGATACGTGCACGTATATAAAATAGGTCTGATCTGAAAGAGGCAATGTGGGTCTTGAAATGGTGACTGGAAAGGCAAAAAGTGAAAAAAGGAGCAACACAGAGAAGGATATACTTGTGAAGGGGATTACGTCTAATCTGAATTCCGTTCCTTCAAAAGAAACTGGACTCGTGTTTTTTCTGTACTCCCTGTCAGCATTCCGTGCTTCACAAAACCAAACGATGGTCTTCTCTGAATACATGGCTTTATAGAAGCAAACCAGATAGAAAAACTCAATAAAATGGTTATTATGTTGGACAAATGGCACTGAATCAAACTGTGAGATAAGTAACCAGAGTATAGCAGAAGCCTCAATTTGAAACAGTTGTGATAGTGCAGTGAATGTTACATTCATACATAGTGAAATGCCAAAAATCAATTGTTCTCATTACTTAAAAGAGTGAAGGCACACATAGCACATACATACCTTTAACTGATACAACAGTACTAGCAACAGCTAAGCTAGTATGATCAGTTAGTGTAATATTCACACAGTAGATCCCAGATTGATTGAATCCTCTACGAAGGGTAAAATGGCACATATCAGCAGTCTTAACGGAATCACAAATGATGCTCTTTGGCACCATGCATGACTTGTCTGCAATCACAGTGCACACATCAGTCGGGATACTGTAAGACAAAAAAAGTCCATTAAAGTGAGGCTTTCGATAAGATGTGGTACAGGATTGTGTGCGTTTTTTTGGACAATTTTCAGTAAATAATACTAATAATAATAATTCTTGCTTTTGATACAACACCATTCCATGTCTTACAGGTGTCTCAAAGCGCTTCACCGAATATATTGTAAAGTGAATTGCCTGTATATTTTGTGGCAAATATAGAATACAAGAAAGTTTGGACATGCTCTCCAATGAACTCTATAAATTGTTATTGCATTTACATGGAAATCTATGCACAAATTGTCACACCGGGCTACAAAATAATCAATACATTTTACAGTAAATTCTGTGAAGCAATTTGAGATATCCTCGTGAAAGGAACTATATCAAATGAAAGATTATTACTATTATAACTTCTATAAGCACAGTTAATGTTCATTTAAGAGACCCCAGTACTATGTCTTCATGCTACTAAATAGGGTACATTGAACATCCAGCATCTGTCATATAAGGTTGAGCTCAAGATCCAGTATTAGTGTAGTTGAGGGGATAGTTTCTGTGTTGAGTGTAACCAGAACAAATGTATGTTAAAGCAAGAGAAATGTTGCTGATCTAGTTGGCTTTGAACTGGTCTGCACCAATCTCTATATTCTCCAAAACTTTCAGTGATATAGAACATTCTTTTGATAAGGAGGAGGGGATTACTCCATAAATATAATAGTGATAATTAGTGTTTAATTGTATGTTGGAGAATGTCTTAAGTAAAATAATGGAATCTAATCCGTCCAAAGAAAGTTATATACAGTACAACAGTTGTAGAATAACTCTTATTCATGCATGCATTGAATCATCTGTTGGTTAAACTCCAATTTGTTTTTGATTATGTGTAGAAAGGCTTTTCCTGACTTGGAAAGTTCAGGTGGGAATGTCTCATAGTGTTACAAATTGCCAATGGCAAGCTACCTTATTCTTTATGAGATAAACACAAACAAATGCAACAGTAAGTAAACCTGCAAATCATAAACCTGTGGAACAGGCTCCATAGGGAGATGGTTGAAGCAGGAAATGTTGTTTACACAAACACAGATTAGATTAGTTTTCTTTGGAGAAATAATTGCTGTGCGCAATTAGCTGCCGCATTTGCCCACATTTATACAGTCAATTCACTTTACAGTGTACAGTATTCAGTGAAGCGCTTTGAGACATTTAGAAGACATAAAAAGCACTACATGAATGCAAGAATTATTATTATTATAATAACATTATGAGATGTAGTACATGGGTAGTTGGAGACATATGTGCATGTGACCGCCAGGAAGGTGGAGGGCATTTCTTATGTTATTATGTAAGCAAATGGTCTTGAATAAAGTGGTTCCATACCTGCCATTGCACGTGACAACAAAGTCTACCATGGAATTGGACAGAGGTTGTGTGACAACCTGAACACTGGTCATCTGTACAATTTTCATTTCAACTATTCCATCTGACAGAGAAAAAAATAATCATTCTGCTGCATTTTATATACTCCCTCAATCTTAATTCTACAAATACAGTTAAGAGGCATATGCTATTGTATTAAAAATTACAAGCAATCAGTTGTAAAGTATTTAGTCCAATTTTTGCCAATTTTATTAGAATATTATTTTATAGAATTGCTAGACTATGTATCAATTCAACATGATATCCGACACATTGTCAATATACAACATATGATCTTTCTCCCTTAAGTTTATGGGTTTAACAACAACAAAATTGCACTTATATAGCACCTTTCACGTTGGGAGGACGTCTCAAAGCGCTGAACAGTCAGGTTGGGACCCGAGTGGGGGAGGAAGATGGTTGGAGTAGGGGGAAAGGGAAGGAGAGTGGGAGAGGGGGAAGAGTTAGTGGGGCAGCCGAAGGCGCAGTCAAAGAGGAAGGTCTTGAGACCGGCCTTGAAGGAAGAAAGGGAGGAAGACGGAGGGGCTGCAGGATGGAGTTCCACATGGAGTTCAAGCCCCACATCAAGACTTGGAACTCATATAACATGACAATTCATTGCTGCATTGTTAGAGATGCCCTCCTTTGGATGAAGAACAACAACAAATTATATTTGTACAGCACCTTTTACGTCAGGAGGATGTCCCAAAGCGGATGAGACCTACCTTCCCCCTCTTCTGTGACCATTACCACATCATCTGGGTTCTTCCAGACATACTTTTTCTGTCTCTGGTTTTCCCCCACTCCCTCCCACTCACCCCCACTCCCCCAGTCCCTCCCACTCCCTTTGTTTTGTATTATTAACACCTCAAAAAGAGAAGGGAGTTACTCCCTGGATCCTGGCCAACAGTCCTGTTAGGTTCGATTAAATCTGTGACCCTGCAGTGAAGTATGAAGTCGTATATTTTTAATAAAGATTAATATCATAACCCCAACCTCTGATTGCCCCCAACCTCTGGAACTCCATCCCGCAGTCTCTCCGACTTGCCCCTCCCTGGCCTCCTTCAAGTCCCGCCTCAAGACCCTCCTCTTCGACAATCCCTTCGGTCACCCTAAATCCCCCTTTGCCTCCACCCTTCTCGTCCCCAGCTCAGGTCTGAAACAATGACTGTCCAGCTCCTTGGGATGTCCTCCTGATGTGAAAGGCGCTATACAAGTGTCATTTTGTTGTATTTTGTTTTTGTGATTTTCTTTGGTCGACTTAAGACATGTAATATGATTGCAAACTAACTTCAATAGTTTACATAAGTTGTTTCAGAACTCTGGGATTGCTTATATCCTCCAAATAAAACTGATCACTCATTCTGTGGCTTAGTGCAACATTGCTGCGCACAAAGTGACTTTGAATTTGCCTATGAAACACAGTCACTGCACTTTATAGAAAATCCTGTGAAGCACTTTGGAATAGTCCTCCCGAAGTGAGAGGTGCTATACTGAACATAAAGGTTATTATTTATTCCCCCCATGTGTCTACTCCTCCAGCTTCAACTCCACGTTTGCTGATGTTCTGTCGGCTTGACTGATGGCAAAACCGATGGCAAAATGTTTTGATGACAAAACTTCCTGGTGAACAACTAAATGTTCACCAGGAACAACTAAATGTTCATAAGATGGAAGCCATACTCATTGGCTCCCATCAACGTCTCCTATCCTATGGCTCTGATCTCCTCTACTCTGCACCATCTCACCAGTTTTTTCCAGACTCCACTGGTTCCCCATTGCTGAAATTGCTCAATTTCAAGCTTCGTTTTCAAATCCCTTCATGCCCTGGCACCTCCCTACCTCTCTGACATGTTATCTCCCATTCCACAACCCGCTGCCCCCACTCGACTGGCTCCGGCCTCCTGCATGTCTCTCATTCGTTGATGGCAGTGTTTTCAGCCTCTACACTCCAAAACTCTGGAACACTCTTCCTCTATCCCTCCGCCATCCTCCTTCTTTCTCCATCTTCAGGTCACTCCTGAAGACCTTCTTATTGGACTGTGCCACAGTGACTTCCACCTCCGATGGCTAGGTGTCGTGCTCTGCCACTGCAAGCACCGTGTGATGCTACCCTACATGAGGGGTGCTATATAAATGCAAGTTGTTCTTGTTAATCCTTTAGGGAGTGATTGTAGAAGCAATCTGACTCCTATTTGGCTTTGTGTTAAATCATAATAATAATAATAATCCTTGCATTTGATACAGTACCTTATCATATCTTCTAGACGTCTCAAAGCGCTTCGCAGAATAGACTGTAAAGTGTAGTGACTATATTTGTGGGTGAAATGCAGCAGCCGATTACACACAGCAGTGTCCCACAAACAGTTGTGAGTTGAAGGCATGTGGAGTAAGGAAACTTGCCCAAGGTTTCGCCCTGACCTGCCGGGAATTGAACCCAGGTCTCTATTGCGAGATGAAGGCTCTAACTAATGAGCTACAGGACTGTGACTTGCGAGGCAAGGGCTCTAACCACTGAGCTGCAGGATTCCAAAATATCACTTGTTTCAAGGATAAATCAGATGATTTTCTGGAGGGGAATAATACCTGGGGATACAGTATATACACACACATCCACAGACACATGCATCGTCACTCACACACGTGCAGAAACGCAGACACACACATACAGACGCACACACAGACAACACATAAAACACATATAGACACACATGCAGAGACACACACACAGTCACACACACAGAGACACACATAACAGACACACCTGTATGATAGAGACACATATACGCCAGACACATGCACAGATACATGCAGAGACACACACACACACAACAGAGGCAAACATGGAACAACAGAGGCAAACACGGAACAGAAACATAACATACAGAGACACACAATAGAAATACACCCAAAGACAGAGACACACACATAATAGATACACACACAGAGATACACAGGTAACAGATACACACACACGTACACTCACAAAGACACACACACATAACAGACACATACAGACACATACGCACAGACACACCTATGACAGAGACACGCAGAACAGACAGACACACACACAGTACACAGTTTGAGACACGACAGATAAAGTGACTGGTGGGGATGGAATCAATGGAGGCAACTTTACAAGGAGAGACAGAGTTGCAGGTTTGATTAAAGTCTAAAGATGCGATTGAGGCTTGAGCATCACAAGACTCTATGTCAACCCGTCCACAACCAGACACCCAGAGCAGACGTCTCCGATGGGAGAATTTGACACACACTGTGCCTTATCATGTCTTCGAGACGTCTCACAGCGCTTAGCGAGACACGCTGTCAAGCGTAGTGATTGTAAATGTGGTATAAGTGCAATCTAACTGCAATTGTTTACTTAAGATATCACAATCTAAAAGTTCCCAGATGAACTTCTGGATGACCCTTAATATATGTAATGCTATTAAAGATGGTGTAACAACCAGCTCTTTATTAACAGTAAAAATTTACCAATTGGCAATGTCACTGCCTGATTGTGTGGACAGGCTTCAGCTTTCATCACCACAAATTTGAATTGATGAACTCACCTCAGATCCTTAAATAATGTCACTGTAATTGCACAACACCTTCGGTAAGAGTACCTACCAACAATAGTGATGTTTGTTTTATAGTAACCATATCGGTAGAGCCGGCAGTCTAAGCAGGGAGTCCGTTTCCTTTCCAGTTGCAATGGCCTTTCCATAGCTTTGGTCATTGGTGAACCAGTAGCTGAAACGGTGCAAACAAATTGTCAAGCTAGCACTGTTTAGTCAATGAGGATATGTTTACAGTAAAAGAGATATTAGTTGTAAATAGATTTTTGCTGTACAAGTGAATGCCAAACAACAGTTTTCTGAAATAGATAAAACCTTGGGCAAGTTTCCTTACCCCATGCACCTGATAATAATCCCTCAAGACAAAAAAACAGTAATAAATTGGTCATTTCAATCCACGGCTGTTTGTGGGAACCTGCTGTGTGTAATAGGCTGCCGCGTTTCGCGCACAAATATGCAGTCAATTTACTTTAAGTGCTTTGAGATGTCCAGAAGACATGAAAAGTGCTATATCAAATGCAAGGATTATTATTGTTATCAGTGAAACTATTATCAGACTAGCTATGTTTTGAATAATAATATCACATCGATAGCTCTTCTATGGGGTAAAATCTACCTGGTTTATACAACAACAACGAAATGTTACAAAATTAACCCTTTCTCACCGCTGAATGACTATAATCTATCAAGTTTGAAAAAAGATGTGTTTAATAAAATCTCCATTCAATTTTTTTTCAATATTCCATCGAGTAATGTTCAATTTTCACTCTGATTTCTTAGCTCTTCTCCCACAACGCAATACTTACTGGAGTTGGTTGCAGGAGACATGGTGCCTGTGGGTTTTGAAGTGTTTGTAGGCTGTTGAGTGGATGTGGAGTTTGGTGGAGTTGTGGGGACTGGAGTTGTGGTGGATTTAGTGGTAGACGTGGTGGGAGTTGTGGTGATTTCAGCAGTAGTTGTGGCTTCTGGAGTAGTTGCTGGTTTTGGAGTGGTTTTCACTAAGACAAAACCAGGAGAGGTTACATTATGGGCAGGGTTAGTTTCCCGGGGATATTAGAAAGCTAAAAATAAACCCCATAATACCCTTTAGCATTAAAGTTTTTTGTGAAAATAAATATTTTTGTGAAAACAAAACAAAGAATATTTAGAATAATGAAAACTACAGTATATTAATAATTACAAAGTTAAATCAAGTTTAATTCTGAACTTAAACAATTGTTACATGTTTATAGTACAGTATGTACAAGGTTTATTTTGATATTTCACTGAATGATAAGACCAAAAAGATACAAGCCTACCAGTTGTAGGGTTTGTTGTAGTAGTAGGATTCATGATGGTTGTTTTAATGGAGCTACAAGCGACTGGTATGATTGCTTCAACAATCAGAGTAGGGCTGTATTGTCCCAACATTGTGTAATTGTGAGTTGCAGTTCGGACATTCGAAACAGATTCATTTCCATCATCGAAATTCCAGCGGTAGGTTATGGCTGCCTTCTTTAGGTAGTTGCTGGGATCTTGAATTTTTACATTAAAAAGCATCTTCAGATTATTTATGTAAATGTTTTCATTGCTCTTGAGCTTATTTTTCTGGGAAATGGTCACAAAAATTGGGATCTTATCTGGAAGATAGAAATAAGTTTACAGGTAAGACCAGCAGAAACACAAGGCGAAAACTACCGTAATCATTTTTCAGTAGTTATAGAGGTAAAGATAACAAGCACTCAAGTTTTGCTCCTCAATTTGTTTCCAACATATACCAGAGTACTGTACATGTTTCCAGCAGATAAGAAACTGGGTACCAACAATCCTAATGTACTATCTTCAACAATCAACATATTTTCCAAAGTAGCTAAAGCGACCAAACCTCTTGCTACCATTCACTCAGGATTGAGAATACAAATACATTTTACAATGGCATGCAGTGGAGGTATATGCCTTATACAACAACAACTTGCCGTTATCTAGTGTCCTTTGCACGGGATAGCGTCCCTGAGCGCTTATGTTTATGTTACAAATTAATATATAATATATTTATATTATATTTCATTAGTGTTTAGGTCAAAGTAATAAACAAAATTACTGTTCATTTCATACAATAAATGCAAGCTTTCCAAAAATCATGTGAAGCACTTTGAGACATCTTGACAAAGTGAATCGGTGGTATATGAAATGCAAGGATTATTATTATGATAAATATATTAAATTGATATTTATAGGTTACAGGCAAAGTTCGCCAACTATAATAATAATCATTACGTTTGCTATTGCACCTTTTGAGTCAGGAGAACACCTCAAAGCGATTCACAGGAATCACAGTACAGTGGAGTGATAATAGTACAGTACTGTGTATAATAATAGTTTTGTTGGCAAACATAGCAGCAAACTTGCTTTTGCTGCTCGCTTTTGGTTCAAGATTCCGCCCACAAATATATACAGTCAATTCACTTTACAGTATATTGTGTGAAACGGTTTGATACGTCTTGAAGACATGATCAAATGGAAGGATTATTATTATCTTGATTAGGTGAACATAAACATTTTTAAACCAAGGCACACTCCATAAAAAGATCAACCCAATTATCCTGCTAGACTTACCTGTCACAGTGTATGGGTCACTTGCTGTCGTAATTGGAATATACTTGTTCTTGCCACGATGATTTTTTCGGTAGACAGACAACTCCATCATGTGGTCAGCGAGTGAAATGTTAGCCGTATTGATAGAGAGGAATATCTTGGAGCCGCCAGTTTGTTGAAAATATTGGCCTAAATTTGAAACAGGTTTGGTTAAGAGGTTGTACCAGAGGATCACCAAGACTGGGAAAAAATGTTCACACTACCAACCTTGTGTATGCCAGATATAAATAAAATTATTTCTCCTCCATTCTGTGTGCCTGAGGAAAGGATGACCATCTGGGAAGACATTACACTTGGTAAATTTGGTGCAGTTAAACCACCCATAGTCATCAATCCAGGATGTCCAGTTGTACACATATTGACCACGAAAGAATGAGGAGGCTGCAAAGTAAACAATACCATGATTATTAATAAATCAGATTATTATTATTATTAGTGATTTGTACCACACAGAGGAAACATATCTACATCTTGTAATACAGAAGAGAATCTTCTGAATAGTTTGAAATAATAATAATATAATAATAATCCTTAAATTTATAAGACATCTAATCGATGTCTCAAAGCGCTTATTATAAGCGATCTTCCATAATACAATACCAACTTTCCTTGATTTAGCGCCTTTCATACAGCGTGAAATCTCACAGTGCTCTATAAAAATGGGGTTGAACAATGAGGAAGGAAGATGGGAAGACAGGAAAGGGGAAGTGGCCATCAGGGAATTTGAAGAAGTAGATTTTGAGGAGGGAAATAAAGACACATAGAGAAGCAGGGAGACAGAGGAGTAGGTGGAGGTTGCGGGTGCAGGATCTGAAGTTCCAAGAGTAGCAAGGAGAGACTGGGGAAGCACAAGAAACCTGAATAGCTGAGTAGAAAAGCCAAGTGGACATAGGCGAGAGAAAATGGCGTGTTGAAATGCTGCAAATGCAGAAAAGAGACATTGCTAAGTTCTGTTTCTAAGTAGTGTTTCTAAGTCTGTTCCACACTATAAGCACATTTACCATTTTTGCAGTTTGAATCATATATTATATCGCCATTGTCATCTTCCTTCTGACATCTGGGAAAACGAAGCATGACAGCAAAGGTTACATTTGCTCCTACCAGAGTTGGTCCATCATTGGTCAAGTGAGCCACTACTTTCCCACCTGAAGGAGCAAAATAACCAATCAGATTAGTAAAGAGCATATGATATATTAGCTCAGATAGGTATATTCTCACAACAAATTAAAAACAATTCCTGCAAAATGTTTTGAGACACATCAACGATAAGGCACTGGATCAAAGACAAGCATAATAATTATTTATTATAAGAACATAAGAATTAGAAGCAGGAGTAGGCCATTCGCCCCCCCTCACCCCGAGCCTGCCACGCCATTCAATAAGATCATGACTGATCTTCTAATCTAACTCCACCTGCCTGTCCTATTCCCATATCCCTTTATCCTCAAGAAATCTATCAATCCCAGTCTTGTATATGTTCAAGGACTGAGCATCTACAGCCCTTTGTGGGTAGAACATTCCATAAATTCATTACCCTCTGAATGAAGAAGTTTTTCCTCAACTCAGTGTGAAAGGGCTGACCCCTAATTTTAAGACTGTGACCCCTGGTTATAGTTTCTCCAACTGGGGAAACAGTCTCCCACTATCGTGCCCCTTAATAATCGTATAGGTATCTATAAGATCACCTCTAATTCTTCTATATTCTAGCGAGTATAGGCTTAGATTGCTCAACCTATCCTCATAGCTCATCCCCTTCATCCCAGGTACCAATCTAATGAATCTACGCTATACCCCCTCCAAGCGAGTACATTCTTTCTTAAATATGGAGACCAAAACTGCACACAATATTCTAGGTGCGGTCTCACGGGGCCCTATACAGTTGCAGCAAGACTTCCCTACTCTTATATTCTAACCCTTTTGTAATGAACGCCAACATAACGTTAGCCTTCCTAGTTGCTTGCTGCACCTGCAAACTAACTTTTTGTGACTGGTGTACAAGGACACCCAAGTCCCTCTGAACGTTAACACTATCTAGTCTCTCCCCTTCTAAAAAAAAATCTGCTCTACTGTTTTTACTACCTAGGTGAATGACTTCACACTTCCCTACATTTTTATACTTCATCCACCACCTACTTGCCCACTCACCTAGCCTATCTATATCGCTTTGCATTTTTAAAATGTCATCCTCGGTGTTTACTCTCCCTCTTAGTTTAGCGTCATCGGCAAATGTGGATATTTTAAGTTCGATGTTCTCATCTAGATCGTTGATATAGATTGTAAATAGTTGAGGCCCGAGCACTGATCCTTATGGCACTCCATCAGTCACATCCTACCAATCTGAGAAGCACCCGTTTATCCCTACTCTCTGTTTTCTTCCCGTTAGACATTCTTCAATCCATGCTAATATATTCCCTTTAATTCCACGAGCCCTTATTTTGTGGATCAACCTTCTTTGCGGCACCTTATCGAATGCTTGAAATAAGCAATAACTTGGGAATTCATATCGATTTCCAGTCTTACAATGCAGATCTTTTTGAAGAACTGGCATAGTAATGTGAAATAATAATAATAATAATCCTTACAGTTGGAATAGGTCCCATAGGATTTCACAGGATAAATTGAAAAGTGAGGTGACTGTGTTGGTGTTGAAGTTTTAGTTGTAAGAGGTTTGCCCTTGGAGGAATTTACAGCTTGTAGATTTTTTAGGCACATGGAACCATTGTGTGACATCGCGATTTAACACATTTCACCCACAAAATATACAGTTAATTCACATTACAGTATATTCTATGAAGCACTTTGAGACATCCAGAAGACATCGTAAGATGCTATATCAAATGCAAAGATTATTAATTATTATTACTGTATGTGTAACAGTATTTTCTTAAACTGTGATATGACACATGAATCATTCACCAATTAACAGAAAATACATTTTCTGAACAAATAATGGTTTGGATTCATTTTAATTGATGACTCAGATGGATATTTTGATCACACAACCTCCCCCCACCTCACCCCCCAACCCAACTGTTTTATTCAATGTAATGTAACTTGAGGACAGGATGAGAGATGCAGCCTGCTTACTTAATTCTACAGAGTATTACTGCAGATTGGAAATACCCAATGCTTGATTACTCGAAATGTATATTAGGGTACTGCTGGGTTTTGAAAGGGTAAAACTGTGCAGCTTGCCATGGAAAGCAATGGAAAGCCTAGCATCTAATATGGAAGGTCCACAACAACAACAACAACAACAACAACACAATTACATGTATAGAGTGCCTTTCATGTCAGGAGGACGTTCCAAGGTGCTGGACAGTAACTAAAGTCTGTATGTCAATTTTAAGGCACAAATGTGTGCCCACCCTGGCATAAATGTTTCTTGTGTCCTATATTTCCAACAAAGGCTCCAAAACAAATTTGCAGGAGTGTCAGTGTTCGTTTCCAGCACCACCATAGGGGCCTCTGATCATGAGTTGCTGAATCAAAAAATGGTTATAATAATACTTGCATTTAATATAGCACCTCTAATATCAAAGTGTCTCAAAGCAATTCACAAGTAAATGCTGTCAGGTGTTGGTGACTGTATTTGCTGGCAAACACAGCAGCCAATTTAAGCACAATTAATCACAAGGTGAATGACGAATTTTATTTGAGGATTGTTGGCCAGAACGCATGAGAAATTCCTTTCTCTTTACAAAAAATATCATGGGAATTGTAAAAATCCACTTGAATGGGCAAATGGAACTTCGGCTCTAACATTTTTTTTCTGTGCGATGAGCATGTCCAACAATGTGATGCTTGCCCAATGAACAGTGAATATTGAGCTCAAAAGCCTAATATGTGGCTTAAACTTACAACCTTCTGTGTTAACAACTGAGCCAGGCTGTTGTGGTGGGGAAAAAATAATGCTTATTTTACAGAAGACCTTTAACGATCCAAACGTTCTCATCTTTAACTAAGCAAGATTCAAAGTCAAAGAAGAAAAAATGTCACCCATCTAAATATAATCCCTGCAATACAAACACAAATACTTTTACATTTACTTACCTTTCCAACAGTGTTTCCATCGGATGTCGTTTATCCTCCAATAGGGATAGATTTGGTCATTCCAGAAATTGCTATCAGGGAGCCATCCAGGTAGATGGATGGAATGCCGTGCGATGGAGAACAATTTCCTTCCCTGGGTTAACACATCACGGTAAGCTGGCAAAACAAATGCATAGCTGGAAGCTCATGGTAATAAATAAAAGCTTGTTTTCATTGATAAACCATTACCTGGTCACTAGACAGTGTACAGAGCATAGGTGCACTTAATAATCCTTGCATTTGATGTGGCGTTTTTCACGTCTTCTAGACGTCTCAAAGCGCTTCACAGAATATACTGTAAAGTTAAATGACTGTATATTTGTGGGCAAAATGCGGCAGCCAATTGCGAACAGCAGCGTCCCCACAAACAGTCATGGATTGAAGTGACCCGTTTATTATTGTTTATTTTCCTTGAGGGATTATTATCAGGAGTGTGGAGTAAGGAAACTTGCCCAAGGTTTCGCCCTGCCAAGAAGCAAACCCAGGTTTCTCGCTTGCAAGGCGAGTGCTCTAACCACTGAGCTTCAGGATTCTATGATACAGTAAATACCAAAGTCAGAAAAGTGAGAGAATATGTGAGCACAGTTTATGAAGGAGCAGTGAGTGTGGAAAGTCAACACAACCAATATGTTCTCCTCTAGTTTACTAAGTGCTAATATACAGTACTAAACTTACTTACAGTGTACAGTGATCTTAACACTTATAAGTGGTTGGAAAAGTGCATTTTTCACTTGCTTTTTAAACACTATAGAATTATCTGGTACTAGCATCAATTGTATCTGCAATTTCACATATAGAGATGCTTATAATTTAAAAAAGGGAAACAAAGTACTCTGTACACAATCCTAGCTGGGGTGAAACCTTAACGTTAAGTTTCCTTACTCCACACGCCTCTGTTTACCTCGCAGTAAGGTAGGAACCTGGTTGTTGGTCAATTGGCAGATCCTGATTTTCCGAGAGTAATAATCCCTCAGAAAAATGATGGTCGCTCAATCCATGACTGTTTGTTGGACGTTGCTGTGCATAATTGGCTGCTGCGGTTCGCCCACAAAATACAGTCAATTTACTTTACAGTGTATTCTGCGAGCATTTGAATTCTCTTAATTATGTGATAAGGAGTTATAGCAAATGCAAGAATTATAGTTATAATTCTATCTGTAAAATATTCAAATTTAGATTTTTTTTCAAACACGAGCAGATTGGGTTAAAGGAGGAGAGGAAAATAACCTCTAATCCTTTTCATGTGACTGTCAAATGACTACAGATCCACAGGATATCAGCAGATTGGAAATTGATAGCGCTCTGGTTCAAAACAAATGACATCACAAAACTTTAAAATCGTAACACCATATAGATTATTTAAGGAATAATGTTGGGATTTTAAAGTTTTGTGGGTCCACAACCCATAAAGTGCACTTACTGGCCAAAGTGCTAACTTTGGTAAATCTGTAAGAATTTTCAGGATAAATAATAATAACAAATGAAACTCCCATGGAATGATACACACTCAACCAGTTCAGAGTTTATCTGAATTAACGCTTTTGGTGTGAGGCCCCGCTATCTAATTTAACTTAATTTTCTATTGCAAGCAAACCGTTAGTTAGTCCTGGGAGCATTTCATAGTGAGCAAACCAGCAGCCACAACAACAACAACAAAATTACACTTGTATAGCTCCTTTCACATCAAGAGGATGTCCCAAGGTGCTGAAGTACAGTTATATCTGTACAGGGGAGCAGGAAAACTCATACATAACTCTGTATATACAAAGTACGAACTGTCTGCACTACTTGTCACTTTGCCTCATGTCAGTTCTTTTCCTCTCCTATCTCAACCTCTTCCTAATTTACTCTCCTCTCCTCCTTCTGCTCCCTCTCCTCCTCCATCTCTATTGGCTCCTCCTGACTCCTAGAATTCTGCAGGGAGTGCCTTTCACATCGGAAGGACATCACAAGGCGCTGAACAGTTAATGGTTTGCACGTGAGCTAGGATTTGGAATCAAGAGGAGGGTAGGGGTTTGGGGATGGGAGGGTGGCTGCAGGTAAAGAGGTAAAGTTGAAGGTCTTGAATAGTGATAGACTAGTATCACAAGTCTGTAGTTAATTCCTTCCTATTCTGGACTCACTAATGTCCACCCATGTATATTCAATTGAACTGAGCCACAACAAGAATCAAACCAATTATCCTGCAAACACCTCGTCCTTAGCGCAGTACCTTTACTCCGGGTATGTCAATTTGTCCCTATTGTCCTTTCTGCCCTTTTCAATAAATAAATTAATACAACAACAACAATAACAACATCGATTTATATAGCGCCCTCCACGCCAGAAGGCGTCTCAGAGCGCTTCACAGCAGCGGATCCCGGGACCGAGCCAGGAGCAGGGGCAGGAAGGTGACCAAAAGCTTGGTCAAAGAGAAAGGTCTTCAACTGTGACCTGAAACTGGGAAGAGAGGGGGCGAGGCGAAGCGAGTGAGGAAGGGAGTTCCAGAGCCTCGGGGCGTAGTGGCTAAAGGCACGGCCGCTGAGGGTGGAGCGGAGGACTCGGGGGACAAGGAGGAGGCCAGACCCAGAGGAACGAAGGCAGCGGGTGTTAATAATAATAATCATCCTTGCATTTGATATATTGCCTGATCACATCATTGAGTTGTCTCAAAGTGCTTCACAGGGTTTATGGTAAAGTGCAGTGACTGTATTTTGGGTGCGAAATGTAGCAGCCAATTGCGCACAGCAGTCTCCTACAACAACAACAACAACAAAATTACATTTATAGAGCGTCTTTCATGTCGGGAAACAAACAAGTCCTAAGAAGTTTCTCAGGCTCATGACAAAAGGTTAGAACCTTCCCATCCCCAAGAATGGTAAGAGCAGACAGCCAACAGCCCCAAAGATTAACTCCTGCACACACCAACACCAGTCTGCTTCACATGAAGACAAACAGAAGATACATTGATAACACAATACATGTTTGCAACTGGCACCAGTTAGTTGCTAAAACAAAAAGAGAATTTTACAAAAATGAAAGAGGAGACCCGGTGAAGAGGGCTGGGAGGAGAAGGATGAAACACAACTTACTTTTGCCAGCAGTTATCTCCAGGACTGATACCAGGAAGGTGATGCCGATCAGTGCTAAGAAAGGGAAAGCCCTCATGTTCAGGATTAACTGTGAGGATGAGGATGTTTTAAGACCAAGGCGAGATCCTGACTTCTGCTCACTGCAAATGTCTGTGCAACTTCTCCAAGTGCTCTAAGAACACAGTCAAGGCTGACTGAAGCTCTCCCTAGCCAAATTAGCAATTTCATAGACTCATCATGTGATGGTCTAAATGAGAGCCGACTGATTCCTCATTACTTCAAGCCAACGGTTCCCCTCAACTCTCACTCAGATGTCTCTGAGTCATTCCCCAATGATTTGGCTCAATTTACTTGTGACCTTGAATTCACATGTTAGCACCACATCTGTGGGCTGGATCACGGTAACAGAGGACACATGGGGCCAGCTCAGGGAAGGAGGACTTGGCAATCAAAAGCTTGGTTTGACTCACAATCATGTTGTGTTTCCATGTAGCATGAGGCATCGCTTCTTACCGTAACTGAGCTGGATTCTCACATCACTCAGTATCAAAGACCCACCACCACAGTTGTGTTTGAGAAATCAGCAGGAAAGAAAAGAGAAAGAAAAGGGTATGATTTGAGGAGGGGCATTAGGCGTTGAAAGGGGAAACATTGTGAAACTAGGTAAATTGTTCTTTCCATTTGAGAAAGGAATCGCACGTGGACTCCTCCTCAATCTCTCGAATTTAACGGAAGGCAGCAATATTTAGTATAATTCAGCACCCCATTGACTAGATGATTGTACTAAGCCAACTGGATAAATGGTAGTTTTTTACACATTTAATTCAGGTGAAAGCAGGATTCTAAGCGATGCACACAGTCTCAGGTGGGAGGTTGCACGCTGTAGACTTGTCTGATTCTGATCAGTTGACATTACCATCTCCAAAGGTCCTTTCCACATATAACACATAGAGGAAAATTAACCCTTGCATTTGATATAGTGCCTTACCATGTTGTTGAGACATCTCAAAGCATTTCATAGAATATAAAACTGGGATGAAATCCAGGTTGTGTGTTGAGATAACAGATACATTCTGTAATTCCTGTCAACTAAACCACACCAGCAAAGCAGGATTTTTGAAATGCCACTTCACCATATCAAACAGTTACTTGGAGATAACATAGTAAATGCCAAGTCCTTCAGATGAGACATTAACACAAGTTCCTGTGTAATGCTATCTGACAAAGTGATGTTATCCGACTATGATTTCAGTCTTCATACCGAACTGTTTCACAAATGTATGTTTTTCATTTGTCTGTAGTGAGGTGCCAACCCTCAAGAAGAATATAATAACAAACAAATCTTGCATTGATATAGCGCTTTTCACATGTTCCAGACATCCCCAAGCACTTCACAGAAAATACTGTAAAGTGAATTGACTTTATATTGTGTGAGCGAAACATGGCAGATAATTGTGACCAGCAGTGTCCCACAAACAGTTGTGGATTGAGTGACCAAATTATTTTTATTTAATTTTAATGAATTATTTCAGACGAGTGGAGTAAGGTAACTTGCCCAAGGTTTTGCTCTGCCGGGAATCAAACCCAGTTCTCTTGCTTGTGAAGTGAGTGCTCTAACCACTGAGCTACAGGACACCTGTATAGAATATGAAATTATTCCGAGTGTAAGGTTATAATAATAATAATTCTTGCATTTGGTGTAACACCTCATCACATCAAAAGGATATCTCAGACCCTTTACAGAATTTCCGGTAAAGTGTGGTGACTGTGTACTTGAAGGCAAACGCAGCAGCACAATTGTTCACTGCAATGTCCTATAGCTCAGTGGTTCGAGCACTCGCCTTACAAGCATGAGACCTGTGTTCGAATCCAGGCAGATCAGGGCAAAACCTTGGGCAAGTTTCCTTACTCCACACGCCTAATAATAATCCGTCAAAAAAAAACCACAATAAAAATTGGCAATTTCACTCCACGACTGTTTGTGGGCCACTGCTGTGCGCAATTGGCTGGCACGTTTCGCCCACAAATGTAGTCAATTCGCTTTACAGTATATTCTGTGAAGCGCTTTGAGACGTCGATAAGATGTGAAAAGTGCTATATCAAATGCAAGGATTATTATTATTATTATACAGCTATAAAGCAAATGACCAATTTTATTTGGGGGATTGTTGACCAGGATACCAGGAGAAACTCCCTTCCCTTTTTGAATAGTGCGTAGGATCTTGAAAGTGACCTGAACAGGCAGGAGGGACCTTAGTTCAATGTCAACCCCAACAAAGCAACCCCACCCCCTAGCACTGCATTGGACTGTCAACTCCTGACTATGTGAGTTCAGGTGGGATTTGAACCCAGAACTTTTTGACTCAGAAGTGAGAGTGCTACCACTGAGCCAATGTTTCCAAACCACTGGAGGGATTCAATGCCACACTGCTCAACAACGACAACAAAATTACATTTATATAGCACCTTTCACATCGAGAGGACGTTCCAAGGTGCTGGACAGTCAATTCCTCAGACCCAAGTTGGGGTCAAAAACTGACACAAACCTGATAGAATTAAGGATTAAGATAACCCAAAAGATTTAAATAACTTCAATGTTTAATACATAAAATTAACTTCACTGGACTATCCAAATATCTTTACGAAAATATATTATTATATACAATATTTCTCAGATTGTGCTCAGCACATGAACACAATCACATTATCTGAAGGCTATCTGTATTTGATTTAACTCCATTGAAGGAAGCTTATTAAATCTTCAGATACCTGCATGGTGGGAAATTAAACTAAACAAAACAGTTTTCTTCTCTTAATTCTTTGAAAGCAACATGCCCAGTCCACAGTAATGCTTTCCATAAATCAAACTCTCCTTCTGTTTTAACCTGTAAGCACTTATAGTACTTTTAGAGGGCTGATTCTTGTGTGTTGAAAATGGTTCATTTGACCCTTTAAGGTAGTAAGAATAATACTTGCAATCGATATAGTACCTTTCACATCGGGAGGATATCAAAAAGTGTTTCACAGGCTATCAAATAACAACAGCAATGAACAACAACAACAAAGTTGCATTTAAATAGTGCCTTTCACGTCAGGAAAATGTCTAAAGCACTGAACAGTTGAGGATTCGCACCCAAAGGTGCATTGCAGGTGAGGGAGGGAAGAGGAGATGACCAAAGGCACGGTCAAAGAGCGAGGAGATATAGTTTGAAGGAGGTGAGAGAAGCGGCAAGACAAAGGGACTCCAGAATGGAGTTCTAGAGAGTGGGGGCAGATAGGATGGAAGTCCGACCAACAATGATTTGATAGGTAGGGCAGTGGACATGAAGCAGGCCAGTGACTGCTGAGTGGAGGGAGCAGGCGGATTGGTAAGATTTGAGAAAGTTGCAGAAGTAGGGGTGGGGTATGATCATGTAGGGCTTTAAAGGTGAGCACAAGGATCTTGAACTGAATTATCTGGGAGATGAGGAGCCAGTGGAGGTGGGTGAAAAGGCTTCACAATTGTCTTGTGGAGCCTAATGCTGGGGATGCCCCAATCTGCAGAGTTCTGGATGACCTGCAGCTTATTGAGGGAACCATTAGGAAATGTGGCAAGCAGAGAGTTAGCATAGACAAGCCTTGATATGATGAAACTATGGATAAAGGTCTCGGCAGCTTCCGGGGAGAGGTAGTGGTAGAGACAGCCAATGTTGTGAGGGTGGGGAAAGCTGAAGTGGACAGGGCACAGATGTGGGTTTAAAGGACAGTTGAGAATAGAATACAGGTTCTGAGGTTGCACATTAACTCAGTGACGTGTAGAGGGCATCCATGTAGATTGATGCTGTCAGTGCCAGAGGTGAGAAGGCGCTGCCAATGTCCCACAAACCATGACCAACAATAGATGCACCAAAACTGTTAAGATTGTGTGTGTGTTTGTGTGTGTGTGTGTGTTAATGTGTGTGTGTGTCTTATACATCTCGTGAGTTTGTGAAAACAACAAAAAGAAAAGAGCACCCATCACTAGCTGGTAACCTGGAATCCTGGCTGAACTTTCTGTACCTAATTCATATGTTGAGTTCAATTACTATTGCTGCACCAGTCCATATTAAGAGAACCAGGTATTGAAACTGGGATTCTGAAGTATGAATGAACAAGTCCTTTCCTGGACTTTAGCTTTTGCTAAATAAATTTAAATCATTAGGGGGTGGGCGGGGGTCGGGGGACATAGGGTGGGACTTGACGTATCTTGAAAGGCATATTCTTAATATTGTCTTTGACCCTAAGAATTAAAGTGAAATATCAATTGCAAGGATTGTTTTTATTATTACTACTACACGCTGTGCTTTTTGAATGAAGGATAAGTTTCTCAATATTTGGTAAAAGTATTTTAATAAACAAAATGAAAATGGTAGCCTGCTAATTAAGATCAGCTAATTCAACAAAGTCTAAGACACAAAGCTATGATGTTTTGTCTGTATGGTGCAATGCTGTACAGGTTGGTGTTTTTATTCACTAAATCATGAGGGAGATGTTCAACTTTGCAAGTAAAGAAGACTTTCCTGGTTTATATTGCATATGTACAGTTAAGTAAGTATGCAGACAGTGTTCGAATTCTGATTGTGTTTCATTGGTGCAATAATGGAGTTCAATTCGAAAACAAATATACCAGAATCTCCAAATATAATAAGTAACATTGCAAGTATACTTCCTAGTCGTCCTTTAGTTGTTTTCTTTTCCTAAATAAAAACATGTTTCTAGCTCACTGACATTTTTATTAAAATTTGCCTTAAGTGGTTGCTTGCTGGAATCCTCATGATTAAAAAGTTATTGCCAGTTGACCCATTTCTTATCTTAAATTAAGTTATTGATTCATTAAATTAACTTTTGGAGTCTGAAAGGATTGGAGTGGGGGAAAAAAATTATTTTGAAAAAGAATTCGCAGTTAAGCTCCACTTTGTTTTCTATTTAAACAGGTCACTTTATAAATTTTATTGACTTTCTTTACAGTTCATTAATATTAATGGTAATCCTTGCATTTGATATCACCCCCTTTTATGTCAGGAGGGCATTTGAAGGAGCTTCACAGGATTTATTGTAAAATAGATTTTGTACTGTAAGTCAGCAAGAGATTCGGAGGAGATTAAAGGGATAGTTTTATAGCAAAAACTGTATTACCTGGTGCCTCTGGGAAGCGAGGTGACTCTATTCATTCCTTTACTTGCCTCATTTCAACTCTCTCGTGCTAAGCCCATTAGTTTTACACCTTATTTCTCAGTCTGTTTTACCCATATATGTTTAAGATATGATCTAATACACAAAGTTCAAGCACCAGACATTTTGTCATCAGCAATCCTTCCCCGACTTTCTGACAAAATGACATTCCGTCCATCACTGATAGGGCTCTATTGGCAGGCAAGCCTTCAACTATTCAGCCCCCACCCTCTGGAAGTCCATCCCACAGTCCCTTCGTCAAGATGCATCCCACACCTCCTTCAAGACCCACTTGAAGGAGGTGTGGCCAGGTCTGCACGGTGGGGTGGTTGGGATGGGTGGGGAGGGGGGGGTGACCTGGTGTACTGTTGCTGGAAAAAAATTGTGTGTTTGGAATATACCCACTTGAGAATACATTGTTTGGAACCTGTACCATGCGGGGGTTGGTGGGCGGTGGTGGGATGTGTTTCATCATAGAATGGCTGCTATCAGTGGCTATACTTGAAGCCAACACACTTCATAACTTATTCCCTCCGACCCACCCAATTCTTCCTTCCTTTTGGATCCTCTTTTACCTTGCTTACGGTCACCCCCCCCCACCTCTCCCCACCCCACCAGCTTGGCATCGTGCTCTGCCACTGTTAAACGCTTCCAGCTGTTCCCCTGCATTGAGGGGGCTGTATAAATGCAAGTTACAGTTTAGACCTCTCCGGTCTAAAAACTCTTTGAATAACCTGGGGAGGGCAGGCGAGAGCGGCAGGTCAGGTCCCTGACACCTGCCTCAGCCCAATATAACTACAGCAGTTATTGGGAGGCTGTTAAGTCGGTGCTGGAGCTCTTTCCTATGTGTGCCCTTTGATCCTATTTATCCATCCTGTAAATGTAGCCTGTCCCCTCTACTTCCTCCCCACCACCCTCCCCCACACTCCCCCCCATTATACTGTGTGACCCAGGAAACAGAGGTAGTTCCCCAGGGTCAGTGACACAGCCAACTTTGTGGAGCTCCTGTAGCTCAGTGGTTAGAGCACTTGACTTACAAGCATGAGACCTGTGTTCGAATCCAGGCAGAGTGAAACCTTGACCAACTTTCCTTACTCCACACACTTAATAATAATCCCTCCAAAAAACCATGACTGTTTGTGGGACACTGCTGTGCGCAATTGGCTGCTGCGTTTCACCCACAAATATACAGTCAATTCACTTTACAGAATATTCTGTGACCACTTTAAGAGATCTATAATATGTGAAAAAGTGCTATACCAAAGGCAAAGATTATTATTATTATAACTATTATTATTATTATTAGCTCAGATCCAAACTAGTATCTGTCCAGTGCCCTGAGATGTCGTCCCGATGTGAAAGGCCCTATACAACTGTAATTTTGTTGTTATTGTTTTAGGGAAGGGAGTGATGACGGTTGTTTTTAAAGTGGTAGGAATGGTGCCAGTGGATAGAGAGAGATTTATAATGTTTGTAAGTAGAGGGGCAAAGAGGTGGAGCTGGGAGAGGGGGATGTCCTCCTTACGTGGAAGGCACTATACAAGTGTAATTTTGTTATTACTGTTGTTGTAGGGATGAGGTTGGGACGGCAGGTGGTCGGTTTAACGTGGGTTATAGTTGTGATGAGAGAGAAGTGGGATACAGGTTCAAAGGTATGCAGAGAGGGATGCGTTGTGACCGGGTTGTCAGTATGAAATTTGGTGTGGGTGGTAGACGGAAGGGAAGAGGCAGAGGAGAAAATGGGCGAGGCATGAGAGGGGCTGGTTGGTGATGGAAAAGAGGAGCATGGGGTTGTCCTTGGCCTCCAAGATTATCTTGGAGTAGAACAATGATTTAGTGGATGCAAAGGAGGAACAGAAAAATTTGCTACGGTCCAGACAGATCTGCTGATGGATGGTTAAGTTCAATTTAATTCAGGTGCATTCAGTGCACTCATCTGTGCCTTAAGGGAGCAGAGGAGACTGGCACATTGTGACCTATGTGAGAAGGAGACCGTCTTGTGCAGCAATCTTCAGGGCTCTGTCCTTGGTCCCCTCCTCTTCACCCTCTACGTTCTCCCACTCGGTGCTATCATCCACAGACATGGGGTAAATTTCCACACATATGCGGATGACAGCCAACTCTACCACTTCACTTTCACCCTCAACTCCAGGACTACCGGCGTCCTGACTGCATGCCTGTCTGACATTGAGTCCTGGACCACTTTTTCCAGCTGAATGTCAGCAAGACTGAGGCCCTCCTGATTGGCTCGCATCAGCACCTCCGCTCCTCAGCCACTGGCAACATCAGCATCCAAGGCTGCACACCATCTCATGAAGCCAGTCAGGAACCTGGGTGTCTTGTTTAACTCTGAACTATCCTTCCTCCCCCACATCCGTGCCATGACCAGCACTGCCTTCCACCACCTCCGTAACATTGCCAGACTCCGCCACTGCCTCACCCCACAGGCCGCCCAAACCCTTGTCCACGCATTCGTCACATCAAGGCTTGACTATGGAAACTCCTTCCTTGTCGGCCTTCTCGGCTCTTCCCTTCACAAGCTGCAGATCACCCAGAACTCCACAGCTCGTGTCCTCTCCCGCAATAGGCTCCGCGACCCCGTCACTCCCACCCTCGCTTGGCTCCATTGGCTCCCCATTCCCCAGAGGATCGAATTCAAGATCCTCGTCCTCACTTTCAAGGCCATTCATTACCTTGCCCTCTGACCTGCTGACTCCTATGAACTGCCCACCCATTCCGTTCAGCGGACTGTGGTCTCCTCCATGTCTCCCGCTCATCCCACCCTACCATTGGTGGCTTGTCCTGCCCGACCATCTCTGGAACTGCATCCCACAACCCCTTCCCTTCGCCTCCTCCCTTGCCTCCTTCATGACCAGTCTCAAGACCCTCCTTTTTGATCATGTCTTCTACCGCCTTCCCATATCTCTCCCTCCCTTCTCACCTACCCTGCCCCTCCCCCGTGCTCGGGTACCAACCCCTGACTGTTCACTGCCTTGGGACATCCTCCTGATCTGAATTTTCTTGTTGTTGTTGTATGGGAAATGAGGGATTCGAGTGGCACAGAGGGAGTTGTGGAGGCTAGGCACCGTGGAGGATAAGTCATTGCTGGAGGAGTTCAGATGACTCCTAGGCAGCGAAGGGGTGCTGGGGGGAAAAACATTTTCAGACATGTTTTTTTTACCAAAACAATTTAAAAAAATTATTTGTTAACAATTTAATAGGAATATTATAAACTGAATATAGACTGCATTGTGTACTGTATTATTCCTGTGTGGTAGTATAAAACATATAGCAGTAATTATAAAGCATATTATATGCTCATGGAAATATTACAAAGTGCAGAACTTTCGAGATTACAACTCATGATCGAATGGGAGAGGTTTGGGCAACATGAAGAAGTCAGTCAGGCGCGCATATTGAAACCACATGATATGACTGACTGCAACTTGTTTTCTTTAACAATCATGTGATTACATTACTTTGAAACCCCATCAAATCATATGGAATCAGATTAGAAGTCTGTCAATACGTGTCCGGAAATTCCGGAAATTCATAAACACAGTAACTACACTTTACAGAAATCCCATTGAAACGCTTTAAAATGTTTTGACAATGTGATAAATGAAATGACAAAACGGGAGAGGGAATTAAGTTGGATCCCTATGAAGTCTGTAATAAGCTGTCTTTGTACAAACCAGTCCTTCAACTCCTGAACTCATTTGCTGAAAAGGGAATTGACACCACTTTTTAATAGCAGATATACCATGATAAAACATGTAGCTCATTGGTGCAAACAGTGATAGAAACATAAAATCTATCGATTACGCCTTTGCATATACAGTACTTTATCCATTGAAGACCATGATAGTAATCCAGTGACCACTGGACTTCATGGCAAATAGTTTTACTAAACAGTTCTATGTTTGTGAATTTTCTGCCAGGCAGGGTGAAACCTTGGGCACATTTCATTACATTTCACATTTAATATATTAAAAAATTGGTTATTTCAATCCACGATTGTTTGTGGGACACTGCTGTGCGCAATTGGCTGCCGCGTTTCACCCACATATATAGTCAATTCGCTTTCAAGTATATTCTGTGAAGTGCTTTGAGACGTCTAGAAGATGTGAAAAGCGCTATATCACATGCAAGGATTATTATCATTATTATTACTCCACATTAATCCCTCGGAAAAAAACAATAATAAAATTGGTCATTTCAATCCACAACCGTGAGGGAAACTGCTGTGCGCAATTGGCTGCTGCGTTTTGCCTACAAATAAATACTTTATATAGAATATTCCGTGAAGTGCTTTGCGACGTCTAGAAGACGTGAAAAGCGCTATATCAAAATGCAAGTATTATTATCCTGGAATCCATAAATATTCTCAAAATTGAATGTTTCTGAGCTTGGAGAATGAGCCTTGTGGAGCGCAAGTCTTTTCGAACTAATTTCACTGCAGTACTTAAAAAGAGAAAAAACCCCTGAAAATTGTTTGCCTATTTTAATTCTCAAAATACAGGTATCCCGCCCCAACCGCGGCCTCGCCAACCATGAAACTCATGCATCCGCGGTTTGCTAAATACGACATCCTTCGCTAACTGCAGCAATGCGTTTTGCGCATCCGCGATTTAAATCCGCGGGTTTAAATTCTCGCGTAATATTAGCGTATAGCACTTGGACCCAGGGGCAACGTTGCAATCTATCAGCGACAACGCTTCTTTTAGGATTAAGGTAAATACAGTAACATTAATTTATTGTCGCTTCTCCGCAGCCTAGCTAGTAAGTTTGGGAGCATTGGCTGCCAGGATCTGCAGATCTCTCTCTCCCTATGTAAGTGTATCTCTCTTTGACTTACCTCTCTATTTCACCTTCTCTTCACCCCCCACCACTCCTGTCTCTGTGTCTGGCAGTATCAGTCAGTCAGTCAGACAGCAACCCCAGGCCTCCGTATCACCCCGTGTCTCTCCCTCTCTCTCTCTCTGTGGAAGCCAGTCAGACACCACCCCCAGCCCTCCGTCCCCCCCCACCACCACCCTTTCCACCCTCCGTGTCTCTCTCTCTGTGGAAGTCAGTCAGACAGCCTCGCGGATTGCTGCAGATGCGCCCAAACTTATCCCCATGTTTCGCATAGCGCCCTGCATTTCCCAACCGCGAAAAAACAAACGTACACCTCCTATCCCCATGTTTGCCATAGGGTCCTGCATTTTCCAACCGTGAAATTACCAACCGCGTAGGTTTACAGGAACGTATCCCCTGCGGTTGGGGAGAGATATCTGTATACTCAGAATAGGACTGAATGCAGATAACATTGTAACATTAGAAAAGAATAAGATATACATGGGCAAAATATTTTTATTAATATAGACTGAGAATCACACAAGAATTGGCAGGACAATACATCATCAAAGTTGAAAAAGAGTTACGTCAAGTAGCTAGATTATATCAAGCTTTTACGTTGGAGTAAGCAGCACAGACTGGGGAAGGTAAGGAATTACAGGTCTTGAGGTCTGAGGAAAAACATTAAGGAGACATTTCAAGACTTCTCAGACAAAGTTTTTCTTAGTCTCTGTCAAGGAATGGGAGGAAATTAAAAGAGACTTCATATGTGCAAGCAGTATGCTCATTATGGACAGACTTGGGTTTTGTAGCAAGCTAAGCTTTGTTGGGAAACTAAATGTTAGGGATTAAATAGGAAAGCAACTTCTCAAACGTTGCATTAGCAATACGAGGAGTATTCCACTTGAGACCAAAGGAGAAAGGGAAGCCCAGATTAACAATGGAGCAACCAGTGGGACTTACTAGTTAGTTCTATATTAAACTTGTGTCAAAGGGTTTATTTATTTTCAGAAGTTGGTTCTGTCCAGTTTAAGTAACCACAGTAACCACCGTTTCTTTCTATTCTCTTTTGAAAATCTAGAATGACAGCGAATTACCAATGATATTATCTGTCTAAAACCCATTGGCAACCCACCCAATGCCAACTCCCTTCTCCCTCCACCCTCATGTTTGACCTGCAACACCCCTCCCAAGAAGCAACCTCAACCCGATGTATGTCTAAAGGCAGATATCTCTCATCTTTGTATTGGAGCAAGTCATTATGGAGCGACTCGTCCATACACATATCTATAAATATATTTTTTAAAAAGCAAGCTGGCCTCACTTATTTATTACAAGTGATAAAGGCAAGTTTAAAATATTTGTACTTCTATGTAGAACAGTCTGCAGGGTATTTAGACCTCATAAATAGCAGCAAAAACATTCATTCAAGAATTGCATATTTGCAATTTATATCTTACTAATTGCAAATATACAATTCTATTTGTCAACATACTTTGGCTAATAAAACATTCCTTCATAACTGAGTTACACTATTTCATTCTTTTTTCCTAACTATATTTGCTCGTTCATTTTGCATAGACTTTTGAAGCTTATTTACGCCTCTTAATCTCCACTTGGTACGTTCTCCTGTGTTAACTTTTTAAAAACACATTTAATAAGAAGAATGCATTCAATGCCTGTGCTGTGCTAGCGAGTTCTTAACTATGGTGCAGCGAGGCACAATGATTAGCTTGAACATCGATGTGGTTTGAGACAGAAAAACTGCCATGTCAGTCCAAATACAGAGTTAGGGATCAATGACATAGAGTCGGCGTACCTTACATCTTTGCAAATAAATCTGAATATCCTTCATAATGAAATTAATTCAGGTTACAAGAACAGCCTAATCTTAAATCCACTTACTAACATGCATACTTGTACCAGCTCTGTGTTGGATCTGGAAGATGGGAAATCCACCTGCCTCAGCCTGGGCAACACATGAACCAGAATCTATGCTGATGATTACCAACTCCTATTCAGAACAACATAAAAGAGATAAGCTGCTGTGAAGTCTTGAAGGGAAAACAAAACATGCGTCTCTATCAAATTCCGACCACATTAAAATCCCCCAATTTTGATGGAAACAGAAATCAAACACAAATTCCGAAAAGTGATTGCAGCCACCGTGGTCTCTATAATTGGTATTACAGAAAGTGACTGAGTGTGTGCGCTCAGTGAAGGGTTACCACAGCCAGGCATGCCAAGAAAATGCCTTAAATGTGTCAAGATTTACACATTCAGCAGATCAATGGGCGGAGGCCATAAAGGTATCCTTCCCAGTGTGAACCTCTTTGCTTCAAACTCTCGCAGATCATCTGCCGAGAGTTCAGACCGAAGTGTGTACAATTTGCTGTGTCCATTGATGGAACTACCGCTCACTGGTGTGCTTTGGGGTTGACAAACAGCGGAGGACAGTGTGGCTGGCTCCGAAGCTCCAAACCCATTTGTTGCCGCCTTTTCAGGTTTCTCCTGTTTTGAGGAAAACGTACACGTTGCTGAGTTGCCAAAACTGCTGCTTCCAAATGGAGCTGAACTTCCAAACACAGAAGATGGAGCTGCGTCGGGTGCACTAGCACAAAATGTGGTAGTGACTGAAGCCGGTGCGAGGCTAGCTCCAAATCCACTCGTGTTTCCGAACACTGAGGAAACTGCTTTAGCTCCGAATGATGACGGAGCAGGCGAGGAGGACGCAGGGTGTCCAAAGCAAGAGGATGTTGTGACACCTCCTAGTACAGCACTGGGCCTGAAGTTGAACGCATTGCTGTTTGCTGGACTTGAGCCAAAACCTTTATAGAGATAAAACAAATCAGAGTTAAAGGAATTAAAAGAATAATAATAAATAATCCTTGTATTTGATATAGCGCCTTATTGGTTTTGAGATAACTCAAACTGCTTCTCAGAAAAATAAAATATTATATAAAACATGCAAAATATGCTCAGCAATTGAAATAAAACCCACAAATGTTGAAAATCTGAAATAAAAGCAGGAAACATGCAACAATGTCGATCAGTATCGAGAACAAAATTTGACCAGTTCTGATCGTGTCATGCAAAGCCCAGGTTACAAGAACACATTGTTGTAGAGACCAAGACTATGAGCAAAACTTTCAAATTTATAATAATAATAATAATCCTTGCATTTGATATAGCGCTTTTCACGTCTTCTAGACGTCTCAAAAGCGCTTCACAGAATATACTGTGAAGTGAATTGGCTGCCGCATTTCTGGGCGAAATGCGGCAGCCAATTGCGCACAGCAGCGTCCCTACAAACAGCCATGGATTGAAATTACCAATTGTACTATTGCGTTTTTTGGGGGGGATTATTATTAGGTGTGTGGAGTAAGGAAACTTACCTTTTCCCTCACCTGCCTGGATTCAAACACAGGTCTCACGCTTGTAAGACGAGTGCTCTAACCACTGAGCAACAGGACTCCATATACAGAAAGCTCAAAAATATTTTGCCTAAAATCCATGCATCTATTTCAGAATTCAAAGAAATTCATCCCACTCGGCTCCTGTTAACCCAGCAAACTAAATGGTGAGGATGGTCCTATCTTGACAAGCCATGGGAAGCTTGGCAGATAGTGATCACCAAGGCATGTTATTTGATTTTAGCTGCTTAGACTCTAGTAGTACCCCCAACACACTCTAGTGTCCCCAAACGTCATCTAATACTCTCAAGAATGAAATAAACAGTGTCTGTCCCTCCAGGGAGAGAGTGAGTATTCCTTTTCAGAATAGGCAAAATTTCCATGTATGGATAGCATTTATATGTTGACCCCTCAGTAAGGTTTGAAAAATCTTAAACACTGACAGATTTCCGTATGTGTCAAACATCCAGATGAACAAAACAATCAAAACGTATCCGCAATCCTAACCTCAGTACATCTGACTGCACTACTGTGCCTGGGGATGTCCTCCCGGCGTGAAAAGAGCTCTATAAATGTAATTTTGTTGTTGCTGTTTGTGGTTGCTAGTGCGATGGCTCCCACAGTTGTCTGTGGATTATCAGGATGAGATTAACAATCGTCCACAAATATAGTCAATTCACTCTACAATATATTCTGTGAAGAGCTTTGAAACATCTAGAAGACGTGAAAAGTGCTACATCAAATGCAAGGTTTATTATTATAAGATTATTATATTATCACTGAAACAAGACTGTTAGCAAACATCCATTAAGAACTGGTGCTTGGGACCATAACCAATGCAGCAAACATGTATCTCATCAGCCTGGACTAGACTTGAACTCGAGTTCCTGAATTGAAAGAATTGTCTAACCAGGGCTACCCTCCCAGACCCTACCTAATAAACGTCTTTGGAAAGTGCAAGTCAGGAAAACAAAAATTCAGATAAACTGGAAACAACAACAAAAAATTATATTCCTCAAATACGTAACACAGTGTTAACATTTGCACAATTAGAGAATGTTTCTTCCACATGTACCTCATGGGAACAGAACACTGGGGACTCACCTGAGGAACCAAAGGATGACGCTTGCCCTCCACCAAAACCTACTGAAGTTTTCTGCTGGTTCTGCTGGTTGGGCCTTTTCAATTCTTCTATCTGATCAAAGGAAGGACAGAAAAAAGGATAGAAAATAAAGCAGTGGAAGCAGCAAATAAAAGATGTGATTAAATAAAGATAATGGACACCTACTGTATTGGAGAACTAAATAAAGCTGGACATTGTGTCCATTTAACCACCCAGTATTATATAAGCAGCTGTATTAATTATGTCCTGATAATTGACAGAAATTAGCAAAAGGGGGGAATTAGTAAGTGAGCATCCTACTTGTATTATAGATGTCATATAGTTTCTGTTGAAGGTGTATATTGGCTGTTATCCCATGGTTAAGGTGTATATTATCCCATAATTAAGGTCCTTTATGAAATATATTTTGGCGTCTGAACTCCGTTTCTCGCGGACGCAGGAGATGGCCGATGTGAAGTGAAAAATTTACATAATAATGATCATCCTTGCCTATAGCGCTAGTGGCAACATCTTAAAGTGTTTCATAACAAGCAGATACTGCTTGAATGAGTAATGAATCTAGAAGTCTCTTTGGCTGGATACTGGGAGAAACGTTTTTTCAAAAACGAACAGGCAGAATCCTCAGTTTACCATCTCATTCAAAATATGGCACCTTCAACAATGCAGTACTCCACAAGCATTGCACTGAAGTATTAGCGGGCTTGAAGCTGCAATTCTTGAAACCACTGAGAATGTTCTGAGAAAACTACCAACTGAACAGTCAGAACGAGCAAGGGAGAGAGGCAGTGTAGGGGGGAGGGTCAGTGTAGGGGGGAGGGTCAGGGGAGAGTTAGGAGAGGAGGGAGAGAGTTGGGAGGGCAGCATAAGGCACAGTCAAAGAGGAGGGTCCTGAGACCGGCGTTGAAGGAGGCGAGGAAGGAAGTGAGGCGAATGGACTGTGGGATGGAGTTCCAGAGAGTGGGGGCAGAGAGGCTGAAAGCTTGTCCGCTGATGGTAGGGCGGGGGACATGGAGCAAGCCGGAGCCCGCTGAATGGAGGGGGCAGGGAGATTCATAGGGGGACAGCAGGTCGGAGAGGTGGTGGTGGTGGGGACAAGGCCTTGAATGTGACCAGGCCAGAGGGTGCACTTCTGAAAACGAGCGTCAAATTAAAAATGTTCCAATACCAAGGTCTGACATTGTTTTCTTAGTGCTCAAATATGCCCTCTCTCTTCACATCCCAGAAAATATTCTGGGAGGAAATATTCTCATCAGAAATCACCACAGACTAAGGTGCCAATTTGGCGCCTTCCCCTAGTGCTTTATTATAAGAACATAAGAATTAGGAGCAGGAGTAGGCCATTCGGCCCTTCAAGCCTGCCCCGCCATTCAATAAGATCATGGCTGATCTTCTGACCAAACTCTAATTACCTGCCCTATCCCCCTATCCCCTAATCCCTCTATTTTTTGAAAATCTATCAGTCTCAGCCTTGAAAATGTTCAAGGACTGAGCATCTACAGCCTTCTGGGGAAGTGAATTCCATAATTTCACTACCATCTGAGTGAAGAAATGTTTCCTCAACTCTGTTCTAAAAGGCTGACCCTTAATTTTAAGACTGTGACCCCTGGTTATAGATTCTCCTATCAGGGGAAACAGTCCCTCAGTGCCTACTTTATCTAGCCCTTTAAGAATCTTATGTTTCAATAAGATCCCCCCTAATTCTTCTGTACTCTAGAGAATACAGCCCTAGTTTATTCAAACTATCCTCATAGGTCAGTCCCCTCATCCCAGGAACTAACCTAGTGAATCTACGCTGCACATCCTCTAAGGCAAGTATGTCCTTTTTTAAATAAGGAGACCAAAACTGCACACTATTATATTGAAGCTAGACATAGTGATAGTGAATATGATCAGTGTACATCCTCATCCTAGTGTCTAGATTAATCACTGTTGATTGTACAGTATTTGGTAAACTATTTAACTTCAACAGCTAATTGGAAAGAGGTTTTCAAAGCTCTCTATCGCTTACCAGCGCTGATCTTGTGGATGGATTTGGCTTCTTCAATTCAGCCATTTTGTTCCGCTGTAGATTTGATAATTGTGCAATGGAATTGACCTTCAATAAAAACACAGCAGAACTGAAGATTTGTTTGTTACCCAGAATGTTAATCAACTGTAAACTGCAGCGTATGCGTCATTTATTGTATAATGGACTGTTTATAAAATTACACTGATCCAGTGAACACTAGTCAAACAGTAAACACTGCCATTTATTTTCATGTGTTTTTGCCCGTATTTGAGACTTCTGAGATCAAGGAAAGAAAACTGAACTACAGTGAAACAACCGGAGTCAAAATTACACCCACCCCTTCGCTGTTGTAAAATTGGTAACTGAAAATTGATTGAAAAGCACATATTTCCCTCCGACAAATGATAGCAACATAAAGTCACTGTCGTTTTATGCCCCCTCCACTGACACTTCCATTGTAGTCAAGGCATTATAAACCATCCCTGTCAGCTAGGTCTGAGACACTGACTGTCCAGGACCTTGGGACACACAAAAAACAAAGAGCAACAACAACAAACAATAACAAAATTACATTTATGGAGCACCTTCCACGTCGGGAGGACATCCCAAGGCGCTGAACAAAATTACATTTTTAAAGCATGTCAGGAGGACGTCCCAGTCATTATAAATTATGCATTTATATTTATCACTATAAAGATGCCCAAGCAAAAATCAAACTTTAAGAATAAGTGTGTCTGTCTGTGTGTCAATCTACATTCCATGTTGGATCTTTTGGCTGCAATGGGTACAGCTAGTGTTCTATAAATGTAATAGAAAGGTGCCTTAATAACTTTAAAATAATAATTCTTACATAATTTTGTATGTGGCCTCCAGCCCTGGTATTATAGTATTCCAAACGCAATTCTTCGGGTGAGAATTCAGCAAGGCCTAGAGTGGAGGAAAAAATACAATTTTGTATTCCATAGTTTGATACATTATAAATTTACGTTTACCAATATCACATTAATTGTTGAATAATACATTTGAACTGAATAAACACAAAATATTTCAGAAACATTGACCCGAGTCGACTGCATGTGCCAACCTAGGAATTCTGACCAAAGTGTGATTAAAAAGGACTTAAGGCAGGCTTTAAAATAATAACTTGCAATTACGTAGTGTCTCCATGACGGGCGGCTTCTCAGAGCGCCAAACAGGAAAGGAGAGGAGAGAAGGAAGCAGAAAGATTAACTTTTTGGAGTTCCGGAGAGCAAGGGCAGAATGGCTGAAGGTAAGCTCTGTGATGGGACGGGTGGGTCTCGGGTATCTGGCAGAATACATGAAGCAGGGCAGTGTTTACCGAGCAAAGGAACCACTTGCAGTAGTATCTCAGATCTCAGAGGTAGTTTGTGGGAAAGACCATGGTGGGATGTGAATAAGAATCTTGATTTATCTGCCGGCAAATGGGGAGTCACTGGAGCTGAGCGAGGATGAGGGTGATAGGCTTGTACGGATTGATACTGGAGAGGACACAAGCTGCAGTCATTTTGGATGGTCCTCCAGCTTGTATTGCGAGGAGCTTTGGGTTCTAGTGAGCGGGGCTTTTGAATAGTTGAAGTCGTGAATAAAAGTATAAAGAAAAGAGAGAGAAAAAGGAAATATTGGGAAAACCTGAAGAGTGGGAGAAAAATAGAAACAAAGATACAATCAAACAGAAGCAATGTTTTACCTGAAATACAAGCATATTCCTTGGCAAAGGAATAACAGGATAACAGCCATTGTCCAGAGGTTTCCCATACTTCAATGTCTTTTCGAAACAATTCCCTATAAATAAATTAAAAACAGCAAGGTATATCATTTACACAAAATACACTTGCAATAATTATTCAATAGAAGTCTCCATAATTCTCACCTTCACTTCTTTATAAAAGGGATGCCCTGATAACACAGTTATAAATGTATAAAGAGAAAAACAGGAAATATTGGGAAAATCTGAACTATGGAGTCCTGTAGCTCAGCGGTTAAAGCATTCGCCTTATGAGTGTGAGACCTGTGTTCGAATCCAGGCAAGTTTCCTTACTCCACACGCCTAATAATAATCATAATCCATCAACAAAACTATAATAAATTGGTCATTTCAATCCATGACTGTTTGTGGGACACTGCTGTGCGCAATTGGCTGCTGCATTTCATGCACAAGTATACAGTCAATTCACTTTACAGTATATTCTGTGAAGCGTTTTGAGACATCTAGAAGATGTGAAAAGTGCTATATCAAATGCAAGGATTATTATTATAACTGGGAAATGTGCCATTATTTAGAGCAGGAAGGCTGTTAGGTTAGTTATCATTTACACAAAATACACTTGCAATAATTATTCAATAGAAGTCTCCATAATTCTCACCTTCACTTCTTTATAACAGGGATGCCCTGATAACACAGCTATAAAAGTTAGTTAGTTAGCACTATGTGAGGCAGGGCTAGACTGGCGACTAAGGTGTTATGCAATGAGGTTCCTGTATTATTCAATATTTAATGAAAGAACCTGTTCAAATCCAAATTTAATTAATCATCAGTGAAACCAAACTCAAAAAGTGTTCACATTAAAATGACCAGTAAAAGTATGCAGTGGGTGAATGGGTGGTTCTGGCTTAACAAGCAATGGGAAGATTCCTAGACTGTGCTCTCAATGGCAAGCTGTGTGATTCTATCTGGTGAAACTCCAGCAGCACCAAAATACACTCAGGAGTTTCCAAGTCTTGGATCTTACCAACCTGCACATAATACTCGCACCAGGTAAGCAGTATGCAAGACTCAGGAAAGTGCACATTTTATACACCGGGAAATTTCCATGTGCAGGTCGCATACAAATGTGGAGCTCTCAGTCTAGTTTGGACACTCTTAAGCAAAGGGAATGGTCTTCCACATGTGTCAGACACTCGACTGAGCGACTGTTCAAATTCCTAGGGCAGGCTAACAGGTATCAGCACCATCGTTCCCAACAATCGTCTTGAAAAAAATGAAGCTGTTTAAAAATAAACCACTGGCTCTTACAGTATGTTTTCAGTCTCATCGGCTTGATTGTTGTTCGACAGAGTGGTAAATCTGTTCTGAGTGAAGTTTCCGGAACTTGAAAATTCTTTCTTTCCAGCATCCTGGAACCCAAACCCTCTTCTGTCGTCTTCCCTGCCACCTCTTACCCATGTTGTGTTTCTCGAGAAGTTAGAGGGCTGGATATAACTAGTTTGAGGTTTCTGAAACTGATTTCCCCAGCTAACCCTGTTACTATTGTAACCTGTGAACAGAAAGGGATAGAAAGTTAGATGTTGGATTGTTTTTAACTTTCAAGCATCAACATGGATAAGCTTGTAGAAAAACACTGGGAAGTAAACAGTTTACCAGTGGAGGTTTGTTATCTGCTCCCTGCTAATCTTTCTCTTACTCTCACCTGCTGGTCAACGGCGTCTCTCTCATCTCTGCTGGATAATACCCTCTCTCACCTGCTGCTCTCTGCCGCTGGGGTCCTGGCGCCACTCAGTCTCTCTATGTTACCTGCTGGCTGCTGCTTTCTGGGTTGCTGACTGTCTCTGTGTTGCTATGTGTGTGTGTGTGTTAATGGGTACCTGCTGGCTGCTCTCTGGCTGTCTCTAATGACATTCTAAACATTTGCGATCAGGGCTCTCTCTACCTCCGTGACCTCTCTGCTGCCTTCGACACTGTCGATCACTCCATCCTCCTACACTGCCTCTCCTTCCAGCTCAAGCTCCGCAGACCTGCCCTCGCCTGGTTCGCTTCTTACCCCACTCATCGTCTCCACTTTGTCGCCCCAACGGCTTCCCCTCAACCCCCCACACTATTATCTGTGGCATCCCCCAGGGCTCTGTCCTTGGCCCCCTACTTTTCAACATCTACATGCTCCCCCTTGATGACATCATCCGCAGACATAGGGGTTAAGTTCCACATGTATGAAGATGACACCCAACTCTATCTTTCAGCCTCTACCCTCAACTCCAGGACTACTGCTGTCCTGACAGACTGTCTGTCAGACATCAAGTCCCGGAAGAGAGCTAACTTCTACAGCTGAATGTCAACAAAGCAGAGGTCCTACAGATTGGCTCGCACCAGCACCTTCACCCATCAGGTGGCAGCATCAACCTCCATGGTTGCTCACTTGACTTCATCAAGCCAGTCAGGAACCTAGGTGTCTTGTTCAATCCTCAACTGACTTTCTTCCCCCACATCCAAGCAATGATTTGCTCTACCTTCCCTCACCTCCGCAATATTGCCGAACACCGCCATTACCTTACCCCCAAGGCCGCTGAAACCCTCATTCATGCTTTCATTACATCCCGGTTTCACTACGCAAATGCCCTGCTTGTCGGCCTACCCAATTCCTCCCTCCACAGGTTGCAGATAAACCAGAATTCTGCGGCCCATGTACTCTACCACTCCAAACTTTGTGACCCCATCTCCCTCATCCTCGTCTGACTCCATTGGCTCCCCATCATCCAGAGGACCCAATTCAAGATGCTGCTCCTCCCATTCAAAGCCCTCCATGGCCTCTCCCCACCCTACACCAATGAACTCCTAACCCCCTACCACCCTGCCCGCCCTCTCCGCTCAGCATGCTCTGTCGTGCTCCATGTGCCCCGACCCACCTGCCCACCATCAGTGAGCCTTCAGGCACTCTGCCCCCAAACTCTGGAACTCGTAGTCCCTCAAGGCCTCTTTCAAGTCACACCTCAAAACCATCCTCTTCAACGGTCCCATCGGTCACCCCAAACCCCCCACCTCCCCTTCCCTCCACCCTCCCTGTCCCCAGCTCAGGTCTGAAACAATAACTGTACTAATCCTTGCATTTGACTGCCCATCCTCCTGATGTGAAAGGCACTATACAAGTGTAATTTTGTTGCTGTGTGTGTGTTAGGGGGTACCCACTGGCTGCTCTCTGGTTGGCTGTGAGTGTTGGGGGCACCCACGGGCTGCTCTCTGGTTGGCTGTGTGTGTTGGGGGGCACTCGCGGGCTGCTCTCTGGTTGGCTGTGGGTGTTGGGGGGCACTCGCGAGCTGCTCTCTGGTTGGCTGTGTGTGTTGGGGGGCACTCGCGGGCTGCTCTCTGGTTGGCTGTGGGTGTTAGGGGGTACCCACTGGCTGCTCTCTGGTTGGCTGTGGGTGTTGGGGGGCACTCGCGGGCTGCTCTCTGGTTGGCTGTGTGTGTGTGTGTGTGTACCTGCTGGCTGCTCTCTGGTTGGCTGGCTGCCCCCACCCCTCGGGTGCTGATTCCAACACTTGTCCCCGAAGCGGCAGCGGCCCTCGAGGAAGAAGCGACACACCGGCATCTCTGAGCAACCTCTGTGACGTCACAATCGCCGCGCCCGCTGCCCACAGGCCGGGGCCCCGCCTAGTCAGTGCCCCGGAACCTGCATTAACAACTAGACGAGCCCCCCGTGGAGAGGGAGGGGAGACACTTGTGGGCAGTTTGGCTGAGTGAAGCTCACGTTCATCAAGTGATTGAAGCCCGGCAATGCCTGCCCAGCCCTGGACTTGTTAATATTTCTTATTTGTACAGTACATCTATAGGTAATAAAGAGCGAAAACAAGCATTGGCGCGCGCGCTGATGACATCACAGTGAGTGGGCCGAGCGCCCCCCGGTGGTGAGCCTGTGTCTATTGTCAGGAAGAGAGACGAAGGGAGAGGGTACCAACAACACATTACATTTGTACAGCGCCTTTCACGTCGCGAGGACGTCCCAAGGCGCTGGACAGTCAGTATTGAAGCGCTGTGAGACGCCGTCCGGCGTGGAGGGTACAGTATAAATCGAAGTTGTGAAGGGTCCCGGGGATGCCCCGTAGAGTCGAGAAGGATCATCAGAATCTTTTATTTATTTTTTAAGGCTGAAAAGTGCCCGAAGCTACACCGCCGACCGATTTGTGTGAAAGACCGTTACTCGCGGGTTGCGCTGAGTCCACAAAAGAGATATCGTCTTGGCTGCGCGTCGCTCCAGTCGCCCCCTAAGAGTCGGGAGGACCTGTTGGTGGCCAATTTAGGGTTGTTGCAGCAGCAAGAAAAAAAGGTTGGGAACCAGTGCCTCAGGACATCAATAACCCAGTCTCCCCTCCAGATGTGACATGGTCACCTCCAAGCCATGACGGCCGGGCCTGCACTTTAATCAGGCCGAGTGTGCAAGCCATTAACATTAACCGAGATCTCGGGAAAGTCTAGGAAAACTCCTGTCTCCCTGAGGCCATTTGTCTTTGTACCATTGTCGGCCCGAACACTGTTGGCGCTCCCCCACCCTGGGCAAGTTTCCTTACTCCACACGTCTGGCAATAATCCCTCAAGAAATCCCTCAGATTGAACCAACCCACACACATAACCAACCAACCTGACGGACTGGCACAGACTGACCAGCGTTCACCCGGTGATGACCGTTACACACCGACCACGAGGCGCCCCGAGCGACGCTCCGTCTACCGCTTGACGCAACACACTCGGCCCCGCCCACCATATGACGCGACGCCCGTGACCCCGCCCACCACGTGATGCGAATGCGAGGGCATTTTCCCGCGCGAGCGTCCACGTGACTTTGTGCCCGTCAATCAAGCGACCTGGAGCCCAGAGATTGTTGCGACTCTGGCGGCTCGCGTTCTCTTGCATCAACAACAACAACAACAAAATGACACTTGTACAGCGCCTTTCACGGCAGGAGGGCGTCCCAAGGCGCTGGACAGTCATTGTTTCAGACCCGAGCTGGGGACAGGGAGTGAGGAGGAGGGAAAGTGGGGGAAACCACTTTAGTTGCAACTAAATCCTCTGCAATCGTTTTCTTAACCCAAATCTAATTAAAGGGACAGACTTAAATAATATTAATTATATATATTGTTTACATTTTACTAAGAGGTACAAAAAGGTTACCGTAACAAAGCGGAATTGGCTGCCACGTTTCACCCACAAATCTACAGTCAATATAACAGTTCGGCGCTCGCCTCACAAGCGAGAGACCTGGGTTTGATTCCCGGCACGGTGAAACCCTGGGCAAGTTTCCTTTCTCCACTGATGATAATCCCTCAAGAAATAAAAATAATAAATTGGTCACTTATTCCACAACTGTTTGTGGGACGCTGCTGTGAGCAATTGGCTGCAATGTTTGTGCACAAATATACAGTCAGTATATGCCGTAAAGCCCTTTGAGACATCTATAAGATGTGAAAAGCACTATATCAAATGCAAGGATTATTATTATGGTCCTATCAATTGAGCCAGGGTGATCCACAAGGTTTATATTACACAAGTCATATCCCAGACAACACACCTATTTAATTTAAAAAAGCAAACTTTATTAAGACAGTTGAAATATATAATTGACCAAATGGAACAATATAGTGCAAAATGAGTTTCATTCTGGTGCACTCCATTTTAGCAAAGCTCCATTTTAGCTTGTGCATAGCAGCAATTTATTGACATGAAATTGAAAAACAGCAGAATCAATATACAGTACGTTTCCTCTGAAACAGAGTAAGACTGCATTGCAATGATCAATTTTGAACAACTGATCCCAGAGAACATAGTTGAGTCAGATCAGATCTTTATGACCCGGAAACTGTAATTGAAATAATGTTCACATGTTCAAAGGCGTTTCTCTTTTTTTGGAGTAACGGGTTCCCAATTTCAAACACTAAATTTTGTAGGATAAAAACTAGCCACAAATACGTTACAGCATTGATATTAAGCTAAGTTTCGTGTGCATTCAATCTTCTCCACACAGAAAGTTACCAATCACAGCTGTGTTATTTGGAAGGGAGGGGAAAAGGGGAAATCACGTGGAGGCAAGATACTTCCTCCAGAGAAGAAAGTAAGTCAGATGCAGTCAACCAAGGTCAACCCCTAGGACTAGATTCAGAGACAGATCTAGGAGTGGGTGATTCTCTCACTGCCTTGGCTGCAAATAATGCATGATATGAAAGTGCACAGGGTAGATTCTAAAATGAGACGTGTCATTCCCCTACACCCCAAAAAATCACAAATGAACAGGGACTTTACACTTCCTATAGACCATGGTCTGTCTGCAGTCCTACTAATACTGTAGAAATTGCTGGTTAACCTTGAAAATACATGTGATTGAACCTGTTTGGCTGCTGGACCCTTCTTCTGCAATACTTATAATACAAAAGGTCCAATAGTACAATTTAATAGTGAAAATGAACAGGATTTTAATGATCAATTCTAATCTAATTTATTGTGGTTATCACGTGGCAAAATGCTAAATGCATTAGGCATTTTTGCGTTCAAAACAAATCTCACACTGGTCTTAAATAATAACTGCTTTTCAACCCAAACAGAGATTAGCAACATAAAACTTTAATACTGAACTGTTAATTAGATGGGGTTCTAATACAGGACACACAGAACACACACAGTCTCTCCAGTTTAAAGTATAACTGAATACAGTACTGGTTTCAAGCACTGTATGAATCCCATCCAATTGGATTCCAACAGGTTTTCACTTTATGCCATGCTAATACAGTAATATCTTCAGTGCTGGAGTCCTGTAGCTCAGTGGTTAGAGCACTCGCCTTACAAGCGTGAGACCTGTGTTCGAATCCAGGCAGGTCAGGGCAAAACCTTAGGCAAGTTTCCTTACTCCACATGCCTAATAATAATCCGTCAAAAACATCTTTTAATAAATTGGTCATTTCAATCCACAACTGTTTGTGGGACACTGCTGTGCGCAATTGGCTGCCACGTTTCACCCACAAATATACAGTCAATTCACTTTACAGTCTATTCTGTGAAGCCCTTTGAGACATCTAGAAGACGTGAAAAGTGCCATATCAAATGCAAGGATTATTATTATTCTTGATTATTTGCCTCATCAACATTTTGCGAAACACTAAGAAGTGGAAGATTAGTTGCAAGCTGTCTAATGAAAAATATTAATTAGCCAAGAGACCAGATTTGTGTCATAAGATACAAATGCCAACAGACACGGGATCTGAACACTAAAATGAATTAGATTCATACTCTTACTGTAGACTCATGACCCTCTGAATATCAGCAAAGTAGAACTGCAGAAGCCAGGCAAGGCTTGTGGGATTGGGTAGTCTCCTTTAAAAAAATTGGAGGAAGGGACAGAAAAAACACATGCCATTAAAATTGATCAACCTTTAATGGGATGAATGTTTCATTAAAATTTACCTGGTGGCATAATGATGAGTTTACAGTAATGAGGTTGCATGTGGAGTTCAGTAGCTCAGTGGTTAGAGCACTCTTCTCGCAAGTGAGAGAACTGGTTTCGAGTCATGGCAGGGTGAAATGTTGGGCAAGTTTCCTTACTTCACACGCCTTTGTTTACCTAGTGGTAAGTAGGAACCCATTTATTGGTCAATTAATGGATCACTTTTCTGGACGTAATAATTCCTTTAAAAAACAATTGGTCACTTCAATCCATGACTTTGTGGAACACAGCTGTGTGCAATTGACTACCGCATTTCACACAAAAAGTATAGTCACTTTACAGTATATTCTGTGAAGCGCATTGAAGTGATAAGGTGCTATATCAAATGCAACGATTATTATTATTATTACATGATTATTTGCCTCACCAACATTTTGCTATCAACCTCAGGCTGGTCACATAAGAACATGAGAAATGCTAGACGATAAAAGGCCAAGATCCATCTAGTTCACCTTCCTGGCGGTCCCATGCACATATGTCCCAAACTACCGATGTATTCTATCCCATAATGTTATTTCCTAAAAGAAAACTATCTAATCTATGCTTGAAAGAATCAATACTTATTGCTTCAACCATCTCCCATGGAGCCTGGTCACAGATTCCCTATTCAGAAACTGAAATAGTGTTTGCATAGATTTGTTCTGAATTTTCCCCCTTCAATTGCAGGCCATGTCCTCTGGTTTTACTATTCTGGACAAGTTGAAACAGTCTGTCATGATCTATATAGTCTTGCCCCATTAGAATCTAAAGACAGCAATCATGTTGTCTCTCAATCTTCTCTTTTCCAGTGTGAAGATGCCCTATTTTCTCAGTTGCTCTTCATAGTCCAGTCCTCCCATTCCCTCAATCAGTTTGGTTGCCCTCCTCTGTATTTCTCGATTTCTCCAATATCCTTTTTGTACAGCGGCGACCAGAACTGTACACTGTACTCTAATTATAGTCTCACCAATGGTTTATACAGTGGCAGGATTACCCCACTATTTCAGCTTGCTATTGATCTTTTGATACATCCCAAAATCTGGTCTGATTTACTCACTGCCATAGAGCATTGTTGCGAGAGCTTCAATTTATTGTCAAATTAATACAAACTTTTAAAAAGTATATTTTAAAAATAATTAAGAGGATGTTGCATTTCCCGCTCTCAGGTTTCTTCACTTTTACTTTAGCATCAAAGCAACAACAACTTTCACATACACAGCACCACAGCACCCTCCATGCAAGGTAGCATCCAGAGTGCTTGTGGAAGGAACATAGTTCCTTCCACAAGCACTGATTAGGCGAGACTGTCACCTAATCAGTCTGGGCTGAAGAATAATTATCCTTGCATTTGATATAGAGCTTTTCACATCTTCTAGAAGTCTCAAAGCACTTCACAGAATATATTGTAAAGTGAATTGTATATTTGTGGGCGAACGTGGCAGCCAATTGCGCACAGCAGTGTCCTACTGTCATAGATTGAGTGACCAAATTATTATTGAGTTTTTTTAGAAATTATTATTAGGCATGTGGAGGAAGGAAACTTACCCAATGTATCAACCCGCCTCGAACACAGGTTGCGGCCAACAGATTATGAGGTGAGTGCTCGAACTACTGAGCTACAGGACTCCGCACTAAATGCAAATCCAAGTCTCACAAATGAAAATGCAGAATGATTCTCTACCATTTACGTTCCCCCCAAACACCCCCAACCCCCACCATCTTCCCATTTTGTCTTTCTTTATAGCCCTATTTTTAAAAAACAATACTTTTTAAAATCTAAGCCTTCATGCAAAATATGTACTGAGCAGAGAAGCGAGAGAAGTGTAGTGTTCTAGGAATTGATTCTGCACAGCGATCATGTGTAGTACAGCAGCAACACCCCTAATTTTTCTAGCCGAATGCAGGGAAAGTATAATTGAAAAGAGGGGCAGCAGGAGGAAACAGTACTAATTGTATTGTTAGAATCACCACCTGCAATGCTATTTATGAATCACGGTCTAAACATTCCTCACCTGGAATCTGATCAACGGTCAATTTATTCTTTCAGTTTCATAAGTTAAGACATGATCTTGAGTCAAAAATATTTTAATTGCCCCTTGGGCCATCCACTTATAAAAGAGCCTTCACCCCCGTATGCCCATTTTAGCATTCAAAAATACAAAATTCAAACATTTATTTTAAAAAAATCTACTACAGTAAAAGCCTGTTTATCCGGCACCCGATCAACCGTAACTTCCATATAACCGGCATCGCAAAAAAAAGTCCGGATTCGATTAACCGGAATTTCTCCAGAAAAAGGCATTGAATTTTTTTTTGCCGTTTTTAGCCGAATATCCAGCAGGCTCTTTAACCGGCATTGGCCAGGTCCCGAGGGTGCTGGATAAACGGGCTTTTACTGTATACTTAATTCCTCTACCATACAGAGGTGAGACTTTATGTGAAATCAGAATTTAAGTCAAAAATATCCCAAGATTCCCCAAGTTCTAATGTGGAAGCTACTGAAAATAGCCAGTTTGTTTTTTTAAAAAATAGAATTGAAACAAAATTGCTCTAACATTCGACAGCTAGCCTTAGAAATTCTTGAAAAAATAAGTCAGAAGAGTAGCATCACACAAAGAAACCTTGAAGGTAACAACAGGAAATCTCTCTGAATAACAGTTTTAGGCAGCACAAGCAATCTAGACGGACACCATTCTCTGAAGCTCTGTGCATTTTCCTCTTTCCTTCAGGCTTCCAGTTTCTCTTCATTAGCACCACATGTATCGACGACACATATAAGGCAGCTGGTCACAGGGAAAGCACGGACCTTGGAATTAGTTGTCCATTTGTCTACTTCAGTGTTATACTCCAAAATATGGCCCAATCGACCAACACCCTGGAAACCCGCCAAGACGTAGATTATGGAGCCAACAGCTGCACACTTCACAGTCACCCCTTTCCAAGGCATCATTGATACCATTTTCCAGTCGTTCGTTTTAATATCATAATATTCTATGGAATCCAGCCCACCTGGAACAAAAATGCACAATAATCAATTATATATTCTTGCTCACTACAAATCTTGGTAAATAATTCTTGCATTTGATAATGGCTTCTTTCCACATGGGGAGAATAATAATAATAATAATTGTACGTCTTCTATACGTCTCAAAGCGCTTCACAGAATATACTGTAAAGTGAATTGACTGTATATTTGTGGGTGAAATACGGCAGCCAATTGCACACAGCAGTGTCCCACAAACAGTCGTGGATTGAAATAACTAAATTATTACAGATTTTTTGAGGGATGACTCGGTGTGTTCAGTAGCATTTACTGTAAAGCTGGGTGGTCCAACCTTTTGGCTGCTGGGGCCCGGATTCCCTATTTGAGAAAAGTCCGTGGGTCTGCATTGGTAGGTAATATTTTGTGTTTTCCTTTGTTTGAAATGCGAGTGCTCTAACCACTGAGCTACAGGACCCCATAGTCATGTGTTCAAATTTAAACATTAAAAGATTTGCTGAAACAACAAATAGCGTTTCGTAACAAATATAATTTTGCCACAGAAGCACATACAGTAAATGGGCCAAGTTTGGCAGAAGATTTCATACCACAACTATAAGATACAACCAAGCAATGTTACTGTTCCCAGAATCAAAAGAATAAAATGTTTATCTCGGATTCTAGGTCATCTCAACCCATCATTAAACTGAAACATTCTAAAATTCTCTTCTTGGCTGAGAGCTGTAGTAAAAAGATAGCCGTCGCCTTTTTTGAGACTACCCACGGAGCAATTCCAGAGTGTCAATGATGGAACCATTCACAATCATTGCTATACAAAAGGTATAAATAAATTAGACATACCAAGTCCATTTTGGCCGCCGATGGCATAGATTCTGTCATTTACAAACACTAATCCGTGGTTCTTTCTGACCTCAAGCATTGCTGCAAGTTCTGTCCACCTGTCAGACAATAACAAGAATACAAAATTAACAGGCTGCTTTCTCTCACCAAATACTGTACTTACAATTAGTTGAAGACAATTAACATTTATGTAGCAACGTTCACATTGGAATGGTGGCTCAAAGTGCTTCATACAACTGAATTGTAGTTCAATGTTACATTTAATTTGGGTGGGGATGAGGACAGAAAACTTCGTACAGTAAAACCTTGATAATCTGACATTCCGAAAGCCGGCAACTCCCTAAAACTGGCAAGATGTCAAAATACAACAGTACAGCAAAAGTCCATTTATATGGCACACCCGCAGGACCTGGCCAATGCCGGTTAAAGTGCCTGCCAGATATTCGGGCGGCCCGCAGCCGAAAACCCACCACAAAAAAATTAAAGTTCTTTTAACACACACCATACACACCAGACTAAATAATAACAGATAATAACAGAATATTGTATTGGTACTTATTGTTAAAACTACTCTCTTGCGCTGCTCACCTTTACTGGTTGAGGTTTACAGTCCAGCGATTCTTTTTTAAATGGAGGATGCCGTGCGGATGAAAAAAACGGCAGCGTGTCTTTAAAGTTGCGCGATTTTACTAGCGGCAAGTCGATAGCCCTAGACTCTACTAGCGACAAACCGATAACCCTAGACTCTACTAGCGGCAAACTGAAATACTATACCTGCGCGACAATGTGGGTTATTGGCTAGGGTTATCGGCTTGCCTCTAATAAGGCTTTAAAGTCGCGCTCCATTTTTTTCACCCGCTTGGCGTCCTCCATTTTAAAAAGAATCAGTGGACTATAAACCTCAACCGCAGCGTCACGGCTTCAAGCGCAGCATCTACCAGCAAAGGTGAGAAGCGCAATAGAGTAGTTTTAACAATAAGTACCAATACAATACTTTGTTATTATCTTATTATTTATGCATTTACAAATGCTCCACCGCTATTGTTCCAGATACGTTCTGGTTTATCGAATGGGGACTTTTTTTTTTGCGTGCCGGTTATACGGAAGTGCCGATTTATCAAGTCATGGATAAACGGGCTTCTAGTGTATTAGATTTTTTTCCCGATGTCGGCAAATCTCCCATACAGCTGTTTGTAGTTCACGGCATCACTGCTCTGTCACCCGGCACTCTGGGTGGAGGTTGATCATTTTTTTGGCTTCACTGCTGTGTTCACAGCACAAGTGGTGGATGAGGTGGGGCTTCCCCAGCCATTTCTTAGGTAGGTTTCTAAATAATAATATTGATCCTTGCATTTGATATAGCATCTTATCAACGTCTCAAAGCGCTTCACAGAATATACTATAAAGTGAATTGACTTTATAGGCGAAACGTGGCAGCAGACTGCGCACAGCAGTGTCCTACAAACAGGGAAAAAATAAAAAGTGATATGAGAGTGATGTCACAGTGAGCCCACCACCCCCCGGCCACACAGCCTGGGGGCTGATGCCACCCCACTGACCGCTCACTCCTGGTCTCTGCGTGCATGTTTTGGCTGCCACCCCGACCCGAGCCTCCCCCATCACCCTAAATGTCTCTCTTCCCACCCCCCTCGATGTCTCTCTCACCAAGCCACTCTATCCGCTACTCTAACTCTGTTCTACTCTCCCTCCACCCCACCCCACCTACTCTCCTTCCACCCCACCTGCCTACTCTCCCTCTTGGACCCCATCACCGCTTCCCTCTGCTCCAGCCTGGGCATCCTCCGCCGGGCCCATCGGGGCACGAGGTGCTGGGTGTCCTGGAGCAGCCACCCAACTGTCCCATCATTCACTCTCTCCACCCAAACCGCCTCCTCAAGGCAAACACCACTTCCCCCTCTCTCCTATGTATCCTCACTACTTCCCCTCTCCCCTCACTCCCCACACCCACCTCTCCTACACACCCTCAGTTTCTCTCTGCACCACTCTCTCCTCCCTCTCCCGCCTCCAGCAAACACATCCACACTGCCCTCCAAAACGTCCTTTCCCTCTCTAACAAAGCCATCAGTATCTATGACCTCATCCTGGATGAGTGCATTGATATTCTTGGGCTTACGGAAACCTGGCTCTCCCCCAATGACCCTGTGCCTCTAGTCGAGGCCTCCCGTCCAGGCTACACCTTCCACCACACCCCCCTCCCCAACCAACGCGGCGGCGGGGTGGTCATCATCTCCAAAGCTTCCCTTGGTCTCTCCCCCTATTCCTCCGGCTGCTTCCCCTCTTTCGAGCACCTCACGCTTTACCATCCTTCTCTTTCCCTAAAAATCTTTCTGCTCTATCGCCCTCCTAAACCCCCTGGCTCCTTCCTCTCTGATATCTCCACTCTGCTCTCCTCCTTGTCCCTCAGCTTCGAACGTCTGCTCATCTTGGGCGACTTCAACCTTCACCTAAACTCCCCCTGCACCACCTCCTCCGATTTCACTGCCCTCCTCTCCTCCCTAAACCTCACCCTCCACATTGACTCACTGACCCACAACCGTGGCCACGCTCTCGACCTCATCAACACCCACTGCCTTGACATTTCCGACCTCAGCATCTCGGACAAGGCCATTTTGGACCACTTTCTCGTCTCCACCTCTTCCATCCCTCTCCCCTCCACCAAATCCACAACTGTACTTTTCCGCCCATGGAAAAGTCTCCCCCCTGATACCGTTACAGAGGCCCTCACGTCTTCTGACCTCATATCTCTGTGGCCTTCCACCCACAGCGATCCTGAAGCAGCTGTACAGCTGCTCCATGATCGCCTCTCCTCCACCTTCAACTCTCTTGTCCCCTTATTTCCAAACCCACCCGCTCCCCCTGGTACAACACTCATCTTTGCTCCCTTAAATTGCAAACCCGGCTGCTCGAGCGCAGGTGGCAGAAAACCGGTCTCACGGTTCACCACCAACTGTGGCTCGAGCACCTCCACAGATACCGCCGTTCCCTGTCTCGTGCAAAAACGGCTTACTATTCCAACATCATCCTGGAGGCAAACAACAACCCTAAAGTCCTCTTTTCCACCACCCACCATCTCCGCCGTGCACCCCCTCAGGCCTCCTCAATATTCACTTCAAACGCGAAGTGCGAGGAGGTCATGGACTTCTTCTCATCCAAAATATCCGCCAGGCAGCGTCACCCTCCTGCCTCTCATCGCCCACCACCACCACCCCCTTTCCGTCCCCCTCACCCTCCCCATCATCAGCTCCTACCTCAACCCCCTTCCTACATTCCTTCTCCCCCGAATCTCCTTCCTCCCTCTCACGCATGATCACCTCAATGAAACCCACTACCTGCTGTCTCGACCCCCTCCCCACCAACCTACTGCTCACCCAGCTCCCCCTCCTCTGCCCACTGCTGGCTAACTTCATCCACCAGTCTCTCTCCACAGGATCAGTCCCTGCCCCCTCAAAACTGCTGCCATCACCCCGCTCCTTAAAAAACCCTCCCTAGATCCCTCAAACCCTAGCCACTACTGCCCTATCTCTAACCTGCCCTTCCTTTCCAAAGCACTCGAACGCATTGTTGTAAATCAACTCCACACCCACCTCTCCTCCCACTCCCTCTTTGAACCCCTCCAATCCGGTTTCTGCCCTGCCCACAGTACAGAGACTGCGCTTCTGAAAGTCAGAAACAACGTCCTCTCTATCTGTGACCAGGGCTCCCTCTATCTCCTTATCCTCCTTGACCTGTCCGCTGCGTTTGACACAGTCGACCACACCATCCTCCTCCACCGCCTGTCCTCCGTCATCCACCTCAGTAGGACCGCACTCGCCTGATTCAAGTCCTATCTCACAAACCGCCAGCAGTACATCTCCACAAATGGCTTTTCCTCCCGCTCTTACCCAGTTACCTGTGGGGTACCCCAGGGATCCATCCTTGGCCTTCACCTTTTCCTCATCTACATGCTTCCTCTTGGGGATGTCAAGGGGCAAACTTCCATATGTATGTTGATGACACCCAACTCTATTTCTCCACTTCAGTTTGTGACCCCCCCAGTCCCCTGATGTTCTGCCAGCCTGCCTGTCAGACATCAGGAGTTGGATGAGCGCGAACTTCCTGCAGGTGAATGTCGACAAGACGGAAGCCATACTCTTTGGCTCTCGTCAATGTCTCCATTCGCACGGCTCTCACCTTCTCCACCTTCCCGGCCTGCCCCTAAAACTCTCTGAACCTGTGCGCAATCTTGGTGTCAGATTTGACTCCCAACTGTCCTTCTTCCCCCACATCCGGTCCCTCACCAGCACTGCCTTCTTCCACCTCCGACGGATCGCCCGTCTCCGGCAATACCTCACCTCACCTCACCTCACCTCAATACCTCACCTCAAAAGCCGCTGAAACCTTGGTCCATGCCTTTGTCACATCTCAGCTGGACTATTGCAACGCCCTCCTCGCTGGTCTCCCCTCCTCCACAATCCACAAAATCCAGCTAATTCAAAACTGCATACTCACCCGCACCAAGCTTCGCTCCATTACCTCAGTCCTCGCCAGACTTCACTGGCTCCCTGTCCCTGAAAGGATCGACTTCAAGATCATCACCCTTGTTTTCAAGTCCCTCCACTCCTCTGCACCCCCCTACCTCTCTGATCTCCTCTCTCCCCAAACCCAACAGCCGCTGCCTTCGCTCCACTGAGTCTAGCGTCCTCCATGTCCCCTGAATCCTCCACTACACCCTGAGCGGCCATGCCTTCAGCCATCATGCCCCAAAACTCTGGAACTTCTTTCCTCACTCCCTTCACCTCACCCCCTCTCTTCCCAATTTCAGCTAAAAACTTTTCCTTTCGACCGCGCCTTTGGTCACCTTTCTACCCCTGCCCCTGGCTCGGTCCCGGGATCCGCTATTGTGAATCGCTCTGAGACGCCATCTGGTGTGAAGGGCGCTATATAAATCAAAGCTGTTTTTGAGCTACAGGAGCTCCATACCAGCAAACTCAGAAATCCAGTAGGTGCATGGGGCCAACCATGCTGGATAATCCATGTTTTACAGTAGATCAATCAATGGTTTTTAACAATCATGTCTATTTTTATAGCATTCGCATATGGCTGGGTACTCTCATACAATTCCTTCTCTCCCTCAATTTTCCTTTCCTCACAAATGCACCACATAAGAACCTGACAAGTATACATTCATTCTGGCTTTCCAAAACCAATCGTACCTTTCTATGATTGAACCCTTTTTTTTAAATCAAAATGCTGAGATTAATCCAGATTTAAAAGTATACCTAAATCCTTCTTAAACTGTTTCAAGACTTTCTTCTGAAAATGTTACCGACCCACATTGCATTAGTTGAGTGCACTGCTCATCCATTCATTTAAAATCTCAAATTCTGTGCACATTAGAAAGAGCCAAATTCTAACAATTGTAGCTGGTTGAGTTGTGAATGGCTGGCATATAAACTGGTATATTTTGCTTTTTTGTAAAGAAAAGGCACATCAAATTCTACCAGATCCTATTATCATAAGCATCTTGCACACATACAGTTAGGGAAATTAATTCTGCTACAAGGAAAATATGTTTTGGTATCTTTCAAGTGACTACAGTGAGATGCTAGGTTTTGCAGGTACGGGTACATACGACTCAGTGGCGGGATTATAAACTTCACAGGAATTCAGAACTCTTCCGGATACATTGTTTCCTAAACTCCCACCACACACGTAGATGAGGCCCTTAGCCTCCACCATGCCATGGCTGCATCGAGGTGTCAGCATGCTGGGCTTCGTGTGCCAATTCTCTGTTCTTGTGTCATAGCATTCAAACAGATACAAGGCAGAATTTCCTAAAGATGAGAGGAACAAAAATAAAATCAATGTTTTTTTTTATTAACTAGAATGTAGAAAAATTACAGATAATAATCCTTACGTTATACAGAACAATCGTCAGGAACACGAGACTTTAAGGCCGGGGGAGGGGAGGGGGGGATTCCCTTGTACTGATCATTCGATCATTCATACCAAACAATTTGGTAATTAAACTCACCAACTTCAGAGCCTCCTGATGTGTAAATCTTGCCCTCGGCAGCACAGGCCACAAGGCTGTCTCGAGGGGTGGGTGGGCCAAGCTTGGAGTACCAGCTGTCTTTAGCAACATTGTAACAGTCCATCCGCTTGATAGGAAAGAGCTGTGAGCCGCCCAAAATATAGACCACGTTGTCCCAGAAGACGCAGGCTGCATCCCGACGTTTCTCAAATGGGCAACGAATGTCTGTCCAAGCATAGTCCTGTGAAGACAATAACGTTTCTAACTCACAGACAGACCACCGTCATTTTCAACCAAAATTTAGTGGGTTAAGTCATGGATTTTCACACTTACTTTAGGGTTAAAGTAGCGGCACGACTGTGGCTGAGACCCACCAAACAACGCAATCCGATAATCATGTTTCTTTTGCCGTGGTCGGGTACTTTCTCCCAACTCTTCCCTGTCCTCTGGAGACAGAAGGTGGTACCGCATCCCACCTAGGCACGGAAACACTTATGGATCACATAATATACAACTTGTACAGTCAATTCACTTTACAGTATATTCTGTGAAGCACTTTGAGACAGCTCGAAGATGTGATAAGGCGCTATGTCAAATTCAAGGATTAATCATTATAACCATAATTACTGAGCGCTATGCCAAACTAAATACCAAACACTGAGCACTATACCAAACTAAATGTGTCTGTACCCGGTTTGCAAAAAGGAAATACAATTTAGTCAAAGTTTCACTTCAGTAGAGCTCAGGATATCGTATAACAAAAACACAAATTACTGCAGATGCTGGAAATCTGAAACAAAAACAGAAGTCACAGGGAACACTCAGCAGGTCAGGCAGCATCTATGGAGAAAGGAAAAGTGAGTCAACGTTTCAGGCCCTTTGTTAGAACTCATGTTTTGTTGTGACAAAGGGTCCTGGACCCGAAACTTTGACTCACTTTTCCTTTCTCCATAGATGCTGCCTGACCTGCTGAGTGTTCCCAGCGATTTCTGTTTTTGTTTCAGGATATCGTAATTTGGCCAGATATTTTGAAGTGACCAAATGTACAATGTTAGCGCACTGAAATAATAGTAATTACGTACTTACTGATAACCATTTTGAGACACTCTGGATTATCCTGTATGAGTGATTCAGCTTGAACAGTTTTACTTAAGAGATTCTTAGAGATGAGGGGAAATCTGACTTTTGCCAAAATATCAACCATGTACAGCTGTCGATTGGGCTCATCGTACTTCAGCCACCTGACAGCTGCATCATATACCTGAGGTGGAATGGAAACAAAGTACAGCATTACAAATCAACAAAATCTTACACTACATTCAAGCATCCTCTCACAGTGTCTAAATGACAGTCTAATTCAGCTGATAACACTCTCAGTTCAGGTCAAAATTGGGACTTTGAGCATAGAATGCCCAAACAGACACTCCAATGCAGTTCTGGAGGAACGCTACATTGTTTGAAGTGCTGTTAAACTGAGGCCCCATCTACTTGATCAGGTGGACAATTAAAGTACTGTTCCAGATAGGGTCCGGCAATATATCGATATATCGGTTATATCCAATATAATTTTCATATTGATACGCCGATATAGGCATTTCAAAAATATCCATATATCGAAAAGTCGATATATCGAAAAAATCGGAATGCGCGCACACTGAACTACAAGACCCAGAATGCTCATCTCTATACACAATGCACAGACCGAGGTGCAAGCCGCCATATTGTATTCATAGTCCTCGAATCCAATATACAGGTATACAAGGGGTGAGGGGAGAGACGGCGGGGGGGTGGGTGGGGGGGAGAGAGAGACGGCGGGGGGGGAGTAGGGGGGGTGGAGAGAGACGGCGGGGGGGGGGGGGAGGATGGGGTGGGAGAGAGAGACGGCGGGGTGGGGGGTGGGGGGGAGAGAGAGACGGCGGGGGGTGGGTTAGGGGGAGAGAGAGACAGCGGGGGTGGTGGTGGGGAGAGAGAGAGACAGCGGGGGGGGGGGGGGGGGGGGGGGAGAGACGGGGTGATGTGATAATATACAGATAGATAGAGATGGGGGGGTGAGAGAGGAGAGAGACACAGAGACACAGACAGAAAAACACAGACAGAAAACACAGAGATGGAGAGAGTGAGGAGTGTGAGAGACACAGAGAGAGAGATATTTACCTCCTGAGGAGATAGGCCCCGAATGCGCGCGCACCTCCGAATGCACGCGCACCTCCAAATGCGAGTGCACTTCATGCCGTGCGCGCATGCGCAGTATGAAACCCCCGAAAATATCGATATTTCGGTCTATCTCGATATGAGCCCATCGATACATCTAAATCGGAAAATTTCCATATCGACGGACCCTAGTACCAGAAAGTAATTTCTCCCAGGGCCTGACCGACAATCTCCTAAATAAAATTGGTCAATCACTTAATGATAATTTTGCGGGGCATTTATGTACTCAAAAGGGTTGCCACATTGGCCTACAAGTACAGCCATTCCATTTTATAGTAAATCCTGTGAAGCACTTTAAGGCATACTTCCAAATGTGAAAGGCACTATGCCAAATGCAAAAATGATCACTATTATTGTAACTTTCAATACCCTTCTAAATACATACTTCTTTAGTTTATTCTCTATGAAATGTTTAATTCCATAAAAAGCGCTATACAATGTAAGCTTTTGTTGTTGGAAATAAAGACCCAATGATTAGTTCTCTCTTTGCACATTCCAGTGCCAATATAGGATTGCCAAACATCCCGCCATGTATATCATTAAGAAAAGCGGGTGAACATGACCTGCTCGTACCTGATCTTCTGCTCGAACAGTCAGTGCATCCTGCTTTAGCAGGTGGGTCACTCGTTTGACATCCAGCTGCAGAAACTCATCAGTTTTGTAAACCTCAGTGAAATGCTGGTGGATGAATGCATCGGCTGAAGTCTTCAGCTCTGGGCAGTCGAGGCACTCTGCCAACACACTTATTCCTATGACCAAAACAAGCAGTGAATATTTCACTCCATGCACGCACCCACCAATGAAAGGACTACAGAACAAAAATAGACCCTAATTCCAATCACGCATAAATACAAAGTTATCTAATTAGAGACACTAACCGAAATTCACATATTTTTAGACAACGCTGCATATGTTATTGTACCTTGGGAGGGGAGAATATTCCTATGAAACCTTTGGTTGGCAATGCAAGGCTGTAAATTGCTAATTAACCATGCCTAAAATTCATGTAGAATTAAATATTTAATCCAAAAGGTTGCTTTTGTTTTAGAATAGAAATATGCAGATGCACTGAATCAGTAGCAACAAGCTACTTTCTACAAAAATCCAAAGTTACATAACTGAATAAATCCTTGAAATGCTTATTTTTTGTTTAGAAAAAGCAACATTTCAATAATTATTCATTCATTATCATGACTATATAAGACAGCTGCTTAGAATCCAGAGCTTAAAATGTTCATGTTGGGGAGAGGATAATAAAATGTTTAGCCCCCTCCCCCATCACAGGCAGATGAGGTGACTAACAGTACAGTATCAGGTTTGCTGAACCGGTGACCAAATCATATCATTGAGCAGCCCTGAGAAGTGATTAACCTAATTGCTTCTATAATAAGTATCACTGGTTAATAATCATAGATTCAAAACAAGGATAAAACAAACAGTGTTTTTTAAAAAAGTAAATATATGTGATGGAAGCAGGAACAATAAAGGGTTTCGAAAATAACAACGAGTTGCATACATTTAATATGATGAGATAGACGCATCCAAAAAATCTTCTAAGAGGCAATCGACTACCCACTCTTACCTCAAAAAAGAAATTATGTTCCGCCCACAAAATATACACAATCACACACCACGTTACAGTGTATCTGGTGATGCGCTCTAAGCCATCGCAACAAAGTGACTAGGTGTTATATCAAATGCAAGGATTATTATCATTACTATAACATTTTACAGTTATTCAGCAAGCGGTTGAGCTAACAGGGCTATTATTATTGTGACTACTGTATTATTAAATAATGCAAATGAAAATATTGTGCAAATATTAAATCAAAACATCAAAAAGATCTCAGTAGCCAAATGTTGCCAGATTTCATGAATAATTTTCTTTCTCAGTATGTGTCCCAAGGCCACCAGACATATTGTTCATTTTTTGGGTTCATTTTGTCACACACTAGACTAGAGCAATAGGGACACAGGAGAATGCCACATAGCACGTTTGAAGGTTTGAAAGATGCGCTGTTTCATTCCTGATAGAGTGATTACACAATACTTTCCCCGTACAAATCAACAACATACCAAGGCAATTGGAAGCATCAATTTGCTCTTTGAGGAACTCAACACACATTTTCTTCACTGGTTCAATCTGATACTGGTTTGCTGCATCCAACAGGGATTGAACATTGTTGCTGTTAACTGAGATCCTGTAAATATATATTTAAAGAAAATCAAAATCCTCTACCACTTGGAGCTTTGAAGCAATAATGCACATGATTTGCTCTCTATGTTCAAGATTTATAGAATTGGATGGGGGCAGTGTCATCTTGTCTTAATTGAAAGCATTCTTGCCTATGAGTTTAAGCCTTTAAAACCACTCCCTTCAAAACCGCCACCATCACCCATCCTAAAAAAGCCTTCCCTCGATGCGTCGCAGCCATCAAGCTACTGGCCTATCTCCAACCTCCCCTTCCTTTCCAAGATCCTTGAAAGAGTGGTTGCCGCTCAGCTCCGCTCTTTCCTCACAAAGCACTCACTCCTCGAACCTCTCCACATATATGAGGATGATACCCAACTCTACCTATCCATGTCAACCCTCGATTCCAGGACCACTGGCGTTCTGACTGCGTGTCTAACTGACATTGAGTCCCGGACGAGGGCAAATTTCCTACAACTCAATGTCAACAAGACGGAAGCCCTCCTGATTGGCTCACATCAGCGCCTCCGCACCTCAGGCGTGACAACATCAGCTTTCAAGGCTGCTCTCTCCACCTCTTGAAGCTAATCAGGAATCTGGGCATCTTGTTCGACCCCGAACTATCCTTCCTCCCCCACATCTGCTCCATGACCAGCACAGCCTTCCATCACCTCCGCAGTATTGCCAGACTCTGCCACTACCTTACCCCACCACCCCACCATGCGGCCGAAACCCTCATCCACGCCTTTATCACTTCCAGGCTCGACTACGGGAACTCTCTCCTCGTCGGCCTCCCCAGCTCCTCCTTTCACAGGCTGCAGATCATTCAGAATTCCGCAGCTCGTGTACTCTCCCACACTAGGCTCCCCGACCACATCACTCCCACCCTCGCCCGTCTCCACTGGCTCCCCATCACCAAGAGGATCGAATTCAAGATCCTTGTCCTCACTTTCAAGGCCATTCACAGCCTTGCCCCCGCCTATCTCTCTGACCTACTGTCTACACCCTTTCAGCCTTACTGCTCCCACACAGTGGAACTCCATCCCGCAGCCCCTCTGCCTTGCTTCCTCCCTTTCCTCCTTCAAGGCCGGTCTCAAGACCTTCCTCTTCGACCGTGCCTTTGGGTGCCCCACTAACTCTTCCCCCTCTAGAAGACATCTTCTAGATGTCTCAAAGCACTTCACAGAATATACTGTAAAGTGAATTGACTATATATTTGTGGGCAAAACGTGGCAGCCAATTGCGCACAGCAGCGTCCCCACAAACAGTAGTGGATTGAAATGAGCAATTTTTTTATTATTGGTTATTTTATGGACGGATTATTATTAGGCATGCGGAGTAAAGAAACTTGCCCAAAGTTTCACTCTGAACTGCCTGGATTCGAAACACAGGTCTCACGTTTGTTAGGCGAGTACTCTAACCACTGAGTTACAGGACTCCACAAATATATATTGCCCCCCATGCAGGGTAGAATCCCAGAGTTTGTATTTCAACCAACCTTGCAGTATATGCAAACTCCACCAGCAGTTCAATTATATCAGGTTCTGCATCTTTCAGTTCAACTTCATAGGACTTTGATTCAAGCATATTTGCTACCAGAGGGAAAATAAATTGAGAGCACAGCATTAAGGATTGTTTGATTGAGTGGACAACATATCGATGAAAAATATTACTGATCCGTGGATCTACTGAACTGATGGTTAACAAACTCACTGGTAAACATCAGGCTGAAAAAGTGGCTCGCAGCTGCAAGGACCACTCGATGAGCAGGGATCTTCCTATCTGACACCACCAGAATTACATCACACAACGTTTTCTGAAAATGAAACAGGTGAATGTTTGAGTGGGCACAGTACATTAAAGAAACTACACCAATTAATATGGCAACATGAAAACATCTGGAGAAATATTATAGAATAATCAGTACAGATCAGTAAGGTTCCAGGTTCAATTGTTCTGCAGTTGTTTCAGTGCCTTGAGTTGTCCCCCTACCTGAAAAAAGTTATACAAATGGGAGAAGAAAGCATTTGAAGAGATAGAAAGTGAGGCAGTTTGTTAGGTACGACTCTAACCAGGCTAGTGCAATCCCACTGAGATGAATGAGGATGGATTGGTCGACTGTCAAATGCGGCAGAGAGATCCAGGAGGAAAAGGAGGCAGAGGGAGCCAGTCAAAGGAAGGTCTTCAGATGTGATCTGAAGACAGGCGAGGAGGTTGTCAGGAAAGATGGTTGAGGCCAGGATTTTTAAAATTTAATAAAAACCTTGCATTTGTTATGGGCGAATAGTATTCTACAAGGAGCAGATCGAATGAGCCAAAAGGGCATACTGTTCATCCAAACCAATCTTATGAGAAGCAACTTGGAGACTGGGTGGAGTGGGAGTAGGGCGGTGAGAAAGCCTTACCTGTTTCCTCATATTATTCATGACTCCCATAAAATTTGCCAGGAGCTTAGCTTCTTCTCTGGCTGCGAATTTCTTTTCACTTTTCTTCTTGCCACCCCCTTTATCTGCTCCTACAGAGGCCATGGCAACATGGAGCAGAGTGATGCAGTGTGTGAGTGGCAGCCACAGATAATGATGAACTGGAAAGAACGTGCACACATCACAAAACCACTCACTCAACTGGGAGTGGGGGGCTGCCCAACACAGGGGGGAGTGGGGGGCTGCCCAACACAGGGGGGAGTGGGGGGGAGTGGGGGGCTGCCCAACACAGGGGGGAGTGGGGGGGAGTGGGGGGCTGCCCAACACAGGGGGGAGTGGGGGGCTGCCCAACACAGGGGGGAGTGGGGGGGAGTGGGGGGCTGCCCAACACAGGGGGGAGTGGGGGGGAGTGGGGGGGAGTGGGGGGCTGCCCAACACAGGGGGGAGTGGGGGGGAGTGGGGGGCTGCCCAACACAGGGGGGAGTGGGGGGGAGTGGGGGGCTGCCCAACACAGGGGGGAGTGGGGGGGAGTGGGGGGCTGCCCAACACAGGGAGGAGTGGGGGGCTGCCCAACACAGGGGGGGAGGGGGAGGACTGCCCAGATCAGTGGGGAGGGGGGCCTGCCCAGATCAGGGGAGGTGGGGACTGATTGCCCAAATTAGTGGGGGGGGAAGGACTACCCAAACCAAGCGGGGAGAGCTACCAAGATAGAGGGGGAGGGCTGCCCAAATCAGTGCGGGGGGGGGGGGGGGGGGGGGATTAGCATTCACAATACAGTATTCACAAATATTGCCAAGTGCAAATAATCATCCACACCCTCTATTCTCTTCTTTTTTAAACAAAACCCCCCGTACAAAGTAATTAAAACGTTACACCAGAGGGAAGGGAAGCAAGGTTGCATTTGGCAATTGTTTCAACAGGGGCAGGGACAGAGAGAGGAGGGACGGGAGGGCTGATTGATAGCAGGCGACCCCCCCCCAGTGAGAGGGACACACACACAGAGGAAGTTGCTGGCGTCTCTACAATGGCTTTTCGTCCAGCGAGGTTTGTGTTGTTGTTGCTGCTGTTGTTGTTGCTTTGGCTCTTTCTCTCTCTCTCTGTCTCTCTCTCTGTGTTCACAGAGCAGACCCCGCCCGCATCTCTGCAGTGAGAGATGGCCTTAATCCCCCCCCCCCCCCCCCCCCCCAACACACACAGACAGACAGACAGACAACACAAAAGATAGGAGGTAAAGAAATTCCAAACCCAAACTGAAACTGCCCACACTCAGCACGCTGGCGCCCTCTCAGGATCTGTGCTGCTAGAGACAAATCCTTGAGCAGGAAAACCTGACTCCTCTGGGAGCCTCCCAACCCCTCTTCCTTTCCTGATCCTCTCTCTCTCTGTTGTCAATCTGCTGCTGGACTTTGATTATTTTTGTTTCACACACTTGTTACTTTGTTTTCTTATTTTCCACACCTAATACGGTAATAATAATAATCCTTGCATTTCATATGGTGCCTTATCACATTGTTGATGTCTCAAAGTGCTTCACAGAATGCACTGTAAAGTGAAGTGGCTATATTTGGTGGGCGAAATTCAGCAGCCAATTGTGCACAGGACTGCCCATAAATAGTTGTGGATTGAGTGACCAAACTATTTATCTATCTTGAACCGATTATTACCACCAGAAAACGATCCGCCAATCGATTAACAACTGTTTTCCTACTTACTGCTTGGTAAACTGCGGTGTGTCCATTAAGAAAACTTGCCTAGGATTTTGCTTGGCCTTGGAATCAAACCCGGGCCCACTTGCTTGCGTGGTGAATCCTCTAATCAATGCACTGCAGGACTCCACATGTAGAAAGTCAAGGAACTCTTGGGAATTTTAAAGTAAACTAAATATGTACTGGACTGGGAATGCAAGAGGTGGATGATAGAATCACAGAAATTCATAGCCTAGAAGGAAGCAATCCAGCCCATGAAGCCGGCACCGGCTCGCAGATCCTGGAATTCTATCCTGGAGTCTGTTCACCTCGTCTTTTCCCTCACCTCCTTCCTCCTGACGTGAAAGGCACTATATAAGTGTAATTTTGTTGTTGTTCAAGGTCAGTCTCAAGACCTTCCTCCTTGACAATGCCTTTGGTCATTTTCTCTCTTCATCGTCATTCCCGCCCCCCGAATGAATCTCTGGTACAAACCTTCACCTTCAAATGTCCTCCCAACGTGAAAGGTCCTATAAAAAAGCTTTTTTGTAAAAAAAAATAGGTGTTGACAGGACTTTATTATGCAACAAAACACAAGTTATCTAGTTAGAGAGGGTGGAAGAAGAATGCAATTATAATAAATTATTTTAACTTGATTGTTCAGCGCCTTGGGACATCTTCCCGACGTGAAAGGTGCTATATAAATGTAATTTTGATTGGTTGGTTGGTTGATTGATTGAAAATTACCCTTATACAGTATTTGATATAGTACCTTTCATGGATTCAAAACACTTGACGGGATTTATTGCGATGTGTGTTTGTACGTAAACACTGAGTGTTAGTATATACAACAAAAATAATGGACTCCTTGTACAATAAATGATTGTAGAAGAGCAAGGTATGATTAGAGATGGTATAACAACTGCATTTGGAAATGACAATTCTCTCCAGAATTAGCTAGGCACCAGGAGTATCTAAACAACATGCTTTTAAATACAGTTAACATACAAATTATCATAGCAGCAAAATACAGCAAGACTGTAGCAAGTAAGGCTTGTGACTGGCTATCATTTTGTGTCCCAAATCCTATCTCCAGAATGGGTATTACAGAGAAGCATCTTCTGTAAATATGCAAGAGGTTGTGATTGGCAACAAAATGTTTCAATTGTTTCTGAGTGAGAACTTTTTACATTTCAGAATTCAGTACAGTATTGGTATGACTTGCTTATTGTATGTATAACAACAAAAAAAATTACATTTATAGAACCCCTTTCACATCGGGAGGACGCCCTAAGGCTGAGTTTACAGCAGGTACAACTAAGAACATTTTTCTTTAGCTTAACCATTTTCCTCAATGTATACTTACCTCTTTTCACCGAAGAGTCCTTAATCACAAAACACTGTGATTTCTGATATCCCAAGTTTCCAATCTTTGCAGGGCCATTGGCGGAAGTGTTAAATTCAGATTTATTTTATTGTGGAAAATGGATCACGGAAGCAGGACTGTTACTCAACAAGAATAACTTGAATTTATAGAGCAGTGGTAGAGCTGGACACCAAGAAGGGGGAGAGGGGAGGTCAAATAGTATGATCTAAAGTCAAACAATAACAAATTGCATTTACAGTATATGGAAGGAGGGTGCAAAGTGGTGGGTGAAGTGGCAGAGAGTTCCACGGTTTCTGGGCTTAGTGGCTGAAAGCATGGGTGGTGGAGTGGGGTGTAAGCTGGTCGGAGAGAAACTCCTATAAACTGTGGAAGGTTTGCGGCCTGAGCATCGAGGCCCAAACAGTACAAGGATTTAAAAGGGACTTTCAAAATAGCTTATTTTATCATTATCAAAATCTCAATCTCATTTACATGCTTTCAATTCTGCTGCCTGCTCTGTGACTTAATCTACATAATAGCAGGAGTAACGACATTCCTGAGTAGATATGTGAAGAATGTCCATAGACACTCCCACAATGGTAGTACAGTATTACCCTTTCAATGTATAGAAATGAATGCCAGCTCCCTCCAGTGGACCGAAGAGGTTTGAATGTAGTGTAGTATGCAATTAAGGTCAAGCGAATAAGAACAACAAATGACATTTGTCTAATGCCTTTCACAACAGGGGGGACATCACAAGGTGTTGAAGTTTAATATGAAGTGAAGTATACAGGTCCAAATTCCAGCTAAACATTGTAGAGATAGTGAAAGAATTTGGAGAATAAAACACCTGAACTTTAATACAAGAGTAATTCTGCAGATCTTTTTTTAAATGAATGATTCATATAAAAACCTTAACTGCTACTTTACTCTGTATATTCAGTAAGTTTAATGCTTTAAGGCACCATTATTACAGCTCAGAATTTTGATTCTTCTGTACATCTGCTATAAAGGCAGCAATGTATATCAGAGCTTCCTCGATCCTGCCTCGAGCTATTCCGCTTGCAACCTGTTGATTTCCTGCCCCTTTTGAGTGCTGTTGAAGTGCCAAAGTGAAGTGTTTTCCTGGAGAGAAGTTGACAGCTGCAGAATCTGAAATGCTGATGGTGGAAATGATGGGGTAAATTTGCAATTAATCCATACATTCATCTAATTGATTTACAACTGTGATGTCTTGATATAAAAAAAATGATACAGGCTCCTGTAAAATAGCCCAACATGACAGATTGATCAACAGGAAGAACAAAATTACATTTGTAGAATGCCTTTCACATCGGGATGATGTCCCAAGGCGCTGAAACAGCAGGTCAATAAAGAAGATTTTTCTTTAAATTGAACATTCTTTTCCGAGAGTTGCATAGATTGAAGTGTAATTTTGTTGTTGTTGGATGCCACAGAAATATTTGGCCCAACTAGAATGTGCCAGTGTTTATGCTACAGATGAGCCTTCACCCCTCCTAAAGTCCTTTATTCCCTTCTCTTTCATGTAGGCACGAAAGCCATTTCCATATGCAGTTGTTATGCCATCACTAATCAGATCTTGCTCTACCACAGTCTCTTTTTGTATGAAGAGTAACATACCACATTTTCTTTGCAGAGTGGGATGTTACCCTTCATATAAAAAGGGAGGGGAGGGGGTGAGGGGGGGGGAGTGGGGTGAGCTAATGGCAGAGTGAGGCAATATTGCGGACGTGAGGGAAGGCAGAGCAAATCATAGTTTGGATGAGGGGGAGGAAAGACAGTTGAGGATTGAACAAGACACCTAGGTTCCTGACTAGCTTGGTAAGTTTGAGTGTGCATATTTAAGGGACTGCTGGATTCTATCCAACTAAAACTGCACAGCTTGATACTGCATGGCAAGCCTATCTTCTACTTGTCCAGCTAGGACCACCCTACCTGTTAGGATTGCAGAGGTAACAGAACCTGGGCGGAAGAATCCCTGCCCTCAGTAGTATGAGTAGTATTTAGAGTAGTATGTGTTGGGAGAGTTACCATTATTTATTTTATGTCCTTAGGCCAGTGGCAGCCAACCCATGACCTGCGGGATAAAAGTATCAAAAAGTGGCCTGCTGAAAATTCATAATCTGGGTAATTTTGTGTTCAATCAATATTGTGTTTTGAGTAGCTACCAAGTAGTGATATTTATGGTGTGGCCATGAATCAAGAAATAGTCAGTCTAGAAAAATGTGTTTGGTTGGCCGACACAGAAGGTTGGCCACCATTGGTTGAGGACAACCAGCAAAACTGGTAAAAAGAATTGGCATGTGTCCCCAGTCTCTATGCTGCACCGTGTATGTCCTCACTCTCTATGTTGCACTGTGTGTGTGTCCTCAGTCTCTATACTGCATAAGTTACTCAGACTCTGCTCCTTCCTGCATGTGTTCTTCACTCTCTGTGCTGGCGGCCAGAGCTGACGTCAACCAGGGCCACTGACTGCAGATGTTAACATTTTGTGCCTTATGACTCTGATGTGTCTCCTTGGCTTCCGCATACCATCAGTGAGAGCCAGAGCTCTTCCACTACCATGTCGCTGTTTAAATGCTGCTGCCGCCAACCCCCACTGGATGATGATAATGAAGGGGAGGTGAGTGTTGTAAAGATTCATATATATATGTATATATATATATATATATATCGAGTACATACATCTGAATCTTTAGATGTATGAGATGTAGAATCTTTATACTGTGTATGTATTATATATATTATATATGGGATTAAAAGGAGAGGAGGAGTTATGACAGAGGTTGTGATAGTTTGCCTTTGGGTTGATTTATATTCCAGCCGCAGATGGTTCCCCAGAGATGGCCTCACAGGCTCAGCAAAAACAATACTCGTCTCTGGTCTCCTTCCGTTCAAGATTCCTATTGACTGAAAATAACTTGGACTTCCCCCTCCCCACCCCCCCATACTCCCAGTAGGATTTACTGGAATAGGAAAGTGGTAGCCTGCCATGTTTTGAACCACATGGAGAGTAAATCGGCCCTTTTATAGAAAATCTTCTGAAGTGATTGCCAATTTCTGCAGAGAACCTTGAATCTTGTCCAGTTTCCCCAACTGTTCAACCCTTCTGTTTATACGGTTGATGATCCAATGCTATAGCTTGTGTAGTACAATTCAGTTAATAATAATAATTATTGTATTTGGTATATCATCTTTCATTTCAGGAGCTATCAAACATTTCATAGGATTTATTGTATAATGACTATTTTCTGAGACACACATGAATGTCCCACAAATAACTATAAAGTAATAATAAATAATAATAATTATCCTTGCATTTGATATAGCGCTTTTCACGTCTTCTAGATGTCTCAAAGCACTTCACAGAATACTGTAAAGTGAATTGACTATATTTGTGGATGAAACGCGACAGCCAATTGCACACAGCAGTGTCCCACAAACAGTCGTGGATTGAAAATGAGCAATTTTATTATTGTGTTTTCTTTGGAGGGATTATTATTAGGTGTGTGGAGTAAGGAAACTTGCCCAAGGCTTTGCTCTGACCTGCCTGGATTCGAACCCAGGTCTCTCACTTGAAAGGCGAGTGCCCCAACCACTGAGCTACAGGACTCCAAATATTAAAAAAATTGATTTATTTGATAATTCCAAGAAATATTCAATCAAGGAACATTTTATTTTTGAACAGGTAGGAGCTCGGTTTAATGTCTCATCTGAAGGATGGCAACACTTCTAATCGGATGGAAATTTCTCTGTCTGCAATGGAATGCATATTTTCTCTCTGCAGGAAGCATCCTGTTTATCTAATTCTGGAGAGTATTAGGTCCACGTTGGCAAGAACCAATGCTTAAGGGGCCCCAGAGTGTGCATCGAGGCAATGCTGGAGTTTAACCAGATAAAACCCAATAGCTTACCATTGAGAGCACTAATTGCTGGATATCCACATAAAACAACAGCAACAATACCAAATGACACTTGTATAGCGTTCCTGACATCAGAAACATGTGTCATGGCACATGGAGAATCAGGCCTTTTGAACCTGAGCTGGGAGTTGAGGGTCAGAAGGGGAGGAGGGCAGGGGTGATGCAGGTAGGAGGGTGGCTGAAGCCACGATCAGAGAGAAAAGTCTTCAGATAGGCTTCAAGGAGGCAAGAGAGGGGGTGAGTTGGAAGGAATGTGAGATAGAGTTCCAGAGTATAGGGGCAGAGATGCTGAATGCCTGACTACCATGGTGAGACGGGAGGTGCAGGGGACCTGAAGCAGGCCAGTGTCCGCTGAGCAGAAAGGTCAGGCAGATATGGAGTTGTGAGGTCACAGGAGTGGGGGGGAAGCAAAACCCTAGAGAGCATTAAAGAAAAGAATAGGTATTGTATTCGACCCTCTGGAGATTGGGGAGCCAGTAAAATTAGGCAAGAACAGGGCTGATAGGTTCCCAGAGCCTAGTGCGGGAGAGGACATGAACTGCAGAGTTTTGAATACAGTACTGTGTTCTGCAGCTTGTGGAGGTAAGAGTTGGGAAGTTCAGTGAGCAGGCAGTTAGGATTAATGAAAAGGTGGATCAGGGTTTTGGCGGCTTATGATGAGAGGCAGTGGAGGAGGAAGGCAATATTACGTAGGTGGAGATGATAGGTGGTTAAGGTCACGGCAAGAATGTGTTGTTTGAAGGATAGCTGAGGGTTGAAAAGGACGCCAAGGTTTCAGATTGGCTCAGTGAGGTGAAGATTGCAACCGTGAATGTTGATGATGTCAGTGGCTGAGGTGAAGAGGTACTGCTGGGAGCCAAGCAGGAGGCCTCTGTCTTGCCAACAGAAGAAAGTTGGCTCTCATCCAGGACTTGATGTCAGACAGACAATTAGCCAGGACATCAAGGGTCCTAGAGTCAAGTGTGGAGGCAACGAGATAGAATAGATCTATGCACCTGTGGAAATTGACCTCAGGCCACCAGATGGCAACATGGAACATGGTTTAAAGTGGAGGGGACTGAGGACAGAGCCCTGAGGGAACAGTGAGGGGTCTAGAGGAGAAGCCTTTGGTAAACACAAAGTGTAGACAGTGGGAAATGTAGGATTAGAACCAGGCGAGAGCGGAACAATTGAGAAGAGTGGTGGTGGAAAAGAATAGAGTGGTCAATAGTATCAAAAGCAGCCGAGAGGTCAAAAAGGATGAGGAGACAGAGAGAGCCCTGTTTGCAAGTGGACAGAATGTCATTAGTTACTTGGACTGGGGCTGGCTCAGCACAATAATAATAATCCTTACATTTATATAGCGCTTTCCACGTCTTATCGACGTCTGAAAGCACTTAAATTATGTAACCCATTCAGAAGATTCTATCATCCTATCATACACAACTGTAATTGGAATTCATTGAATAGGTGTTAGTGTTTGGAGGTGATTGGAGGGGTTCATGGAGAGAATGCTGGGAAAGGAAAGAGCGAAGCTGGCAAAACGACAACTCGTTCCATGACCTTTGATAGAAAAGGAAGGTTTGGAATAGGGCAGTAGTTGGAGAGCAGAGATGGGTCAACCAAAGGTTTTTTGAGGGTAAGAGTGCTGATGGCTTCCACTCTTCCCTCTGCTCAGCAGCCTGCTCCAGATCGCCCATCCCACCTGCCCCACTATCGGCGGGTGAGCCTTCAGCCACTCTGCCCCCAACCTTTGGAATTTCATCCCACAGTCCCTCCGCCTCACCCCCCTCCCTAGCCTCCTTCAAGTCCCACCTCAAGACCCTCCGCTTCGACTATCCCATCAGTTACCTTCCCCCTTTCCCTCCCTTCCCTCCACCCTCTACAATCCTGACCCCAGCTCAGGTCTGAAACACTGACTGTCCAGCGCACTGGGATGTCCTCCCGATGTGTAAGGCGCAATACAAATGTAATTTTGTTGTTGTTGATTCATTCATAGACAAAGTACGTTTCTTTTTCCCAGATAAAACATTTAAAATAAATCATTCAATGTATAAATAATAATCCTTGCATTTGATATAGCGCTTTTCACATCTTCTGGAAGTCTCAAAGCGCTTCACAGAATATACTGTAAAGTGAATTGACTATATATTTGTGGGCGAAACAGGGCAGCCAATTGCGCACAGCAGTGTCCCATGTATCTTTTACTGTAGCAAAGCTAATTCAAAGTAATAAACATAAAGTAGTCAGTTGCCTTCTGAAAGTTTGCTTTGTGATTTGTATCAGTTTTAATCTTATGGGGTCCGGCATACTCGGATCAAACCTCTTATTCATGGCTTTAACTAGGCTAAAATCTTGAGGATTTTTTAGAAACACTGACGGTCAACACAGAGTTAAAGTTGTCTGCCTTAGAGTTTGTTGTCTGTGGTCTGTTAATTAACGAGTTTCACTCCCAAGAATAATAATTTTCCTTTTTCATTGATGTCTGGCACACACAGCATGATCTTTGCAAACTCAATTAATTCCAGGAAACTGTATTCACCTGCCGCAATGGTCAATAACCTACCTTTCTGTCAGTATTCACCGATACAGACTTGTGACAATAACAGAAAGCACTTGGTAAGGTGTCTATTCTATTTGCAGTTTGTCTAGTTATGGGATGGACATCATCTGAGCACCAAATTACATTGTCAGATTGTTTTCTAAATCAGTGTGGTAGTCAGATTGCAAAATCGGCAGTTCTATAACATTCTTGATCTCCTTCACAGAGGAAGGCACAGCTGCCACGTTTGAGAGACGAGTGTTGACTTCCATTATAAGCTTCAATCTCCGACAGTAAAGTTCTTGTCTCAAAGCCAATAACACTTACCTAGGGTTTAATATTTGAATGGTGTATTGTGAGACAATCTCTCTCAGAGAGAGAATGAGGAAAACCAAACAAGGGATGTAAATATCAAAAACGATTTCAAGTGCAGAATCATTTGTTTGTGCAATATCAAAAAGCTTGGTGATATTGATAAATGAGTAGTTTTTTTTAGAATGAGAAAATTAATAACTTGTCAAAGAATCCTTTCTTCAGTGATTCCCTCCAAGGTAACCAATTAATAGTTTCAATCTTTCCATTTTCGATCCCTTATTCCCATCAGCGACAAATACATAAATCCTGTGAATTGCTTTGAGACGTCCTCTGATGTGAAAGTCTTTGTATCAAATGCAATGAATATTATTATTGTGTACCATCCTTAACATCTTATCAATTTTCCTTTTAAGCAGTTCAATTGATCCAGTAGCAATCGCCTTCCAGTGCAGTGGATTTCACATGGTTCTAACTTTTTGTTTCAAGAAATGTTTGTAGATTAACTTTCAACCATTTAGATGTAATTATAATACCATATCCCCTTGTTCTGCATCACCTCTAGATAGTTACAGCAACAAATTAGTGGCTTCTTATCTAGTTTAGTAAGAATCCACAATCATTTGGATGATTATATTAGTCAATTATATTTTATTCTTAGGACTGGGTTACTTCCCACTCATGTTAACCATATGAGCCAAAACTTAAGCAGCAGGATGGCCCTTGCTGAACAACGAGTGGGAAGCTTGTTATAAAGTGCTCTCAATAGCAAGTCAATAGCAAGGTTTTAGCTGGTTATACAGTGGTCCATTAGCATCGCAATACATACCCTTGGCTCCAAACCTTTGGTTCTCGTCAACCTGTGCTGAATACTCTCTGGAATTCGGCAGGGTTCACACTCCTGGGAAATAATGTGCTTTCATTTCTATGTGCAGGTGGCATTACATATTTGGAACTTAGTTTGTTTTGGATACTCTTGAGCATGGTGATGATGTTGAGTTTCCAAACATGTCAGAAACAAAAATGAATCTTGCTTGTATAGATTAGAATACATTTGCGTCAGCAAATATGGTGGTTAGTACTGTAGATGCTTGCTGGGATGTTTGCTTATGTTGTAATGGTCACTAGACTTCAAAGTAATTCATTGTGTAAACAATGCAAAGTTTGGATGTAATCAAATGTGATATAAAATATGAGAATTATAATAATAATAATCCTTACATTTATATAGCGCTTTCCACGTCTTATCGACATCTCAAAGCACTTAAATTATGTAACCCATTCAGAAGATTCTATCATCCTATTATACACAACTGTAATTGGAATTCATTCAATAGTGTTTGCAGCTATAAGCAAAATATATCTGGATTTTTCAGCAAACCATGTTGTTAAAACAATGTCGTTCACTGCAGTCAGTCTGATACAATGGAAATGGGTAGCGATAAACAACAAGTAATAACATTTTTAATAAATTTTAAGTAATAAAAAGTTTTACATGAAGAATAAAAATTCACCGGTTATAATTTACTTGCATAATGAAAAGATTAGACATTTTCTCAGAAGAATGAAATTTACAACATCCTCGCTTATAGTCACAGCAACAGATAGTTGTAACCTGGCATTCTGTCAAACAGAATGTTTTGTGTTTCTGCACTCATTACATTTATCCTCTATGTTGCTACTGTTTGTGATTTTAAAAATAATAAACTTCTACCGAGAGCCAGTTATTCTGTAGTATTGATAGCAATTCCTTCATCTAAAGCAAGGAAGGAAAAATGCTGGTTGCAACATTGAGGATTTCCGTAGAAATTTGCTTCCTTTGCAGTTTACTTCCTTGGTTAATTTTCAATTGACAACCATCCAGTCATACAATTATATATGGGGTCATCCATATAACTGAATGGTTATATATAATATATATAATATATATACTCTTTAAGCGATTAAATTAACCACTTTCAGGTCAAACTTTTCAGGCCTTTATGGTTAGGGGTAATTTTGTGGTTCCTTTTAAAACAAAAGATAAAATGCGAGACAGTGTATTTTTGAATCCGAGTGATGATTGTATGGTTCCCACGGATAGTGTGACTGAGAATGTTGTGTGTCTTTCCAGATGCTAACCTAATACATTTCTTGTAGTGCATGCATTTTGCAACATCGTGTCACAGAAATGTAATTATCAAACAGATTCAGCAGAATTTAGAATTTCATAATGGATCAATTAGGAACATCAGCAACTCCAATCCCAAATAATAATATTTTCCATGCCTGTAGCTCCTGTAGATCAGTGGTTAGAGCACTAATAATAATAATAATTGCATTTGATATAGCACTTTTCACATCTTCTAGACATCTCAAAGCGCTTCACAGAATATACTGTAAAGTGAATTGACTGTATATTTGTGGGCGAAATGTTGCAGCCAATTTATTGTGCAACAAACAGTTGTGGATTGAAATGACCAATTTTTTTTTGAGGGATTACTGATAGGTGTGTGGAGTAAGGAAACTTTAACAAGGTTTTGCCCTGCCTGGAATTGAACCCAGTTCTCTCACTTGAGTGTAAGGTAAGTGCTCTAACCACTGAAGAACAGGACTCCACTAGGCTTGCAAGTGAGAGACTTGTGCTGGATTCCCTGCATGGTGAATGGATGGGCAAGTTTCCTTACTCCATGTGCCTCTGTTTACCAAGCAGTAAGTAGGAACCCATGTTAATCGATTGGTGGATCTCATTTCTGGTCAAAAATAATCATAATAAATTGATCACTGACTCCACGACTGTTCGTGGGACACTGCTGTGCGCTATGGCTTCCATGTTTTGTCCACAAAATACAATCAATTCTCTTTTCCATTTTATTCTGAGATGTGCCTTGAGACGTCTCGAAGACGTGATAAGACGCAATGTCAAAATTCATGGGTTAAGGATTATTATTATGTTCTAATGCCGATGACTGATTTACATTTGAGTTCTGACTCATGGCAGTTTTCAGACTTTTATTCACCCAAAACAAGTGTAAAACTGTGATCCTGATAACCAGCAGTCACATATTGTGAGCAGGAAGTTGGCCCTGGGAAGTGTGACACATAGAATGTTGCTGGTTGCTTTGACCACTGTGAGTTTGTAAAGCGAGCAAGTGATATCAATTGCGAGATGAGATGAGTCTGTAGGAAAAAGGAGGAGGGGGGGTGGTTGCCTTTGATGAAATTCAATTCTTTGTAATACTTAACAGAAAGTGAATTACTTACAAGTTTGTTCTGGAAGTAAATGTATGTATTAAGAGGCTGTTTCTTCATGATATTGCATTGATTTCCTTTACTGTTTGCAGACAGAATGCTTGAGAGCTCCAAACTCTGCACGGCATTTACAACATGCAACAGATGGTAAGCCAATCAAATACTTTGGTGATGCTCTTTTACATTTGATTTTCTTTCTTTCTGATAGCAGGACAGCATTACCCCATTATATTTCTATAATCTCAACAGGTTCTTTGGGAAACATTCTGGGAATATAACAGTAGAAGAAACCAAGGCAGGGCTAGGACTATTCTGAATTGTTTAATGGTATTTGTTGTCTTGATGAAATGTAGCATTTGTAAGTTTGGCTTTTTTTGAAGGCATTTCAACCCTCCCAGAAAAGCGATCCGCCATTCAACCAGCAAGCGGATTCCTAGTTACTGCTAGGCAAACAGAGGCATGTGTGTGTCGAGTAAAGTAACTTGCCTAAGGTTTCGTCCTAATAATAATCCTTGCATTTGATATCGCTCCCCTCACATCTTATCAACGTCTCAAAACGCCTCACAGAATAGACTTGAAACCCATCACCAAAGTGCTTGAAACCTATCACCAAATTTTTGTTTTGTCATGTGAATGTACCTGCACTTTCTTCCCTGGTTGTGAAGTTATTGACAGAAATCCGCTCAGCGTGCTCCATCCGGCACGCTCCATGCACCCCCCTCCATCCCCACCACCTGGCCCGGCCCTTCAGCTTCTCTGCCTCCACCCTTTGGCACTTCTACCCACAGTCCCTTTATCTTGCTTCCTCCCTTCTTCAAAGCACATCTCAGAAGCCTCCTCTTCGACCGTGCATTCGGCGACCCTCCTACCCTCCCTTGCCCCCCAACCCCTCCTGATCCCAACCCGTTGCTTGGGTCCAAATTCCTGACTGTCCAGAGCATTGGGACATCCTCCTGACATAAAAGGCACTTTACAAAAGAAAATTGCTGTTGTACAATATACTTTGATTCAGGCGTTTTTCTCTTTCTTTCATACATGCTTTATCCCCTGTAGTGAAAATTAAGCAGATATTAGAAAGCCCCAAAAGAAGCCTTAAGTCTTAACATTTAAGATCACACAGAAGTCAGATTTCGATCCAATTTTCTTTCAATTTTTAAAAGATCCTCCTAATTAAGAATTGTATAATACTTGCGTTTTAACCTTTAGATTATAGTATAAAAAAGCTAATTGGTGATTGACAGTGGTACTGGAGAATTGGGCCCAAGACTACGTCTACACAGCTATCACTGTTGTCTTCACAGGCCAAGGGGTTTTGCACAAATTTGTATTCATGTTTCCATTAATGGAAAAAGTATAATTTGCTTCACAGCTGTGTGCATGAAGGATGGAAGAATTATTGCGAAGCTTGTAAATGTGGCTGATCTTGATCAATGCTTCGCTGCCATTGTGGATACTTTCAATGATCAACAAGTAAATTACCTGACACTCTGTGAGACCACACGACAGCTGAAAGAACATTGTCAATGTACATCTAGCGACCTGCTTACTGACTGTTTTCAGACAATCCGACAAGAGCACAGTAAGTACTTTTGTTGTTATTGTACTTGTGGGTGTGATGTGGGGTGAAAGGGAGAGAATTGCATATGCTATCTTAACAACAACAAATTACACTTGTACATTGCCTTTCATATCGGAAAGACATCCCAGGGCGCTCAGATTGTCTATGACGTGAAAATTGCTAGGTGTGATATGGTCCTATCATTCATGATAATTATTAGATTTCTTAAATACAGTCAATTCACTTTACAGTATATTTTGTTAAGCACTTTGAGATATCTCAAAGATATGATAAGGAGCTATATCAAATGCAGGATTATTATCAACCCTAACTTCTGATAGCAGATTTCTGAAAGTGTTGTAATCCCAAATTAAGATTGTTTGAGCTGTTTCATATAAAGTATGTGTCTGTGTTTCCACATCAAGCAAAGTCATGAATGGCACTTATCAAGTTCAGTCAGAATGATGGGGAGGATGGTGCTCACTGCTCAACCTTTACTTTTAGGATTTCTATTAAACAGAAGTTTCATATTTTCTTTCTCATTTATTTTTCTCATTTTTCCCTCTCCCATGAGACTGATGGGGAGAATAACTGTAGAGCAGGCCCTTTAAGGCACGCTATAGGAACTTCTGTAGGTTGATCCAGGTGTTCTCTTCCCTTTTCCTTGACTTGAGACACTCCCTCACTGCTTCTTGTGGTTAAAGCTACTGTTTGTGGGAGTTTATTTTCTGACAACAGTTTGTCTTTAGTTCCTTTATTGGCCAGCACCAAAATATACTGTAATTTCGTTAAACACTGTTCATCCAAATGTTTGTAGTTGAAGAGAAAATATTGTGGGAATCTGTCCAGAAAACATGTATGGCACCAGCAGCTACCCTACTGCAGCTTCTTCAAACACCTGATGCCCAATATGAACAAGATCACCTACTACTGTAAATGGAAATCCAGAGGACGAGTACCTCCATCTGCTCCTGCCACCTTTCCCTTTCACAGGACAAAATTGACTTTTACTCTAAAGGCATCCTGGAGGCCAAAAAAAACACAAAGACACTGGTTTCCACCATCCATCACCTCTGTGCACCAGCTAATTCTATCCTTACATCAAATGCCAAGTGCGAAAAGGTCCTGTACCTTTTTGCCTCAAAGATCGAAAACAACTCCCTATATAAGTGCAAGTTGTTGTTGCTTGTCAGGGGTGGCTTTGTTCGAAGAAGACTGCTTTACACCCAATATGCAAATTCTAGGTATTCACTCAGGTAGGAGCAGGAGTGGGAGTTACAGATTATAATAACTGCCTATTTTTATAATTGAAGCAACAACAGCATGCATTTATACAGTGCCGTTCACACATGGTAGCATCTTGGAGCACTATGCAATGGCATAGTTTTACACTGAGCTGAAAAGAAAGGGGAGTTGGGCCATAGGTATGGTTGAAGAGGAAAGTTAGAAAAAAATTCTTGGCGGGGAAGCCTAGGTACAAAACACATAAAGTGTTAGAAAATTATACACAGTATATATTTATATTATATATAATATATTTTGTGGAGTCCTGTAACACAGTGGTTAGAGAACTCACCTGCAACCGAGAGACCTAGGTTCGATTCCCCGCACGGCGAAACCTTGGGCATGTTTCCTTACTCTGTATTCCTGATAATAATCTCTCAAAAATAAAAACCAATAATAAATTGATTGGTCCCTCAATCCACAAAACAACAATAACAAAATTGCACTTGTATAGCGCCTTTCAGATCAGGATGACGTTCCAATCATCAACTTTGTGGGACACTGCTGTACACAATTGGCTGCCACCCACAAATAAATAGTCAATTCACTTTATAGTATAATCTGTGAAGCACTTTGAGATGTCTGGAATATGTGAAAAGCGGCAGATCAAATGCATGGTTTATTTCTATATATGACTAACTGTACCTGTTGCAGCTCCGCTTGCAACCAAAGTTTGGAGTGTAGATTTAAGTGATACACTCACAAACCGTTGAACATGCCATAAACACTGTACGTACATACACCTTAAGCCATTCAGCGTGGAAGGCGCTATATAAATCCAAATTGTTGTTAAGCAAAACTGCCACACCTGTGCGATGAGCTGGTTTGGGTCATAGCTCATGAAAGAGTTTATCATAACTATGCTAACCAATAGGGTTTCTGTGCGATCTGGCAGGTGCTAGAGTTATTGCAATGCACCCAGGTTGTTCTTTAGTTTCATTTCATTGGCCTTCTTTCTTTCGTTTGGCATTTTTATTTGTACTTGAAAGGCTTGATGTTTGCTTAGGCATCTTTATCTTGTTCCCGCAGCTTGGCTTCATCCAAATGCATGTGTGCTATGTGCGTACTAGGGAACGGCGATATGGGAATTTTCCGGATATGGACATATCGGTTGGCTCATATCGAGATATACCGAAATACCGATATTTTAAGTTTTTTCGTACTGCGCATGCGCGCGCGCATCGGAGTGCGCGCGCATTCTGGGTGCGCGCGCATTTGGGGCCTATCTTCTCAGGAGGTAAATATCTTTCTCTCTCTGTGTCTCTCACTCTCTCCATCTCTGTGTTTTTCTGTCTGTGTCTCTCTATGTCTCTCCCTCTCTCCTCTCTCACATCCCCCCCCATCTCTATCTATCTGTATATTATCACATCCACCCCGTCTCTCCCCCCCCGCTGTCCCTCTCTCGCACCCCCCACCCCCGTCGTCTCTCTCCCCCACCCCCCCCCCCAGCCGTCTCTTTCTCCCTCCCCCCCCCGCCGTCTCTCTCTCCCTCCCCCCCCAGCCATCTCTCTCCCCCTCTCCTCCCCCCTCCCCCCCTCGCCGTCTCTCTCTCCCTCCCCCCTCAGCCGTCTCTCTCCACTCCCCCCAGCCGTCTCTCTCCCCCTCTCCTCCCCCCCCGCCGTCTCTCTCTCCCCCTCCCCCCAGCCGTCTCTCTCCCCCTCCCCCCAGCCGTCTCTCTCCCCCTCTCCCCCCCCAGCCGTCTCTCTTCCCCTCTCCTCCCCCCCACACCAGCCGTCTCTCTTCCCCTCTCCTCCCCCCCCCACCAGCCGTCTCTCTCCTCCTCTCCCCCCCCCAGCCATCTCTCTCCCCCTCTCCCCCCCCCAGCCATCTCTCTCCCCCTCTCCCCCCCAGCCATCTCTCTCCCCCTCTCTCCCCCTCTCCCCCCCCCCAGCCGTCTCTCTCCCCCTCTCCCCCCCCCCAGCCGTCTCTCTCCCCTCTACCCCCCCTCAGCCGTCTATCTCCCCTTCCCCCCAGCCGTCTCTCTCCCCCTCTCCTCCTCCCCCCAGCCGTCTCTCTCCCCCTCTCCTCCTCCCCCAGCCGTCTCTCCCCCTCTCCTCCCGCCCCCCCAGCCGTCTCTCCCCCTCTCCTCCCCCCCCCCCCCCAGCTGTCTCTCTCCCCCTCTTCCCCCCCCCAGCCGTCTCTCTCCCCCCCACCCCATTTTTCGATATATCGGTATTTTTAAAATGTCTATATCGGCATACCGATATGCAAATCATATCGGGTTTTAGCGATATACCGATATATCGCCGTTCCCTACTGCGTACATATTCATGTGACACACAATGCCACAAAGCAAAACTGCCATACATATGTGATGAGATTGTTTTAGTCATTACTCATCAATGATAAGACACTCTCACATTCAAGGCTTTTCTGGTGAGGTATAAATCATGTCTCCAAGTCAATTGGTTAATGAGATTTTGGCTAACACACAGGCAGACATCATTTTATTTGTATATATTATAACAAGAACAAAATATTTATTATAATATATCGAATGCAAGGATTATTATTATGAAAGTGTCAAATCTCACAGTCCAGGATACCAACACTGACATGAGTGAAATAAAAGGCATTGGAGCACAAAGTGATAGTTGGGCGACTTCAAATGGATTTTAAAAGCTTGTTGATTTGTATAGGAAGGAGGGAAGGTTGAGGAATGCACTGTGCTATACAATGTACACATTTGAAAGGAATAAGGGGAGGAGGAGACGATAGTGAAATAACTTTTTATTCTTTTGTTAGGTGATTTTGCACTGAATCTGGAAATGAAAGGCTACAAATTCTCACTTTCTGTGCAGCCCACGCAATCAATTCCAAACCTACTGCTGCAGGTACAGCAGTGTGTGAACGAGCTGTGTGCTTCCACTACATCCATAATAGCAGCAGACCCCAAACTGCAGGAGATGATTAACTCAATGGTGCAATCAGAAGAAGAAAACCTTGAGAAGGTGAAGCTCGCAAGCAATACCTATCAGGACCAAACACGCTGTTTATCCAATGTAAAGATGAACTTCATAGAAATACGGCGAGCCAAAGAGCTTTCAAATATCTACAGAGAAGCAGCCTATAGCGTGCTCAGAGATATGGCACAGCTGGCAGGGGTAAACCTGTGAAAAATCAGAACTGATATAGAATACTTCTGAGGCTGTCAGTAACAAAATACTGTGATGATGATTGATTGATGGTAACTGATTGTACTTCACAGCCAGCTCATTGTACATCAACTCGTTGAATGTTCTGATTCTTCCATTTGTATAATTTAATGATCCATTGCAGGTGGGGATTGTGTCACCCCTAGTGGACAAGTTTTCAGTGAAAACAAAACTAATTGTTTATATTCTGAACTAAAGCAAAGCAAGCCTGCCTTTGTATTAGGTATTAATCAATCTTGAATATTAATTAACAAATATTTATTTTTGATACATTCCTGTCATTAGCTTTTATGCAGCTTCATGTATGCACCAAATGTCAGGATGATTCTAGATTTCATTATACATTATATGGACCAGTATGTTTGATTATTTACCAACAACAACAAAACTACATTTGTATAGCGCATTTCACGTCGTGAGGACAAACCAGCACTGGGCAGTGTTTTGGACTCAAGCTGGGGGTCGGGATCGGGAAGGGTGGAGGGCAAGGAGAGAAAGAGGATGATTGAAGGCACAGTCAAAAACGAGGGTCTTGAGATGGGCCTTGAAGGAGGCAAAGAAAGGGCTGACGCAGACGATGGGATGGAGTTATAGAGGCTGGGGACAGAGTGGCTGAAGGCTCTTCCATTAATGGTGGAGCAGGTGAGGCGGGGAATGTCAAGCAGGCCAGAGCTCGCTGAGCGGAGGGCTGGGGCAGGTTGGTAGGGAGTAAGTAGGTCACAGAGGTAAATGAGGAGCAAAGCCATGGAGGGCTTTGAAGGTGAGGACCATGATCTTTAACTGTATTCTCTGTGTGATGGAAAGGTGAGGATGGGGTGATAGGGTCACAGAGCTCGTGGATGAGAGGACAGGCTGCAGAGTTCCGGACGATCTGCAGCCTATGGAGGGAGGAGTTGGGGAGGCTACCAAACAGGGAGTTTGCATAGTCAAGCCTGGATGCTTGAGGGTTCTGGTGGCTTCCAGTGTGAGACAGAGGCAGAGCTGGGCGATGTTGCGGAGATTGAGGAAAGAGACGCCACCCGGCATGGAGGGCGCTATATAAATTGAAGTTGTTGTTGCTGTTGTTGTAAGTTATGGCATGGGTGTGGGGTAGAAAGGATAGTTGAGAGTCAAACAAGATGCCAAGCTTCCAGACTGGCTTAGTGAGATGGAGTGTGCATCCTTGGATGGTGATGCTGTCAGCGCCTGAGGGTGGAGGCACCAATCAAGAGGACCTCAGGTTTGTTGATGTTCAACTAAAGAAACTTTGTTCTCATCCAGGACTTAATGTCTGACAGACCAACTCAAAATGAATAACAGTAGAGCTAAACTGTAATGTGTACACCATGCAAATGCAGCATTCTCAGGCAATAATACCATGATTTTTAAAAGAGTATTCTACAAATCATTTTTTGTAATAGTATTTTGAAGCATTTTATGTAGATTAAAAATCATAATTATATGCAACAACTTGCACATCAATATGATTTTTATGCTGGATACCATCTTAGAATACTGGGCAGTGGCAGGATTGGATGCAAAATAAGGGAGAAGTGGGAAGGGAAGGTGACAATAAATGTGCTCAGTGTGGTAAATCTTGAATTAATTCATTGTTCTGAGATAAAAACACTTGTATCTTACCAATGGGAACATGTTTAAAATTTTGTACTGAAGTAACTCTTTGTACTTTTGTTTAATTGCTTTTATTATCTCTGCTCAAACTTTTTACTGTTTGGAAATCAAAACACAGATGGTTTGCTGAGCAAATATCATAAATAAACATAATTGAATACTTTCCCATAGCTTCATTAGTAGTACTGTGTTAGTTTTTTCATATATCAGTATTTTTCCCTTAAAAGACAGTTCTACTGTAATTAAGAGATTACAATGGAATTTATATAATTTGGCATTATGCATGTAAAAATAACAAGCATATTAAATCCATCTGAACGCAATATAAATCTCGGTGGTTGTGTTCGATTTCATTTTTCCCTCTAACTGTGTTGACAGATAAAGAAGAATAAAGATGTACATCACAATAAGGTAAGATTGCATTATCACAAAGAATACATTGTATTATCACAAAAAGTACTGTCCCAGTACTTTCAAGGCTTTAACCGTGATGCCTGCTGTAATGAGATGCTTCTCACAAGATATTCCAGTTTACATTATCAGTGATGGGAATTTCTTTGTAACTTTTCTTGCTTTAACTGATTAACTCAATTAGGGGCAAGAACAGTTACAAATTGAATAGCTGTCATGTGGTTGCTAGATTTTCCTAGAGAGTGGGTGAGCAGAAACCAATGGGAAGATGAAAATAGATATTGGGTGTGCAGAGTTAAGAACTTACATTTATATAGCACCCATTCATGTATGATAACATCTTAGAGAACTTAACATGAAGGACATAGGAAGGGAGAAGGGGAAAGAAAGCTGACCATAGTTCCGGTTGAAGAGGTAGGTTTTAAGGTGGGATTTAAAGACAAATAAAAAGATAGGTTAAATGGAATACTAGAATGAGCGAGTTCCAGAGATTAGGATTGTAGTAGCTGAAGACTGAGTCTCTGTTAGTGACATGTAGGAGTGGGGGATGCTGTGCATGCCTGAATTTATTGACTTAAACAAAACAGCTAGTAATGAGAACAGAATGAAATTATTTTTGACGATATGAAAAATTGGTACCTTGACCCAAACATAATTTCCATTCTCCAAACCTGATCCATTGAGTGAAGGTACCAATCCTGCTTTCATGCACTAGAATACTGTAGATGATTTGGATTGCAAATAATCTATTCTGATGCATGAAAGCAGGAAGGATGATCATGTTTTCTCGTAGAATAACAACACACACTATATAAATATTTCTTTATATGAAAATATTTCTTAACCCTTCCAATTACAATAATGAACTATGTAACTATGTTAGTGGTATACTGCTATGTATTGCTGTGCAATAATAATCCTTGTATTTGATATAGCACTTTTCACATCTTCTAGACATCTCAAAGCACTTCACAGAATATACTGTAAAGTGAATTGACTGTATATATGTGGGCGAAACGCGGCAACCAATTGCGCACAGCAATGTCCCACAAACAGTTGTGGATTGCAATGACCAATTTATTATAGTTTTACTTTTGGAGGGATTACTATTAGCGTGTGGAGTAAGGAAACTTTCCCAAGGTTTTGTCCTGCCTGGATTCGAACACAGGTTACAATAGAGTTACAAAACACAATAGAAGGAGAAGTGAACACTGGACTGCAATTATTTTTTAACCGAATTAGAATATACAGCAAAGAAACAGGCCATCCGGCCCAACAAGTCTACGCTGGCATTTATGTTCCACATGAGCCTCCTTATTCCGTAAAACTACAGGCTTTCAAAACCTCATTTCAGTAACTTAATCACTACTCGTCAATCTATCCTTTTCTCATTCTCTCTTCAACTTTTGGGCCATAATTGTTTAGCTGTGTGTGTGTTTTTTTTAAAAAAAACTACAGAAATGTATTACAATCTATGATATACTCAGGATCCTAAATGTTAACTTGTATTAGGCATTATAATCATATGAAGAATAATCCTTTGGCAATAGATAAATCAAAATTATTTCAGGAATAAATATATCCTCTAACCAGCCTTGCCGTGTGGATGGGGAAGAGTTATTCACTTGTTTCAAAGGCTACAGACTGAATGTGCATTCATCCAGATGCTATTTTACATATTACTGTATTTGACTTTTAAAATGGCCTGTGAATGCCAACAGATGTCTGTGAAATGCTACGTGTGATGATATTTTACATAATAATAGAAAAAAGTATGTTCAATTCAGTAAATCAAGATGGCCAAAAAACACTTTCATATTCCAAGAATATCTGAAACAGAACAATGCTGGACAAACATTGGGTTAGCAACAATTTATATAAGAACATAAGAATATAAGAAATAGGAGCAGGAGTAGACCATTCGGCCCATCGAGCCTGCACCGCCATTCAATCATGGCTGATATTCTACTCTAACTCCAGCTACCTGCCTTATCCTCATACCCCTTAATCCCCTTATAAATAAGAAATCTATCTAACTCAGTCTTGAATATGTTCAAGGACTGAGCATCAACAGCCCTTTGGGGTAAAGAATTCCACACATTCACTGCCCTCCGAGTGAAGGCTAGTACACTGAGAGAAACTTCCTTCGCCTTTCAAATAATGCTAATGGGATCTTTAACATGAACAGACAAGAAAGACCTTGGTTGAACATCTCATCCGAACCACCCCCAATACTGGGATGGAGTGTATCAGCCTAGACTGGCTCAATGTTCCAACGTGTGACTTGAACCCACAAACTTCTAAATCAGAGGCAAGATTACTAGCAACTAAGCCAGAACTGTCGCTATGCTGTGCTGGAGTATATAATACACATTCAGAACCATTATTTTCTCAATTATTATATTAAGGTTTCTACTGTCAGTTGTATATCAAGCAGCAGCATTACAACTTCAAAGTACTGTACTGTATTGCCCATTGATATAGCAGCTAGAAGTGATGCATTCAAGAGACTATGTATTTTAAATTTGAAGTATGTTTATGAAGTACTTTTAACAAAATCTGGTGACTGAAAATTGTTTGTGCAGATTCTCTACCTTCATCCCTGATTACCAGTTGTGACAAGGATTTGACGTGGAGCCCTGTAGCTCAGTGGTTAGAGCACTCGTCTTACAAGCGAAAGACCTGGCTTCAATTTCAGGCAGGGCAAAAACCTTGGGGGAAGTTTCCTTACTCCACATGATAATAATCCCTCAAAAAAACAACAAATTGGTCACTCAATCCACGACTATTTGTGGGACACTGCTGTGCGCAATTGGCTGCCGTGTTTCATCCACAAAATATACAGTCAATTCACTTTACATTATACAGTATTCTGTGAAGTGCTTTGAGACATCTAGAATATGTGAAAAGTGCTATATCAAATGTAAGCATTATTATTATTAACAACAGCAACAAAATTATACTTGTATAGCGCCTTTCATGTCAAGAATACATCCCAAGGAGCTGGAGTTTCTTTGGACTTAGATTTTTAATTTAACTGATGCTTTTAGTTATTATATTTTGTAGTACTGCTCCACTGGCTCTAGTACAAGGTTTTCTTATTATTTTCATGAACCCTTACATGAATCATCCAGCCTGACCTTCCAAGGTAAATGGAAATTGTACATCATTTGAAGTGCCAGCTTCTCTCACCACTGCAGCTCCTTTTCTATCTTCATTAAAAAAAATTGCATTTGACTTGCTGGTATGCTCTTTGGAGGACGTGTACAGCCACCCACCTACCCGCCCACCACCATCTGAGGCATGAAAAACAAATATCAGAAACAGTCGTGCATTCTGCAGGATTGAGTGAATGTGAGTGAATTGGATTGATTCACAGTTCCATCATCAACATTATTCTCCTCAGCTCCTATTAGTGCCTCCTCACCTCAGGCTGTGACTGCATCGACCTCTACAGCACCTCACTCCATTTCACAGAACATGTGCAGAATATCAGCATTTGACCCGAAATCTTTTGTTCGGGAACCGATCAACTTCCATCTTCTCAACATTCCCAGCTCCAACCATCAAAATCCACATCCACACTTTTGCCACTTTTTGCCTCACACTACCTCCATGATCTCGTATCCCCTTATGCCCCCGGCACCTCCTTCCCCTGGATGAGCTTTAAGACACTTGGCCCCCACTCTCTGGAACCCTCTTCCGGAATCTCTGCCTTCCTTTCTCCTTTCAAAACAAAATTTTGAGGGGGCCACAGAACATCATCCGGATGATATTTGGCCAGCTGATTGTCATTTAGTGAGTGATACTTTGCTAGAATATTGTCAGCAACTAACAGGTGCTGTAGGTTCTGCTTCTTGACAGGTGTCGGCGGCATGGGGAGAACCACCAAAAGAGGGACACGATTTGGTTCCAGGAGTTCGGATGTATGTAAAGAAATTGCACAAGGAACCGCTCGGAGCGAAGTGGGTAGGTCCTTACCTGGTGTTGTTAACTACTCAGTCGGCGGTGAAAGTCGAAGGCAAAAAAGTTTGGATTCACACATTAAACAAGCAACAGTTTCATAAAATGGCGTGGGTACAGATGTTATTATGTTATGCTACAACAGATGACTGAAAGTCCAAGAAGATCAGACGATCGAAAACCAAATGTACATTGATAAAACAAAATTAAAATGCAGAGACTTCGAAAATTCAAACAACAGTCAGGCATATTGTTTTAAAATTAACCTGACTGAGAATCAGTTTTTTAATGAGTCAAAACACATAAAATTGAACTGAAAACAATTCAGATCTGATGTGGTGTTCCAATAACATCGTTGTTGACATTGTTGATGTCTTTAAAAAATATATTTTGGTTATAGAATATATTTTAAACAAACTTTGAAGATATAAAAAAAGTGATTTATTTTAGGTATCATTTATTTTGTGTAACCCAACAATTCTGTTGATCTGTGGGAGAAACACGGCAGCCAATTGCGCACAACAGTTCTAACCACTAAGCTACAGGACTCCACTCTATACAAATGGTAATGTAATTTTTCAAATGTAAAATTGTATTCAGCAATTTTTTTGAGCATATTTAAGATTATTTTCTTCCTGATGCAAATGTTACCTAGCAACCCAATAACATTTTCTCTGCCTGGTCTTGAGTCTCTGTTGCTGCCAGGGCATCAAGGGGATACACTCCAAGGCTTTCTCTATTTTTGGGAGGGTAAATTGATGGGATGTATAAGATATTGCCCCACTAGTTAAAACCTTTATTTTAAGGAAATTGCATTTTAAATAGCTGATCTAAGTTAATGATTATAGTTTTCATTACCAATATGATTCGGCTACCAATATGCCATTATGTAGTAACAGCAGCATGACCTTTGAAAAAGTGGTGAATTGAAATATATAATTCAAAACTTGATTTCCTGTACACTTGAAGTAACAACAATACCGTCATCTTATGCTGCATATTAAATATTGGAGGACTATTCCATGTTTTATATATGTATTCCCCCCAGAATTATTTGAAGGAAAGGTTTTTATTAACTCTAGTGAGAATTTATTCTCATTAGAATGAATGAGATACCTCATTGGGTGTTTCAACAACAAAACAACAACTTTGATTTATATAGCGCCCTCCACGCTGGATGGCGTCTCAGAGCGCTTCAAAGCGTTTCATACGTACCTATTTTTTCAACTGAATAAAAACACTCAACCGGAAAGTACACTTGAGAGTATAAGTTCTTCTGATATCCTCCTCTGTATCTCAAGCTTATATAAATAACATTTGCAAAAATTTGGTTTGGGATGAACCTTAATAGAAACAGAGGGTAGGTGAGGAGAAACGTTTTCACACAGTGAGTTGTTCATATCTAGAATGCATTGCCTGAAAGAGTGGTGGAAGCCCATTTGATAACAACTTTTAAGAGAGACATAGATAGTTATTTGGAGAGGACGGGTTTGTGGGGCTATGGGGAGAGAGTGCGGGAGTAGGATTAATTTGGACAGCTGTTTTCAAAGAGCTGGCACAGACGTGATTGGCTGAACGGCCTCCTTCTGTGCTGTATAATTCTATGATTCTATGAACTGACGCATTTTATTGTAGAGATATGAAGAAAATATGCCAAATACTGTACCAAGAATTGAACTGAAACATACCAGTACAATATAACAGAAATATTTATCAGTTCCAAATATATTTTTTTGAGTAGAATACGAATGGAAAAAGTGTTAATGTGCTGAAATAGGTTTTAAAAGTTATAGGTTTCATGAATTATTATTCACAGCCTTCAACATATGCATTCATAACACATTGTGCAAACAACTAAGTCTACAAAACAGATGCATCGAATTAGACTTTGCAGAACAATGATCCTTTTATAAATAGACAATGGAGTGATTGGCACATAGAATTGTATTAGCTGTTACAATGCAAACTGTTTGATGGGTGAAGATGAGCAGATATTGTAGTATTAGTGTCCACTGTACTTGTAGTATTGGTGTGCTGCAAATTTACTTCATGGATAAGCTCTCTACCAGTGAGTTTTTTTCTTGAAGGACTAGGTATGAAAAGGGCTCTTTACAATCTTAATATTTGGCATGTAAATTCATTGGTTTAACACAGCTTAAGCATTTTTGGAGAAAGCCTCAGATCAGTGAAACTAAATCTCCTGAAGGAATACCTACAAGTGACAAGGCATTAACGATGGAAAAACTTAGAGAAATACAATCAGTCATGTACAAAATTATATAAAATGAACAGTAGGGAATAGGGTGACAGCTTGACCCAGTTGACAGCACTCTCATCTCTGTGCCACAATGGAATGCATCAAGACCTATTTTGGGACTGTAACAGACTGACACTCTAGTGTAGTACAGGACAAATGCTGCAGTACTAGGATAACCACAGAACACAGTCACTTCACTTCACTGTGAATCCTGAGACATCCTCCCGATGAGAAAGGCGCCTTCTCAAAGTCACTTTTGCTACAGAAAAAAAAAAGGGTTAGGGTGTAAGGATTATTTTTAAACCGAAGAAACCACATTAGTACCTTATAATCATTCACAGATACACCTTTTTAAATTTGATTTCTAAAACCTATGGGCACAATTTGATATGTGATGCTGTGATGTTTATCGTTCTGGTGTCCCAAAAATATTGTGTACTAATAAAATTGGGTTAAGTGATTGCAAACTTATTATATTTGAAGTATTGTTACAGTATGTTTCATTTTTATTTTGAGTATACATCCAAGAAGACAAAATTAGTTCATCTTATGCTCATTATTGGTTGGGCAACATCTGTTTGTTAATGTAAGGAGATAATGCTCTTTTAAAATGACTATGTACCTGGTTTTGAATCTCTGTGATGTGTTACCAACCATACATATAATGATCTTGATCAGATTTCAGTCTACATCATTGGAACATCACAAAACAAAAATGTTCAATCCTGAAGGATTACATTGTGATAATTTTGCCCACAATACAGTTCATTCACTTTACAGTATATTCTGTGAAGTACTTTTGAGATATCTCAATGCTATGATAAGGCGCTATATAAATTGGAAGGATTATTAATATATATAATATAAATCGAAAGACCCCCAAAAATCCAACTTTTGGCAGGAGAGAGTTAGGAGGGGAGGGAGAGAGTTGGGAGGGCAGCAGAAGGCATGGTCGAAGAGGAGGGTCTTGAGGCTGGCCTTCAAGGAGGCGAGGGAGGGAGCGAGATGAAGGGATTGTGGGATGGAGTTCCAGAATGTGGGAGCAGAGAGGCTGAAAGCCCATCCGCCAATGCTAGGGTGGGTTGGATGGGGGACATGGAACAGCCTGGAGCCTGCTGAACGGAGGGGGCGGGGAGATTCATAGGGGGACAGCAGATTGGAGAGGTAGTGGGGGGGCAAGGCCGTGAATGGCCTTGAAGGTGAGGTAAGGATCTTGGATTCGATCCTCTCGGGTATGGGGAGCCAATGGAGCCGAGCATGGGTGGGAGTGATGTGGTCACGAAGCTTGGTGCGGGTGAGGACACAAGCTGCGGAGTTCTTTCTGATCTGCAGCTTGTGAAAGGAAGAATCGGGAAGGCTGATGAGGACGGAATTTCCGTAGTCGAGTCTTGATGTGATGAATGCGTGGATGAGGGTTTCAGCAGCCTGAGGGGTGAGGCAGTGGTGGAGTCTGGCGATGCTGCAAGGTGGTGGAAAGCAGTACTGGTCATGGTGCGGATGTGGGGTAGGAAGGACGGTCTAGGATTGACGAGATTCCTGCGTGACTTAGAGAGGTGGAGAGTGCAGCCTTGGATGCTAATGGTGTCAGCCCCTGAGGTGCAGAGGTGCTGATGCGAGCCAATCAGGAGGGCCTCAGTCTTGCAGACATTCAGCTGGAGAAAGTTGTTTTTCATCCAGGCCTCAATGTCAGACAGGCAGGTAGTCAGGACGCTGGAGGTCATGGAGTTGAGGTTGGAAGCAGAAAGGTAGAGTTGGGTGTCATCCACATACATGTGGAAATTAACCCATGTCTGCGGATGATGTCACTGAGGCGGAGCATGTAGAGTGTGAAGGCGGTGTGAAAGGTAGGACCAGAACTAGGTGAGGATGGAACCTTGAAGAGCTTTTAAAGCAACAAACCCATAAGAATGCACTCAAGAATACCCTTATTTGCTGTGGAAAGTACAACACTTATTTAATCTTGCATCAAGGAAGGTTGAATGAGCTTGCAATGACACCAGCAGTTGTGTGGGAGTTTACAAATGATTTAAATGTCTTTTCAGCTAAATTGGGTCACAAGGAAACATGTGGTCCTGGAGACTGGGATGTGGTGAGTAGAAGGTGAGGAAGAGGAAGAGATTATCATGGACTAAGGAGAACAAAATTGAAAACAACAAATACTTTTATAAATATAGTACCTGGATACTGTTGGCTTCACTTTATGTTTTGATTTGTATTAATATTCAATGCCGCAATCACTCAAAAACAATTTATCTAAACTTACATCAGCAAGAAATTCCAAATGATAAATTCTTTGTGCTGCCTTTAAAACTGCAATAAAATTACAGGCCAAATAGACCACAGTTTGAAACTTGCTTTCGTTGTTTTGTTTTAGCACTCAACAAAAAGATATTAAAATTTAGATTTTTCAGGAACATACAATCAAATGCAGAATACAATCAAATACCCATTTCCCACCCACACTAAACAAATACCTCCATCACACCAGACCTCGCCAGGCTCCACTGGGTACCTATCAAAGAACGGATCGATTTCAAGATCCTCTCACTCATCTACAAATAATAATAAAAAAATCCTTGCATATGATATCGCTTTTCATGTCTTCTAGATATCTCAAAGCGCTTCACAATATACTGTAAAGTGAATTGACTGTATATTTGTGAACAAAACACGGCTGCCAATTGCACATAGCAGTGTCCCACAAACAGTCGTGGATTGCAGTGACCACATTTTTTTTTGAGGAATTATTATCGCTTGTGAGGCAAGTTCTCTAACTGCTGAGCTACAGGACTCCACACAAATCCCTCACCTCCCTACCTTTCTCCCTACCTTTCTCGTCTGTTTTCTACACAATTCACTATTTGCTGCTCCACTCGGCTGGTTCTGGCAGCCGGCTTTACCCTCATCCCCTTCGCTCCATCATAGGTGGCTGTGCTTTCAGCCACTATGCTCCAAAGCATTAGAACACTTATTACCCAATCTATCCACCTTGCCCCCTCCTTCCCCTCTTTTAAATCACGACTGAATACTTTTCCTTTTGACTGTGCTCACCTCCTCCCTCCCCCTGGGTCGGCATCAGGATCCACCACTTTTAAAGGCTGTGATGCTGTCCTGGGCGAAGGGCGCTATGTAGATGCACGTTGTTGTTATAATTTTAAAATCTACAATGCTATTTGTTGGGAATATCAATTTAATCTTACATTTTCAATTATCTTATCACATGAAAATGTCTATTGTTTGTCAAATGTAGTAGCTTCCCAACTTTGGCTGCGAATTTGTACACAGTAAAGTCACACAAAGTCACAGGATGAATGATTACTGTTGATTACGATAAATTTATTTCTCTTTTCAAATCATACAATTGGAGCCTTGAAAGTCCATGCGAAGAATAGACAAACAAGACCTCAATTTAACATCGTATCTGAAGGATGGCATTTTGACAATACATGCTACCTTGTTCTACATTGGAATGTCATCTGGATTACACGCTCAAGACCTAAGGTTAGACTTCAAACCATAACCCTGTGACCCACCATGAGAGATTGTTACCAATTGAATCAAGTTGACACCCAGTCTTCATCACTGCTCTTCAGACTATGGACTTGTGTCCCAAAGCTGAAAGCTCAATCGGGAGTCTGCTTCTCAGTAAATCTGGAAAATAACTTTTCTTTAAATATATTATTTTCTTTAGTAATGCAATTATTAGCTGTGTATTGTAATAGTGTAAATTAGCACAGTAAGCTCTGTATTGAAAAAAACAATTGCAATAATTACTGGGAATTACAACACTGAAATTGCAAGCGCAGAACAATTACAGAAATAGCTTTGCACCACTTAAAATCATTAAAGTTAATTATTGAGTCAAACATGAGGAGACATGTATTGATGCAATAATTAGCATAGTTTAAAAAAATTCAGTAATGTATATGGAAGAAAATCAAACAATTTTTCATAGATGATCAATGCAAGTTTCACAGGAAGTTGCTGAGCAACATCAGTTGATTCCAATTTGTGTCACACAAATTGTGCTGCGCCACGTTAAATAGGGAAAAGGAAATGCAACAGCGATCGTTCACTCAGTGAAATTTAAAGTACCTAGCCCACAATTATTTAGACTTGACTTAATGTTTGATCCAAAGCACTGTACAGCTATGAACATTTATTAGTAATTTTCTAATCTTCATCTGTTGTTGGGTGTAAGAGAAGGGCTGCTCTTCCGATAATGTGTGTTTGTTTTATGGTTAGAGGGTTAGATGTGACGTTGTTTCTTTCAAATCTAGTATCAAATCAAAAAAACAAATTAGAACTGAAAAAGATAAACTTGCCATGATACTGGCTAACCAAGATGAATAGCTAATTGAACTTCAAATGCAGTTATATTAATAATAGTAGTAATTGTTTTTGCATTTGATATAGTGTCTCACCACGTTATTGAGATTTTTCAAAGTGCTTGACAGGATTTTCACTGTGGAGTGTATGCAAACACAGCAGCCATTTTGCTGAACCAAAAACAACCATGAAGTGAGTGATCAATTTTATTTGGGTGACTGTTGGCCAGGAACATCCAGGAGAAACTCTTTGCTTTTAGAATAGTGCCATGGTATCATTAATGTTTAAAGTAAGAGACTAACAGGACCTCGATTTAAAGCCCGACAATACAGAGGGAAATCATCCTGAATGCCTAGCCAACAATTCTCCAAATTAAAAAAAATGTTTTTTGTGGGATACTGTTTGCACATATCATCGATGCATTCACTCACAAAACGCTATCGTGTATATCCTGTGAAGCATTTTAAGACATCCTCCCAACATGTGAGGTGATATGCCAAATAGAAGGATTATTATTATGTTTTTTTTTATTATGCACCTCACAGAAATGCCACTTTACTCTATGAGCTCAAAGTCCTGAAATGGGGTTTGAACTCACAAACCTTCTGACTCAGAGGCGAGAGGGCTCCTAACTGAGTCATACTGACACCAGTTCATGTGATAATTATGTGATGTGTTAATTCAAATTCATGCAGGATAATTAACCTGATCCGTCTCAAAGAACACCCCATTTTTTTTCTGTTCACTTTGAAATATTAATAAAATAATAATTTGATACAGTGCTTTTCACATCTTTTAGATATCTTACAGTGCTTCATAGAATGTACTGCAAAGTGAATTGACTGTATATTTGTGGGCGAAATGTGGCAGTCAATTTGCACACAGCAACATCCCACAAACAGTCGTACAATCTTCTAAGTTATGAATATTATACTGTACTTATTTTGGAATTGTATAATGATTTATAATGATGGTTAGGATTTTGGAGACTACCCCACCCACTATCAGATAATATAGTACAGTAATCATTAATCGGGATTATTGTTCCTAATCAATTATAGTATATTCTGTGAAGCTCTTTGAGATGTTTCAAAGACATGATAAGGCACTATATCAAATGTAAGGATTATTATTGTATATATTATCCTTCCTTTAGGTTGAACACCTGTTCTTAAATTCAAATGCTTTCCAATCCAGCACCAAATAGACTTTTGGAGACAATGATTGGGGAAAACAGTGAGCTGAAATTGTATGAAGAACAAAGAGAAAATTCCAAAATCTAAATTATATATTTTACAAATGAGACGTGCTACAGTGGAACCCTGTTATACCCTGCTTTGTTGCATCACAGGTTTGCTTTTGGGTTGTCGACCTCGATATTTACTTAACAGTACCAACAATCCAAAAATCTATGCAGAAAGCTGTGTTGCTTTAAAACAACAACCTGCTTCCCATGTGCTAAAAGTTGGCAAAACTTCTGTGTTCTCAAGTAGTCAGCAATGTAATTTCCTGATGGATGCAACCCATAAAGCCAGCCAGTTTTTAAGCACAGTTTTGAGCATGCAGCCAACTTTTTGTGAGCATTCACAATGAATGCAAATGTGCTGACCAGGGAATTGTATAATGCTTTATAATGATGGTTAGGATTTTGGAGACCACTCCACCCACTATCAGATAATAAAGAGCTCTACTGTATTTACTTTTCATCCACTGATTCATCCTGCATCTCCCTGTGAATGGTACTGAAACAAAACCAGATGGATGTATTAAACTGAACAGTTGCACAAAAGTGCTGGAAACAAAAGTTATTGTGTATAAATGTGGTAAACCATCAGGATGAAGTCTATGGATGCTGTGATGCATTAATGAAAGGACAGAGTAGAAATCAAGCATTTATATTGTTTGATAATGAAAGCGAGCAAGATAGGTTTTCAATGATTTTATTTATTTTCTGTAGAAAAGAACCTGTCTGTTTATTACATTCTTACATTTGGTGGCACCTTTCAGTTTGGGAGAATGCCTCAAAGAACTTCACAGGATGTAATGTGAAGTGTAGCAAGCGGATTCTTTGTAGGCGAATGCGGCAGCAAATTTGTCCACAGCAAGTCCCACAAACAGCAATTAAGTGAATGACCAATTTTATTTAGGGGATTGTTGGTGAGGGCACTGGGAGCCAGAGTGGGCCTCGGCTTAATATCTCATTCAAAGTATGGCACCTTCAACAATGCAGCACACCCCAGCACTGCATTGGAGTGTCACCTTAAACACACGACTGTATATAAATTCCAAGATCTTCAAATTCAGAGGTGAGAGTTCTACCAACTGAGCCAGAATGACACACTGACAGGCTGATTTATTATTTTAAAAAATTCTCCTACCTTTTGGTTTCTTCCTAGTGAGTTGTGAAAATATGGAATGCACTGCCATAGCAGCAAGATCAATTGGTACGTTTCAAAGGCAGTTATGTACGGTACTTGAAAAATAAGGGTATTGAAAAATATGGTGAAAAGTCAGGAAAATAAGTGTAAGAGATTTGTCAACAACTTGCATTTATATAGAGCCCTTCACGCTGGATGTGTCCTGCAGCATAACTGAATGGACTGAATATTCTCCTCTTTTTTATGTTTCTAATACAATTTATGAGCAGCAATCCATTATGAGAAAGATAAATATATATAGTCAGAAGTAGCACTAGTTTTCAGTTTACCATCAATACTTGTAATGTTGATTGTATGTTTGCAAAATCCAAGTGTGATATTATTAGCTTGGAAGTGTTTAATTAACCATTGCTTTATAATGTTCACTTGAGCCCAGCAGAGTGATACAGGTTCATGGTGACTGAGAAGCTATTTTATCATTTGAATGTTGTCTGAAATGTCCATATTGTGAGGCATATTGTGCTGCACCCTGCAAATGAAACACTTTCTGAAGCATTATCACCCTGAACTTTGACAGCAGTACATCAGCAACATTGAGCCTGAAGAAAGCAAACAAAACCTGTGAATTCCTGTGTTGTGGTATCTAAAAAAACACACGTGATTTAAGAATAGGGAGACCAAAAAGTCATGAAAGCATCATAATGTCTAAACAATCTTAAAGAAATAACTATATAACAACAACAATTTACATTTATAGAGCTGTATATATATGTGTAGATAATAGTGTAGTTATCACAACTTTTTGGTTACCTTGTAGTATTTGGTGCTAATGGTAATCTGTGGTTTGATGGCTAGTTGCTTCATTTAGCCATGCTTTTCATCCTCACCCAATTGTGTTTTCAAATTATGATATTTTTTCTAACAAACATTACAGTAATTTTGATGTTCATGACTATTTATCATAGTTTAACATTCATCCTCCAAATATTCTTGTTTATGAGTCCTCTTGCCTCCTTGTTCCCTGGACACCTACAGCATTTATATGCCATATTATCAATAACATCTGCAACTGCCTTCTCTCTGTATTTAGTTTGTAACCACCACACAAAGTGTTCAAAATAATTGATGCAACTTTTTACATTTAAGCAATCTGAGACACCACCCTGCATGCAGGTTGTGAAATAAGTACAACTTGTTGTTATTTATTTAACAACATAACAAAATCTAAGCCTGTGTTTTTGCTTCAGGCTTATATATGCTTTCTAATCTCATTTGCAATAATTGCCAACAATCAAGGCATTAGGATTTAGTTCCAAATTTGAATTGGGTCATGGGGAAAAAGCTACCAGTTGCATTGTTTCTACATCATTGATGTGATGTTTACTCTTCACCCATTTTAGTAACTCCTCCCTAGCCTCCCACTATACCCTGCTACTGTATTGTTCTCTCTCATGTAATTAAAGTAGGTTCTTCTTAAATTATTCAAGTTTTTGGCTTCAACTACAACTTCTGGCAATCAATTCAACATTCTCAGCACTTTCTGTGCCTTAACAGCATTATGAACTATGTACAGTAAATAGTTTCAGGAATGCATCCTGGGGACCACTTATTCCACAGTAAATCATCAGGAAGGATTGGAGCATTGATATACAGTGTATTCCCAGGCTCCACAAAAAGGCAAACCACCTAAATTACCATTTTGAACATGTATTTTCAGTGCTATCGCATTGCCAGCCAGCATTGAGCTAAAATTATGCTGAGCACTTACGAACGCTTTGTTCAGAATTTACAAAATTATTGCTATAAGATTTGCTTATGCTATCAATAGTGTGCAAATCAACCCAGAAGTCTTACTAAAAGCCGCAACAGGTGATTGAGGAAATACGTTTCGGATTGAGGAGGTTAGGACAGATAGTGGAAAGAAAGGATCATTTTGAGATTTCGCGGAAGAAAATCTGCTTTTTCCAATAATCACTACCTTTGTGAGTTTCAGGAAAAAGTCTTACTCCCCAGGTATTTAAAGCCTTCATTCTGTAGTGGTTTTATCCAATAGTGTGATTCTAATCTTGCCGGTCTGTGCGGGTTTAAGTAAATCCAGGATTACCGTCTGCCCGCAGTTTGATGATACACTAATCCTGCCTGTTCATGAAACAAAGTTCACAGGATCATCCTCTAAATATCTGCATTTTAAAACATGAAAACTAGTAAAGAAAAAACTAAATGGGAGGTCTAAATGGGAGATTATTATGTTAACTGGTGTCATCTTTAGAGACAGGAGAAAGCAATATCTTAATGTTTCTAAAAAAAACAGTTTAACTCATGTACTGACAACACTAAATTTGCACAGTAGAATACACTTGCAATCCCCGAGTTAACAGCTTGGGTTAATGTACACAGTTTGGGTTAAGCATTTAAAGCAGGCTCTGGAATGACCAGCATTCAAAGAAAGTATCCGTAGTGCATTGGCAGACACCTGGTACAAGGTTGGATGCTGCAGAATTTTTAACAAAACAATAACAAACAGCAGAGGCTGCAGAATTTTTGTTGAATATCTATAGCATTGTATATGCAGTCAGTATCCTTCAAGATTACAGAATCTGTTAGTATCACAAAGCCTTTATTTGTCGACCCTAAAATAATCTCACTCCTGTGAATCATTTGATTAATAGACCATTTAATTTCACAGCAATATTTAGTGTGATTGGCCAAACCACAATGAGTAATTAACAAACCCTTCATTTATGGGGAGAAAAAAAGAGAAAATGTTTTGGGAGGCAAGACAGTATAAAATATATATTTATATAATCTAATATACATATACACTGTACATATATTTCAGATCTCAGATACTATACAAATGCAAGTTGTTGTTGTATTGTGAGAATGAGATTGGTAAACTAATTGTGATTCTGTAGTGTTCATGGAATTTTCTTATGAACCAGCATACTTCACATTATTATTTGATTGGTACATAGGGCAGACTTTTCCAAATACAATATAGATGTATCATTAAAATGGATTATAGGGGAGCGGGGGGACAGCAGGCGTGTTAAATTCTGAGAATCTATATACTGTATATAAAAGCCTTAGGTATGTTTCTGCAATTGTGTCCTCCTGACGTGGATGGCACCTTGTCAAATCTATATATATATATATATTATATATATATATACACTTAGGTATGTTTCCACAATTGTAACAATGAACTTCTAAAAAAAACAATACAGCTTAAAAACAAACAAAAAACAAAGAAAAACAACCCAGTGATTAAAGCTCATCCTTTTTTTGTAAACAAATACATTATTTTAAAAAAGTTTTGAAATATATGAATAAACTTGTTCAAAAACACTAGGCTGCGTATGGGTAGAACTAGTAGAATATATTAGGGAACCATCAGTTAATAGCTACTCAATTAATCTACCCCTGTCCAGCAGTAAATTCAAAGGCCCATGTCTCCTGCAGTCCCATAAAACTAATATTGAATAAAGTTAGTTTAAAAAAAGTTAGTTTAAAAAAATTCTAAAGCTGATACAGTACTTTCTAAGATTGAGAGCCAGAATTCTCCAATGTGATCAGAAAATATTGAATAATAATAATACTCCTTGCATTTAGCTTTTCACATCTTCTAGACATCTCAAAGCGCTTCACAGAATATACTGTAAAGTATACTGTATAATGTATATATGTGGGTAAAACTCAGAAGCCAATTGCGCACTACAGTCATGGATTGAAGTTACCAAATTATTATTTTTTGAGGGATAATTACTAGACATGTGCAACAATGAAATTTACCCAAGGTTTCACCCTGTTGGGAATCAAACCCAGATCTCTCGCTTATGAGGCTAATGCTCTAACGAATGAGCTACAGGACTACAAGATGGGAGAGAATAGAAAATTACTGTAGAATATGGAGGTGTTCGGGAGGGGGCAGTGAAGGAGCAGAAGAGCAGGGCAAGGTGGAGTGACTCTTGATATAGTTTCATAGACAAGGGGAAGAATGGCTTAAGGTTGACTCACCAATACAGTAGGGATAAAGCAGACAGAGGATACAAAAAAAAGCCAATATTTGTTAAGTGGTGTGGCAGTAGAAGCTCACAGAATTTAGGATGAGTCAAGCAATGAGGCATTTAAAGGTGAAAACGAGCATCTTGAATTTACTCCACCTGGAGCTGAGTGAGAATAGTGATAATGTGCTTGTGGTTCTGGTGTGGGAGATCAAATGGTGACCAAGAATAGAGGCCTGTGACTGCAGGGGAAACCCATTGGAGGCCATGAGATGCCTAACAACTGAGAAAGAGAAGCCCTCAGCTAAAATGTAAATCCCACAGACTAGGCTGGCACTCCAATGCAATGCTGGGATGTCATCCTTCAGATGAGACTTTAAACTGAGGTCCCATCTGCCTGTTCAAGTGGGTCCTAAGGCATTATTTGAAAAAAGAGAATGGAGTTTCTTCTGCTCTCGGAGCTAACAATCCCTCAAACAAAAAAACTGGTCACTTCACATCTGAAGTAAGGTGTTTGTGGGATATTGATGTATGCAAATTGGCTGCTGCTTCCACCTACAAAATGCATTACAAGGTTACAACATTTTACCCTGAATCACATGAAGCACTTTGAGATAGTCTCTGGATAAGCATTCAAGGATTATTGTTATTAATAAAAACAATAATTGTGAGGCATTATCAAATCTAAGGATTGTTATTAATTATTATAGGGGAATATATCAAATGGAAGGATTATTAATAATCCCACAGACTAGGCTGACACTCCCAACGCAATGCTAGGATGTCATCCTTCAGATGAGACTTTAAACTGAGGTCCCATCCCAAGTATTATTAATAATCCTTCCATTTGATTTAGTGCCTTATCACATTTTCGAGACACCCCAAAGTGCTTTGCAGAATATACAGTAAAGTGAATTGACTTTATTTGGGGTCGAAATACAGCAACCATTGCACACAGCAGTGTCCCACAAACTTCTGTGGAATGAGTGCCTCCATTTTTTTTAAGGGATTATTTCTCCATCAACTAACAACCGGGTTCCTACTTATTGCTAAGTAAACATAGGCATGAGGTGTAAGGAAACTTGCCTAAGGTTTCGCCTCGCCAGGAAACAAAACCAGGTTCTCTCACTTGCGAATCGAGTGATCTATAGCAACAACTTGCAATTTATATGATGTCCCCCTCCCCCTCATGCAGGATTTTTATTCCAGGTGATTTACAGTGGTGGAGCATGACACCAAGGTGGGGGAGGTGACCGTAGGCACAGTCAAAGAGGAAGGTCTTCAGGTGCGATCTGAAGATGGGGAAGGAATGGGTAGGGCGGAGGGATAGAGGAAGTGTATTCCAGAGGCTGTACTGGCTCTAAGCTAAACAACTCCACAACCACTAAGTTACAGGACTGCATTTTATTTTACTAGGGTGATTGTAGGCTGCGACACACAGAAAAAACTCCCTTCTCTTTTCAAGTGGTAAAGGATCTTTAACATCAAATCAAAACTTACATTTATATAGCGCCTTTCACGTCGAGAGGACGTCCCAAGGGGCTGTCTTCAACATCCACTTGAACAGGAACAGAGGACCTCAGTTTGATGTCTCAACAGGATGGCACCTTTAACAATGCAACGCTCTTCCAACACTGCAATTGTGCAATAAACAGCAATTTATTATTATGAGGCACTAAATCAAGTTAAGTATTATTAATAAATTCATATAGCTCAGTGGTTAGAGCACTCGCCTTGCAAGCAAGAGACCTGGGTTCAATTCCAGGCAGGTTAGGGCGAAACCTTGGGCAAGTTTCCTTACTCCACATACCTAATAATAATCCCTAAAAAAAAATAGGGATTCAATTCACAACTGTGTGTGGGGTACCGCTGTGCACAATTGGCTGAAGCGTTTTGCCCACAAAGTTAATCCACTTTACAGTATAATCTGTGAAGCACTTTGAGACGTCTAGAAGACACGAAAAGCGCGATATCAAATGCAAGGATTGTTATTATCATCTGATGTTTGACGGTGGCGTCCGAAATGTTAGTATCGGGCCTAAGCGGGGGCTGAAAAGCACTGCATAGCCCTGGTGGGAGCCTGTGCTCTAGTGTAGGGCGTCCCCCAAATCCTCCGCTCCACCCTCGGCGGCCGTGCCTTCAGCCTCTACATCCCGAGGCTCTGGAACTCCCTCCCTCACTCCCTTCGCCCCCTCTCTTCCCAGTTTCAGGTCCCAGCTGAAGACCTTTCTCTTTGACCGCCCTTTTGGTCACCTTTCTACCCCTGTCTCTGGCTGGGTCCTGGATCTGCTATTGTGAAGCGCTCTGAGACGCTATCCGGCGTGGAGGGCGCTATGTAAATCAAAGTTGTTGTTGTTGTTTAACGTGCAGACCAGCCATCTCCCCAGCCTCTCAGGTCTCTACATCCGCCTTCCTTCCTTCCTTTCTCTCTCTCTCACTGACCGCGCTCCGCAGACATGACAGCTCGCCGGCCAACCTACTTTTATGACGCTGGGCCCGCTCCGCGCCCCAGCTCTTATGCGCCATTGGCCAAGCTACGGCTTGCCCGACCTGCCAATCATCGGACGTCACAGCCTTCAAGCTCGGTTGAGGGCAGGCAGGCAGGTCAGGAAGGGGGGGGTGTGGGGGGAGCAAAAGTGTGTGTGAAACAGCTCGGCACCAGCTCAGCTCACTCAGCCTGGAGTGTAAAATGGAAGAGACCAAACATTGAAGCCGATTAAAAAGAGCGACAGCAAATACACTCGCTCCCTCCCATCGACGAGTTACATTGTTATTCGTCGGTGGCAGGGAGGCGCCGTCGAACATATCTCTCCTCTCCCCGCCTGATGAGCCGGTAAGTTTTGTGGCTTCAGTCGCGAGCGGGTTTAACGGTCGCCGGCGCGAGCGGCGTCGGTTGGCGGCGGTTCAGCCGCCTCCCTGGCTCGCTCCCTCACTGCACACCCGTCGACGCGGCTTGTAGCGGCTTTCCTGTACGGTTGTTAAGTGTTTTATTCACCGGTCGCTTCGGTGCAGACTGTGTGTGTGTGTCTCTCTGTTACACACACAACACACACACCAGGTCATGTGCAGAGAGTTGCCCTGTCAATGCTCCCACCCCAGCTCCGTGCACTGTTTCTCATTTAATATCTCTGTTTTCCCCTCATCTCCCCCGGGAACTGCCGCGCCCTGGTACAGACACACACGGCCCACCCCGTTCCCCATTTATCCCGCCAGAGCCTGTGTTTTCTACAATAATAACTTTGGCCCATTGCACCGAGGTGAGTGAGGTCTTGCTTGGGTTTAAAACTTCCGGCTTCGGCCAACTTGAGATGACTTTTACTGAAACTTGGGGAGTTGTTGTGGAAGAGCTGGTGTCGGTGGCGGCGGTGGTTTTGTCAAACGGGAGGAAAAATAAATCGAGTGAATGAGAGAGAGTGGGGGGCAGAGAGAGAGAAGGGCCGGGGAGAGAGAGATGGGGGCGGAGAGAGATGGGGGGGGGTGACAGGGGGAGAGAGAGGGGGGAACAGGGGGAGAGAGAGGGGGGGGGAGAGAGAGAGGGGGCGGAGAGAGAGGGGCAAGGGGAGAGAGTGGGGGGGCGCTGGGGGTAAAGAGAGAGAGGGGGGCAGGGGGAGAGAGAGGGGGGCAGGGGGAGAGAGATGGGGTGGCAGGGGGAGAGAGATGGGGTGGCAGAGAGAGGGACTGCTTTGTACATTTGTGGCTGGTTAGTTACTCTCGGAACAATTGTTTCCGAGGAGGAGGAAGAGGCTACTTTACTTTATCCACAGTCTGATTCCAGGACGAGATCGTTCATTTATTCTGTTTGTGGGTTTACAACAACAAAATTGCGTTTTTAGAGCGCCTTTCAGTTTAGTTGTCAATCCCCGAATACTCCTCGCCCCTCATCCCGTTCCCCCTCCTCCCATTCCCCCCCCCCCCCCCCCCCCACCACCACCGAGTGTTGTTAAAATACAGAAATGTACAATTCTGTAAGATATCGTATCATTTGCGGTGTCCCAAGTTTGTACAACGAATGGCATGAACGGGGTATCTGTGGTACACACTTTAATTTTTTTAAATCTTGGATAGATTAGATCCCCCGAAAAGCAGCGAAATTCATCGCGCAAAAGGTTTAATGGGTGCTGTTGCCAGTGTTTAAAGCGATTAAATGCCAAACCAGACGCACCCCACCCTCTGTCCTTTCATTTAAACACTCGATGTTAGGTATCGCTGTAGATGCAAATTTTCCCATCTCGATAGGGAATGGATCTTGGGAGATAAGCTGCTGATTAATTGGTAATAGAAATAATAATAAGTTGCGAACAACATGTATTCTGGAAAAGGAAGAATTGAGCACACAGTACAGCATTGACCAGAGTTAATCTGATTCGTCTGTTGACATCGTGGTTCCACTTATAAAATACAATGTGTGTACAATTGTGTTGAAATTAGGTGATGCAATTGAATAAATGGAGGTGGATAGAAAAGGGAGTTGTCCAGTTATATTCCGAAAATGCAGCTCTGCAACTATAATTTAAATATGCAGTATATAAATGGATGAAAAAATATCCTGTAGGATTTTGGGGTTAAGTAAAGGCGCTATTAAAATCTTGGATGCTACTTATGTGAAGGGTGTATATCAATGCCTGCTGCTGTTGTGTAGTGACTATTTGTAGCCGAACACTAACCGATTCTGCATACATTTTTGCTGATTGATTTAATTAAGTAAAAGTTGCAAAATATCTATCCATTAATTTCCATATTTTGTTGACTCAATCGTAGCAACTACTCTTCACAGAAGATCATTTACACTGGCCTGCTTTATGTCTATAAACTATGTCTTTATGTCTATCTGTCGCACCATTGCTGTGCAGACTTTTAGCCATTCTGTCCCTTGTCTCTGGAATGCTATCCCAGATTCCCTCCGACTCACTCCCTTCTTTCAAGGCATATCTGAAAGTGTACATCTTGGACTGCTTCCAATTTTGATAATCTTCCCCCCACCTTGGCTCCAGAACCAGCTAGAGTGCCTATCTAGCACTACAGAGCACTTGAGATGTCTTCCCAATGTGAAAGATGCTATATGAATGCATATTGTACTATTCACTACTAAGCAACAACAACAAAATTACATTTATATAGCACTTTTCATGTTGGGAGGATGTCCCAAGGCGCTGGACAAACAGTATTTCGGATCGAATTGGAGGTAGAGATTGGGGAGTGTGGAGTTCAGGGGCAGAACATATGATTAATTGTACAGTAAAAGCCCGTTTATCCGGCTCCTGATCAACTGTAACTTCTGTATAACTGGCACGTTAAACAAAAAAAGTCCGCATTTGATTAAGCAGAATTTATCTGGAAAAATGCATTTTTTTTGTGTTTTCAGCCGAATATCCAACACACGCTTTAACCGGCATTAGCCAGGTCCCGGGAGTGCCAGATAAATGGGCTTTTACTGTCCTCTTGAATATTTGATCTCAGTTAATGCTTATCCCTAGTTCCTTCAATTCCATTAGCAACTTTTTCTCTGAAGTATTTTATAATCACAGCATTAAATGTTTTTGCTTGGAGTTTGTTCTACATATCTACTGCTGTGTTGTGAGAGGAAGGAAATAATTTTTCCTAATCTTTATACTCACGTGAGGTGTTGATTTTTGAACATGGTGGTTTTGCCAACAAATATACAGACTATTTACTTTACAGTATATTCTGTGAGGCACTTTGTGATGCCTCGAAGATGTGAAAAGCGCTATATCAAATGCAAGGATTATGATTATTTAATTTTTGCTTGTAATCCAAGTTAGTCTGCTTCCATCTGTTATGTATCTATTTTAAAAAGCTTGATCATGCTGCAATTTTCTCTTAATTGAAAACGAAATGAGCTCTGCGAATGTCTCCTCAACATTTAGGATCCTATAATCCCAGATTTAAATTTCTCTTGAAAACTCTCTCCACCTGAAGCACAAACTCAAAGAAAATCACTGAGGTTCATGCTCTCAGTTCATTTAAAATTAGCTGAAAGAAATAAGATAGTTCAAAATTGGGTGTCAGCCTGGTGTATTGATAGCCATCTTGCCACTGAGCCAGAAGGTTGCAGGTTCAAGAGCCGCATCAGGACTTGGAATAGCATAGTCTAAGATGATATTTTAATGCATTGTTGGAAGTCTCATCTTTTGGATGAGATATTACACCGAGGCCTGCTCGTGGTACTCTTCGAAAAGAGAAGGGAGTTCCTTCAGATGTCCTGGCCCCCAATTCCCCAAATAAAATTTGTCAGTCACTCCATGGCTGTTTGTGGGACACTTCTGTGTGCAAATAGGCTGCTACATTTTTGCCCACTAATTATGGAGTCAGTACACTTTACAATATATCCCACGAAGTACTTTGAGATGTTTCGACGCTATGATAAAGCGCTATACCAAATACAGATGGGATGCATCCTAGTATACTGAATGAAGTAAGGGTGGAAATATCCTAGGCTCTAGCCACAATCTTTCTTTGGACACTGAAGGGGTGCCAGAGGACTGAAGGTTTGCAAAAGTTACTCCCCTGCACCAAAAGGGGCAGAAGGATAAACCTGGGAACTACACAACATTCAGCCTTACATCATCGTTCTGGAGACCATAATCTGGGACAAAAACATTCTCACTTTAAACTATTTTTTAAATAAAGGACGATCAACACAGATTTGCTAAGGCAGATTGTGTCTGACAAATCTAATAAGAATTTTTCAATGAAGCGAATGAGAGGGTGGATGCAGGTAGTCTAGAGGATGTAGTTTATCTGGATTTTCAAAAGACATTTGACAAAGTGCCACGAAAGAGACTTGTTAACAAAATAGAAGCTCGTGGTATTAAAGGGACTGTGGAAAAATGGATCCAGAACTGGCTAGGAGACAGAAAGCAGAGAGTGGTAGTGAGTGGTTGCTTTTCTGACTGGAGGGAAGTGTGTAGTGGTATCCCTGACGGGTCGGTATTGGCACTAGTGCCCTTTCTGATCTATATAAATGATTTGGACCTAGATATAGGGAGCACAATTTCCAAATTTGCAGACAATACTAAGCTGGAAAAGTAGTAAATGGTGAGGAGGATAGCACCAGACTCCCAAGAGGACTTCGTCAGATTGGTAAAATGGGCGGAAACATGGCAGATGATGTTTAATGTGGAGAGAAAGATATTTACCTCCTGAGGAGATAGGCCCCGAATGCGTGCGCACCCGAATGCGCGCGTATGCGCAGTGCGAAAACCCCCAAAATATCGATATTTCGGTATATCTCGATATGAGCCCATCGATATATCTAAATCGGAAAATTTCCATATCGACGGACCCTACTGGAGAGTCACAACAAAAGAGAACAACCCACAAAATACAGTATCTCTTGCTGGTGAGCTCATTAATATGTATTTGTATGTAAAATATGTGGTATATAAAACTAATTGTGATATAATAATCCTTGCTTTTGATATTGTGCCTGATGTCATCAAGACGTTTCAAGATGCTTCTCAGGCTTGAATCCACAACATTGACTCCAGAGGTGACAGGGCTGCCAGGTGAGCCAAGCTGCCACGTGCATATTAAGTGCAAGGATTGTTCTAATTGTATTGGTTGGAAAAAAAAACGTGCGCCAAAATTTAATTGTGGTCTTGTGGAAAAGAACCAGAGATTTTTTTAAAAATTGTAAGGTGAATCCAGTGTTTGTGTCTCACACTATGCTCATGTTAATTTCCTATAATGCTATATGGTAAAATATTGTTTAATGGTAATTTGTAGTGGAAATTGTGGCTTTTGAAAATGTAAGCTAATATTTCAGTGTATGAAAACATTTTGAAATTGATTTAGTATTGTTGCATTTACAAGTAAGTAAATAACAGCAACATGTGCTCTTTAGATATTGATGCCATGCTACTGTATTTTGATATCTAATGATAATCTGATCTAGTTCTTTTTTGATTGGCTACTTTACATACTTCATCTTGTTGGAAGTGTCATTATGCACAGAGATAACTGATTAATGAGTAAATAAAGCATAGGGAATAGTACAAAATAGTAATTGATATACGTACTAGGAAATTCTGGAAATAACAAGGTCATTCAGCAGTAGAAAATTAGGTTATACCATTTATATGATAAAAAAAAATCCATGAGCCAAATATCTGACGTGTGGGAAACCTATCACCACGTTGAGGAATATCCAAAACAGACTGAGATTTCCACATGTGTGTACTATCTACATATGGATATTTTCCTGTGTCTGAAATGTACTATTCATGGAGGCATGTTTATTCCGGAGAGTATTGGGTGTAGCTTGGCATGAACTAAGTTTGGGGACCCCAGATGGGCATTGGATTATTGCTCGAGTTTAACCAGCTAAAACTGCTTTGCTTCCCATTGAGAGCTCAATCAACCAGTGACAACGCTTCTCTCTTAGGATTAAGGTAAATACAGTAACATGCATTTATTGTCACTTCTCCGCAGCCTAGCTAGTAAGTTTGGGAGCATTCCCACCACTCCCCCTTCCCTCACCCACCTTCTCTCTCTCACCTCTCTCTCTTTGATTCACCTTCTCTTCCCCCCCACATCCCCCTCCCCACCCCTCCTTCTCTCACCTTCACCAGCCCTCTGTGTCTCTATCTCTGTGTAAGTCCATCAGACAGCTCCCGCAGCCCTTCGTGTTACCCCGCCCACCCCCCAGTGTCTCTCTCTCTCTCTCTCTCTCTGTGTGAGTCAGACAGATTCTGGCAGCAAATGCGCCCAAACTTACTCCCCCTATCCCCATGTACAGGTATGCTATAACTGTTTTTTGTGTTTAGTTTCACAAAACGAGAACTTACTCCCCGTATCCCCATGTTTCCCATAGGGCCCTACATTTCCCAACCGCGAAAAGCGCACGTACTCCTCCCCGTGTTTGCCATAGGGCTCTGCATTTTCCAACCGCGATATTACCAACAGCGCAGGTTTACAGGAACGTATCCCTCGCGGATGGGGAGGGATACCTGTACCTGTATTTCGACACTTTTTCAAAATAATGTATTTGTTGTTTACAAAAAAAGGGTGAGCTTTAATCACTGGGTTGTTTTTCTTTGGGTTTTTTTAAGTTGTATTAGTTTTTCTTTTCCTTTTAGAAGTTCATTGTTACAATTGCAGAAACATACCTAAGGCTTTTATATACAGGTAAGCCTCTATTAAGGATGCTTCTATTTAGGATGCTTCAATTGAAGGACCATAATTTTTTAACACCTTTTGGTCAATATAGGACACTTGGATTTGTTTTAACGAACAAAATTGTTTTGGCGCATACGGTTGCATTTTGTGCATCCTTTTTGTCCATATGCACAGTTCATAGTGTATTCACGGGTAAATCGCGCTCACACTTGATATCTTGATTTAGGACATTTTGATCCAGATACAGTTTTTCAGGAACGCAACCCCGTCCTAAATAGAGGTTTAGGATTATTATATACCTGTAAATAATAATATATAATAGATGATTCTAATCATGGAGCAGTATTTATTATTAGAGCTGAATGACATTAGTTTGATCTATAAATTTACAAATTGTTTTTCTCAATATAATTTGTACAGTTTCATCAAACTATGAAATTAAATCCACTTGTTTTGATAAGGATAGGATAGTAAATATTTTTGATCATAAAGTTTGAGGATGGGATTATTTTTCTGTTCATGTTTTGAATAAGTGCAGCACATGCCACAACTAACTTTCTAGCTATAATAGATAATGTTCTTCAGGTTATTATTAACTAAAGAAATTTCTGCTTTGAAGAATACCGTATATCTCCGCGTATAAGGCGCACTTTTTTGCACGTCGGAAGATCTCGAAAGTTGGGGGTGCGCCCTATACGCAGGTACAAGAAATTTTGAGCCTCGGAAATACAGTAAACAGGAGGGGCGGCCGGCGCACTGTCAGCCGGGGTTTGGTCAGTGTCCGGCGGGGGTTGGGGGGAGCGGGTGACGGGGCTTCGGCCTCGGCCGCCCGGACAGCGGCAGCAGCAGCGGACTTCAGTGCTGTGCCTGCTGCCTGCCTTCTGCCTAACCCAGTCTGCCTGCCTCCCTCCCTGCCGCTCTCTCTCTCTCCCTGCCTGCCTGCCTGCTTCCCTCCCTCCCTCCCTGCCTGCGTGCCTGCCTGCCTGCCTCTCTCCCTCTCTCTCTCCCTGCCTGCCTGCCTCTCTCCCTCTCTCTCTCCCTCTCTCTCTCCCTGCCTGCCTCTCTCCCTCTCTCTCTCCCTGCCTGCCTGCGTGCCGGCCTGCCTCTCCCTCTCTCTCTCCCTGGCTGCCGGCCTGCCTCTCTCCCTCTCTCTCTCCCTACCTCCTGTCTCTCCTCCCTTCTGCTGGCAATATCATTGAAAATGCTTCCGTTTTTTTTCACCAAGAAAAGGTCAAAAGTGGGCGGTGCGCCTTATACGCGGGTGCGCCTTATACGCGGAGATATACGGTAATTAGCACTTTATTTTTCTAAAAGGAAAGCTGCTTCTGCACAAATACTTGTTTTTTCTGTACAGTATTTTCTCATTGTGTGTGTATACCGTATACATATATATATACAGTATCTATATACTGTATATAAACAACAACAACAACAAATTACATTTATAGAACGCCTTTCACGTCGGGAGGACGTCCCAAGGCGCTGCACAGGAGGCGTGTGACCCGAGCTGAGAGGGGAGTGTTTGAGAAGGGGTAAAACACGAAGGGGAGGTAGAAAAGTTCGGGGTGGAACAAAAGGCACGATCGAAGAGGAAAGTCTTCAAACCGGCCTTGAAAGAAGAAAGGGAAGAAACGAGACGGAGGGATTGAGGGATGGCATTCCATAGGGTGGGAGCGGAGAAACTGAAGGCCCGGCCTCCGATGGTGGGGCGGTTCGGGCGGGGGGCTTGGAGCAGGCCAAGTCCTGTTGAACGGAGGGTCCGGGTGGGCTTGTAGGGGGAAAGTAGATCGGTTAAATAGGGCGGGGCAAGGCCGTGTAAGGCCTTGTAGGTGAGGACGAGGATCTTGAACTCGATCCTCTGGAGAATGGGGAGCCAGTGGAGACGGGCGAGGGTGGGGTTTATGTGGTCGCGGAGGCGGGTGCGGGATAATGCACGGGCTGCAGAGTTTTGGATGACCTGCAGTCTGTGAATGGAGGAACTGGGGAGTCCGACGAGGAGAGAGTTTCCGTAGTCCAGCCGTGAGGTGATGTATACGTGCACGAGTGTTTCGGCAGCGCTGGGGGGTAAGATAATTGCGGAGCCTGGCAATATTGCGCAGGTGGAAATAAGCGGTGCCGGTCAAGGCACGGATGTGGGGGAGGAAGGAAAGTTTTTGATCAAACATGATGTCGAGGTTCCTGATTGGCTTTGTGAGGTGGAGAGTGCAGCCTTGGATGTTGAGGCTGGCGGCGCCCGATGTGCGGAGGCGCTGGCTTGAGCCAATCAGGAGGGCCTCGGTCTTACTCGCGTTCAATTGCAAAAAGTTGTCCCTCGTCCAGGACTCGATGTCGGACAGACATGCTGTCAGAACATCGGTGGTCTGGGGGTTGAGGGATGAGGCAGAAAGGTACAACTGGGTGTCGTCCGCATACATGTGGAAATTTACCCCATGTTTGCGGATGACGTCGCCCAGAGGGAGCGTGTAAAGGGTGAAAAGGAGGGGGCCTAAAACAGAGCCCTGAGGGACGCCGTGAGAAACTGTGCGGGGGTTTGAAGAAAAACCGTTGGAAGAAACAAAATGTAAACGGTGGGTCAAATAAGAATGGAACCAGTCAAGGACTGTGCCTTGAAGGTTGAGGTGGGAGGAAAGACGTTGAAGGAGGATGGTGTGATCGACTGTGTCGAATGCAGCAGACAAGTCAAGGAGGACGAGGAGGCAGAGGGAGCCCTGGTCACAGGCGGTTAGGATGTCATTTGTAACCTTGACCAGGGCAGTTTCTGTGCTATGGATTGGGCAGAAACCTGATTGGAGGGGTTCAAAAAGTGAATGAGTTGAAAGGAAAGAGCGGAGCTGGGAGGCAACCACTCTTTCAAGGACCTTGGATAAAAACGGGAGGTTGATATATATAGATATATATATTGCTATATAGATACATATATATATATATATATATATATATATATATATATATATTGTATATATTGCATTTTTACCCTATAGCATTGTTACATTGCCAAAATGTCTCAAAGGGCTTCACAGATTTTTTTTCAAAATCTGCATTGACTATGCGCATGTGTGTATATATATATCTAGTATATATATATATATATATACACAGTGTATAATATATCCATATACAGTATATAGGGAAACTTATACAGGACAATAGCCCACAAAGCATTATGCAGTGAATTGCCCAATTCTATCTGGAGGAATGTTGGCCAAGACCCTGAGACAAACTCTTTCCTATAAATGTCAAATGTTACTGCACCAAGATTTAGTGCAGATGTGAAATAGTTGCAGATTCTTGTTTTTTCTTTGGGGATTTTTACAAGCCAAATAATAGTTTGACATTTATTTTGAATTAAACTGAGTTCCTAGCGACTTGTTTTTATTTCACTTTTCTAACATCTACAGTATTTTCTTTTATTTTGAATGTTGAGTTACAGGCTTGGCAGGATTACTGAATGTGGCTAATGTGAGGGAGCTGAATTAAAATACACAGTTGGTGTTGAATCACTCCTGAGTTTATAACTATCTCTATTGCTATTTAATTCAGCTGCTTCAGTCTGTCAACAATTCTCTTCATTCATTTTTCCAATGGTGGTAGCTTGCAGTCACTGTTTAAACAATATATTTAAAATCATTATTAGTAACATAAAGGTCGAGGCAGTTATTCAGCACTGGTCTACTTAATGTACATCCAATTTTGAAGAGATTTCTTCCTTTAGCACATCTATCTCATCTAATAACGTAGACCTTTTAATTTCCAGTAACTTGGTTAGTTCAGTTTTGAAACCTTTTTTTAGCTATTTGTTCTGCTGCCTGTGCCAGGAGAGTGTCCACATTTTTATTAAAAGTAATGCTCTTGCACTTCCTGTTTGCTTTATTATCTTTATTTGAAGATAATTACCCCTTGTTTTTGAATTTTATACATGGTAGAAACTTATCTATTTAAATGTACCGAACGCATCCTAATTTTAACTGTTTCTATTGAATTCTCCATCACTCTTTTTCAAATGAGAAAAGGTCTAGGGTGACAAGCCTATCTCACCCTTAATTGCTGGAATTAATCTTGTAACCATTGGAATCCTTTTCAACTGATTTTTTTTTACAATGGGGATACCAAAACAGAATGTAATAGTCAAGATTTGGTCTCATTGGTATGATTTTGATTTATCATTCTATGATTTTTAAAAAAAGGGTATCATGAATACATTTGCTTCTCTTATTGCACTATCAGATATTTAACCACAGAAGACTGTTTTAAAGTGTAGCTTCAAATGTTTTATCTGGAAATAATTAGAACTCTTATATCTTCTATATTACAAATGAAACATCTCAAAGCACTTTTCAATTATTTATGCATACAGTGGTTCCAAGATGATATGTTTGGCATTACAACGTCAGATTGAAGCCAACCCTCTGTTTTGGTAATCTAGTTCCTGAACCAGGCTGATCAGCAGTACTCTAGGACACTGCTGATGACATCCCAGTCAGGCTGTGTCATCAGCAGGACAGGAAAGGGCAGACCAGTCACTGGGAGCAGTGATTCTTCCCTCTCAGGCTTTGGTTAGCCTTGCTATCATATGTTGAGTGTTTAGGATGGTCTGAGCTAAACAAGCAGGTGGAAAGCTTGTCAGAAGGTATGGTTTTAGCGGTTTTAACTGGTTGGACTCCAGAAATTCTTCAACGCACACTCTGGGATCTCCAAACCTTGGCTCTTCCCAACCTTTGTACAGTAGAAGCCCATTTATCCGTGACTCGATGCACTGGCACTTCCGTCTAACCGGCATGCCCCCCAAAAAGTCCCCATTTGATAAACCGGAACTTATCCGGAACAATAGCAGTGGAGCATTTGTAAATGCACAAATAATAACATAACAACAGAATACTGCATTGGCCAAATGGGGAGAGTGTGCATTTCATTACAATTAATATTTCTGGAATTTCCATATAGAAGTGGATTGCATGGAACTCTGCTTTAGTTCCGATATCCTGAAGGAGGGTGTTGAGTTTCCACATGTTAGACATGCTACTGACCAAAACCATTGCATGACATGACCCTTGTAGAGGCAAACAGCCATTTACAATAACATTACTGCTGACGCCTCAGGAATTGAACTGTCCAAAAATATATGACCTTGATATAGGAAAAAAATTGCTGGTAATAAATTGATGAACTGGATAGAGAATGTTTTCTCCTAGTAAAAAAAAAAAAATCCCTAGCTTGGAGACCTCATTTTAAAATTAGAGGTTAAATTGGAGCTAAAATGATTAGAAATAAATCACAAAACGTTTATTTATACAGACGATTGTAAGAATGTTATTGCACTATCCCAAAAGTGGTGAATGCAGAATGGACTACAATGTTTAAAGTTGAGATAAATTGGGAATTGGGGGCATTAATGATTCTGGGGGGGAAAAAAGGCAGAGAAATTGAATTAAATGATCAATCTAATAAAATGGTGGAACATGCTCGATGGGTCAAACAGCCTAAACTATAGTGATCCTGGAGTCCTGGAGCTCAGTGGTTAGAGCACTTGACTGATAAACAGGTTTGATTCCAGGCAAGGTGAAATCTTGGGCAAGTTTCCTTACTCCACGTGCCTGATGATAATCCCTTCAATCCACAACTATTTGTGGGACACTGCTGTGCGCAATTTGCTGCCACTTTTCGCCCACAAAATATACAGTCAATTCACTTTATAGAATATTCTGTGAAGTGCTTTCAGATGTCTAGAAGAGGTGAAAACCGATTTATCAAATGCAAGGATTGTTATTATCCCTTTTCAAACACAAGGGTTTTAAATAATATTTTTAACGTATGATTGATTTCATGTACAATCTTTAAATTGCACAGTCTAATATCTTAGTAACTAAGATCCAAATCTATTAGTCTTGATATTTTAATACCGAAATAAGATAGCTGTTTGTAATTTGTTCTTTTTAAATAATCCTTTTTAAGGTAATGTGACATCTAGCTGGCCTTACTTTCCTGTACAATATTGGTAATGTATATTAATAATCCTTGCATTTGATATAGCGCCTTGTCAAGGTATCTCAAAATACTTCACAGAATATACTGGGAAGTGAATTGGCTGTATATTTTGTGGGTAAATTGTGGCAGCCAACTGTGCACAGTAATATCTCACAGAAATTCATGGATAGTATTACTTTTATTTTGAAGGGATTGTTACTCCCGGAAATGTGGTCTGCCAATCGACTTAACAACTGTATTCCTACTTACAGAGGCTTGTGGAGTAAGGAAACTTGCCCAACATTTCACCCTTCCCAGGAATCAAACTTGCGAGACGGGTGCTCCAATCATTGAGCTACAGGACTCCACAAATGCAGCTATGCATGATTTTAAAAAAATTGTTTGGGTATTCTTCTTCTGTGAACTTTAGAAACACAAATATTCTCAGTCATTTTAGCATCAGTGTAAAAAAAGTTACACAATCTCTTGTTGAATCATTTTCTTTCTAAATGTTTTGTGTGATTATTCAATTTTGTTTGATCAAGTAGCATGCACTCTGGAGTATTTAAATTAATAAATATACGGGATTTAGTGGTTGATTAATTTCTCAGTTTCTCCCCAGTGTGTGGACCTTTAAGCAAACGGAGTACAATTAATTGGTGCCTTTGTTCCTTTCATTTCTGGCTGCTATTGAATTAGAGATTAACAATTCAATTCCTTTATAAATAACTATGTCAATGTCTTGGATTCGATATATAGTATTATCTAAACCTAGAAATGGTGTGCTTGATTATGACACACTGTATAGTTAGAATTTAACTAGGTGAATATGAATTATTTTGATTAAACATTGGGTTATTTCACACATCTCCCAGACCTTACCTTACTTGAAGTGCGGTATACAAATGCAAGTTGTTGAGCTTAACCATATTCATCACTATCTGTTTTCTTTCATCAGAATAGTTTTTATTCTGCTAGATAATACCTTATTAATGGACTTCAATATTTGGAAGCCTTGGTTGCAGATCTTCATCAGATGTATTCTCAAAACCGAGGTGACTCACTGAATAATTTAGCTGAATAATTTACCATCAATGAATTATTTCTGAGTTACCATATTTAGAACATTTCGGCCTCACTCCCATTAGTCTGTTAGTAATCTTCATCCAATGGCATATGCTGTAGAGGAATCATGCTTGACAGAACCATTTTGTAAGATTAGGTACATTTTGTCCTATGGTTTCTTGATTGGGGTGTGACTTCGTCAAAATAAGGTGGAGGTTGATCAGTTCGGATTTACTCCCTTCCAGATCAAACTCCAAATGTTGATAAGACAGGTTCTTCTGCTTTGCTCCGTCAGCACCTTACCTTAGACACTGACAACATCCATCTGTGTGGATGCATACACCACCTTATGGAAACAGTGCAGAACTCAATCTATTTGACTGCCAATTGTCCTCTAAACCCCTGCTCAGCTTTCTCTTCCCATCAAGCTTCTGAGACCCACATGTATGCATTTATCATGATCAGCTTGACTAATAATAATAATCCTTGCATTTGATATAGCGCTTTTCACGTCTTCTAGATGTCTCAAAGCGCTTCACAGAATATACTGTAAAGTGAATTTACTGTATATTTGTGGGCAAAACACGGCAGCCAAATGTGCACAGCAGTGTCCCACAAATAGTCGTGGATTGAAAATGACCAATTTATCATAGTTTGATTTTTTGAAGGGATTCTTGTTAGGCGTGTGGAGTAAGGAAACTTACCCAAGGTTTCGCCCTGACCTGCCTGGATTTGAAAGACAAGTCTCACGCTTGTAAGGCGAGTGCTCTAACCACTGAGAGCTGTGGTTAACCACTAGGGCTGTATTCTCTAGAGTACAGAAGTATTAGGGGAGATCTTATTGAAACATATAAGATTCTTAAAGGGCTGGATAAAGTAGACATGAGGGACTGTTTCCCCTGGTAGGAGAATTATAACCAGGGGTCATAATCTTAAAATTAAGGGTCAGTCTTTTAGAACAGAGTTGAGGAAACATTTCTTCACTCAGAGGGTAGTGAATTTATTTATGGAATTCACTACCCCAGAAGGCTGTAGATGCTCAGTCCTTGAACATTTTCAAGGCTGAGACTGATAGATTTTTTAAAAATAGAGGGATTAGGGGATATGGGGATAGGGCAGGTAATTAAGAGTTAAATCAGAAGATCAACCATGATCTTATCAAATGACGGGGCAGGCTTGAGGAGCCGAATGGCCTACTCCTGCTCCTAATTCTTATGTTCTTATGAGCTACAGGTTCTCCACTTCGACCAAAGCTCTGGATGAATGAAGCCGATTTTCATGATTAAGCGAATACTCTGCTCATCGGACTTCTCAGATCTTCCCTACACAAAATGTGGACTATCTGGAGTTCTGCACCGTGTGTCCTCTCCTGTTCCAAAAGCCTATCAACCCTATCTTCACCCGGCTCCATTGGCTCCACATCCTCAATGGATTGAGTTCAAGATTCTCTGTTTGCTTCACAGTTTAAATCCTTTCACTGTCCACTCCTACCTCTGCAAACTCCTCAAACTCCATTTACCCCAGTGCTCCCTTCACTCACCTTGCCCCTAACTGCCGCAAGCCTTATTTACCCACCATCGGTCTCTTGTCACCTTTCTTTAACATTGGGACTGCATTTACTTATTTACAGTCTTTTAGATGCCCCAAGGTTTGGACATTTTCAAAGGTTTAACAGGTCTGTTGTGCATTTCTAAACATCTTATGCTAGATATTAGGGAACGGCGATATATCGATATATCGCTAAAACCCGATATAATTTTCGTATCGATATGCCGATATAGACATTTAAAAAATATCGATATATCGAAAAAACAATATATCGAGGTAGAAAATTGGGATGCGAGTACACTGAACTACAAGACCCAGAATGCTCATCTCTATACACAATGCACAGACCGAGGTGCAAAGCCGCCATATTGTATTCACAGTCCTCGAATACAATATACAGGTATGCAAGGGCTGGGGGGGTGAGAGAGACGGCTGGGGGTGGGGGGTGAGGGGGAGAGAGACGGCTGGGGGGGGGGGTGAGGGGGAGATAGACGGCTGGGGGGAGGAGAGGGGGAGAGAGACGGCTGGGTGGGGGGTGGTGGTGAGGGGGAGAGAGATGGCTGGGGGGGGGGGTGAGGGGGAGAGAGATGGCTGGGGGGGGGGTGAGGGGGAGAGAGACGGCTGGGGGGGGAGTGAGGGGGAGAGAGACGGCTGGGGGGGGGGTGAGGGGGAGAGAGACGGCTGGGGGGGGTGAGGGGGAGAGAGATGGCTGGGGGGGGTTGAGGGGGAGAGAGACGGCTTGGGGGGGGAGGAGAGGGGGAGAGAGACGGCTGGGGGGAGGGGGAGAGAGACAGCTGGGGGGAGAAAGACGGCTGGGGGTGTGAGAGAGACGGCTGGGGGGGGAGGGAGAAAGAGACGGGTGGGGGGGGGGAGAGAGACGACGGGGGTGGGGGGTGCGAGAGAGGGGCGGGGGGGGGGGGGGGAGAGAGACGGGGTGGATGTGATAATATACAGATAGATAGAGATGGGGGGGGATGTGAGAGAGGAGAGAGGGAGTGAGACACACAGACAGAAAAATACAGAGATGGAGAGAGTGAGAGACACAGAGAGAGAAAGATATTTACCTCCTGAGAAGATAGGCCCCGAATGCGCGCGCACCCGGAATGCGCGCGCACTCTGATGTGCCCGCACATGCGCAGTACGAAAAAACCCCGAAAATATCTATTGATATTTTCGGTTTTTTTTCGTATATATATAAAGATATAGCCAACCGATATATCCATATCGGGAAATTCCCATATCACTGTTCCCTACTAGATATGCTAAAATACCTTATGCAAGAAAGGAGAAAAACAGAATTCTAACTTCTGATTGATATTGAGTGTGTGTGGGTGTTTGATGAAGATAGGATCAGACAAAACAATGATCCACATGGATTCAATAGCCTTACAGTGGTTATTGTTTCACTTGTTTCATGAAAAATTGCCATTTAGGCAAGTTACTCACTGATTCATGGCTGCCTTCTGTGGAACACTGCCAACATGTGAATTGTTGCGTTCAGGAAAGAAGAGCAGAAATTTTGAAAGTTCAGATCTGAAAAATGATTTATGGAGAACATTTAGGTCAATACGTTTAAATGTTTTCCACACATTTTCTGATATTTGACAAGTGGACTGATTTTTTTTTAACAATGTGGTAATATTTACTGCCTGCAGTGCCAAGCATAGAGCTTGGATTAGTTTCTGTATTTATGGATTGCATATTACCCAAAGCATTGTTCATACTTCATCCATAAAATACAATAATGTTACAGTATGTTCTGTGAAGCCATTGATATAGTGGTACTTCCTTTTGCAAAAATGAGGAAACTGCTTTTACTTGCTACAAGTAGGAAGGATGATATTCTAACATCCCCAAAAATTGATTTCAAAAACAATTTCATGTTTTTAGCAAATATTCAATATCATTTACCATTATATTACAGGTAAAAATGCATGTTCTACACATAGTGACACAAAGTATCTGCAACAGATGGATCAAACTGATTATACCTGCCTTTGCAAAATGAAATCTTCTGAGTTGTTGCGTGTAATCAGCAAAGGGATTTTGCTGAGAACAAGAGCATATTCTCGACATTCCAAGGTAAGCGATCTATTGTTTGTGTAGCAGAATAATGCAGTAAAGCAACGATATAATCTAGTTCACCTAACATCTTAAAATTGCAGTGAATCCAAGGAAGTGCAAGATGTAGAGGGCCTCTTTTTTGTAACTAAAATTTGCACTTGATATTTCAAACCGACATGACTTTTCACATTGGCAGTCTTAACAATAAACTATCTGTGTTAGAGATCCTACCTACAGAACAGTTATTTAATTTATTCTGAAATTATGCTGGTGCTAGGAAGCTCTTTTCAATCAAATCAATCGATCAAAACTTACATTTATATAGTGCCTTTCACATCAAGAAGACGTCCCAAGAAGACCTGTACAGTCATGTTTTATCAGACATTTAAAAAAAAAATCTGAACTACCAGTGTACCATTCTCTGTGTTACTCCTTTGAGCAACTAGCATTCTACAAATCCGAGGATGAGCCAAGAGCTGAGATGGTTGGCAGAATGCTCACCCAAATGAAGTTAAATGATTGGGGACCCTTGAGGGAGGGGGATAAGGAATCATGGTCAGTGATCAACTTGGTACTGGCCAACATAGAATGTACTTCTATGGGTACATTCAACAACACAAAATTACATTGTATAGCACCTTTCACGTCAGGAGGACGTCCTAAAGCGCTGGACAGTTATTGATTTAGACCTGAGCTGAGGAAGGGGGGGAGTGGGGGGGGAGTCTTGAAGGAGGCTAGGGAGGGGGTAAGGTGGAGGGACTTTGGGATGGAATTCCAGAGGTTGGGGGCAGAGTGGCTGAAGGCTCAATGGTTGGACTGGTTGGTCGGAGGACGTGGAGCAGGCCAGAGCCTGCTGAACAGAGGAGATGGGCAGGTTGGTAAGGCGATAAGAGGTCACGGATGTAGGGTGGGGCGAAGTTGTGGAGGGCTTTAAATATGAGGACCAGGATCTTGAATTGGATCCTCTGGATGATGGGGAGCCAATGGAGTTGGGCAAGGATGGGGGAGATGGGATTATGGAGTTTGGAACATGACAGATTAAAGCAATGGGGGGTGGGTGGGTGATGGTGAAGAATCATAATTTAAGTAGGTGTATAAAAGGCTAAATGGATATTGTATGCAAATCCAGGATAGTATTTTCAGATATGCCAATTCAACAGAGTAAGATGTCACTGGATTATGGTTGTAAAGATCAGTTTTAGGGTGTATTTTATGTAGCAGGTAATCAATTGAAAAAAAGCTGCGGTGAACGCATGCAAATACAATAGAAGCCTGTTTATCCGGCACCCCCGGGATCTGGCCAATGCTGGTTAAAGCACCTGACAGATAGAGGGGAGCTGAGGAGAATTTTTTTCACTCAGCAGGTTGTTCGAATTTGGAATGCATTGCCTGAATAGGTGGTGGAAGCAGATTCCATAACAGCTTTTAAAAGGGAACTAGATCTTTATTTTGGAAGAGCAGGTCTGTTAGGTTATGGGGAGAAAGCTGGGCAGTGGGATTGAGTTGCTCTGTTCAAAGAGCCGGCACAAACTAGATGGGCCGAATGGCCTCCTTTTCTGCTGTATGATTCTATGATATTCGGGCGGCCCGCAGCTGACAACCCACTACAAAAAAATTAAAGTTCTTTTAACACACACCATTCACAGCAGACTAAGTAATAACAGAATATTATATTGGTACTTTCTTGTGCTTCTCACCTTTACTGATTGAGATTTACAGTCCAGCGATTCTTTTTTAAACGGAGCCAAGCGGGTGAAAAAAACGGCAGCGCGATTTTGAAGTCGTTCGATTTTACTAGCTGCAAGCCGAAGCCCTAGACTACTAGTGGCAAACCGAAATACTGCACTTGCGTGACAGTGTGGGTTATCGGCTTGCCGCTAGTATGACTTTAAAATCGCACTCCATTTTTTACACCGCTCTATTTTTAAAAGGAATCGCCTCATTATAAACCTCAACCGCAGCATCCTGGCTTCAAGCGCAGCATCTACCATACCAGCAAAGGTAAGAAGCGCAAGAGAGTAGTTTTAACAATAAGTTCCAATATAATATGTTATTATTTGTGCATTTACAAATGCTCCACTGCTATTCTGGATAATTTCCAGTTTATCGAATGGGGACTTTTTTTTCGGCGTGCCGGATATACAGAAGTGCTAGTGCATCAAGTCACGGATAAATGGGCTTCTACTGTATATGTACAGTATATTAAATATCCCCATAGTTGAAAAATATGTTGTGACTTCATGCTCATCTTACTGCTAGCTCTGAATTTGATTTGATTGAAATGTTGTTAGGTAATTTTTTTTTAAGCTTTGTTTTACAAACATGCTTTTTTTTAATAAAGTTGTAAAATATAAAGCTTTAATTGTTCATTTTGATCCACTGCAGATTTATACAGTAAATGCTCATTTATCCATGACCCAATCAACCCTAACTTCCGTATAACCGGCACCTAAAAAAAAGGTCCCCATTCGATTAACAGGAATTTATCCAGCACAATCTATTATTTAAAAATATATTTTTTGTGTGTTTTTGGCCAAATTTCCAGCACGCACTTTAACTGGCATTGGCCAGGTCCCAAGGATGCCGGATAAACGGGCTTTTACTATATTAGGAGTGCCTTTGAAGCTTCATGATTGGCTAATTAAGTTCTTTCATCTTCGCTCAATTCTTTATTCATTTGAACATAAAAAAGATCATAACAACAAAGTTAGATTTGTAGAGCACCTTTCACTTCGGGAGGACATCCAAGGCGCTGGACAGTCGATGTCTCAGACCCAAGATGGGGTCGGGATCAGTGAGGAGGTTATAGGGAAAGAGGGGATTTGGGGTGACTGATGGGACCGTCGAAGAGGAGGGGCTTGAGGTGATACTAGAAGGACGCCAGGGAGGGGGAAGGGCAGAGGGACTGCAGGATGGAATTTCAGAAGAACAGGAGAAAGGTGCAACGAAAACAATCTGGGATTTTTCACAACACCACAATTGAATTTTGGATCCTCGTTGTGTATATGTAGGAAGCTCTCGCAGATGTCTCCAGTGGATGCTGGAAATGAACCTGTTTGCTATGTGTTGAAAGCTAGATGTGTACCACCCTGCCAGCAGACCTTTACCACACCAATGTGTATATGAAGGGGTTTGACTATTCATACTGTAGTATATTTTCATGGCTCATGGACAGCAATTGTAGATAAGATTCAAGTTCTATATTATTTCATTTGGGGGTTTAAAGTATTTTCCATGGACTTGTAAACAAATAATTCCTTTAATTTTCAGAATGGCTTTTTTTTAAAAAAATGAAAGCATCAGGTATGGTTATTGATTTTAAAAGTATTATGGGAATGATAACAACTGTTTGATTTTTTTTTCTCTGTCGGTGAGATGGATGACTCGTCTGCTGAAGCAGTATTCATATTTCCATCTTTTAAGGTCTGAAGTTGAATTCCTGGAATGGTTTCTTATATCTAGTAGCTATAGCCCATTTATCCATAACCCGATCAACCGTAAGTTCCGTATAACCGGCACCGCGAAAAAAAAAGGTACACATTTGATTAACTGGAAATTATCCTGCACAATATATTATTTTTTTAAAAATTGTGTGTGTTTTTGAATATCCGGCACGTGCTTTAACCGGCATTGGCCAGGTCCCGAGGGTGCCGGATAAACAAGCTTTTACTGTACTTTGTTCTTGGAAATTCTTCTGGTTTTCAAACAAATAAATATAATAATAATCCTTGCATTTGATATAGTGCTTTTCACGTTTTCTAGATGTCTCAGTGCGCTGTAAAGAATATGCTGTACAGTGAATTGACTGTATACGTCTTGGCAAAATGGCAATTGTGCACAGCCATGTCCCACAAACTGTTGTGGATTGAAATGACCAATTATTGCTTTTTTTTCGAGGGATTATTATTAGGTGTTTGGAGTAAGATAACTTGCCCAAGTTTTTGCCCTGCCTGGAATCAAACCCTGGTCTCTTGCTTGCAAAGTGAGTGCTCTAACCACTGAGCTACAGAACTGCGTGTATACCAAGTACAAATAGTACACTTTAAGGTGATATTATTATTTCACAGATTTCCTTTTTTTACACTTTGTTCATTTATATCCTAGAGCATTGAATTAAGTTTTCATCCCAAACCACTATTTTTAATATTAAAAATCAATTTAAAATTAAGTTAAAATTAGAACTAATGGTTTATGGGATTTATCTGACTTGTAAATCATGTGAATTTTAATATTTCCCTTATTTCCTGTTTAAAAGGTTGAACCAAGCACCTCAACAGATGTAGAAAGATGCTAGTTGTGGAGGAATGGCTATCTGAATTTAAGGTATCTAGTACTTTAATTGCAACAGCACACCTTTGACATAAGCATTTTTTTATGTCTATATAATTCAATGAGATTTAACAACCTTAAAATGCTCAACTCAAAATAATAATAATCCTTGCATTTGATATAGCACTTTTCACGTCTTCTAGACGTCTCAATGCGCTTACTGTAAAGTGATGATATTGTTTGATGACATATGGGCACTCATGACTGTATAATTTCTTAATGAGCACAATATAAGGGGACTCCTGCTTTTGTCCATTTTGTTTCCTCACTTAGAGCATGGGTCTCCTGTGTACCCATGCTAGATAATAATAATATTATTATTACTATTACCCGCGCTAGTTAGAAGAGGAGTCACCCAGATTCCCATGCAAAATGAAGGCTTCCGGTTCATCATCTTTGACATCATTTCACAAGAAGCCGCATCAGTGGCAATTTGATGACCCAGATGTTGGCTGTTTCTTAACCACTTTATTTGTATCTCATGCTATAATGAGGTGCTGTAATGAGTTTCTTCTGATAGTGGGTTTGTTTTTAAAATCTATTCCTAATAGTTATATTTTAAATTCTTATTCACTTTTCATTTGGATTTCAGACGCTGCCTGAAAGCTCTGTTTCTAGCTATGCTGCAAGTTTAAACAACAGCCATTCTTTGGTTTCAGCATTATACCAAGTCATTTGTGAGCCTCATAGTGAGGTAGGCATGAAACAATGTAATGATGTCCATTGAAGACTGACTATGCTTAATGTAAATCACATTTGTATAGGTCCATTAGACTATGCTTATTAATGTAATGCTTTTTTTAATATTCTAATTAAATCACAAAATATTAGCATAATTTCACAATCTTATTGTCTTTATTTTTTAGAAATCTTTATTCTGAGTAATATTTTCAATACAATGTGCTGGTTTCCTGTTTTTTTTCCTGTTTCTTGTGGGCTTTTTAAATTTCTGTAGCTTCTTAAGACTTGATAACTGATTTTGACACTCACAAAACTAATATTTTGCATTAATTGCAACTTTCGGTTTGCAAATCTAAGTCGGCAAACTCAAATAAACAGACTCGGGAGCAAAACTACCTTTTCCCACCAGAGGTTTGCTTGTTGGCAATTATGGAATTTACCAACTTGACACTAATTTTATAAACATTAGCTTATCCAAGAAATTGGGTTCATGATGATTGCACATTTTATGATATCAGTAGTGCCCTTTTCAAGTAGGTGCTTCCACTTGTAGTTTTGCTTCTTTAACAGTGTTTCATGGCAGTTTAGAAATAATAAAGTTAAAATAGAACAGATCATTGCATTTGATATAGTTCCTTTCATTTTGGGAGGACTTAAAGCTTATGATGTGTAGTTACTGTATTTTGAAGGGACATGTGGTATCAATTTGCACACAGCAATGCTACACAAATATTGCACACAGCAATGCTACATGGAATAAATGATCAATTCTATCTGGGGTGGGGGGTTGTTGGCCATGACATGTCTTTTAGAATAGTGCAGCCATGTCTTTAACATACACCTAAAGAGGCAGATGAGACCTTGGTTTAATATCTCATTTGAATGACAGCACCTCCCAACATTGCAGAACCTAGCCTGAATGAGCTCCAACTCTCAAGTGGGGCTTGGACCATAGCGTTCCGACTCTGAAGTGAGAGTGCTATCAATTGGGATAGCTAAAGCCAGTTGCCTGGGTAAAGCTGTGTATTTCAGTACCAACCATGATTTGACATTGTCCTATTAATTTTTAAAGAGTAAGGGTCGCACAAATAGAACATGTGCTTCCACCCGAGGAGTAAATTGTAAACCCACATAGCTGTACTTGTGCATCTCCAGAGACTAGTTACAATGCAAGCAAAGGGAAAGAGGAGCTCATATTCTGGGCTGGAGAACATTGTGTGGTAAGATAACTAAAAGAGATTGAGTAAAATTGTTGCTATTTATATTTTAAAAAAGCGAGGATTGCCACGTCATTAAAATGGAAATGTTTTATTTTTGGATGAGTGGCCAGAACAGAATGCTACCCTTGAAACGCTATATCTAGTTGTAATCCTTGCTCATTCATGCTTTCATTATGTCCAGGCTCGACTATGCTAATGCTCTGCTTGTCGGACTCCCTAATTCCTCCCTCCATAGGCTGCAGATCATTCAGAACTCTACAGCCTTTGTCCTCTCCAGCAACAGGCTCCACAAACCTATCACCCTGTTGTCGCCCGACTCAACTGCTTCCCATCATACAGAGGATTAAATTCAAGATCTGGTCCTCACCTTCAAAGTCCTCCATGATCTTGCCCTCCCTCTCCCCTCCCCCCACCTCTGTGACCTATCGCCCTACCGAGCTGTCCATTTCCCCTGCTTAGCGAGCTCTGGCCTGCTCCACGTCCCCCACCGCACCTGCTCCACCATTGGCAAACGAGCCAGCAGCCACTCCGCCTCCAACCTTTGAAATTCATCCCGGAATCCCTCCACTTCACCTCATCCCTAGTCTTCTTCAAGTCCCGCCCCCAAGAACCTTCTCTTCGACTGTGCCATCGCCCTCCACCCTCCTGGACCCCAGCTCTGGTCCGAAACCTAGCTGTCCAGCGCCTTGGGACGTCGTCCTGATGTGAAAGACGTTATACAAATGTAAAGTTGTTGTTGCTCGTTTTGCAGTACTCTTGCCCCTGAAACACAAGATTATGGGTTCAAGCCCCATATTAGTACTCGAGCTTGAAACCTAGGCTAATGCTTCAGTGGAGTTCTAGGGGTGTACTGCATTGTCAGCACTATTGAATAAAGAAGGGAATTTCTCCCAGGCCAACAATACTCCAGATAAAATTGGTTATTCACTTAATGGCTGTTTGTAGGACATAATTTCTGCATTGCTGTGCACAAATGGGCTGTTGGGTTCTCCTGCAGAATAAAAAGTGACTCCACTTTACAGCAGAAATGTTGTGAGGCAGTTTGCCACCTTTTGATGACATAATGCATTAGATTATATGCAAGGATTATCATTTCCTTGACATGGTATCTTGGTATCTGGTATGCAGAGAGGTAAGCTAATCTTTTGTACTTCCAATCAGTGCATCAGATGCATCCACTTCATTGGTAGGCCTGTGGGCAGGTGGATGGTGGCAATATTCTCAACTATTTCATGTCGAGTTATACTGCTTACTAAGGAGTTTGGAGAGAGTTTCTAGCATTTGTTATCCTCGAGTTAGGATTAAAATCTGTACTTGTAGGATGTTGACTAACCAAATTGTGACTATCAAGGGTAAACTTATGTTTTAATTACCCCAATACACACTCCAAACGATTAGAGTGGTCCAAACGATCTGGCTCTGGCCAAGGCGAAGAGAAAAAGGAAAAGTCACTGAAAGCATTGTCAAAGATGTATGTCTTGAAGCGGGTTTTGAGGGAGACTTAAAATGGATGGACTGGAATGGAGTTCCAGAATGCTGAAGGCCCACCTACCATTGATTCGGTTGGGTGAACTTTATACAGTAAAAGCCAGTTTATCCATGACCCGATCAACTAACTTCCGTGTAACCGGCACCTCAAAAAAAAAAGGTCCCCATTCGATTAATTGGATCTTATCCGGCACAATCGCTGTAGCACTTTTTTTCCCCTTGTATCAGTATTTTTGAATGCTGCTAGTAGTGCACTTCCAGGTTTGAGAGAGAGGCAGGGAGAGAGAGAAGGTGGGTGGTAGGGGTGGGGAGAGAAGGAAAGAAGTGGGGTGGGGAGAAAGAGGGGGGCAGAAAGAGAAGAGGGTGGAGGAGGGGGGAGAGAGAGGGGATGAGTTGATTAATTTAGATGGAAAATTAGAGGAGTGAAGGGGGGGTTGGGCTTGGAGCCATTGAGATGCCAGACAGTGTGTGTGTGTGTGTGAGAGAGAGAGAGAGAGAGAGAGAGGGAAGGAGGGAGAGAGAGGTGATGGAGAGGAGGGGAGAGAGAGAGAGGGGGTGAGTTGATTAATTTAGATGGAAAATGAAAGGAGTGGAGGGGGGTGGTTGGGTTTCGAGCCATTGAGATGCCAGACTAACTGTGTGTGTGACAGAGAGAGAGGGAAGGAGGGAGAGAAAGAAAAAAAACCTTTGATTGTGTGCTGTGTTTATAGACTGTAATCAATATTTATTGCTTTATTGGTAAGTATCCATACAATATTCTGGTATTATTTAGTCTATTATTAATATGGTATGTTTTAAAAAAAGTTAATTAACATTTTTTAAAGTTAATTTTTTTGGTCTTGGGTTTTCGGTAGCAGGCCGTCTGAATATCTGGCATGTGGTTTAACTGACATTGGCCAGTTCCCGAGGGTGCCGGATAAACAGGCTTTTATTGTACATTGTTTGCGAAGCAGAGGCTACAATGGGGCAAAACCATGGAGGCATTTTAATGTAAATTCTATTATTTTTTTATTGATAGTATATAAATAAAATAACTTTGATGTTTCTTGATGAATATTTCATCTTTTGATTTAATTACAGTTGCTGGAGCCAGTTTGTCATCAGTTGTTTGAATTTTATCGCAATGGTGATGTTCAACTTCGGAGATTTACATTACAGTTTCTTCCAGAACTAGTCTGGTGCTATCTTTCAGTCACAGCTACAAGAGATGGGCACAGCAGTGGCTGCATTGAAGCGCTTCTTTTGGGCATCTACAACTTGGTATGTAATTTGAAATGGTTCCATAAAGTTGAGATTCAGTAATCTAAATGACTTCAAAGGCGTAAAGATAATCAACATTCTTTATTTGGGGAATTCAAGATTTTTCCTTTGCTGCAGGAAATGTCACATTAGAATTTTAAGATATTTGACTTTGGGGAATATTTGACTTTTAAGATATCATGACTTTTGCACTGCAGTATTGTAAATAGCACATATACCAAATATGTACACGGATTATTATTATAACACGCTTGCCCATTTCAATTTGTAGTTCCCTAGGGCCAAATGACATTATGACCTCTATTTTGGTATGCCCTGAAGGGTGGGCTCATGAGCCTCAGAGATTGCTCAAGGACTTAAGACAGTAGTTCCCAACCTCGGGTTCCGACACAAATCAGGGTCGCAGGGGTCCTCAGTAGGGTCGCAAAGGGTCATTAGAATGTTTTTTTTTCCTTTTATTAATGTTGAAAATGCTTTTTTAATGCTTAAAAAAAACTTGTAACGCTAAAAAAAAAAGCGACACCGCCGACCAATTTGTATAAAGAGCATACTTATGAGTTGTGCTGAGTCCATAAAACATACGGAGATAATGTTTTGGCTGAGCTGAACTTCAGTCGCGATATCGCCCCCTAGTGGTGCGAGGACGGGATGAAGGCTAATTTGGGTCGTGAAGACCTGCTGGTGGTTAATTTGGGTCGCAGCAAAAAAAGATTGGGAACCACTGACTTAAGGGATAGCTCGAGAACACACATAGGACCAATGACATTTAGAAATGAGTTGGCAATGCTGTGTTGGTATATTGTCTATTTGGTATAGTACCTTTCATTACCAATGTGGCAGCCAGTTTGCACACAATGTTCCACAAACTGACATGAAATGAAAGACCAATTTTATTTGGGGGATTTTTGGCTAGGCCACTGGACCCTGCTCTTTCCTGATAGTTCAATGGAGTCCTGCAATGTAGTGATCAGCATTCTCTTCTCGCAAGGGAAAACCCTGGTTCAATTTCTGTGCAGAGCTAAACCTTAGGCAATTTACTCCATCTGCCTCTGTTTATCTAGCAGTAAGGAAAACCCAATTGTCAGTTGATTGGCTGATTGCTTTCTGGGGGTAATAATCTCTTCAAAAAAATTAAATAGTTTGATCATTTAATGCATGGCTGGTTGTGGGATACTGCTATGCGCAATTGGCTGCTGCTTTCGCCCATACATACAGTTAATCCACTTTACGGTATATTCTGTGAAGTTCTTTAAGAAGTCTCATCAGCGTGATAAGACGCTATATCAAATGCAAAGATTGTTATTTTTATCTTTAACTTATAATGAACAGGCAGGCAGGCAGGACCTCGGTTTAAGTATCATCCAAACAACGGCACTCTACAACACCTATGTGTCAACCTAGTTCAGGGGTCTGAAACCAGTCAATCGCCGCTAGGTGTCATCTTGCACATGCGTAATAAAAACGAGGAATAAATGATATTTACCACAATTTAAACTAAATTGGACTAAACAAATACACATTTCTATCCCTCTTTCCTCTTTTGATCATGCACGAGACCACCAGTGGTGTTCGACTGGTTGGAGCTCCCTAGTTTAGACTATATGATGAGTTCCAAGTTCTGACGTGTGGCTTGAGCCCACAATCTTCTGACTTAGAGGCGAGCGAGCTTCCAATTGAGCCAGGCTAACACATCGGGAGTTGTAGTAGTAATAATAATATCCTGATTGGCTCGCACCAGTGCCTTCTAGGATCAGGCCCTGGCAGCATCAACCTCCATGGATGCACACTGAACCTCACCGATCCAGTCAGGAACATATAGAATCATAGAATTTTACGGCACAAAAGGAGGCCATTCGGCCCATCTAGTCTGTGCTGGCTCTTTGAACAGAGCAACTCAATCCTATTGCCCAGCTTTCTCCCCATGACCTAACAGATCTGGTCTTCCTAAATAAAAATCTAGTTCCCTTTTAAAAGCTGTTATGGAATCTGCTTCCAACACCTTTTCAGGCAATGCATTCCCGATTCGAACAACCCGCTGAGCGAAAAATATTCTCCTCAGCTCCCCTCTGCTTCGTTTTGAAACTATTTGAAATCTGTGACCACGAGTCACTGATTCGCCCACCAGTGGAGTTGTCTTGTTTGATCCTCAACTGTCTTTCATCCCCCACATCCAAGCAATGACCCATTCTGCCTTCCCTCATCTCTGCAATATTGCGCAATATGACTCCGCCATTACCTTAAACCCCAAGCTGTTGAGACCCTCATTCACGCCTTCATCACATCCTGGCTTGACTACGCCAATGCCCTGCTTGTCGGCCTTCCCAATTCCTCCCTCCTTAGGTTGCAGATAATTCAGAACTCTGTGGCCTGTGTCCTCCACCATTCCAAGCTTCGTGACTCCATCTCCCCCATCCTCGCCCGACTCCATTGGTTCCCCATCACCCAGAGGATCCAATTCAAAAGCCTAATCCTCACATTCAAAGTCCTCATGTCCTCGCCCCATCCTACATCTGCGACCTCCTAAACCCCTACCAACCCGCCCGCCCCCTCCGCTCAGCATGCTCTAGCCTGCTCCACATCCCCCAACCCATCAGTCTCACCATTGACAGGCAAGCCTTCAGCCACTTTGCCCCCAACCACTGGAACTTCATCCCGCAGTCCCTTCGTCTTGCCCCCTCCCTGGCTTCCTTCAAGTCCCGCCTCAAGACCCTCTTCGACAGTCCTATCGGTCACCCCAACTCTCCCCCCACTTTTCTCTCCACCTTCCCCGTCCCGGACTTAGCTTGGGTCTGAAACAATGACTGTCCGGTGCCTTGAGATGTCCCCCAGAAGCGAAAGGCGCCATACAAGTGTAATTTTGTTGTTATAATAATAATCCAAGAAAGAGGTGCAATCAGGTTCCTGCAAGATTTTTGAAAAGTTCCTTAAACGAGATGTTCAAGATTGTCACATTAGCTCATATTGTTCATGTGCAGTGTTTAAGAGACTGTTTAGCTGCAGTAGGTGTAAATAATTAGGGTTTTCACATTGTTATCATTGATCTTTGTCATTGGAATTGCAAATTCAGTTTCCAGCATTGCTATGAGTTATATGGCTTTGACATTCTCTATTTTGTTTTTCATGAAGTATGGTAAATTTAAAAAGTGGATGTGTTTTATGTGAAAATCTTGAAATATTTCTGAATTCATTTACTGTTAATTTTTTTGCAAAAGCAATGTTCAATTAACTAATGTGAAATTCAACATTGACAAGAAAGGTTTCTACAGATTAAACTTTTTTTAGCTTCATCGAGTATCACAAACAGGATGATTAATTGTCTTAACACAAACTAAATGCTGACTAATTGCTTTATCTTTGCAAAACAAATCCTTGCAACCATTGTTTGTCTTCCTGAACTTTTTTTTTATTAAGGTGGGACAGTTTTCATTTCCCTCCTCCAATAATTTGTAAGTTTTGGGGTTTATTTTGAAAAAAACTTATGTATAAAAGGATGTAGACTAATTGGTGTCTGCGTGTTAATGACTCCCCCCCCCCCCCCCCCCCCCACTATCACCTCAGCAAAATTAATCGTGATTTATAATAAACTTGCACATTTTAAACAGGAAACCTTTGAAATTAGAATGTTGCAATCCATATAATGAACAGCTAATTATATACATATTTATTTTGATATAGCGTTTTTCACATCTTATCGACGTCCCAAAGCGCTTCACAGAATATACTGTAAAGTGAATTGACTGTATATGTGTGGGTGAATTGCGGCAGCAATTCCCACAAACAGTCGTGGATTGAAATGACCAATTTTATTATTGTGCTTTTTTTGGATGGATTATTATTAGGCGTGTGGAGTAAAGAAACTTGCCCAAGATTTCGCCCTGACCTGCCTGGATTCGAACACAGGTCTCCCCAGCTTGCAAGACAAGTGCTCTAACCACTAAGCCACAGGAGCTCCTTCATTCATATAGCAACCTTCATATAGCATTCATTTGGTCTGATATTTACCTATATTTAATATGTTTGCTTTATTATTGATAATATATAATAATCCTTGCACGATATAGTGCTTTTCACATCTTCTAGAAGTCTCAAAGTGCATCACAGAAAATACTGTAAGGTAAATTGACTGTATATTTGTGGGCGAAACGTAGCAGCCAATGACGCACAACTGTTCCACAAATTGACGTGGATTGAAATGACCAATTTTTTTAAATGAGTTTAATTTTGCTAAAACTTTTCAATGATATTGCAACATTCCATTTATGTCCTTCACAAATATAGCATTTCATAGATCTAGAGTAACGTCATAGAGACGTTGCACGGTGTTTCAGAGTACTGTATAATGATTGAAGCTTTAGTTCTGAATGATTGCAGCCAATTGTAACCTAATCATCAGAGTTGCTATTCAGCTGCAATGGAGGGAAATAATCCAGAATTGTTGATTATAATGACCCTAATTTTATAGCTAGGGAATTTTCAATTGCTAAAGCTATACACTTAGAAATATAGATCACTTGAAAAGAAAGCATTTACAATTCTTAAAAAGTGTATCGATGTGCTTGATCAGTGCAAACACAGTGAATTCTGTATATTACTATTGAAAGCAAAGGTGCATGTTTATGTTCCTTTCTTCAGGAAATTATTGATAAGGATGGTCAAAACAAAGTGCTGTCTTTTACAATCCCATCTCTTTCAAAACCTTCTATATACCATGAGGTAAGTTTCATTTTATTGTTTTTTTTTCTGTTTTTAAACTAAATCAATGCCTTTTCATTTCTTTAAAGGTTTAGGTGATCAGTAAATTTGCAACAATAATCCCATTGCTCTCCCCTCTAGAAGTGCTCATTGCTCTCCCATCTAGAAGTTAGCAAAATGGTAGCCATCAAGTATCACATGTAGAAATGTTGAGCCTTACAATTAGCAGTTTGGGGATTGTGGCAAGACTCTAAACATCTTGCATTGAGTACTGACTAAAGATCTCATTGTAAATATATTAATTGTGTAGCAAAGTTGTTCTGTATGTGATAAAGTAATTCTATTTGTTTTCAGAGCCTGCAGACACCAGGGTATGCATTGAGTTAGTTTTGATAGCCAGGAATGCTTTTGTAAGTGATCTTCTAACATTTATGCCCCGCTGTTGGCCTCGGCTAATCGTGTATGACAACAATTTACTCAGAGCATTTCATATCAGAGAATGTCTCCGAAACTAAGTAGAAGACCAAGCTGGGGGGAGAGCAGGGAGAAGGGCAGTGATGTCCAAAAGTGCAGTCAAAGAGCCATAATGTCATTACAATATGGAACAGAACTGTTTGGAACTGAGTGGAGTTTTAGTGTTGAACCCATCCTTACTGCTAAGTAGCAAAATGCAGTGGTTCTGCAACAGGTTTGTTTTACAGTTACCATTAACATTAACATGCAATTATTTTAAATGTAGTAGACTTGTGTCCTCGTGATTTCTCGTTGTTTATTTGGTGTTAATTGATGTAATACTGTGTTTTAGCCTTCCAGTATTGGTTCTATGGCACTTACAGAAAGTGCCTTATCTCAGCATGGTTTGTCAAAAGTTGTACATAGTGGACCTTATGATCAAAGGGAAACCTTTACAGCACAGAACAGGTAAGGTATTAATGAATACTTTGGATTTACAGTACTTTGAAACTTAACACAAATCTTTTGCAATGAAGATACCAGGAATAGAATTCAAGTCTAAATGCTGATGAAGCTTTTGATCTGAAGCTCCTATCTGTTAAGTTTTTATTGGAACTAGATTCGGAGTCATTTCTCATCACACTAAGTGTTACAACACCAACACTCTGCAGGTCAGACAGCATCTATGAGAAAGAAGTGAGTCAACGTCAACAACTCAATAACAATATGGAACTCAACAACAAAATCACATTGTTATAGTACCCTTTATGTTGGGAGGACGTCCCAAGGTGCTGGACAATCAGTGTTTTGGACCCAAGCTGCGGGTTGGATCGATGAGGTTGGAGGGCAGGAGGCGAAGGAGGATGATTGAAGGGGAGGGTGAAGCAGGCTGGAACCTGCTGAGTGGAGGGAGTGCGCAGCTTGATAGGGATTAGGAGATAAGAGAGCTACGGAGAACAAGGCTATGGACAGCTTTGAATGTGAGGACCACAATCTTGAACTGTATTCGGTGTGATGGGAAGCCAGTGGAGTCATGTGAAGTCACAGAGCTTGGTGTGGGAGAGGACACAGGCTGCAGAGTTCTGGATGATCTGCAGTCTATGGAGGGAGGAATTGGGGAGGCTAGCAAGCAGGAAGTTTGCATAAGTTGAGCCTGTATATCATGAATGCATGTATGAGGGTCTCGGGAGCCTGTTGTGTGAGACATAGGCGGAGACGTGTGATGCAGTGGAGGTGGGGGAAAAGCTAAATTGCAGCTGACATTTCCCAAAGTGAAAGACACTTATCAAATAGGTATTTGCTCAGACTGGATAACTGCTGCTTAATGCATCAATAATGTATTAAATAATAGCTTTTGTATTCAGCTGGGACCAAAAAGAAGCACTCTAAAGCTTTTTTATTCATATACGTTTTCTATGTAGCAAAATAATTTTATATCTTGAGAATATTGTTTGCTTGAGAAGAATATTGCAAAATGTTCCGATCTTACAATAAATGATTGTGTATACCCCTATAGTTAAATATTTTAAAAACAAAATGTGGTGTCTTCTAATAATAGAGGAATGGTAAAGACATTGTTAGACTGGTCTTTATTGGGGTTATATTATTACTATAGAATTCATTTAATTACCAACTACAGGTAGTGATTATCCTTCTGGGAGGAATCTTTGTTGTGAATTTGCTAGTCTGATACTGGTCACTTCCTCAAGATAGACTGAGGTTGGTCAGGCAAGATCTACCCATGTTTGGCAACCATTTATTAGTTTATTTTTATACAAGTAATCTCCCGGTTTAATTTTGATGATTGACTTTCATCAGTTTTCCGATTATTGAGGTGTGAAACCTCAGTTTTCTGTGAAAATTATGCAACATTATTTATGTCCGTTGGCCATTTTATATATTTTGACTTGATAATCTTATCCAATTTGATTTTCTTTTAAATCTACTTCTTGACAGGTTTGAAGTGTTGACATTCCTATTTCTCTGCTACAATGCGAATTTAAACTGCATGCCTCGTCTATCTCTACAGTCTCTGTGCCATATGAGCTCCAGGTGAGATGCAGTAATTCAAACTAAAGGTTAATTTGCTGAAATTTCCTGATGAATATTGTGTTACTGCTTTCTGTTGCTTGTAATATCTTAGTTATTAACAATTATCCTTCATTTCATATAGCACCTTATTACATCGTCAGGACGTCTCAAGTGCTTCATGGAATATAATGTAGAGTAAATTGGCTGTGTATTTTGTGAGTGAAACATGGCATTCTTGATCCAAACTGATCTTGTGAGCTGAGAAGTTGCATTAAAAAATTGAAAGAAGTGTACACAGATGTTTTGGGTTGAGAACATGCCAGGTTTCTTTAACTGTTATGAAATGGTTAAATGCACTAAAAAGAATAATACATCATCTCTAACTACATTTAAAGAAAATCCTGTGAAGCACCTGAAGACATTTTGACATTGTAATAAGCTGCTATATGAAACGCAAGTTTTTTATGAAATGATTAAAATTGAAATAATGATGCTCAGTGGTAGAGTTAAAACATGTTAATGTCAATTTTAGTGTATCATTGGTAGTAGAGAACAGCCCCATTTAAATTAATTAATAAGGCTATTATAAAATTAAATTTGGAAACAATAGGGCGTCTCAATAAGAGTCATACATAAATTGTCACTACATTAATGATGTATTCTGAATTACTAATTGAATAAAATTAATGCTAGTGCTCTTGTCGATAGTGCTGAACCGCATCCAAAGGCTTATGATTTTAAATCTTATTTCTAAGTAAAATATTGTCATATTGAAGTATTTCTATTGTGAATGGTGATGTATTTCTTCACAGCTTGAGCATGGATAATTATAGTATTTGGATTGTATTGGATTCTGAGTAGATACTTTCTCTTTACACCTACTAGATTCTTTTATTGCAGTGGTAGTGCAGTTCCAAAATATGGTAGTAATTAGAAAGACTATACAGGATGATAATGCCGCTAATACAGGCTTTAAGTAATAACCCAGAGTTTATTTAAGGAACAAAAAAGAGATAAAGTAGTACTGTCAGTTAGAAATGAATCTTAAATTGCTATGCATCACAGTTTGAAACTCCGGTAATTTCAAATGAAAATACATAGATTCCATTAAAAGCACAGGCACGGAAGTAGGCCGTTCCACCCATCAAATCTTCTCCACCATTTTATTAGATTGTTGGAGTTTATATTTTGAATCCCATTTCACTATTTTTCCCCATTCCTTAATATATATTTTTTCTAAGTATCTCCTTATCACCATTTCAGAGTCACTCATAGTACACAGACAAGAAAATGGCTCTGTTGCTATCATTGGGTCAGAAAGCTGTGGGTTTATGCCTCACATTGCGGATTTTGAGCTTGCGATCTAGGCTGATGGTCCCATCACAGTGTCCCTTCCTCCCATTCCCCTCCCCCCAATTAATTATAGGTGTGCTTAACCGTTGCTGGTATCTCACGGTCTTGTGCAGATAATTGGATATCAGTGATTTATTTTTTAAAGTTACTACAGTAATAATAGATTTTCATTTACTAAAAGTAGTCAGTTCTGTATCTCCTTATCACCACTTCACAGTCACCCATAGTACACAGACAAGAATATGGCTCAGTTGCTAAGATGCTTGCGCAGGAGATTGTTACAGATGGGCTGATTTATAATGATGCAGCTTTTTCATGCCTATTACACCCTTTAATATGTCGGCACTGTGATGTGTCTGCAACCACCTAATAAAATGGTGCTGAGGGCAAATGGATAGATGCTGGCTTTTAATGGCAATCGCTGGAGGTGCTATGAATTTGAGCACACCTGGTCAGGAGATGAAACCTGACTCACCTCAAATTACTTTCAGACCTGTATAGTTTTATTATTTACAAATGATAACTAAGTATATTCTTGTCCTTTTTATAAAATTAGGAAAAAAAATCTATTCCTATTAAATGCACATCCCTACCACACCATTACGTGCTGATGTTGGACTGGGTCATTGTGTATATAAACCTTTTTGAGTCAATTTTCTCTCTCGGAGTTCCACAGACACTGGCTGCTCTCCAATGCTTTATTCTTTTGGCCTTTATGTGAGTTGGAATGACTTGGTTTAAATAGTAAAAAATAAAATTTATCATACGTTTCATTATTGCCATATAGACATAGTTTGCAATTTTGTTAATTGCCCACACATTGTATGAATAATCACACAAGTATCAGTTAGCATTTCATCTGTGATTCAGTTCAAAATAAGCTTCCATTCCTTAAAGCTACAAAATCCCATACAGTTGTTCAACTCCAATGAAATAATGGTTGAGTATGTAACATTGAGCAGAAGTATCTAACTACATATCGATATTTTTGTCATGAAATGCACTAGACTACTAAGTGCATAATATTTAAACTCTATTTGCATGGATAGATTGCTATAAATAATGGGCTGATTGATACATAAATTGTCAATATATACTCAAATATGCTTTTATAGAACAGACTGCTCACTTATCATGCTATCAAATACTGAAGTGTATATCCTTTAGTTTAACTACTATGTTAAATGCAGAATATGTATTTGTCTTTTTGTGAGTTTAGTTGGTTATTTATTGAAAAAAATGATTGGCTAACCATGCTCTTGATGTTGATGTGCTTTCACAGTAAAGGAGTCCTAGTGCCCGAGTTCAATATAATTCTGCAGTGGTTTGACTATTTTGAAATATTGAAGGTGCTAAAATGAAATTACCAACAAATCATTGATGTATTTCGATGGTTTGACAACATTTTATGTTGTCCATTATAAATAGAAGTGAAGAACATCCTTTATTTTTCTTTCACAGAGTATGTGTCACTGGGTATCCAAGGCAGTCTCAGAAAAATTACAAAGATTTCAGAAGCAGAATACCTATCTCTCCAGAGTGTATGGTTCAAATATTAACAGCCATTTATTATGCCATGTAAGTATGACCGTCTTAGTTAATTTCTTTGTCTTCATCTGAACCTTTATCTTAGTTTGTGTCATTCAACATTGCAGTGTACCCCCAGCACTGCGTTGGAGTGTCAGCCTAGATTATGCGAGTTCAAAGTCCTGACATGGGGCTTGAATTCACAATCTTCTTACTTTGAGGCGAGACTGCTGCTAACTGAGCCAGGCTGACCCACAAAAGGTTTCCTGGAAGCCTTCAAATACAAGATTAGAGATTTGAATTGACTGAAAAGATGGATTTTAACTTCTTTCTTGGCCCTCTGCAAACAATGCTTGGTTGATAATGTGTGTATATTATACATACAGTGGATTATCCATTGCATATTAAAAATAATTTGATGCACACCTTGTTACTTGTAGTACCAAGAAGCAAAAGGAAAACAGTGTTTAGATTGGGCAATAATTAAACTGTATTTAAGATGAAGGACACTCAGACACAACTGAAGAAATTAGTACTGGAGCCAATTTGAGTACTCAGCTAACCTTTCACCACATTACAGCATTAAGTTAGGTTTCTTTTTTTTCTTTTCAGCTTCTCAGCTATTGGCTTCAGTAGTGATAATGTTTCTGTTGGCTTAGCTATCTAGCATTAGAATTTCTGAAACTAGTGCATGGATAACTATAAATATTTTCTTCACTATTTGAACTATATGCCTCGTGATATCTGTTGAGTATGGTCAAACAGCTTGCTGCTTTGCTTTTGTGCTCAGAATTCAATTTGTATGATTAAACATTATGCCTTGCTTAGGTACAATGGAGAATGGGATCTGGCCACCAAAACATTGGATGATGTACTGTACAGAGCACAGCTGGAAATGTTTCCTGAACCATTACTGGTGGGTATTTAGGTCATCTTTATTTTATAATTAAGCAGGTTTCTAATCTTACAAACTTTTGTAGATAAACATTGTATTATTACAAAATTACTGGATGATGCTCTATTAAATGGTCAAACAGCTATTAAAACTATCCAAAACAGAAATTGCTGAGAACACTCAGCAGATCAGAGTGAGTCAAAAGTTTCGAGTACACGACCCTTGTCTTTGTGAGTCTAAGGATCGTCGAACTGAAACGTTGACTCACTTTTTCCATTCTCCATCGATGTTGCCTGACCTGCTGAGTGTTCCCAGTGACTTTTGTTTTTGTTTCAGATTTCTAGCAGCTGCAGTATTTGGGGTTTTGTTCAAAATGCCAAAGGATTGATCAAACATGTTTTTTTGTTTTTAAAAAAAACCTCTTCTGGTAGAATGTTGTATCAGATCTACAGCTTACTGTACCTTAAAATGACTCTAGAGGGAATTTGTTTAAGCTCCTCAAGCCAGGTACTAGGCTCTATTTAACAAATTTATGCATCTATTTGGGGTATTCCAAAGTAATTTATGGCAAAACAACAAAATTACATTTGTCTAGCACCTTTCACAGTTTTTTTTATTGAAAATTATTGTGTAATACATTTTAAAATCTAAATATAAAATGTAACTTTATAAATGATCAATGGTGATAATTGTAGAAGGCACAAACAATAGCTGTAACAATGTGCCATTTAGTCTCTATTTTAATCAGTGGTCACTTTTTAAAAAAAAAATGATAGTTCACGTAACTCTTCATTTTCGTAAACTCATTTGCAAAGAAATAACCATCTATGTAATGTTCTTTTTTCTTTTATTTAAATCCTTTGAAATCTCATGTAAAACTGAAAGATGAGTCATTCTGGGCTAGTCTTACTGACATGGTGATAATAATAATCCTTGCATTTGATACAGCAGTTTCGTATCTTCTAGATGCCTCAAAGCGCTTTGCAGAATGTACCGTAAAGTGAATTTACTATATATTTGTGGGCGAAAAGTGGCAGCCAATTGCACATGGCAGTGTCCCACAAGGGTTAGGATTGAAGTGACCAATTTATTATTGGGTTTTTTCTTGAGGGATTATTATCAGGCATGTGGAGTAAGGAAACTTGCCCACGGCTCTGCCCTGCCTACAACAAATACTGATGTCGCTCCCTGTTCATTTATGCCTTACTCAGGAAATTCCCCAAGGATGAAGTAGTTCACGGAAAGGAATTACAGTACAAAAACACAACATGAAAGATTACACAATTGTTTATATTTGGAATAGTAATCATTAACTTGTATGGAATACCAATGTACAGTATATTATGCATATACTGCGTGTCTCTATAAAATATAGAGACACACATACGAATAATTCTAAACCTAAACTTTAATAAATTATATATGATATTGTATATTGAACCATGAAACCATGCAAATGGTATGAGAGATGTGTAGTATTTATGAGAGCCTTTCAATAAAAATCTTTCTAAGAACTATAAGATAAACCATGCAAATGGTATGAGAGATGTGTTATGTAGTATTTACAAGAGCCTTTCAATAAAACTTTTTCTAAAAACTATAAGATACTATATTGGCTTAATTTCATTTTGTTTCATTTAATGTTTTTATTCAGGTTGCCAATGCAATCAAAAATTCTATATCTTTTGATACTGTAAAGTGTTCTGAAGAAGCACCGAGATGTATACAAGTAGAGATAACTCCAACCTCCTCCAGAATATCACGAAATGCAGTCACCAGTCTATCAATACGAGGACATCGATGGAAGAGGAATGGTAAGAAAGCTGAAAATGGCAACAGAGTGATTGAATTTGCATAGATATCTGTATGAAATGAAACCACAGAAAATAGTGAAATATTTATAGTACTTTATTAAAAAAAAATTCTGTATGCTCTTTCTTTACCAGGATCATTTTGTCACTTCACAAGCAGTGCTATTTCAAATTCATGGTGGACTGATTTCAATGTCTAGTTTAATTTGTTCATTACTAGGGAGATGTAAAATTGAAAGATGAGTCAACCTTGAGGGCTTGTCTTACAGACAGTCACACAGAGACTGTCTTGGAAATTAGTCATTGCTAATGTGTGGGGTGGAGTGGTGGGATCAAAGAGAGACATCACTATTTCAAGGAAACATAAAAATATTTTATCTTTTTGTCACGGCCCCTGACATTTCAGCGCCTTGGGATGTCTTGACGTGAAAGGTGCTCTATAAATTTAATTTTGTTGTTGTTGCATTATGAATCTAGTGATTACAATTCTTAATCCTTCATTTGTGTCATCAGCCATCTGTTTGAATCAGTACAGATTATGTTCTAATATTTTTGTGTTCACAAAAAATGGGGTGTCTTTAATTTCTCTGGGTTAATGATGTGCATATTTGGTTCAAAATCTGTACTCTAAATGGTGCTTACTCCATTTGACCTTCTCAACACACTGGTGAATGTATTAGAATATTTGATCAGGTGACAGATTCTTGTATTTGAAGATTGAAACTATTGTATTACCAATTTCAGTTGGACATCAAAAAGAAAAAGATACAGATTCTATATAATCAAAGAGTATTCCATTCTCATCCAAATTCAACAACTATTATTCATTCATCTTGGTGTTTGCGAATAATGATATTACAGGATAACATCCTCATGTAGCACTCAGTAAAGTTTTAAGTGTTTTGAGACTTCATGTGTAATTTAAATTGAGCAATTTTAGTTTAGTGGTTGTATATGTACTGTGCCTTTTGTTCCACCCCGAACTCTTTTACCTCCCCTTCGTGTTTCACCCCTTCCCAAACACTCCCCTCCCAGCTCGGGTCACACGCCTCCTGTTCAGCACCTTGGGACGTCCTCCCGACGTGAAAGGTGCTCTATAAATGTAAATTGTTGTTGTTGTTGTATATTTAATTACAGTGGACCATTCCTCTTTGACTGTGACTATCCTCTTTGACTGTGCCTTTGGTGATCCTCCCACCCCTCTTGATTCCAATCCCTTGTTTGGGTGCAAATCCTTGACTGTCCAGCTCCTTGGGATGTCATACCTATGTGAAAGGGCTATATAAATGCAATTTATTGTTATTGTGTCTTGTTCATTTTTTAGAATTTATTTTTATCAGGAGCTAACTCATTTGAATATTATAATTTTACTTGGCGTCAAGGAATTTCTGTGGGAATTGCATCATTGGTATTCATAAAATTGACTCCTCAGTCAATCCACATTTCTCAAGTGACAAACTGGAGGCTGAAGAGCATATATATTATCTGAGATTACAAATAGCTCCAGCTGTACAGTTCGCATGAAAAACCACCATCAAAATGGTGGTACCTGGTGTATGTGGTGGCCTGTTCTCCTTTGACATTGGTACAGCTAAAAAAATCGAATGTGTATTGTGTCAGCAGAGTTCAAGTCAATATTTGTTTTGAAGAATGCTAAAGCCCTATGTGATTGAATGCTTGTCCAACTTACCCTGAATTAAGTGGGAAAAACATCTTAAATGTGGAAATTGGAGCATTCCCGTTTTCACCATTAGAAGTATCGGATGCCAAGGTTGGTGATTTACCATTAGGTGGGAAATAACACCATGTCTAGATGGAAAAGTAGTCCTGTAGTTAATTACTTACCAATAATGTTTGTTGTCCTACAGATAATGTTCTTCAGACATATAGGAATGATCCTGCTGGGTTGAGATTCTGAGGATAGCCTTAATTTGTCGTTGAAAAGGAACTGCACGACTTCTGCTATGTAAAGTTTATATCGAGTGATACCATGTGTTCGGGCAGGGGTGTTGCATGTGGAACACAAACCTGCTGTCCGTGGGAACTAACATTATAAAGAGTATGTCTCGATGGAGAAGTTCCATCTGGGAGAGCAAGGATTACTGGTAAATCTAATTTCACAGTAGATAATAGCTCATCTGTTTGAGTAACATCTGTTGAGTAATAATGTAAAATGATTAGATAACCGTTATAAAAGAAAAAATATTTATATAGAGCAGTGAAAATTCTTAATGGAGAATTTAGTATGTTATCCCAAAGGCATGTTTTCTTTTATCATCCTACTTTAAATCCTATTTAATCTTGCAGAAGGTTGTTGCCCAGACTTCTCCCCATAATAATGGACAGCATGAAATTTGCTTCTTATCATCAACTTATGTATTGTGGTTCTGGAGGTTTGAAATGTAGTGCAAAACAATAGCATTTCAAACATCTGCTGTTTTTACATTGCATGGTCTTCATAGTTTAGGGTATCTAGCATCAGCATAGCATTCGGCACATGGTGAAAGTCTAATATCATTGCATAAATGATGCCTTGGGTAAATGACAAACCATTGGAAAATTATTTTCATAATCTTCTCTTGAGAAAGGGCTGAAGAGTCCCCAAAGTTTTTTTTCTCTGCTTCTACCACCATTATTTACCACATGTCCTAAGTGCCCAGGATATCCTCCTGATATGACAGATGCTAAATATGTGTGAATTGGTTGATTTGGGTATCAGGAATCATGCAAATAAACATCTAATGATATTGAGTATGTCTGAAATAATTGTCTTTACTTAGCATAATGATATCAATCTGGGCTCGCACAACAACGTTAAAAATTGGCACTGACCTTTTTGATTTATATAGTTGGATTTCCTTTATGCAGAGACAGAAAAAAGTCTTCCAAACTTGATGTTGATAAAGCCTTCTGTTTATTATGAGTTGCCTCCAGAGGAAAGTTTACATTTGGATGCAAAGTTGGAATAACAACAGGCGTTTTGAGTTTTAATCTTAGAAGCTGAGAGGGGTTTGAGAATTCCTGTTGTTCAATCACAAATGGTAGGATATCCCTTTCAGAAATAAAAGGCAAATAAAAGAGAAACAATGGAATAGAAGCAGGAAGTACAAAAGACCCTGGAAAGGGAACTGGGTGTGGGTTTATGATTGGAAGCAGAGAATAAAGGATTTACTTAATAAACCAGTGTTGTGGATTGAGTATCATCACATGGTGTCAGGAGTAAAATTTACTGTGGACTGGAACTTACTATGAGATTCAACAACAGAAAGTGTATTTGTGAACAGGAGAATTGGGTGTCATACTTGCCATATGTGCAAATATGGCATCCATTGAAGTTGGTGGTCTACTTGAGACACAATTTGAGCAGGATTTTCAAATCTTTGTGATGGTCTCAAATTTGAATCAACTACCACAAATAAAGCACTCTGCTATGTTCCTGAATATAGCAAGAGAATACTTTGCAACTCTGGAAAGGGAAATGGACATGCTATTGGATGATAAAATGAGTATGTGGGAGTGATTTTGTGGACAAAATAACATCATCATAGACAGAAGTATGTTTGGAGCAAGAAACGAAAGGCCTACACAATGTGTTGTGATATTATGATCATTCAGCAAAACCAGAAACTATGGAATCTTCAGATGAAAAATGATCCAAGGCAAAATTATGATTATAATAAAAGATGATAATCTACACAGCAAGCTCTTAACACAGAATATGTCAATGCTGCAAACAGCTTTACAGATAATCAGATTGGAAGAAATGTTTAAATAGATGGACAGAAGAGATATTGAAATAGATTAACTACTCTAGGAAGAAGCTGAAATGACTTGGCTAAGGGATACGTGATACAGTGAAGCTACAGGACAATACAGAGGCCAAATAGACAAGATACCTGTGCAAAAATGTGAATTCATACATCCTTCAAGGAGATATCCAATGGAAGGGAATGAATGCTACATTTGCAACGTAGTATTCCATCCCTTTCATTGGACAAATCTCAGACAAGGCAAGAACACGGCGAGTGGAAGTGTGGTGGAGATTGAATATGTAATCGAGCAGCTGAGAGGCTGAATCAACTACAATTGGTTGAGAAGATTAGTATCTTATTGTTACGATGGTACGCAGAAAAAGAGGGAGAGAGAATATAGAAGAGGAGGAAGATGAAGATGAGAAAGAATCAGACTTGGGCTCTGTGAAAAAACTTCCCAGAAGCAGGAAGTCAATGAACAAGAGGAAGACTACAGAGCCTTGGTGGAGCATACCGAAGCCCAAGAGGTTACCTTCAATGTCGAGCAGTGATAGCGATGGAGAAAACAAGATCAATGACTGGAAAAAACATGACAAAGTGTGGAAAAAGAGAGCTAGAAGAGTCAAAAAAAAACAGCAGGAGAAAGAACCCAAAGCGGATGATTTAGACATTGAATGAAAAGTAATCACACCTAGAAAAGCATTGTAGAAATGCTCGAGGGTTTTAAAAAGGAGATTACCATAGTAAAAAAAATATATAGAATAGATTAAAAAGAATCTCACCCTCACAGATGATAAATTTTCTTCAGATAAGATGGATCTTATTGAATAGGAAATGGAAAAATAAGAATTTGAACAAAACATGGGAGATGAGAGTACTAACGTTTTGAGTTTAGTGTATGATGAGTGGATGAAACTGAAACCTGGTCAAATCAAGAATTTCAGATCAAAGTTTGAAAAATGGGCAACGTTATCAGAAGGAAAATGCAGAAAGATAGAAGAAGGAACCAGAAAGAATTGTGGAATAAGACTAGAGAGAAAAAAATGTAATCAAGAAAGAGCCAATGGAATAGAAGCAGGAAAAAAAAAAAGGAATCCTGGGAAAGGAACGAGGGTGTGGGATCATGGTTGGAGTATTGGATTGATGCGAGAGAATAAAGGAATTACTTAATACACTTATTATTTTTAAAAATTGGTAGGCATTATTGTCTTGGCAAATGATGAACATCATTATCTCTTTGTTTGCTGGCAGATCTCAGCCTTGGGTTCAGTCCTTAAAAGAGCTACATGCTGTCACAGGTTTATATTTTTGTCGGATTTTGACTTTATCGAGTGCCTACTGTACCCTGCTTACTTCGAAAGAGGACTAGCACTTTCAGCTCCTCCCAAAGCTACGCAACATTTAGGTACAATGAACAAACTACCCCAGAAAGAGACAATTCACAAACAATTTCAATTTATTGTGCTTTCCTTTGACTATTGACATTTTTGTCTTTTTTTTTGTCAACAAGTATTTAACACATACAAAAGTCCTGCAGCTTAGTGGTTAGAGCATCCCTCTCATAAGCGAGAGCATCTGGGTTCGATGCCAGGGAGAAATGTTGGGCAAGTTTCCTTACTCCTCATACCTCTGTTTACCTAGCAGTATGTAGGGACCTGGTTGTTAGCTGATTGGCAGATTACTTTTCCCCAGCAAAATGATGGCCAAAGGTCATGGCTTAATAAAGGCCATGACATTCCTTTACTGTGAATTGCAGCATGGATCCTCCATCCCCTGTGACTAGGTAGTGGTCAAACACCTGGGGAGAAAGCTCCACAGTGTCTCCTACCTCCTTGGGGAGAAAGACGATTAAATCCTGGTGGTCAAGTGGAAGATAGTCGTGTCTCGGCGAGCCCTTTCCACATGTCCATGCCTTAAATTCCCCCACGGCATCCTTCCTTTCCCCCCCGCCTCCATGCATAGTTCTGCATCATCGTGGTTAAAGCACTCACTTCAAGTTTCACCCACAAAATATACAGTCGCTACACTTTGCAGTATATTCTGTGAAGCGCTTTGAAACGTCTCAACGACGTGATAAGGCACCATATCAAATGAAGGGATTATTATTGTTGCAGATATTTCATCCAAAATATTGATCAAGATTTTGATAGCAAAAACTTTGACCTGTCTCAGCAACTATAACAGAAATTATTATTTGTCAGGTCAGCTATTATGTTCATAAATGGTAAGATGTGTATTTATCTGGTTAAACTTCAGTAATATTCCATTGCCCACTTTTCGTTTCCCACACTATTGCTCTTGTCTTTGTAAAAATAGGTGAGCAGAATGCATTCCTCTGGGAATTCTGAATGCTTCATTCCAGACATTGAGCAGTTTGGTTTGGATACTTTTAGGCATGGCAATGGATGTACAATTGTATGTCAAAAATAAAGTACAGGTAGACTGAATTTGGAACATTTTCTTGCGTGTTTCTGAAGACGTTGAAGAAGTTTTGCTTATGCAAAGAAGCCAGTATGTTTAATAACTTATACACTTTTTCAATATATGATTGTGAAACGTTAATATTTTATATAAACTTACTACTTTACAGAGGTAGGGAAAAGGAAATGAATATTTTCCACCTTTCTGTCTAGGTTATTAGGGTCACACCTTTTCCTCAAGAATGAAGCTCCTATCTTTAAAAGCACAACTTTCTTTCTCCATTGGCGGAAATGTACTTTGTTTAAAGCTAGACTTTAAAAAAAAATCTGGCTTGAAACAAAACCATTCTTTCAGTCATGCATTTTTTTTTCTATTCTGTGTTTTGTTTTTTCCTTTGTGTTTCAGTTGTCATACATGTTGTCATCTTCAATCCCAGATTTAGATACCAACCAATCTGACTCAGGCGATTCATGCAACCTTCCCTTACCTGAGTCTAGCCTGACAAATGTGACTGAAGACAAACGTGGTATTGGGGAAGGAAGCAAAACACAAACAGAGAATGATGCTGAGCATTTTCAGGGTGTGCAGGAATCCACTTCAGATCCTAAGGGATGTGGCAAAGAAATCAAGAGGCAGAAATCTCTCAGGAGAAAGTTGGAGGATGGAGTAAATTTCTCTAGCCGAATCCAATACTAGCTGAGTGCTGTATAGCAGCACCCAAAGGTATCTGAAGCTCAAGGCTAAGAACTGCATGTTACCACATCCAAAACAAACTAAAATGCAAAGTCACCCTACCAGTGTTATGCCTGCTGTGCATGATTTATAATTCTGAAATACTGGTATACAGCATGCAAGTATATAACTGCACTGATAACCAAACCTTTTGTCTGTGTGTGATAGTATACTTAATTTTCTATTATATATACAGTAGCTACTTATAGAATGTTGATTGGTTGATGAGGACTACTCAGATAATAACTGCTCACAAACTGTAAATCTCAGATTGTTTTTGTATTTTATCAAAATTACTTTAAAGAAATAAGCTTCAGGAAAAAAACCTTAATGCTTGCTTTGATTCATAAAATTATAAAGATTGAAATGACAAAGATTACTTTGACATCCATAAACTTCTTTTCATAAAATGTACTGTTTTGTGTAATATTCCTATTCCATACAATCTGTTACATTTTTGCTGCATTCCAAAATTGTATGATCATATTATTAAATCTTCCAGTGGAGTATTAGCAACAGCAATGTGAGTATTTATCTAAAATAGGATTTAAAGTGAAAGTCAAATATTATTCCCAGTATTAGAAAGTAAAATCTTATAATTGTCAATATAATGTTTTGCCTACAGTAGCTAGGATAAATGGGATCTAATTTATGGTATTTCTTAATTGGATTCCTTAAGAAATGCAATTTGTACAATTGGGGTTTCCTAACAATAACTGGAAATATATTGTGCAGAACTGCAGGAAATCTATTCTGATATTATTTATGTCCGGAGCAAGGTTCCGGTGGGTCAATGGGAATTCTAAAAGGATTCATTATTAAGAGATTCTGCAAATTAGGCTCTTATAAAAGAATGTCTTGGGATTTCAGGATACACTCAGTTAAGGAAAGTTAGATCATCAAATAAAATGGCTTATGTAAGTTATTATAGTTATTGTCTTTGGAAGTTTCACATAATTTGATCTATCTCAGAACTTGGTCATTTCTATAATGTTTTGAAATCTAGGTCATGTGCATGTAAAATTTAATAGTATTAAGTAATAAAGTACACCAATTCTAAATCCCAGTGGGCTTGGTTTATGATGTGTAATGATAAAAGCTAACTTGGGGAAGGGGAAATTATAAGAGATATTATATAGTTTTAACCAATTACGCTACAAGTGAATTTTGCAGGACTATGTCTAGTGATGGCTTTGTTCTTTCAGTGCTCACCACACTTGCTGGTTATTTTCACACAAATGGCGACACTTACAGCAATTGCTCAAACAAATTAAGGATGAAAGCCTTCTGAGCAGAGCACTTCATATTTGCCAATAATATTGCCTTAAGTAATTTTTTCTGTGTTTTTGTCACGTTTTGGTTTGTTGCATGATTCACATCTGTTATAGAAAATGTTATAAAGTACCAAACCTTTTGATGTTTGACTGTTTCCATGAACTGTATTTACATATAACTGAAGATGTCTCCACTGAATATGCTCTGAGCTAGTGTAAAACTAACTGTTTTAGAAACCTTTAGATGAATAAAATATTGTTTTGCTTTAGCTTAATTTGAGAATTGTATTGAAGTGTTCATAATGAATGCAACAAACAATTCACTTGAATATCAAATGATAGGATGATTATTATTGGCTGAATCAGCTGCGGTGTACCTATTCATGGCTATATGAATAGGCTACACTGGGTGGGTGGGTCATAATCAACTTGTACTATGTAAGAGGTGAGAAATATCACTCACAGCAAGATCTATAATCATTCTTGTTGAAAGGAATAAGTTAATGTAAAGGAAATACTGTTATATAAAGTACAATGCTTAATCCTCTTTGCAAGGATTATATATATAAAACTTTCATGTAGCTGAATTTGTTAGTGAAATTCAGCTTGTGCTTTACAAAGAATGAGAAGGCACAGAAATAGGCCTTTCAGCCCAATTACCACATGCTGTTGTTAGCCTACACCCTTCCCAGACCCCTCTCCTGTATCTCATGTGAGCATCAAGTTGCCTCTTAAATACTTTGATGCTATTGCTTCAACCATAGTTTCCAGCTGTGAATTCCAAATTCTTGCCACCCTCTAGTAAAGATATTCCTTCCACCCCTCCTTTTGGATGTGCAACTAGTTATCATATGCCACCTCATTTTGAATTCAACAAGTGGAAACTATTACCATCCACCTTATCAACTAATTTCATATCTTTAACACCTGTGTCGGGTTCCCTTTCAATTGTATCATCTCCAGAGAGAAATTCTTATTTGTCCAATTTTTCACAATAGCTGTATTGTGCCTCTTTAAGAAGCCAAGCCAAGTGGAGCTCGCAATAGGTTATGGATGGGATGTAAAGCCCCATTTCACTCTGCCACAGAACACAAGGGAGCAAGAAAAATAATTTGGAGTTTGTCCACCGCTATTAAAAGATCTACACAGCTACTTTCTCATGAATGATTAATTGTGTTTTAATCACAGGGGTGGGGGACAGGATTTTTTTAAAAAGGTCTACAGCAACTCTCCCATGACCATATATAGATTTTCCCCCCACCTCTCCCCACCACCCAAGTGAAATTCAGGTTGTGCTGGAATAATATTGCATGGAGTAATTTTACTATATTTTACAGTAGTTCTTTACCTAATATGACTTTTCCCATTTAACTTCTGCAATAGTTGTTGCTTTTAAATAGTATGCCTTCAGAGGAATAATAATATACAAAGTCAAATGAATCAGGATGCTAGTTTATTTAGCTTACTTGAAACAAATTGCAAAATTGCTATTGGTCAAAAAACCTAGCACTTGCTTTTTAAACTCCAGGTAGGAAATTATAGTTCAACTGAAAATATTTGTTTTCCTTGCTTTTTACCACTAGAACATTTTACTCATCTTGCTGCTGTAATCCAGGAGTAGAAAGTGAATAATGTAGTTCTGTGAATTTATTCTGCTGTGAGTGCTCTGTGTAGCAAACCTGTTGCATCGTTGTTATGCTCATCAAATAAATTTGATGACCTTATTTCCCGTGCACTTGATATATTTGATGATATTTTAAATACACATAATTTACTATGTAAATACTTTAATCTGTCACAGAGGCCTACGAATCCCTTAGAGACCAGTTTTGTCACATTTGAGTAGAATTCTTCAGACACGTGCTTGCAATCCTTGTTATATTTGCCTGTCAGATATTGCCTCCATATATGTACACAATTCTGTGCTTTGAGAAGTCCTCCTGACATGAAAGTGCTACAAAAATGTAAATTGTCATGAATATCTGTAGCAACTGGGCAGAATGTTGTCAGGTGCAATTTAATATGAAATAATCTAAATAAGTTATTGCAGAAGAAAGGATTGTATGGAATATATATTGAATAGAAATATGTTTAAAGTATCAGAATAGGAGATATACTTTGATGATATTGCAAAAACTAATGCTATGGATTTTGCAGGAAGTTAATGACGAAAATGTTCAGATGTATTGTGCATATTGCAGATGTTGAAAGATTTATAAAATTGTATGCAGCGTTTTTAAGTCCACATCTGACCTACTTGTGCAGTTTTGGTTTCTGTATTTCAAAAGGTTTTCTTAGGGCTGCAATGAGAGAAGGTTGAGTGCCCTGGGATTTCTCATCCTAAAACAGTAAAGACTTCTTATGAATATGAAGAGTTTGGATTTGTTGATTTTATTTCTGTTGTTAACTAAAAACAAAAACTAGGGGACACAGCTTCAAAGTAAGGGCAACCAACAAAATAGGAAGTGGTGATTATTTTCAACAAGAGTCTGATGGACAAATGTTCAGCCAATTACCTATCAACTACAACCAGTCAGGTTTATTTGGTTTGGAGATCAATTACTCACTGCAGACAAAATCCTGTGGGAAAATTTGAAATGGATGAATGAAGTGTTCTCCTGTCTGAAAATATACATAAGCACACAAGTATAAATTTGCTAAATTTATCTAAAGAAGCCAACAGCAACAAATATTCTACATAGTGTGTATGTATAAATAATAAAAAATTATCTTGGGATATATTGTGAAACTATGAAGTTTGATAAATACCTATTTACCTTGTCTCTTTTCCAGAAGCAACAGATTTAAAACCCCAGGAGGAGCTAATGGACATCTCTGAAGTGGATGAAGGATTTTGTCCGAGGGCTTCAAATACAAACATTGTAATTAGTAGTGGTGGTAGTAAGACACCTGCTGGCAAAAGTCAACGGAAATCACTAGGTGGCAGACCTGGCAGGGAGAGAGAAATGGCAAATGAGATCTGCCGAGAGCACCTTGTGCGTAAACAAACCCCGAGAGCTACAAGTGAGAATCTGGAGCTGCTGTCTATCAAAAGGCTAACCCTAACTAGTAGCCAGTCACTGCCGAAACCAGGAAACCAGAGTTTGGCTAACACTGTTACGACTGCGTTTAGTAAATCCTTTGAACAGGTTGGTAATGTTTTTGGTACAAATAGTCCAGCCAGTGCCATCAGTGGGAATATTGTTGATTCCAACAGATTCTCAGCTTGCAGCCTTCAAGACGACAGACTTTCAGTTGTGGCTGATCGAGCAGACTCTCACATCTCCACAGTACAACAGCACAAGCAACAACGTTCACCCAGTTGTAATATTCACCTCTCAACTGATATGTAACATTTAAACATGATCTAGAAAAAAAGTTTGCATTTTTTGTATATTTTTTATGTATTTTGTCAAACGAGATTGCATTGTAAATATGCTGCTAGTTTCAGAATTTAGAATTCCATCCCGCAGTCCATCCCCCTCACCTCCTTTCTTCAAGTCCCACCTCAGGACACTCCTGTTCGACGGTGCCATTGGTTCCCTCCCTTCCCTTCCTCCCCTATCCTGATCCCAGCTAGGGTTCGAAACACTGAGTGTCCAGCGCCTTGGGATGTCCTCCCCATGTATACAAATGTAATTTTGTTGTTTTTGTAGACCCGTGCCTATATTTACGAAAACTCATGTTGATTGAACAAAACAGAGTTACGTATTGATAAATTTGTACCAACTTTAGGTTGGGAGGAAATAAATGTCATTATTTGCTAAGTAAACTGTATTCATCCAAAGCCTGACTACATCCACTACCAACATTAATACCCTTGTACACAGTAAATTATTAGGAGGAAAAAACATTCATATGCATTTTTACTATTTCATCATTTTAGTTTACAAATGTATACATTTTCTTGTTTTTTTTAAAAAAAAAGAATTGCTATACTCCAATAACTCACCTAGTTTCTTACCTAAAGGAACAGCCTTGTATAGTTCTTTTTCTATGAGTTCCGTAATCTGTAACTTGTTTGACTAAGAACTTGAATGCATTTCATTGATTATTTTTTCCACATTCAAAATAAGCAAATTTTATTCAAAAGTTTTAAATAATTTTGTGTACAGTGAAAATCTGTATGTTCAAGGCAATTTTACCAATGTAGCTATAATCATTGGAAACCTACTTGAACTAAGCATCTTGTAGTTTAGAATCGCTCGTCCCGTTGAATAAGTATCTTAATACAGTAGTCACTTCACTAGTCATTTTTCAACACCGATGTTAAACACGGATTCTGCTTTCAAATGTAAATGCAAAAGTGTTTCTAACAGCTCTTCTGGAATGGCTAATGTGAGAGGTGGATCACATGCAATGTTAACATACTAGCTACAAACGTTATGAGTAAGTGTAGCTGGTATGATTATTACAAAGATCCATTTTAATTTGAGCTGTCACTTCAGCACTTTGTACAGAAATACTTGTTTTGTCTGCCATTTATAGAATGTTAAAATTATTTGTACTAAATTACTGTGATCCTGATTTAGAGTTTAGAAACTATTGCATGGCAAAATGGTGTTCATATTATGTTGGTGAAGAAGGCTAATTAGAATACAATATTTTAGTACATAAAATGTGTGTATTCATTAGTTTCCTTTTTGCATAGTGTTTTACATTGACTACAGTACTGAAACAGGCCATTTGGCCAATTCGTTTTTTTATATACACTCTCCCAACATAATTTCCGCTCCTTAGTCTCCTCTTATATTCCTCTATGCCCTTCTCCCCTATGCATGCTTTATGTAAAAGAAAAAACAGTTGGATTTTTAAAGTCCCACTTTTCTCAGTGATATATTCCTCAAAAAACACAGTAATTATTGAAAGGCCAATGGGAGCCACCACATTAAAGTGATGTCATTTAATTTGTGTGAGGCACTCTGATTTAGCAAGGTGAATTTGTAAATTCTAATACAATTTTCAATTCTGTTTTAAACTACTGGCTTTAGTTTCCCAGCATATCCACCCAAAATCGCAGCATGCACACATTTGTGGCACAATTTTGGCAATGAATTGCCATCAAATATGTAGTATAAATGTGGATTACCATAAGTCATTGTGAACTGTAGTGGTCTTGCTCCTGAAAGAGGTTGCGAGAGCATTGTTGGTTGAACCCACTGCAAAACAATTGAAACAGGTTTGAATCACATTGGGTTCAATCTTCTGTGACATACTGTACCTTTTTAATAATCAATTTATACAGTAATTCTGATCTGTATGTATTTTACATATTAATATGCCAATTTAAACAGTTTTGATAGTTATCCAAATACTGTATTCTGTGGGTTTCATACTTCCGATCCTTTAGGTGACGTTGTCTCACGTGCACTTTATCGACTCAGTCATTCCTTAGAGGTTGATACAAAAGTGCTAGATAGCCAGATAAAAAAGAATAATATGCAGTCCATACAGAAATTGAACGTCTTTGGTTAAAAATATAATGTAACTTTAATATTCCACAATCCTGCAAGTTTTTCATTGTAACCTGTGAATGGCCACGTTAAATTGCTTTTCGTATACTGTACGCACTCTTTAAATACATAGGACGTATTTTAATTTGAGATAACCAACGGATACATTTTTTGTTTTCTTCAAAATGGGTGGATGCAAGTTTGCTGCTCTGACTGCCAAATGTTTGGTTATATTTAACTAGACTAGAAATATGAGAGAAAAGGCAAACTTTTGTACAATACTGGTTTAAGAATAACATCTTTATGGAGAAATTAAACAAAATTTATTGAATTAGAAGTGTAATCTTAGTCTTGATTGTACTGTAACTTAATTTGCATTTATTGTTCATGATTTGGCTGCAATTCAGTTATTGTAAACTAGTTTTGTACCTTTTAAAACCAAGTATGATTTTGGAGTAATAAAAAGTAATAACTTCATTACAGAAAGCTTAAATTATGTTTTAAATCAAGACATAAATCATTATTCTAATTATTTCCTACCAACTTTAGAATGTGCTGTTGACTACTTTATATTTGATAAGACATGTGAAAGGCTTGAAGTTTTGAAATATAATTTAATTACACCAATGTACTGTACTGTGGAAAAAAATCTCACCTTTCTCCCTCTCTGCTGCCCTTGGGTCGTCTGAACTCCTACCTCTCTAATCCTCACTAACTGACCTATCTTCCTCGCTATTTTTCTCTACAAATCCCTCTCCTCCATCCTCGACTCCCTTGCTCCCCTCACTTCCGGAACCACCTCTTACTCCATTAAATCCCCATGGTACATCAGCTATCTCTGAACCCTTAAGGCGCAAGTGCGATTTGCCGAACGCGCCTGGACCAAATCTAAACTAACGGTCCATTGGCAGATTTGGCTGGATCACACTAAGTCCTAGCGCTCTGACCTCACCTTCGCCAAGTCTGTCTTCTACTACAAGTTAATCTTGGAGGTCAAAGACAACTGCAGGCTTCTCCACCACAAACCGTCCATTCTACCCACCCTTGCACGCCTCACCCATCCGATCCTCCAATTCCAACTGCGAGGAGATGCTGGACTTCCTCGAATCAAAAATCGAGGGGATCTGTTCAGCCACCTCTACCCCGTCCACCACTATCTCCCCATTACCTCTCCCCCAGGATCCACCTCCCCTCCCACACCCCACTACACACCTTTGACTCAATCTCTTCCCCCGCCCTCTCTGCACTCATCTGAAAAATGAAACCCACCACCTGTTCCCTTGACCCCACCTCTCTCCGCATCTCCCAGCTCCATCTCCTGCACCCCTCCTAACTAACATCATCAAACTCTCCTTATTCACTGGCACTGTTCCCACCCTTCTTTTTTTTAAAAAAAGCTGTCATTACTCCCATCCTGAAAAAATCTTCGCTGGACCCATCCGTACTCTCCAGCTCCAGTTCCTCTCCCAAGACTCTGGAAGGAGTTGTTGCTTCGCTCCTTTCTCACTCGCCATTCCCTCTTCGAACCCCTGCAATCCGGCTTCCATGCTGCCCATAGCACGGAAACAGCCCAGGTCAAAGTCTCTAATGACATTCTAAACATCTGAGATCAGGGTTCTCTCTGCCTCCTTGACCTGTTTGCTGCCTTCGACACTCGACCATTCCATTCTCCTACACCGCCTCTCCTCCCAGCTCAATCTCCATGGGCCTGCCCTCACCTGTTTCGATACCTACCTTTCTCACCATCTCTACTTTGTTGCTACCAACAACTGGCTGCTTTTCCTGTCCGCGCACTGTGGCATCCCCCAGGGATCTGTCCTTTGCCGCCTACTTTTTAACATCTACATGCTCCCCCTTGGTGACATCCACAGACATGGGGTTAACCCACATGTTGTGGATGACACTCAATTCTATCTTTCTGCCTCTACCCTCGACTCCATGACCACTGCTGTCCTGACAGACTGCCTGTCAGACATCAAGTCCTGGATGAGAGCTAACTTTCTACAGTTGAATGTCAACAAGACCAAGGCCCTCCTGATTGGCTCGCACCAGTGCCTTCATGCATCAGGCACTGGCAGCATCAACCTCCATGGTTGCTCACTCAACCTCACCAAGCCAGTCAAGAACCTAGGCGTCTTGTTCGATCCTCAACTGTCTTTCCACCCCACATCCAAGCAAGGACCCGCTCTGCCTTCCCTCACCTCAGTGATATTGGCTGACTCCGCCATTACCTGAGCACCAAGGCCGCTGAAACCCTCATTCATACCTTTATCACATCCAGGCTTGACTATGCCAATGCCCTGCTTGTCCGTCTTCCCAATTCCTCACTCGAAAGGTTGCAGATAATCCAGAACTCTGCGGCCCACGTCCTCTAGCGCTCCAAGATTCGTGACCCGATCTCCCCCATTTCTCACCTGACCGAATCACCCAGAGGATCGAATTCAAGATCCTGGTCCTCACATTCAAAACCCCCACCGCCTCGCCCCACTGTGCAACTGTGATCTCCTAACCCCTACCAACCTGTTCGCATCCTCTGCTCAGCAGGCTCCGGCCTGCTCCACATCTTCCGACCCACCCACCCCACTATTGGAGGGTGAGCCTTCAGCCACTCTGCCTCCAACCTCTGGAACTCCATCCTGCAGTCCCTCACCCTTGCCCCCTCCCTGGCCTCCTTCAAATCCCGCCTCAAGACCCTCCTCTTCGACAGTCCCATCAGTCACTCCAAATCCCCCCTTTCCTTCCACCCTCCTCATCCCCGACCCTAGCTCAGGTCTGACACAGTGACTGTCCAGCACCCCAGGACGTTCTCCTGAGGCGCTATACAAGTGTAATTTTGTTGTTGTATGCACAACTTTTATAAATTTTACGGAGATCTAAAAACTCAAACGCTGAAGTTGAGCTATGCTGCTTCAAATTAAAAAAAAACGTTGTTTATTTTATACATTCCAACCATGCACATTAAATTTAGTTACCAGTTCATCATGCTCACAATTAATGGACAACATAAAAGTGTTTAATTGGTGGAATTCATTTAATCACTGCAAAAGGAAACCACTTTAAAGCACTTCTGGCGTGCAATTGTTTATAATTGGTGTAATTTAGGTCTTAATGTTTGTAGCTTCTTACATTAAAACAAATTGGTATATTGTGTCCTCAATATTACCTTAATTTCAAAATATTTTGTACACAGACTTGAATGCTCTAATTTTTTCTGCATAATTTAAGTTAATTTTAAATAGCAAGTCTCACAGTTGGGAGCTCTTCTTTGAAAGGAATTTAATTGACTGCTTTTTACACTGACATTGTCAATTTGTGTTTTCTTCAGTTAGTTAGTCCTAATGGATTTTTGATAACAGGTTAAAATGTATGTTATGTTAACTAAATCAGCGGACGCCAATTTAGAAACATCAAATACAAATAATATAACAGCTACTAATGTATGGTGACTGAAGGTCAAACCTGTTCAATTACTTGGGTTTTTGACTTGTTCAAGTCTCACCTCAAGACTCTCCTCTTTGATGGACCCATCGGCAACTCCTAATCACCCCCCCTTCCCTCCCCCCACCCCGTCCTCAGCTCTGGTCTGAAGCAGTAATTGTCCAGCGCCTTGGGACGTCCTCCTGATGTGAAAGGCACTATACAAATGTAATTTTGTAGTTGTTGTTTCCAACCCCAATTTAGCCCATGTGACCCTTACAACCAATCATGACATTCAAAAATTATTATTTGGTCCGATCACCCTTATCCACAGAGTGCACCACAGACCATCTAGGTTTATCTAAGGAATGTGAGAGTTCCTCTGATGCCAAATGTATGAAAAGTTCAACCATCAATTGTCCTTCCTTGACATCTTCATGTCGTAAAGACCTTTCAAGATTTCATCCAAGCAGACTGAAAGACACTAATAGTTCCAAATAATCAATCAAAACTTACATTTATATAGCGGCTTTCACGTCGAGAGGATGTCCCAAGGCGCTGTACAGTTAGGTAGGGACAAGACCAGGGTGGGAGAGGGAGGGGCAGGAAGAAGAAGAGTAGGAAAATTTACTATATTTGTGGGCGAAACGCGGCAGTCAAATTGCACACAGCAGTGTCCCACAAATAGTCATGGAAATGGGATTAAGGGAAATGGGGATTAAGGGAGAAAAGTGGGAAATTGGAATTGAAAGTACCAGTTGAGGCACAGATCTAATTAAATGGCGGAACAGGCTGGAAGGGCGGAATGGCCTGCAGTCACACTCTGCTGTCAGACAAGGCCAGGCTGTGCTGGGAGTGGTTTTTCCGAGCCCCACCTGTGATGTCACACTGGGCAGTGGTGAAGTCAGAAACATGTAATGAGAAAAATAAAATCAATATAAAGAACCTGGCAGGTCTGGTCACGTGTTTCCCTGTAACGCATGAACACACACACGCAGCCAGGCGTGGGATTCCAGTAACATACACTGAGCTGCTGTTAACCACACCTACACTCCTCACCCTGACCATCTGGTGACAGACTGACCGTCCACTCCTCCCCGGCTGCCCTGGAGAAGCCTGGGCCTGAGCTGCTGTTTCCTGCGGAAGGGTGGCAGGGAGTCTGGGGAGAGGCTGAGGTCTGTGGAGCAGGAAGATGCCGAGGCCAATGGTCAGGGAGCCACTCAGGGTCCCGGCCACACTCTGCGGGGGTAGCTGGTGCCATTCCCGGAATAGGAGGGCAGAATAGGCCATGACAGCTGTGGTGAACAGCACATAATACATGTTATTAAGTATTATTACATAATACATAATATTATGTATTAATATTAACATAATACATAATAACAGCAAATAATACATACCGGTAATTAGGACAACGTCAGGTTAACTCAAAACCACACATTTCTGATCACATGAATGGATCTTTGTTGATCGTAGAATCTTTTGTATCAACACAATGTCAATTTTATTGACTTGAGATAGATGGTTAGGCACCATTCTTCCAAATAAAGAAAGGAATAAGAACATAAGAATTAGGAGCAGGAGTAGGCCATTCGGCCCCTCGAGCCTGCACCACCATTCAATAAGATTATGGCTGATCTATTCTAACTCCACCTACCCTACCCGCCTTATCACCATATCCCTTAATCCCTTTATCCACAAGAAATCTATCAATCTCAGTCTTGAATATGTTCAAGGACTGAGCATCCACAGCCCTTTCGGGTAGAGGCTTCATAAATTCACTAACCTCTGAGTGAAGAATTTTTTTCTCAACTCAGTGTGAAAGGGCTGACCCCTAATTTTAAGACTGTGACCCCTGGTTATAGTTTCTCCAACGAGGGGAAAAGTCTCCCACTAGTTATTCTGTCGTGCCCCTTAATAATCGTATAGGCTTCTATAAGATCACCTCTAATTCTTCTATATTCTAGAGAATATAGGCCTAGATTGCTCAACCTATCCTCATAACTCATCCCCCTCATCCCAGGTACCAACCTAGTGAATCTACGTTGTACCCACTCAAAGGCGAGTACATCCTTTCTTAAATAAGGAGACCAAAACTGCACACAATATTCCAGGTGCGGTCTCACCAGGGCTCTATGCAGCTGCAGCAAGATTTCCCTACTATTATATTCTAACCCTTTTATAATGAACGCCAACATACAGTTAGCCTTCCTAATTGCTTGCTGTACCTGCAAACTAACTTTTTGTGACTGGTGTACAAGGACACCCAAGTCCCTTTGAATGCTAACACTATTTAGTCTCTCCCCTTCTAAAGAATAATCCGCTCTACTGTTTTTACCACCTAGGTGGATGACTTCACGCTTCCCTACATTATATTTAATCTGCACCTACCTGTCCATTCACCTAGCCTATCTGTATCTCGCTGCATTTTTAAAATGTCATCCTTAGTATTTACTCTCCCTCCTATTTTAGTGTCATCGGCAAATTTGGATATTTTAAGTAACACCAACTCATCAAGTCTTCTTCAAGACACTCACAGAACTCACTCCATTTGGTTCAAATTCTCTCTCACATTCCATAAGATCAATTAAGATTCAGTTCGTACCCACACCCTGGGCATCAAACAATGACTTCTACCATATTCTTACAAAGAAGTCAAAGGAAACCTAGTAAATCTTCTGTGTGGAGGCTCTATCCTTCTGACCAAAAATTTGCAAGTGCACATTAAAAAAAACAATGTACGGTACTACATATCAAAATATTGGAATTGTAGCTTTAGTCTTTGAGGTTACTTATGTAAACATTCTTGAAATCTGTATCAGTACCCACCTATGGTCACACATTTCACATGCAACACAACATATTGATACAAGCTCAGTTAATTGGAGCTCCTGTGGCTCAGGGTTAGAGCACTTGCCTTGCAAGCTGGGGTAGACCTGTGTTCGAATCCAGGCAGGTCAGGGCGAAACCTTGGACAAGTTTCCTTACTCCACACACCTGATAATAATCCCTCCAAAAAAACCACAATAATAAAATTGGTCATTTCATTCCATGACTGTGTGTGGCACACTGCTGTGCACAATTGGCTGCCGCGATTCGCCCACAAATATATACAGTCAATTCACTTTACAGTATATTCTGTGATGCGCTTTGGGACGTTGATAAGATGTGGAAAGCACTATATCAAATGCAAGGATTGTTATTTTTATAATATAGTCCCAATATTTCTTCCTCACAAACTATCTAAATTCTGTCTTATGACCCTCAGCACCTCTCTGGGGTTCCACTGAACCTGTTCCTACAACTTAAACAATAGCTCTGGAGGTCTCTCGAGCTGCTATGACCTGGTGCAGTCTATGGGGGGTGACCAAAACATTGTGATAACTACCATGTCAACTAAAAATAAACTAAAATATCATTTCTTAAAGACTTAATAGACATTGTAATAGTACCACGACATTTTGATCACCCTGTATTATCCATAGAAAGGAATTCTGTAGCTCAGTGGTTAAAGCACTCGCCTTACAAGTGAGAGACCTGGGGTTCGATTCCAGACATGTCAGGGCGAAACCTTGGGCAAGTTTCCTTACTCCACATGCCTAATAATAATCCCTCTAAAAAACAAATACGTAGTAATCATTTGTTCATTTCAATCCGTGACTATTTGTGGGATACTGCTGTGTGCAATTGGCTGGCACCTTTTGCTCACAAATATACAGTCAATTCACTTTACAATACATTCTGTGAAACGCTTTGAGACGTCTAGAAGATGTGAAAAGCTGCTATATCAAATGCAGGGATTATTATTATATGATATGGTAGGAGTGAGAGCCATTCTCAACTAATGAATAACTTTTCATATATCCAAGTTACCAACCTGCAGTATTAATAATCAAACCGGCAGCAGTACCATATTGTTTGCTTTAAAGCTTACTCATTCCTGAAGAAATGGTGAAGCTTTACCCCATCGTGTCTAAATGAGATAGATTCATAATATGCAACCCAAAATACTGCATTTTAGAGAACTGCAAACTATTATTTAGTTTTTGTCCTCTTCAGTGAAGTAGCATTTTGTGACAAGTGAAGGAAGTGAACTCTTGTTTCAAATGGAAATAAACATATGTAATAATAATAATCCTTGCATTTGATATAGCGCTTTTCACATCTTCTAGATGTCTCAAAGCGCTTCACAGAATATATTGTAAAGTGAATTGAAACACGGCAGCCAATTGCGCACAGCAGTGTCCCCACAAACAGTCATGTAACATAAGAGTATAACATAAACAAATTGGATGCAAGTCACAAGATGTCAGTCTGGCTGTTGTTGACATACTTGCCCCTGAGCCAGAAAATTGTGGGTTCCAGTATCTGGACTTTGAACTCATGGCAGAGGCTGATTCAGTGCAATATAGGGGGGGAACATTACATGTCAGGGGTACTATACTGTCCTTCATATATTTTTACACAACACCCATGTGAATTTTTAACATTCTTTTCATTTTTTAATGACATTTTATTTGGGGGTTTAACCATTGCTTTTTGGTTTATTTTGTATTCGCGAAATACATGGGGGCTCTAGTTGAGCGCCTTGGGATGTCCTCCCAATGTGAAAGGCGCTCTATAAATGTAATTTTGTTGTTGTTGTTGTCCGGTTGCATGGCCTTGAGGTCTAGGACTTTCTGAGATTTCATTGCTCTGGATTTAGATTTTCTTTTTAATTTTAAATTCATTCTGGGGCAAAGTTTCCTTACTGCACATGCCTCATAATAATCCAAGAAAATCAGTCACTCAATCCACGACTGTTTGTGGGACACTGCTGTTTGCAATTGGTTACAGGGTTTTGCCCACAAAATATACAGTCAATTCATTTTACAGTTTATTATGTAATTCGCTTTGAGACGTCTAGAAGACATGAAAAGCGCTATGTCAAATTCAAGGATTATTTACAGTATATTGCAACTCTTTGCAACTCTTTATGATGATCAGAGGTCCAGAACTCATCAATTATCATAGAATCATAGAAATTTTACGGCACAAAAGGAGGCCATTTGGCCCATCTAGTCAGTGCCAGCTCTTTGAAAAGAGCAACTCAATCCCACTGCCCCCGCTCTCTCCCCATAACCTAACTGACCTGTTCTCCCTAAATAAAGATCTAATTCTCTTTTAAAAGCTGTTATCGAATCGGCCTCCACCACCTTTTCAGGTGGTTATCTTAGCTGTGTATGGTGCAGTGTGTAGAGGCTGCTGTGTGTGTGTGTGTGAGGTGGTGCTGTGTGTGTGTGTGTGAGGTGGTGCTGTGTGTGTGTGAGGTGTTGCTGTGTGTGTGTGTGAGAGAGAGAAGTGTAGAGGGCGCTGTGTGAGTGTGTGTGAGAGGTGCAGTGTGTAGAGGGCGCTGTGTGTGTTGAAATCTCTCTTTCCCTGTGTGCTGGGCCTGGTAATGTGTGTGTTATAGTTTCTCTCTGAGTCTGTGCAAGGCCTGTGTGTGTGTGTGTGTGTGGGGGGGTGTTACAGACCCCCTCTCTCTGCCTGACTGTGTGCTGTGTATTACAGTCTCTCTGCTGTGTCTCTGTGTGTATATTACGGTGTCTCTGTGCTGTGCCTGACCTGGCTGACTGTGTGTGTGTTACAGTGTCTCTCTGCCGTGTGTGTTACAGTGTCTCTATGCCGTGTGTGGTACAGTGTCTGTGTGCTGTATTACAGTCTCTCTCCGTGTGCTGTGTTAGTGTCTCTCTATGCTGTGTTACAGTCTGCACTGTGTGTGTGTCTGTGTTACAGTGTCTCTGTGCTGTGCCTCAGTCTGTGTGTTAGTCTCTCTCACTGTGTGTTACAGTGTCTCTCTGTGTGTTACAGTGTCTCTCTGTGTGTTACAGTGTCTCTCTCTGTGTTACAATGTCTCTGTGTTACAGTATCTCTGTGTTACAGTGCCTCTGCACTGTGTATGTGTGTGTGTTACAGTCTCTCTGTGCTGTTCAGGTGTGTGTGTGTGTTACAGTGTCTCTCTCTCTATATATATATTACAGTTACTGTGCTGTGCCTGACTGAGCGCTGGCCGGGATAATGCTGAAGATGAGCAAAGAGACTAAGCAGCGGCTTCAGCAGCTTTTCCGCTGTGGACAGACAGCCATTCGCTGGGGATTCATCCCGACCGTCCTATACCTGGGTCAGTACCTCCTCCTCCTCCACCAGCTGCTACTGGGATCCAGTGCCCTACTGCATGGGAATAACCAGGATCTAAAGGATCCCAACTGGAATGCAGACCTCGCCCTGTAAGGGATCTATTTAGACCCAGCAGCGTGTACAGCCCCTGGGATTTCCCCTGACCCTGCTGGGATCTAGCACCACCGGGTGTTTCGGATCCGTGGGGATCTACTTGTGCTGCAAACCATTTACTGGGACCATTTAGCTCAAGCGTGAGACCTATGTTCGAATCCAGCCAAGTCAGGGTGAAGGCTTGGGCAAGTTTCCTTGCTCCACAAGCCTAATAATAATCCCTCCAAAAAAACCACAATAATAAAATTGGTCATTTCAATCCACGACTGTTTGTGGGACACTGCTGTGCGCAATTGGCTGCCGCATTTCACCCACAAATATACAGTCAATTCACTTTACAGTATATTCTGTGAAGCGCTTTGAGATGTCTAGAACGGTGGTTCTCAACCTTTTTCAGTAATGTACTCCTTGTTAATTTTCAACATTATCGTGTACCCCCACCCAACCACATATACACACACCTCTCCCCCCACCCCCGCCATTCCACTTGCATTTTATGACCAAGCTTTTCATATAGAACAAAATAACCAGCACGTACAAAACCAAGGGAATAACAATTAAATATACAATTTGGAAGGCTATAAAATGCTAAATAAGAGAGCTAAATAAATCAATGTATCGCCACCTGTACCCCCTGGAAGCAATTTTGTACCCTGGTTGAGAACCACTGGTCTAGAAGATGTGAAAAGTGCTTTATCAAATTATTATTACTATTAATATTGTTGTTTTATTTGTCTCCTGCTCCACACATGTTTTCAAACATTGTTGTTGCTGTGTTGTCTTTTGGTCTGCCTCAGTGAGCAGCAGTTACTGGCAGTATTGTGTATTGATAGTGTTTCCCAACAAAATTTACCGAGCTAATCATAACGAGAAGAAAAAGGAACTGGAGATAATCCCCGGCTAACTGGCATGATGAGGAAATCCTTCCTGGCCATTCTTTGGCTCAGTGTCGTTACAGTGCTGTGTAATGAGAAGAATGTGTACGCAGCGGCCCAAAGGGGGCAGAGGATCCCTACGAGGCTTATGTTGCCATTTTAGCCATTTTGACATTGAGACCTAGCAAATTTTCAAGTCTAGAATCGTTGATCTTGCAACACAGAAGGAGGCCATTCTGCCCATTGTCCCTGTGCCGGCTTTTTGAAAGAGCTGTCCAACACATCCTTGTGTTTGATATAACGCCTTATTGTGGCTTTGAGATGTCCCAAAGCGCTTCACAGAATATACTATAAAGTGAATGAACTGTGTATATTTTTTTCTCCCCGCTTTTAACCCACACTTTCCTTTTCAAGTACATACCCAATCCTCTATTGAACGTTATTACTGAATCTGTTGAAGATTTTTTAAGCTTTGCTGCAACAAGTTTCAAAACTGCAACTTTCAGTGCAGCCTAGCAACTTTTCATTATCCGACTTTTTTGAGCCAGCCTTTGCCTGGGGAGAGATGGAAAGGGAAAAAGAGACATTGTTGCCGAATGTCACTCGTGAAAGTAACCAGATGGACTTTGAAAAGTCACTAGATGAAGTGAAAAATCATTAAACTCCAGGGAGCCTGTATTATCAGCGATTGGTGGTGGAGGGAGAAGAGTTTGTGTGTGTGTGTGTGTGTAGCCACGGTGATTGCATTTGAGAAACATGCTTATACAGCAGTAGTCTCCAGCCTTCATGATCAGCTAACAAATACATTTTTCTTCATCCAATTTTTCTTACATTTATTCATAGCTGCTTCATTTATCAGGTCAGTAGTGATCGACTATGTAGGGACCCTTCCTCCAGAGCCGCAGGACTCAGTGTTGACCTTTGTAAGCACCGCCTTGAGATATTATGTGTGGACAAGCCTCCCTATTGCCCAACAATTTGCGTTTTTAAAGTACTTTTCAACTGGGATAAAGTAGCAACTAAAGCACTTGACAGCAAATGGATCACGGAGCAAGGTGGGAGCACATTGACCAACAGTACAGACAAAAGGTGTTTGGAAAGGTTTGCAGGCAGGAAGAGAGGCTGATCTGACCTTGTGAGTGAAGGGCATGATAATGGAACAATGAAACTGGAGACAATTTCAGAGATGGCGAGGGAACAAGAGCATGAAGGGATTTCAAGGTTGGGGAGAGGATTTTGAAAGCCGTTGGGGGTATGTAGAGCTTGAAAGAATATAATCCTTGTGTCTCAAAGCACTGCCCAAGAGTTATGTAGAAGTGTAGGAACTGTATTTTTAGACAAACATAATGTCTCAAAGTGCTTTCTTCCTGCGGTTTCATACTGGGTGTTGTTGGTCAGGGGATTATTATTAGACTTGTAGAGCAAGGAAACTTGCGCATGGTTTTGCCCTGCCAGGAATTGAACGCAGGTTTCTTGCTTGCGAGGCGAGATGAAATAAGATGAAACCTCTAGATTATGGAACAATAGAGACTGCAAAGAGTGCTTTGGAAAAGTTTAGTCAATAGGTAACAAAAGAATGAATGACGGTTCAGTGACATTTGGTGTAAAATAGGGGTATAGGCGAGCAAAGTGGTAATGGTGAAAGAAAGGTGGTCTTGGTCAGGAAGGAATCGCCTATCTCCTCTCTCCTCACAACAGTACCCGCTGCCTCTGCTCTACTGGGCCTGGCCTCCTCCTTGTCCCCCAAATCCTCCACTCCACCAACAGTGGCTGTTCTTTCAGTCACTACGCCCCGAAACTCTGGAACTCCCTCTGCCTCACTCCCTCCTTCTCCATTTTCAGGTCATGCCTGAAGACCTTTCTGTTCGACCACGCGACCATGGTTATCTTCACCGCCCCGGGCTCAGCTATTGTGAAGCGCTCGAGACGCCGTCTGGCATGGAGGGCGCTCTACAAATCCCAAGTTGTTGTTGATATCTTATTGACAAGCAGTCAGAACATCAATGGATTTAAAATCAAGTTAATTTCTGCTTTGTTACGCGCTCCAAGGTGGTACCCAGTGTGAAATGTACATTGTGCTGTTGAGGTGAAGACTGGGGTCACATAACTAAAAGCTGAGATTGTTATCAAATGAGCCAGGGCTGAGACCGATAGTTGAGAGAAAGGATACAGGTTGCAGAGTTCTGGTTGAGCTGGAGTGAGTGAGGACTTATCATTTGAGAAAGCACAAAAGTGCATGTTATCTACTGGCTTGGTTTTTCAGAGTGAGCAACTGAAATTGAATGGAGTTGGCGCTGGGGACTGCCAAACAGGATGGTTTCAATTTTGTTGTTGTTCAGCTGAAGGAACAATGTTTACGAGTCCAAACCAAACAGATTTACATATATGTATGTTATCCACTAGGGAACGGCGATTAATCGGTTTTTCGATTAAACCCGATGTGATTTTCACATCGGTGTGCCGATATGGTAATTCTAAAAAACCTGTTATATCGAGGGATTCGATTTAAAAAATATACATCGATATATTTTTAATATCGTTCCTGGCAATATATCAATATTGTTGGTATTATCAGTGTAATGCGATCTTTTCCAGCTTACCTTGTCGCCGGCATTGCAACCTCCTAGATCTAGAGCATGGAATGCGCGTACCTTCGGTGCGCGCGCACAATTAACGGGCGCCCACATCCGATGCGCGCGCACACTTTACTGTGTATACTCGACGTGGCGTCTTAACAAAGTCGCATCGCTGAAAATTGTAGTTTGAAAATTTACCTTTCTCATCATGGGGAAAAGAAGCCCCGTATGGGACTACTTTGAAAACAATGCAGTCAGTAATGGTGTGTATAGATGTACAGTTTGCAAGGTCTTGGTTAAGACATCTGATTCGAGCACGAGCAACCTGCGACATCACATTAAGCAGCACCACCCCGCCCAGCACGCTGCCCTCAGAGCGAAATCATTGTCGACAACAGAACAAAGTCGAACCAGCGCTTCGGAGAAAGCGACAGGTAGTGGGGCCAGTGCAGCTCAAACAATTCCTGCTTTATTTAAGAGGAGAACATTGTACCAGAGAGGGGACAAAAAGTGGCAAAGTATCACGAAAGCTGTCACTTTTTGCATAGCAAAGGAGAGCTTGCCAATGGCGAAGGACATTAATTCAGACTTCAGACTACATTTTGTGGCTGTAAGTGTTATTTTTGTGTGTGAGAGAGTTAGAAGCCAAACTATCACTGCCTCTATGTGTGTGTCTAGTCAGACACACACAGCAGTGATAATCTGTCTTCTAACTCTAACAGTCAGACTGTCTGTCTCTCTCTTTTCTATTGTAATAGATCTCATTTACACGTGGACATTACATGCTACTTTCAAGCAAGAAATGGAGGAGAATAAATCTCTAGATTTTGTTTTTGGTGTGTGTGTGTTCTATTTTGAGAGAAGGAGAGGGGGAAAGTTGGGAGAGAAGGAGAAAGGAAGAGAGGAGAGGGAGGGAGAGAATGAGAGGGGGAAAGGAGGGAGAGAAGGAGCGAGGGGAAGGGAGGGAGAGAGGGGAGGGAGAGAAGGAGAGGGGGAAAGTTGGGAGAGGAGAGAGGAAGAGAGAAGAAGGAGGGAGAGAAGGAGCGAGGGGACAGGAGGGAGAGAAGGAGAGAGGAAGAGAGGAGAGGGAGGGAGGGAGGGAGAGAAGGAGAGGGGGAAAGGAGGGAGAGAAGGAGCGAGGGGAGGGAGGGAGAGGGGGAAAGTTGGGAGAGAGGAGGAGAGGGAGGGAGAGAAGGAGAGGGGGAAAGGAGGGAGAGGAGACAGGGAGAGTGGAGGGGGAGGGAGAGAAGGAGAGGGGAAAGGAGGGAGAGAAGGAGAGGGGGAGGTAGGGAGCAAACAACATCGTATAATTCAACAGACCTTGACACCAACATTACAAACTTTCTGGACCTAGAGCACGCATTTCGAAATGTGCGTGCACCGCGACTGCGCGCGCATCGTCAGTGCGGACGCACCGTCAATGCGCGTGCACCGCGACTGAGCGCGCGCGCCATCAATGCACGCGCACTTCGAATGCACGCGCATGCGCAGTATAAAAACTCAATAGATCGGTTTAAGCAGGTATGAGCAAACCGATATAACCATATCCGGAAAAATCCCATATCGCCGTTCCCTATTATCCACTAGTGGAAATTTCCTTGTACAGATATCCCCCAATTTACAACATTTCTAGTTACACGGTTTCGATCTAACTAACATTTTTTAACACCCTTTTATCGATATACGACATTTGGTTTCATTTTAATGACCAAAACGTTTGGCACATCTTTTTTTGGCACATCAACCCATGCGCAATATATAGTGTGTATACGGGTTATATAATGGGACTGCATGGGAAACCGTGTTTCGATTTACAACGTTTCGATTTACGGGGCATTTTTCAGGAACGCCTCCCTGTCGTAAACCTGTATCTGAACTGGAATTGTTTGGGACGTCCTCCTGACACTTGGCTATACAAGTGTAATTTTATTGTTGTTGTTTCCCCGGAGGGAGCAGGTTGGAAAGAGCCAAGGCTTGGGGACCTCAGTGTGTTCATTGGGGTACTGTTGGAGTTGATCCAGATAAGACCATACAGCTTGCCATTGGGAGCACTTTCTGCAAAGCTTTCCTGCTGCTGGTCTAGCTAGGACTACACTACCCATTAAGGATTTGGCTTGCAGGCTTAACAGCAACTGAGTGTGAAGAATGCCCCCGACGCCCAGTGATCAGTCTGCTTCTCTTTTGTCCTGCCAACAAACCACGTTGACTGGTCTGTCATCAGCAGTGCTTTAGAGTGCACTGCGTACCCACCTGGCTCAGCAAGCGGATGACCAAGAGCTCCACAGAGGTTTGAGTTGATTTGTCATCAAATACAGTAAAAGCCTGTTTATCCATGACCTGATCAACTTTAACTTCCGTATAACCGGCACCTGAAAAAAAAGTCTGCGTTTGATTAACCGGAATTTATCCAGAAAAATGCATTTTTACATTTTTTTTGTGTTTTCGGCCGAATATCCGGCACACGCTTTAACCGGCATTGGCCAGGTCCTGAGTATGCCGTATAAACAGGCTTTTACTGTATGTCAGCTCCAAGGAGAGCCTCTCACCCCTTCTCTCCCAGGAGGATATTCCAATTGTATAGGTGGAGAGAATAGGTACGATAATTTTGTCATTGGTTCTTAATGTCTTCCTGAACAAGAAGATGGTGACTTCAAGAATGGAAGGCCCAGCAGTGGACTAGAGGTCCAAACTGGATTATGGATCTTAAATCTCTTTCTGGGTTGAAGCCTCAACCTTGACCAGGAGGTAGGAGTGCTACCAACTGAGCCAGGCTAATGTTTATAGAAATGGACTGGACTCTGGAATAAAACGATTGGGTAAGTGAGGTGAAGCCTTAAGAGTAGATGTAGTTGGACAAGTACATATGAACCTAAGAAAAAATGTCAACTGAGAAGGTAGACAAGATGAGAGATGGTGGAGAAGAACAGAATAATAATAATCCTTCGATTTGATATAGCTCCTTATCAAGTCTTCGAGATGTCTCAAAGGTCATCAACTGTATTGAAATAACTTTTTTTTGCGAATATTTTAGTTTTGTTTGTTTCCATTGGGTTTAAAAATATTTATTGCTGAAAAATCCATCTATTGCGCAAAGAATTTACAATTTGTATGTTTGAACATTATCGGTTTAGACTCAGGAAATTCAGACCTCGTTAGCAGTGTGAAATTTGACTCAGCCCCTTGTGCAATATCTTCAATATAATTCCCGTTTATAAATTATAAACACCACTGCACTATCTTGTGGTTTAGTCTAGAGTATAATTGGGGGAAATTCATTTTAGGGAATAATAAGGGGAAGGTGACAGCTATTCTTAGAATAATGTGAGAGGCCAATAAAAGCTGACTATACAGAATGAGGATTGCTAAATAAAATAAAAAACTAAGTTTAATTTTGAGGGTTTTAAAAGTGGAAGCTACCGGCTGACATAGCACTATATTTTTCTCATCGAATAATTTTAGATTCCTCCGTCATCTCCATTGAGTAGGAGCAGCTTAGCATTCGTGCTTCTTTTAGCCAATTTAAATTGGGGTGGACTTTTGGAAAATTTCTTAAAATACAGCCTTAAATACAAATTTATTTTTCCGCAGTTCATTTTTCTGGAGTTATAATAATGATGGAATTTGATATAAGCCTTTCAAATCACAAGTATGTCTCAAAGCACTTCAAAAGATTCACTTGAAGAGCAATGGCTATATTTCAGTAGGTGAAAATTAGTGCTAATTTACCCACAAGCTGCTATCAAGTGAATAACCAATTTTATTTGGGGGATTGTTGACCAGCACATCAGGAGAAACTCCAATCTCTTCAAAAAGTGTTCTATTAGTCTGATTTCTAATCAAAGTGGGAATGTCTTTTGGTTTTAGAAATAGTTGCCCTTCTATTTCTAAATTACATTGAGACATCCTGAAGACATGATAAGGAGCTATATCAAATGTAAATATAAGAGTAGGGAAGTCTTGCTGCAGCTGTATAGGGCCTTGGTGAGACCGCACCTAGAATATTGTGTGCAGTTTTGGTCTCCTTATTTGAGAAAGGAAATAATTGCCTTAGAGGGGATGCAGCGTAGATTCATCAAGTTGGTTCCTGGGATAAGGGGGTTGAGGTATGAGGAAAGGTTGAGTAAGCTAGGCCTATATTCTCTAGAATATGGAAGAATTAGAGGTGATCTTATAGAAATCTATAAGATTATTAAGGAGTATGACAGAGTAGACAGTGGGAGACTGTTTCTCCTGGTTGGAGAAACTATAACTAGGGGTCACAGTCTTAAGATCAGCCTTTTCATACAGATTTGAGGAAACACTTCTTCACTCAGAAGGTATTGAATTTATGGAATTCTCTACCCCCAAAAGTCTGAAGTTGCTCAGTCCTTGAATATATTCAAGACTGAGATTGATAAATTTCTTATAGATAAAGGGATTAAGGGATATGGGGATAAAGCAGGCAGGTGGAGTTAGATTAGAAGATCAGCCATGAACTTATTGAATGGCGGGCCAGGCTCCAGGGGCCAAATGAGCTACTCCTGCTCCTTATTCTTATGTTCTTATGCAAGGATTATTATTCAGAAAATTGAGGTTTGGCGCTGAATGTCTTTCAGGCTATATTGACAATGTAAGTTTAGGAGAAGAAACACATTGATCTTGTGGCTTGCGGGGTCGTGTTGACCACCTGATGTGAGTTTGATTTCATATTCTAGTTTTGTTCAATTGGTGATTCATTTGGTGATGTCACTCCCTCCCTGGAGTGAAACTGAAGTGTTGCAAATCTGGAAGGTTGTCGGTATGTTGATCTTGATGTGTGCTGGCTTGTCAATCTCAGCTGGGCGGCACTGCTCTCTGACCTCCAGAAGTGAGGCAATGGATCGTGAGCAGGGTAATGAACACAACAACAAAATTACATAAAGCAGAGTTTCTCTTCTTCCTTGTCCAGGCATTGAGATCATTTAATGGCTAGGTGTAGATATTTTGGGTTAAATTGTGGTAAATGTAAACTGGAATTCGCTGCATTAATTGTGACTTTCACTTTTTAGCTAACATTGCATGATTTGCTACCAATGGTTTTGCCAAATGTACCTTTTAAAAAAAAAAGCATTCATTCATTTATAACACACATGGTAACACACAAATCATGTTTCACGGCTTTCTTTCAGTGTTGGGCTGTTAATGTGTGAGTTTGGAGCTGGCAGGTTTTTTGGGGGGAAAACAAGAGAAAATGAAATAGATGGTATTTTGAAGAAGTTGCTGATCTCAAAACCATGACGAAATTCTATATTGTTGGTTTTCTCACAGTGCGTGTATGGTTGATTTGCTTGGACGCTGTTCGTTGACAAGAATACTGACTGACATCACTGCGGTAACTAAATCTGCTGGTTAGGATGGTGACCATTGCTGAGAGTAATAGAATCAAACTTGTCCCAGTATGTTGACAAATAACTAGTTTAATACAGTATCCAATGACAATATAATGTCAGTTTTCTTCCAGGTGTCAATTCGGTCCTGCATTAAACTTGTATATTCATAAGTACTGCTTCAGTGGTGTCCTGTAGCTCAGTAGTTAGAGCACTCAACTTGCAAGTGAGAGACCTGGGTTTGATTCCAGGCAGGGGAAACCTTGGGCAAATTTCCTTACTCCACATGCCTAATAATAATCCCTCAAAAAAAGCATTAATAAATTGGTCATTTCAATCGACAACTGTTTGTGGGACACTGCTGTGCACAATTGACTGCCAGGATTTGCCCACAAATATACAGTAACTTTACAACATGTCCTGAGGCGCTTTGAGATGTCTATAAGTACTATATCAAATGCAAGGGTTATTATTATTAGAACATTATTGTAATTTTTCCTCTCATGCTCCCCTTGCTTAGGTGCACTGTAGTCAATAGAGCATTCTCTGACTTCTTAGAGGTCAGATTACATAAGATGATCGAACCGAGATCCAGAATATACTTTGTGAGCATTGATTGAACCAGCATTTGATTTTGTCCGCAATCTCATTGATCGCAATAATAATGTCAACAGTAACAAGGGAGTGTCTATTGAAGCTGAGAGGTGAAGCAATAGTCTGCTGTTTCACCCGGTCCTTGCAAAGTAGCAGTCTGATTAAGGTGTTAATGTGAGAGCAAATTGATACAGTGAGTTCACTTGTCTTCCCAGTAAATGAGTCTGAACATCAAGTTTTTGGGGGCTTTGGAAATCTTTTGGGTAGTTTGAGGTTACATGATTATTATAATATTATTATTACTTATTTAGTCCTGTTGTGCTTTTTTGCAGGTTTCAAAAGAGGTGGGGACCCAGGCATGCCGGAACCCAGTCTCCTGAGGTAAATGCTCAAAATTGCGAAGGGTTGCTTAATTTAATGACGTACACAGAAAACATATTAGCCGAGTGAACTTTGCAAATGTATGTGGTGTGATAACTTTGAGGCCCCATAATTCTGTAATTTGAGTGCGGTTTTATAGTCACAGTTTTTCAAACATTCGTGATTTAGATGAAGAGATACTCTTCTACTCTTTATCTGATATAATTCTTCCAGAAAACTCACCAAATCATCTTCTGGTTAAATAACAATAACAAATCCACAACAAAATTACATTTATAGAGAGCCTTTCACACCAGGAGGATGTTCCAAGGTGCTGAACAGTCAGGTCGAGACCCGAACAAGGGGCAGGGGCAGGATAGGGGGGAGGGAGAGAGTTGGGAGGACAGCGGAAGGCATGATCAAAGAGGATGGTCTTGAGACCAGCCTTGAAGGAGGCAAGGGAGGAAGCGAGGTGAAGGGACTGTGGGATGGAGTTCCAGAGTGTGGGGGCAGAGTGAGGATGAAAGCCCGTCCACCGAAGGTAGGGTGGGTCGGGCGGAAGACATGGCTGGAGCCCACTGAATGGAGGGGGCGGGCAGTTTATAGGGAATCAGCAGGTTGGACAGATAGGAGGGCGCAAGGCCATGAATGACCTTGAAAGTCAAGGATCTTGAATTCGATCCTCTGGGGGATGGGGAGCCAATGGAGCTGGGCAAGGGTGGAGTTGATATGGTCGCAGAGCTTGGTGTGGGAGAGGACATGAGCTGCAGAGTTCTGGATGATCTGCAGCTTGTGAAGGACGACAAGGGAGGTGCCATAGTTGAGCCTTGATGTGACGAATGCATGGATCAGGGTTTCTGCAGCCAGTGGAGTGAGGGTGGCGGAGTCTGGCACTGTTACGGAGGTGCAAGAAGACAGTACTGGTCGGCATGGATTTGGGGAAAGAAGGACAGTTCAGGGTCACAAGACACCGAAGTTCCTGATAGGCTTTGAGAGATGTAGAGTGCAGCCTTGAATGTTGAAGTTGCCAGTGCCTGAGCCAACCAGGAGGGCCTCTGTCTTGTGGACGTTCAACTGGAGAAGGTAGAATTGGAAGTCAAGAACAAAACCTTGAAGGTTGAGGTGGGAGGAGAGGCGGTGGAGTAGGACTGAGTGGTCCATGGTGTGGAAGGCGGCGGATAGGTCGAGGAGGCAGAGGGTCTCCTCGACATCTCAAAGCGCTTCACAGAATATGGTCACAAATGGTCAGGATATAATTTGTGACCATGACCAGAGCAGTTTAAGTGCTGTGGGCAGCAAGGAAGCCCGATTGGAAGGGCTTGTGGAGGGAGTGGGTTGAGAGGAAGGAGCTGGGAGACAACAACTCTTTCAAGGACCTTTGACAGAAAAGGGCGGCTGGAGATGGGTCAGTAGCTTGAAAGCTGTGACACGTCAAGGGAAGGTTTCTGAAGATGGGCATGATAGTGGCTGTTTTGAAGTGGAATGAAAGGGACAGGTTGATGGTATCGGCAAGTAGTAGGCAATGAGGTGGAGCTGGGAGGTAAGGTGAGGGTTGGGGATGGGGTCTAGGGAGCATGTGGTGGGCTTAAAGCATCAAGCTGTTTCTTAGTAGTTTCCACAATTATGTCACTGAATTGTGGTTGGGGAAGGTATTAAGCAAGTTAATACAATATTATAATAATAATAATCCTTGTATTTGATATAGCGCTTTTCACATCTCGAATTGGCAGGATGTAACTAGTGGAGTGCCACAAGGATCAGTGTTTGGGCCTCAGCTATTTACTATTTACATCAATGGTCTAGATGAGAACATTGAATGTAACGTGTCTAAATTCGCGGATGACACTAAACTAGGTAGCAGAGTGAGCTCTGAGGATGATGCAAAAAGATTGCAACAAGATATAGATAGGCTAGGGGAGTGGGCAAGTAGGTGGCAGATGGAATTCAATGTTAGCAAGTGTGAAATTATTCACCTAGGTAGCAAGAATAAAAGAATAGATTATTTTCTAGAGGGGGGGAAATTAGATAGTGTTAGTATTCAAAGGGATTTGGGTGTCCTTGTACACCAGTCCCAAAAAGTTAGTTTGCAGGTGCAGCAAGCAACTAACAACAACAACAACTTAAACTTGTAAAGCGCCTTTCACTTCGGGAAGGGGTGAAACGCGTGGGGGAGGTCGAAAAATTCGGGGGGGAACAAAACTAAGAAGGCATGCTAGCGTTCATTTCAAAAGGTTTAGAGTATAAGAGTAGGGAAGTCTTGCTGCAACTATATAGGGCTCTGGTTTTGGTCTCCTTATTTAAAAAAGGACATACTTGCCTTAGAGGGGGTGCAGCGTAGATTCACTAGGTTAGTTCCTGGGATGAGGGGACTGACCTATGAGGATAGGTTGAATAAACTAGGGCTGTATTCTCTAGAGTACAGAAGAATTAGGGGGGATCTTGTTGAAACATATAAGATTCTTAAAGGGCTAGATAAAGTAGGCACTGAGGGACTGTTCCCCTGGTAGGAGAATCTATAACCAGGGGTCAAAGTCTTAAAATCAAGGGTCAGCCTTTTAGAACAGAGTTGAGGAAACATTTCTTCACTCAGAGGGTAGTGAATTTATGGAATTCACTACCCCAGAAGGCTGTAGATGCTCAGTCCTTGAACATTTTCAAGGCTGAAACTGATAGATTTTTGAAAAATAGAGGGCTTAGGGGATATGGGGATAGGGCAGGTAATCAAAGTTAGGTGAGAAGATCAGTCATGATCTTGTTGAATGGCGGAGCGGGCTTGAAGGGCCGAATGGCCTACTCCTGCTCCTAATTCTTATGTTCTTATGTTCTTATGGATATCTCAAAGTGCTTCACATAATATACTGTAAAGTGAACTGACTGTAAATTTTTGTGGGCGAAATGCGGCAGCCAATTGTGCACAGCAGTGTCCCACAAACAGCCGTGGATTGAAATTACCAATTTTATTATTGTTGTTAACCCTTATTTACTGTTATAATGCATTGCATACGGGGGCATATTATAATTATAGAAATATTCCCTTTTGTATTCCCTTTCATGGAGTCCTGTAGCTCAATGGTTAGATCACTTGCCTTGCAAGCGAGAGATCTGGGTTCAATTCCAGGCAGGGCGAAACCTTGGGCAATTTCATTACTCCACATGCCTAATAATAATCCCTCGAATAAAACAATAATAAATTGGTCATTTTCATTTCAATCCATGACTGTTTGTGAGACACTGCTGTGCGCAATTGGCTGTTGTGATTCAATGACTACATTGACTCCATATGTAGTCAATTCACTTTACAGCATATCTGTGAAGCGCTTTGAGATGTCTAGAAGACCTGAAAAGCGCTATATCAAATGCAAGGATTATTATTATTATATTATTATTTGAAGTGCAGAAGCAGCAGGGAAAGAATCAACATTAACAACAACTTGCAGTTATATAATATCCTTCATGGGTGGTAATATCCTAACACCATTGTCTTAAAAATCTAAGATTGGGTAATATCATGTGAACATCGTAGTTCCAGTCATAATTTCTCAAACTAAAGTAGTTTGAGACTTTTCAATGTACCGGTAATTGAATTGATGGCACAGTCTTGGATTTTAAATTCATTACTTGTACGTTAGTTGAATATTTGGTGGGATAATAAGCTTCATACAGTGACCTTTTGTAAAAAAAACTTTAGTTATATTTCTGTGTTTTTAAAAAAACTGGAAATCCATAACGATGGCTGCTCTAGTAGCATGCAGAAAACAGTGAGGGTTGATGCAGATTAACTGTGTTTATTTTCTATTGGTTATAGTTTGTTATGGGGATGAAAGGTGGATCAACCCAAGATGCAGCAGAGGATCTACACTTAATCTCCTTGCTGATTGTCAACACCACTTGGGTAGAACAGATCACTGGAATTGATTGATAAATCAAACGTCTCGGCTCACCACGTTACTCTTGTTGAACACCTGACGTTTCCTGGGAAAACCTTCTGAGCCTAATTTACTGAAACGTAAACCTGTCAAAGTTATGTAAATTAATTATTTCTGGGAGGATATCAGGGGGTGCATTTTGCAAATCAAACTGTTTCAACAGATGTCCAAAACAAAGATACTTTTTTGCAGTTGCATCCATCTAAACATTACTGTTGAGATTTACCAAATGTGCATTTGTGATTTACAATTTAGGAATTTCACACTCACCCTGAAACTATGGACCACATTTTATATTATCTTGTCCTCTGAAACTTCTGATATTATTTAAATACATTACAAGGTTTTGTTGAACAGAAAAATGACAAGTGTCATTTTGATAGATTACTGTCCTACGACCCGAATGTGGTTTTAGGAAATTGTTAGATTTAAAACTTTGATTTGACAACGGTTGCGATGAAAGTGTAAAATGGGAATCAATCAATTTAATAGTTTACCTTGTGACCTCAATCCATGTGTTTGTTTCTCCGCTACTCATTAAATTGTAGTACTTTGCACATCCGATTGCATAAAACTGTCCTTATTTTCCAATATCCTTAGCCAGGGTTTTCTGACGATATCATTGCCCCCTCCATCCATTTCATCTGGTCCACTTGATTACTCCATAGCCCATAAATGTTATGTTTGTAGAACGGAGCATAAAAATATTGCTTACGTGACCCACACACATAAATGGGGCATCTGGCCCTCAACAGCTAAAAAGGTTGGACAACTCTGTCCTATACCATTGTATTAGCTCAAGCTTCCTCAGGTATTATTAGCTGATATGCTAAAATATGTCAAAACAGGAAAGTGCTTAAAAGAACTAGTTTTTTTCAAAAATAAAAAACTTGCGTGAAATTTTTAACACACATGCTTATCTTTTGACACACATTACTTTATTGTATTTTCAATTGTTCTGATCACTTGCAAGTTTTTGGAACATCCAAGTTTTGGTTAATTTGGCACATCTGCTGTATAACAATGGAAAAGAATAATAATCCTTGCATTTGATATAGCACCTTATGACATCTTCGAGACTTCTCAAAGCACTTCACAGAATATATTGTAAAGTGAATTATCGGCAAAACGCAGCAGCCAATTGCACACAGCAGTGTCCCATAAACCGCCGTGGACTGATTAAACAATTTATTATTATTTTCTTTTTTGAAGAAATTATTACCCGCAGAAAAGCAATTCACCAATCGACTAACAACCGTGCCATTTTTTTTTGAAGGAAAGAGAACAAAGAAATGTTCTCTGTTCAAATCTGGATTGATCCATGTGGGATGCAACTCTGCATAAAGGGCAATATATATATCTTAAGGGTTTTTATTGGATTCCAGAGGAGTTGTGATTTAACCAAATCTTTAGGCAGTAGTAGAGGGTGATGGTTATTATTACAGGGAAGATACTTTTTCTGAGGTGGTCAATGAAGGGCTAGTTGAGCCTCTGGTTCCGAAGCTGTGGGTCAAACATCAGAATACAGTGTTGAGTTCACAGTCTCGACTGGTACCAGAGCACCACTGTGGGGAGTGCCACATTGATGAAGGTGCCATCTTTCGAAAGAGATGTTGGACTAAGGTAGAAAGTGTCTACAAAGCTGGAAGTTAAAGATCCCTGACACAGTAAGAAAATACAACAATTTCCTCAAGGTTTTGGACAACAATTCTCTAGGATTAATTGCTATATGAATGACTCAAAAATAGTCACTTAATTTAACAGTACAGGTAAACCTCTATTTAGAACGGGGTTGCGTTCCTGAAAAATTATATTTAGATCAAACGTCCTAAATTGAAACGCGATTTCCCATGCAGTCCCATTATATAACCAGAGATGCGTTCTTTTCACAAAATTTTCAGACCTCAAACCCACTAAATAACACACAATACTACACAACATAGCACAAATTAACTCACATAGGCAAGAAGGGGTACTTGGGGTAACTGTACAGTATTGTACTTTAATACTGGCAAACTTTAATACAGTACACTACTGGCAAACTTTAATACTGGCAGTGTGACAGTGGCAGTGGCACTTGCAGCTTCCCCACTCATCTTGATGTTGTGGAGCCCATAGTGTCTTTTAAACCTTTGAAACCACCCTCTGCTAGCACTGAAAGATGGTGCCGTTGAGCCTTCTCCTTCCTGATCATTTAACTCCCTAAACAATGATTTTGCCTTCTCTTGGATAACCAGGGTGTTGAGTGGTATATTACGCTGGTTCTGATCCTCAAATCAGTCACTCAGCATTCTTTCCATGTTTTCCATCACATCACTCCTATCTTTTGCTAATCTGCTTGCACCTGTAGCTGTAGCACATTTTGAACTTGCCAGTATATTGTCTTTTCTATTTTATAGTAGCCACCGTCGATCTAGCTAGCCCTAAAGCCCTCCCGACGTCCGTACCTTTTTTGCCAGACCCAATGCGCTTTATCACCTCCAATTTAGTATTTAAAGTGCTGACTTTGCAAGGTTTCTGGCCGCTAGCGGTATTACTGTTGCTCGTTTCACTTACTGCTGTCTTTTCCCGACTTGCTAGAAGTGCAGTAGAGGCTGTAAATCGCTCGGGAATGTTTGGAAATTACTGTAATACTGACGTGGCGTGGGGTCACCTCAAAATCAGCTGGCTTTTAAGCAATGATGTGGTAACTGGCTATTGGCCAGTACAAATGCTTGGATTTACCTGCGAATACACTATGGACTGTGCATATGGACAAAAAGGACGTGCAAAATGCGACTGTGATATTCAAAATATATACTGCGCATGCGCCTAAAAAATTTGTTAATTAAAACGAATCCAAGTGTCCTATATCAATCAAAAGGTGTTCAAAAATTCAATCGAAATGTCCTAAATAGAAGCATCCTAAATAGAGGCTGTAATTAACTATAAGACCCCCTTAAGACGTTTTGGCATGAAGGGTTGTGTGATTACACATTCACAGAAGGCTGCAGGCACAGAATTGATTATGCTGTTTAAAAGGGAGATCAAATCTTGAGATGTTAGGGTATTAAGGGATATGGAAAAACTCTACTGATTAAAGTATATATTTAAGGGTGTTTGTGATACCTTCTTGACATATGCCTTTAGAAATGTGGTTAGCACAATTGGCAAATCAAATTAGGTGTCAGTATCCTCAAGTCCTAGTGGCACAAAAAAAATTAGATTAAGAGTATTCTTGTGAGAAATACAACTCCTCTTTACAATTTCAAGGTTTATTGTTCCTTTCGTGCCAAATTGTAACAGTTAAATTTATCAGCAACCAGAAGTGTTGAGTTGTAGTTTGCCTTCCAGGATTGTAATGGTTATTAACAGTTTCATTAGAGCAACAAGAGCAACCAGTGATGGTCCTCAGGGTTTCTGGGTCTCAGCTTCAAGGTGAATGTAAATGAAATATCAGAATCTAGTCAACACTTTGTAGTGGTCTGACTACTATGGTCCTTGAACCAGATGTGGCTGCAGTACTCTAAAGCAATTCTGATGACAGACCAGGAAGTTGCTAGGACTTTGATGGACAAACCGGTTTCTGGGGGCAGGGATAAAGCGCTCTAGGACATTTCCCCCCCATGAAGGGCATTATATAAATGCAAGTTCTTGTTAATGTTGATTCTTTCCCTGCAGCTTCTGTATGTCAAATAATAATACAATAATAATAATTCTTGCATTTGAAACAGCGCTTTTCATGTCTTCTAGAAGTCTTGAAGCGCTTCACAGAAGTCCCAATAGGGTGGTTCTAGCTGGACAAACAACGGGAGATTGCTAGACTATGTTTTTGATGGCAGGCTTGTCAATTTTCCTGTTTGAACTCCAGAACTTTCCAGTATCTCAACACACATCTAGAGACTCGAATCTCGACTCTTGCCAATTGGACTCTGCATCTAATCCCTTTCGGAATTAGGAAAGCCGGTGCATCTCTCTAGGGGGTGCGCAATACATTCGAAACACGGTAAAATTCCCATGTGCATGTGACATACATATGCAACGCTGGAGTTTGATCAGTGAATTATGTAGTTTTCCAAGTGTGTATTGGCTTCAAGTGGTTTGCCAAGTGTATTACTATAAGCTTAGAAACATAACATTTTTTGAAAGCTGCAACGAAGCAGTTGTCACAACAATTGTGATTATTGCTACCAAAAGCACACTTGCGTTTTGTGTTACTCATAGGTTTCCCTGAAGATTTATCTGAGTTGTGACTTAATTACTGGAAGGAAATTTCTTTATCAATAGATAACCACTGTCTGAGGTGTATAGTTGTGGGACAATTCAAAGAGGGGTTTTTTTTCTGTGCAGATAAAATAACTTACAACAACAACTTGGATTTATTTCGATATTGTCAGAACCCAACAAAATACTCTGACTCATTGCTTCCTCTGGCCGGAATCATTTGTCATGTTTTGCTACTCTGTGCCAGTATCGCTGAGCAACCGGCAGCATGTGATCCTGACACAGAGCAATTGCTTTTGGCAACTTAGGAATGTTTTTCATTATTCATATTGTTCATTCTTCGACAGGCTGAAACCCAAATCATTCTATTTATTATTTTATCATTTCTCCATTCTCATGCGGGCCTGTAACTTGTCGAAGATCGACAAATATTTTGTTTCTCATTAAATTACTCCATCCTTACCCTCCTTTTAGCTTCGTCTAATGAGGCAGAAGTCCTCTGTTTCAGCTGCTGCCATGCAATTTTGGGTGAGCTGGTAGCTATCCAAGTTAGAAGATTGAGGGTTTAACCTTGTGATGTATACAATGCAGTCTGATGTAAAATATAATTTTGTTGTTGAAAGAACACTATTGGAGGTTTCAACCCTTTGATGATGCTTCAAACCAAATTTATATCCATCTATTCTGGTATTTCAGGTGGATGTAAATGCTCCTAAAGTGTTATAATAATTGTCCCTTGGTAACTTGATGAAAAACAGAATAACTTGTCATTGGTGACAGGTTACTGAATGCTGTTTGTGTGACATTGCTGCTAAAGACTAACTACTCTTTTCTACATACTGTAATAAGAAGTCACTGTGCTTCTCGATAACTTATTGTTCAATGCATTTTGAGAAAAATCGAAGTGGTAAGATTTTGTATCAAATGCAATAATTTAATTGAAATAAGTTTTTTATTTGATCAGCAGAGTGATGGGTGAAGGCGGAAACCCATCACCATGCAAACAAGCATCCAAACACAGATTTCCACATATGTATGCCAATTCTGTGTCTGAAATGGGATGCACACTGTCTCACTGGAGGGATGCACCCTGTTTACCTAATTCTGGAGTGTAATTTCATCTCACAGTCACTTTGGTAATGTGTTGTTTTTGTGTATTGGTAAGAGCCAAGGCTTTGGGACTCCACACTGCTGAAGTCTAACCAGCTAAATCTTGTCATTGAGGGCACTGCCTGCCAAGCTTCCTGCTGCTCATCCAGCTATGAGCACCCTTCCTGTTAGGCCAGCTGAGTGGAACAATTCTGCTTCCAGTAACCAGTCTGCTCCTCCAAGGTTCTGCTTATGAATCAAGCCTGACTGGTCTATCGTCAACAGTGCTCTGGTGTGCAACAGACATCAATGGCTTAAGAACCAGATTACTGTACTTAGACTGCCATGGAGAATTGATTCAATTCTGACATTCCTTTGTCAAGCACGTCAATTTAGAGTCAGCTCCAAGGAGCATTGTCATGAAGGAAACTCACTGGATACTCGGCTTGATTCCCAATTGGTGTAACTGAGTGTACATATTTGGAACTAAGTGTTTCATTTGGACACACTGCAACCGCTGGTGTGGGAAATGGAAAGTTCATTCTGGTGCTGTGATAGAAACTCATCTGAAACTAGAATGAATTATTTGGCCATGAATCCCCAGCCTAGTGATGATTAAGTAGGTCTGACATATATCTGACAAACCCAGACAACCATAACAAATTGCATTAAATATAGCGCCTTTCACTTTGGGGGGAATTCCCAGGGCGCTGGACAGTCATTTAATTAGGAAAAATAAATGTGGCATGTTTGATATTTGTGGGTATATTTGGGCATCAAATAATAGTCATATAGAGTCACTGCAGCTTGAAGGTGGGAACGATGCCATGCCACTGAGAGGGAATAATCTGATCTGTGTAAACTGGGCCTTGGTGCATCAGATCACCTGAGGAATGATCTTAATGTTTTTTTTAATTTCTTGCAATCTACATTTGATGGATCAGGTTTGAAAAATGAGAGTGAGATGTTTAAATTTACATATACAGTAGTTGCATTGCATAATTCCATTCTCATAGAATTATTCAGCACAGAAGGAGGCCATTCAGCCCATTATGTCTGCGTCGGCTCTTTGAAAGGAGCTGTCCAAATCAATCCCACTCTCTCCCCATAGCCCTGCAAACCTGTCCTCCCCAAATAATTATCTACTTTATCACAACTTCAAGCTCTATTTCAGGACATTCAACTGGTGTAGTCTTGACTGACGCAACGGTAAAGTGCTCTGGGAGTGATGTATTGCTGAAGATGCCATCCTTTGAACAAGATGTTAAACTGAGGTCTTGTCTGCCTGTTCAAGTGAGTGTTAAAGATTTCATTGCACTTTTCAAAAAGAGAAGGGAATTTATCTCAGTGTGCCAGGCAACAATCCCCCAATTAACATTGTGGCACCATGTGGTCATTGCTGTGCACAAATTGGATTCATCTACGAAGTTCAAGGTTAATACACTTCCCAGTAAAATCCTGTGATGTGTTTTGAAATGTCCCCCTGATGTGAAAGGCACTATATCAAATGCCAGAATTAATATCAGAATCATTATTTCACATTTTCTTTAGACTGTGAGACTGCAAGTCAACAGAGGGTCATCACAGAAGGCTGTTAGATTTTAGGCTGTGGTTAGAAACAAATAAGTTGGTTGATGTCAGGGAAAATCAGGATGGCACTGTTCATTCTATCTTGGAGCCAAATTAGCAGTGAGGACAGTATAAAGGGGGAATATTAGTGTACACAGTGTCCACCGCAGGGACTGTACTGCCAGTAACCATGAAATTACATTTTATTGTGCTGGTGGTGGGGTGCGGGGGGAGTGGGGGTGCATTTCATGCTCAGCAAAGATGTGAAATATCAGAATAACTTGAAAATTCCTTTCTTCGATAATTCTGTCTCCAGACAAAACCCGAGCATCCAAGTAAAATTTGTGATGAGATTACCCCTGTCCATCAACAAATTGCATTTATTAAATGCCTTTCACAACAGGAGGATGTCCCAAAGCGCTGCACAGTGAAGGCTTTGCACCCAAACTGGGGACTGGAGTCAAGCTCCTCCTTGCACTTTCCCATGAGAGGATCCACTTCTGCTGCCTCTGGCCTTTCTATTGTCAGCTCCCACCTACTTCGAGCCACACCCATGTCCACCCCTTCAATGGTGCCTGGTTGACACCACATTGGATACATCTAGTTGTGCCATTCCCTTTTGTTCCCCAATACTACGTTTACATGTTACATAAGCAACACGGACATGGACAAAATAAAAGACAGATAATTGCGGAGCTCAGTCAAATATCTCTTTTTTATTTTCATTGCAAAGAAAACTCCTTCATTGTATGAATATAAATAAATATATAAAAATAGTTTCATATTATTTAAAATATGGTTCTGTTTTCAATTCTAGATAATAATTTATATATAAATAATAAGTTGCATGGGTATTTCACTAGAAATGTCACACACTGTGGACGTTCAGTTTTAGACTTTTTTTTGTAACCAGTACCTACTTTGATTTCAGCAAAACCAAAATAATTCACATCATATTTAGCAGAAAATTATAAAATTCCAGTATATAAATATTAATTTAACATATTATAAATAGCCACCTTGACATTATTATTTCCAGTTTTACAAAACTGAACCGAAACTCATTTTCTTGGTTCTGAATATAGAACAACATCATCATCCACCGCAGAAGCAGATTTTATCCAGGAACATGTTTGAACTAAAACATTCATACAGTGAAGTTGTTGCTGCTATTGTTATACAGCTCCAGAGGTCCAATTCATGAATCGAATGGCTCGGACTGTGCTCTCCATGAAGAAAGCAAATTTTCTGAGGATCACGTGAACTCTCACTTGCCGATCCCATTCTGTTTGGGAAGATGTCTCTGGGTTCAAAGCCCCCAGGGTACTTTTATCCTGTTGGGTAATGCCTCCTTTTATATTTCTCTAGAAAAGAGGAAACAAACCGGGTTTAGGAATCAGGTTTATGTGTGAGTCGAAGAATAAGAAGAAAACCCCACAATAATAAACTAGGTCATTTTAATTCACAACTGTTTGTGGGACACTGCTGCCGCGTTTCACCCACAAATGTACAGTGCATTCTGTGAAGCACTTTGAGACATCGATTAAGATGTGAAAAGCGCTATATCAAATGGAAGGATTGTTATTATTATTACATTACAATAACAAAACAATATGACTCTGTAACTAGGATGGTTACCCTCCAAGACTAGCAATGCCAAGAGGTTATTTGATGACAAATGCTTATTGAGGAATTGAAGAGAAAAGGCCAAAGCTGATCATTTAGATTAAAGAAAATAAAGAATACAAAGTGCTTTGTTGATGTGTAATTTGGGGTTTCAAACCTGTAGATAGTAGGGGGAAGGCAAGGCACAAAAGTAAGAAATTCCAAACTCTTGAGCTCCGGGTATGGAATAATGTAGAGTGGGAGTCAGTGTGATTAATCCTGATGTGATCTAGACCAGAGCAGCAGCAAATTGAACAGATTTCTGATTCTGCCTATCATGACACCCACTTTCTAAATCCACTGAATAACAAGTATTAGGTTAGCATGTAATAGCCATTGCTTGTGTTTACATTGGGTTTTGGATTAACTGCTAGTTGTCTCCAGCGATTGCTTCACCAGTTTATACATAGGGCTACTTGTCCAGACCAGGCTCAAAGACATCACACGAGCAAAGGGTCATTACACCACAAATAAATGATTTACGTAATATAGGCTCTTCCAATTGTGAAGTTTTTTGCCACCAAAACTTAGGCTCATTTCCTGAATTGTATAATAGGACTTCTCGTTTCTCTGCTCGTGACTGAATTTGTAACCATCATTCTGCAGTTTCTCTGACTTAGACTAACAAACCAACTCATTTTCAAACAAAATGCCAAATTCGAAGGCATAACAAAATATTGACTACAGTTGATGGTCTACAGCTATATTGCACATCAGGTGACAAAGACGAAACCTTATGTTTATAAACGTAGAAAACATCCCACCCACATTAATGGTTTTGAACAACTCAATCCAATGTCTAAGCTTGGTTAATGACAAAGGCTTGGGTTAGCTGTCCTATCAGCTGATTTACAATAATACGGAGGTCAAAGAAGAAGGAACAAAACTGTTATCTATAGCTGCCAAAATGCTGACTCGGAAAACATTCCTCCATACAGCAATTGCATTAATTTGCTGAGGGCTCATTGCTTTAGCTTAATCTACTGCTCCACCATTTATCACCTAATTAATATTGTGACTTGTTTACACAGTCAGTGCATGCTGTGTGCAGTTGTTACCTGAAGCAGCAGTAAGTCCGCCAAATTGCTGACGCTGCCCAATATTGCGCCCACTTGCTGCTTTCCATTCCCGATCCATTCGTTCACAAATAACAGGTGTTTCCTGTATTTTTTCAGACCTCCGACAATACTTGTCAAACATTTTTCCTACAAGAATCAATAAAAAGTATGGTTATTGAGCACATTACGGCACAGGATGTGAAAGTAGAGAGTAAGAAAAGATCATTTGAGTCATCAGGGCCCACTCTCTCCACCCAACAGAACAACTGAGAAATCACTGTATCCCACTAGGCAATTTTTCATCTCAGGCTGCAGTTATTTCTATCTCCTCCCATACTATATTTGAATCATGTTCTGAAGGCATCAACTGCTTTTGTTGGGAGCCTGTTCCACATATTCCATGATTCAATGGAGAAATTATACTGGCTGTTATCCTTTAGGGTTTTTTTCTGTTCTCCTAGTCCAATTATCCTATTGGCATCATTCTACACCATATGTGCTTCTTATAATTTTGAAGACCTGAATTGCATTTGCCCACAACCTTTTTTGTAATGAGAATAATTTCAGCTTTGTTAGTTCTCTTCATACCCCAGAGTTAGTCTCAGCCCCGGAATAGCTCATCTTTGAACCTTCCCAAATCTTCATCAAGGTCTATAGAATACTTCTCAGGTAAATGGTAACCTAGCTGGTGCCTTGATGCTTGGACAAAAGTACCTCAATATTTAAATATAATTTTCTGCCTGAAAACCTCTGCATGTCTTGTGACCCTGTACAACCCTTGACACCGTGGTTTACTGGAATTGAGGGTTTGTGAGTCAGCATGCCATCACAAATCCTCATGCTGTACACTATACACAGTTAACTTTATGTCAGAAGCACTTTTTCTGGTGGTGAATCACCACTTTTCACCACCAATGTCCTTTTGAATGGAAAACTCAGCTTCAGTTACCATTAATGAAGAATACCATTAATTGAACAAAGATGAAATAAGAATAATTTGTATTTTTTGCTGATGTTGTAATTAGCTACAAATTATTTATCAATAAACTGTTAGACTGTCCTAATGTTTACGGGATATGCAAAACATGCATCCTATTAGGTGCTAATGACACATTAACCTGATGTGAAAAGTATTACGTCAAATGTCAGGATTATTGACCGGTAGATTGTAACATACACTGTCAGCACTGCTTTGAAATCACATCAGCCCCAGGTATCCTTCATTCTAAGGAAATCATTTCATCCGTATTACGTTAATGGAGGGATTGTAAAATTGCAACAAAATTGTAATTAAAATTATAATCTATAAGCAAGATTTTTTTTAAACAAAATCACCTTTTGGAATCCCCTTTGGAAACATCGGTCTTCCTTTCTGATCTGAGGCAGCTCCATGGTGTATGTTAGCAATGAACTCATATCCCCGTCACACATGGAGAAGTATTCACACAGCTGAAAGACATCAATTCAATATAATCACTATTAACAACAACAATTTGTATATAAATATATAGTAATAATAATCCTTGAATTTGATATCGCGCTTTTCACGTCTTCTAACCGTCTCTAAGCCCTTCACGGAATATACCGTCAAGTGAATTGACTGTAATTTTGTGGGCGAACCTTCTATAGCGCCCTTCACGCAGGGTAAGCGTCCCAGAGCGCTCGGCAGGGGAGGAGTAAAAACGTCGAGACGCGAGAGGTGACTGTAGGCAGCGCAAAAACAGAACGTCTTCGTGTTGGACCCGAAGATGGGGAAGGAGGGGACAAGGTGGAGGGACAGAGGAAGAGTGCTCGGAGTTTGGGAGGATAAGTGGCTGACATGACAGCCACCAACCAGTGGCTGGCTGGAGGGCAAGGCAGACAGTTAATAATCTGACCACAAAGACAAGGCAACTTTTCGACGGCATCAGTGTGAGGTGTCCTTTTACAGCCGCCCTGTGGAGTGCGCCGGGGGGCGATTGGGGGGATGTGAAAGCGCTTCATGTAACGCAGGGATGGATGTTAAACTGTAAACTGTAACTGCTGATAGTTAGTGTCGGCGTTGGGCTGCGGGTGAGTGAGTGAGTGAGTGAGTGAGTGTGTGAGTGAGTGAGTGTGTGAGTGAGTGAGTGTGTGAGTGAGTGTGTGAGTGAGTGAGTGTGTGAGTGTGTGAGTGAGTGAGTGAGTGAGTGTGTGAGTGAGTGAGTGAGTGAGTGTGTGAGTGAGTGAGTGTGTGAGTGAGTGAGTGTGTGAGTGAGTGAGTGTGTGAGTGAGTGAGTGTGTGAGTGAGTGTGTGAGTGAGTGAGTGTGTGAGTGTGTGAGTGAGTGAGTGTGTGAGTGTGTGAGTGAGTGTGTGAGTGAGTGTGTGAGTGAGTGAGTGTGTGAGTGAGTGTGTGAGTGAGTGTGTGAGTGAGTGAGTGAGTGAGTGAGTGTGTGAGTGAGTGTGTGAGTGAGTGAGTGAGTGAGTGAGTGAGTGAGTGAGTGAGTGTGTGAGTGAGTGAGTGTGTGAGTGTGTGAGTGTGTGTGTGAGTGAGTGAGTGAGTGAGTGTGTGAGTGAGTGTGTGAGTGAGTGAGTGAGTGAGTGAGTGAGTGAGTGAGTGAGTGAGTGAGTGTGTGAGTGAGTGAGTGTGTGAGTGTGTGAGTGTGTGTGTGAGTGAGTGAGTGATCGCTGGCGGGTTGTCTGTCCTGTACCTGCTGTTTGCTCAGCTCCACCGCAGTCTTGCGGACAAACTGAGCCAAAGGCTCCAAATTCAAACTGCTCACGGAGGCGCTGGACCCCGAGTAGTCCTCAGCCGCTTCCGAGGAGTCAGGCAGGGGGGCGGCGGGGGCTCCGGGCAGGAGGACTCCCAGGCTCAGCATCAACACCACGGCAACCTGGCAAAGGGCTGGAGAGAAACACAGCGGAGTCAGTCAGTGTCCGCGCTCTGTACAGAGAGGCTGGGCTGGGCTGATCCGTGCTTAATACGTACATGGTAAAGAGGGCATGGCTGGGAATGAGCAATAGTCTGTCTGTCTGCTTGTCTGTGTGTCTGTCTGTCTGTCTGTGTGTCTGCTCTCGGTCTCTGGACTGTCTCCGCTGGTGTCCAAGAAAGTGTTTGGCCTCAGCGGGTCATCCTGGCTATTTATTTTGTCAGGGGTTCGCTCTGAGGCTTTCCCTGTGGAAACCCCAAGGCTGAGGCGTGGGATTGAGTCAACAGGGAGCGACTTCCCCCAATCGAAATTGATGAGATTCCCCAGCAGAGTGAAAGTGCAATCACCAAACGATTTAAAAATAATTTTAGTGTAGAGAATGTGCAGAGCTACCAAGCCTCGAACAGTGAAATTGTCACCCTTTAGTGTAGGAAATGTCACTGAAACAAGTGTGACCCAGCACAATTCAAGCCCTAGAACAAGATTACTTTGGGTTTAGATATTAAAAGGCTTGTAGCTTGCTGAAGGAACCAAACAAGAGCCTTTCTTTGTTCTCTCCGTAATACTAACCAAATGGAAATAATTTACTAATAAAATGAGACATCCATACCGAGACGATGACTGTCCCTTGCGACAACATGGCAGATGGGGAAAAATTGTCCTGTGATTGAAGTGGGACTTCTCACCCAGATACTTGGAGCATGCAGGCAGAGTATGTCTAAATTCCTTACGTAAGGAGTCACTCATCTGAAGGATGAATGTCCCAGTGTGATCAAGAAGCAAAATAGCTAAAGACATTCATTAAATGATGGTGGCATTGGATTAGAATTTTAACCACAACTTTGCAACCCATTTTCGACCACAAAGGAAGGATCCTGATGTCTAATAAGGCAAAGTCCGACTGGGTTCAGGAAAGTAGATCTGAAGTAAACGTTAAAGATTTGATTTCGGAGTGGCAGATTGAAAGTTCAGATTCTGGGCTTCGAAAGGTGAGAGGTCAGAGTTTCACAAAGAGAGATGTTAAACCCCAAATTCTCTATGGGAATCTTGCTACGAAGGGAAGAAAACAATAAAACAACAACAATAGCAAAATTACATAAGTAAAGTGCTTTTCACGTCGGCAGGGTGCTTGAAAAGACTTTTGAAGAACTTTATTAAATGCCACAAACTTTACAGACTGTTACCAAAAGTCAAGTTACCCATCGAACAATAGAAAACACTGACAAACAGGAATACCCAAGATACAAGGAAGACAATAATAACAGTAATAATTAGCGCATTTGATATAAAGCCTTATCACTTTGGAAGAAGATCTCAAAGAGCTTCACTGGATACACCATGAAATGGAATGACTATCTATTTGCAGGCAAACGCGGCAGCACAAATGCAAATTGCAATGTCCCACAAACAGTCATGAAATGAATGAGCAATTTTATTTGAGGAATTGTTGGCCAGGACACTGGGAGAAACTCCCTTCTCTTTTCAAATAGTTCTAAAGGATCTTTAGTGTCCACCTGAACGGACAGACAGGACTTTGGTATAACATCTTATCCAAAAGACATTGGAAAGGAAATCACCAGTCAAAGAGAGAGATGATTCATAAAACTTTAAATTCGTCAAGACCCAAGAAGGTGAAACTAACAATAGTAATATTGCTAACAATACTTAAGTTAAATACTAAGTTTGATTTTGGTATTAAGTATTAAGAATTAAGTTTGTGCCAAAGTATATGTTGTGTGTTTTAATGTTTAATTCTTAAACATAACCTTATACAAATAAATGAATAAAAATATACTACTTTGTATCACTAAAGACCTCAGCTTCATGTTAGTCAATCAAGGGTTGCATCCTGTTAGATCTGGAAACTAGTTTGTTAACTTTGGAAAGACCTGGTTCCTGATAAAAAAAAAATCTGTCATGGGCAGAGGCACTATCATAAAGTGACAAGGTCTAAAATTGACAGGGAAAGATACCAGATTTCACAACCTCTTTATGTCTGGCTTTAATTTCCAATTGTCCCATATTCCCGAATCAGATATTGTAATTTTTTGTGCCTACAGAATTGTAATTTCATTAACATTCCCAAATAAACTTGGTTATTTTACATTTTTTCACAATTCAAGGGCTGCCTTCAGACTGTGCAGAGCCATAACGCTGCATTCGAGAGCCTCCATTGAGTGGCCCAGCATTCACCATGTGACAGCGGCACAAAAGATTCTCAGGGATTGTACAAAGTGCTGTAATTAGATCAACCAATAATCTTTGAGGAAAGTGATCCTTAACACACATCCAAACTAGCAGATGGGCCCTCAGTTAAAGATTTGGCCATGTGAGTCTGTTAGGCGTAGCATGATCTTCTGCCAGAATCTTAGTTTCTTAGGGATGTCCTCCAAACATGAAGTCTCTCTATAAATGTAATTTTGAAATTGTTGTTGTTGTTAGTTTATCTCCTTGTTAGTTTTTGATCCTGGGACCAAAGTATCTCAGCGTGGAATCCCGGCAATTATACAAAATCAAAGATCTCCACATTTTATCAATTTTATCAATATCAAGTGCTCGTGGCCTCTATCAGAAATATGTTGCTGAACATTGTGATTAACAATCCCAGTAGATATAAAGGCACAATAAGCAAAGTATCTGTGACAACATCAATCTCAGCTGAACACTCCCAATGCACAGTATGTACTTTCTGTAGACTCAACGTCTGGTGATTTATTTATTTCAATAAAAACTCTAATAATTAGATTATTTTATGGGATGGAAAAACTTCTCCATTCCCATACTCACTCCATCGATCAGCATGTTGCCTGTTGTATATCAATGGCTGTGTCATTGGCTACTATGCCTTTAAACTCCCTGCCTAATTTCCTCCATCTTGCCCCTCTTTATCTTTCTTTGAATCCCATGTTCAGAATGCACCTATCGTCATCTCCCACTCCCTCTCCTCCTTCCCCCTCGACTGCTGTCCTAATTGTATCACTATACAGCACTCCCAGATGTGAAAATTGTTGAAGTTGTCATCCTTCGGATGAGATGTGAAACTGAGGTCCCATCTGTCTGTTCAATTCAATGTTAAAGATCGCACTGTACCTTTCAAAAAGTTAAGGGAGTTTCTCTCAGTATCCTTGCCATCAACCCCCCAAAATAAAATTGGTAATTCACTCTGTGGCTATGTGCAAATTGATGGTTAAGTCAATATTATGTCGATGTATTATAGTCCTCTCTTGTGCGAGAGACCTGGGTTTGGTTCCCGGTAGGGTGAAACCTTGGGCAGGTTTCCTTACTTCACATACTTAATAATAATCCCTAAAAAAAAATAAAAAATTTGGGTACTTCATGCCACGACTGTTCGTGGGACACTGTTGTGCGCAATCGTTGCTGTATTTCTTCCACAAATACACTGACAGTTCAATTTGCAGTATATTGAGGGAAGTGCTTTGAGACATCTAGAAGACATGAAAAGTACTATATCAAATGCAAGGATTATTATCATGATCATTATCATTATTATTATTATTACATCCTTCCTTTTGTGGATGTCATCCACAGGCATGGGGTTAACTTCCACATGTATGTGGGCATCCAACTCTATCTTATCTGTTTCATCCCACTCAGCTCCTGCAACCCAATAACCTAACAGGTATGATGATCCTAGCTGGAAAATCAGTGGGAAAGCTTGCCAGATAGCAGTATCAATGGAAACCATATGGTTTTAGCTGTTTAGACTGTCTGTCAGACATCAAGTCCTGGATGAGAGCTAACTTTCTACTGTTAAATGTCAACACGACAGAGGCCATACTGATTGATTCGATCTAGCGCCTTCACGCATCAGGCACTGGCTGCATCAACCTCCATGGTTGCTCACCAAGCCAGTCAGGAACCTAGTTGTCTTGTTCGATCCTCAACTGTCTTTTCTCCCCCCACATCCAAGCAATGACCTGCTCTGCCTTCCCTCATCTCTGCAATATTGCCTGACTCCGCCATTACCTTACCCCTAAGGCTGCTGAAACCCTCATTCATGCCTTTATTACATGCTGGCCTGATTATGCAAATACCCTGCTTGTCGTCCTTCCCAATTCCACCTTCCGCAGGTTGCAGATGATCCAGAACTACAGCCTCTGTCCAATACCACCCCAAGCTCCGTGACCCACCTTCCCCATCCTCACCTGACTCCATTGGCTCCCCATCATTCAAAGGATCCAATTAAAGTTTCTGGATCTCATATTTAAAGCCCTCCACAGCCCCACCCTACATCCTTGACCTTCTAACCCCCTACCAACGTGCCCACCGCCTCTGCTCAGCAGGCTCTGGCCTGACCCACCCGCCCCACCATTGGCAGGCAAGCCTCTAGCCACTCTGCCCCCAACCTCTGGAACCCCATCGTGCAGTCTCTCTGCCTCGTTCACTCCCTGGCATCCTTCAAGTCTCGCCTCAAGACTCTCCTCTTCGATGGTCCCATTGACAACTCCTAATCCCCCATTTCCCTCCCCCTTGTCTCCAGCTCAGGTCAGAAACAATGACTGTCCAGAACCTTGGGACATCCTCCTGACATGAAAGGCGCTATACAGTGTAATTTTGTTGTTGTTGTTTAGATTCCAGCAGTATCCTACAGCACATTCTGGGGTCTCAAACCTTGGCTCTCCAATCTGCGCCTAATATTTCCCCAAATTAGGTCAGCAGGATGCATTACATTCAGGGAAAGAGAGTGCATTTCATTCCAACAATCTATACCTGGAATTTCCTTTTTGTGTAGATGAGATGCATGGAAATCTCAGTTTGGTTTGGATTCTCTGAGGCATGTGAGTGGGTTTCCGCATGTGTCAGATACCTGGCTGACCAAAAATAATATATCTGTTTCCAAGACCATTGCCTTTGCATGAAGGACACTATATAAATGCAAGTTGTTGTTGAATGATACTAAGATGCAAGACACATACGAAAATGTCTGTTCTTAGCAGTTTTGCAACGTGAAACCAATCAACTGGAATATTGAGAAACTATTTCCCCTGGAAAGTGGATCAGTAACTTGGGGTCACCAATTTAAAATAGATGTTTAAAGAAACAGAAGGGAACTGAGGAGAACTTTTTTCATGCAGTGAATTATTTGGATCTGGAATGAATGGCCTGAAAGGGTGGTGGAAGCCGATTCGATAACAACTTTTAAGAGAGAAGTAGATAGTTATATGGGGAGGACAGGTTTGCAGGGCTATTAGGAGAGTGTGGGGGAATGGAATTGATTTGGACAACACTTTTCAAAGAGCCAGCACAGACACGATGGGCCAAATGACTTCCTTATGTGCTATATAATTCTATGATACTATGAATAAGGTTGAAATGCTCACTGTCTCTCATTTCCTCACTGTTATATACTTTCTTGTCAAAGAGGCATGTAATCTACGATCAGGACTGTGAGAAAGGTATGATTTTTTGGTCCAACGATTGCCACCACAGTTGGTTAAAGTTGTGGTTTCAGTGCAGTCAGTTCAAGTTCAAGAACCTAAAGTGATTATACACTCCCTACTGACAGGTGGGTGGTGGTAGGAGAGCACAGGTGGATAGTCCAATGGGAGCACATATTCACTAGTCAATAAAATTCGTGGTAACTATAAAATTTGTGGTGTATGTCAAAGTTTTTTTTTAGTATATAGCCCTAACAAGAGGGAAGAGGAGTACTCAAGGCTTGAGGTGACTTTTGAAATCAAATGAAGCCAAGATTCTCTGAACTGGTACTGAAAGGCTGGGGCTTGCACAATGGCAGGTTCAAATGGCTGACTCAAAGACTTAAAAAAATAGCTTTGAGTTGGGGGTGAGGAGTGGTAATCATTAACTGGGACATTGGCAATACAATGTAATACAATTTACATTTATATAATGCCGTTCAATTTGGGTGATTGTTCCAAAGTTTATTCAAAGTGCTGGGTGGACATCTGAACTGGAGGTGGGAGCAAAGTGAGGTGGGGAGGGGAAAGATGCCTTGCAAAGGGGAACCAATGGAGCCCAGCGAGGATAGAGATTGTTAGCTCACAGAGCCTGGTGTGTGAGAGGACTTGACCTGCAGAGATCTGGATGGTCTGCAGCACGTAAGGAAGAGCTGGGGGAATCTGGGGAGCAGAGTGTTGGTGTAGTCAAGCCTATAAGTGATAAAGGCATGGATGAGGGTCTCAGCAGACCACTAGGGGGAAGAAGTGGTGGAGGCTGGCAGTGTTTTGGATCTGGGGCAAAGCTGAGAAGGTCATGGATGAAACAAAGTTGGAAGCAAAATAATGCTCTGAGGTTCTGCATCAGCACCACAAGGCAAAAGGTGGTGTGTGCATCCGTGTAGATTGAGTACCTGAGGTGAGAAGGTGCTGATGGGAGCCAAGCAGGGGACCTTTTGTCTTGTCAACGTTCAAATGACCATCCAGGAACACTGCTGTTTTGACAACAATGGTCCTGGAGTCAAGGGTGGAGGCAGAGGATAGAATTGGGTGTCATCTGCGTACGTGTGAAAGTGAACACCATGTCTGAGAATGATGTTGTGGAGTGTGAATGTATAGATCATGGAGGAAAGGACTTAAGCTGGAGCACTGAAGAACACCGCATGTGACTGACTGGGGTGAAAGGAGAAGCCGTTTAAAAGAGACAAAGTGGAGACAGTGGGCTAAATAAGAGTGAAACAATATAATATCGAACAGAGGTGAGGTGGTGAAGTACAGTGTCAAAGGCCACAGAGAGACTGAGGAGAACAGCAGGAACAAAAATGTCAATTAACGCAAACTGTCACCTTATATAGTAGTTACTTATATAGTAACTACTGGGAAAAGGAGTGACAATCTTAAGTAAAACAACAGAACTGCAGTGGGTCTCAGCATTGCTGTCATAAGCAGGGTTTCTCCCTACTATATTTGTGATATTTTGAATCAGCAGCAATGAACGAATGTTTTTTAATATTCAAATAATTGTGGACAGTGGCTTGATGGTGTTTGACTTGGGCTTCTTAGAGCGAAGTCCCTTATAGTAATAGGCAGAGGCTGGAAAGTCCCAGTTGGGGACCTAGGTGAGGGCTGGGCTACAAGGGGAATATTATTGTTGCAGCCACTACATGTCCAAAAATCAGTAAAAAATCTGACAATTAATTTTCTCTCTCATATCTTAAATTTGATCAACAACAACAAAATTACACTCATATAGCACTTTTCACGTCAGGAGGATGTCCCAAGGCGCTGGACAGTCATTGTTTCAGACCTGAACTGGGGTCGGGGACGGGGAGGGTGGAGGGAAAGGGGGAGATTTGGGGTGACCAATAGGACTGTCGAAGAGGAGGGTCTTGAGGCAGAATTTGATGGAGGTTAGGGAGGGGGCGAGGCAGAGGGACTCTGGAATGGAGTTCCAGAGGTTGGGGGCAGAGTGGCTGAAGGCTCGCCTGCCAATGTTAGGGCGGATGGGTCAGGAGATGTTTCTGATCAGTTATGTTACTAATCAGTTACTGGGGTTGAAATGAAAACTGAATTATGTCCTGTGTTAATTATCCTTCATTTTGCCACTTATAAAGCACACTGGAGTCCAGCTGTTAAGTGCACCTTGAGAAGTCTTAGCTCACTCCACAGGGGAGGAGAATATCGTAGCGCAAGCTGAGTTCAACGAATGGAATGGTGTAATGTTATATGAGGCAACCATAATTCAATTTCTCCCCCATTCAGTTGATTCTTATTCATAGTTAAAATATTTTGATCAAAGGATTGGATTGGAGGAAGAAGGACCTTTGGTCTAATTGATCTCATCCTTCTAGAATTCTTAACATTTCATCCTCTGATTAGGATCTGAATTTTACAAAAATTGAGTCCAGTATTCTGGCCTTCAGCACTCTTCCTAACAACCTGTCCCAGTCATAAATTATCTCTGGATCAAGAAATACTTCACCAGCCACCTTTGCTCCATAAAGCACAGGCGAGTGCCAGTGAATGCACCTGGCTTAAATCTAATTTAACCGTCCATCAGACATCATAAACCTCTCTCTGTCCACTGGTTTCCACCCCTTTAAAAACTCTCACTATCACTCCTATCCTTAAAAATCCCTCCCTAGACCCATTCCTGCTCTCAAACTATCACACCATCTCCAACCTCCCAGCTTCGTTTCTTCATCTTCTGCCACTCACTTCACAAACCCCTACAATTGGGTTTCCATGCTGCCCATGGGACATAGACACAACTGGTCAAAGAGACAAATTAATTCTGTCCATTTGTGACCAGCTCTCTCTCTGCCTCCACATCCTCCTTGATTTCCTTGATGTGGAGTCCCGTGGCTCAGTGGTTAGAGCATTCGCCTTTCAATAGGGTCCGTCAATATGGAAATTTTCTGATTTAGATATATCGATGGGTTCATATCGAGATATACCGAAATATCGATATTTTCGGGTTTTTCGTACTGCGCATGCGCGCATGGCGCACGCATTCTGAGTGCGCGCGCATTCTGAGTGCGTGTGCATTCCGAGTGCGTGTGCACTCGGGGCCTATCTCCTCAGGAGGTAAATATCTTTCTCTGTGTCTCTCACTCCATCTCTGAGTTTTTCTGTCAGTGTCTCTGTGTCTCTCTCACAACCCCCCATCTCTATCTATCTGTATATTATCACATCCACCCCGTCTCTCCCCCCACCCCCTCCCCCCCAGCTGTCTCTCTCCCCCCGCCGTCTCTCTCCCCCCCCACCCACCCCCCGCTGTCTCTCCCCCACCGCCGCCCCCCAGCCATCTCTCTCCCCCCCCCCCAGCCGTCTCTCTCCCCCCCACCCCACCCCCCCAGCCGTCTCTCTCCGCCCCCACCCAGCCATTTCTCTCCCCCCCACCCCACCCCCAGCCGTCTCTCTCCCCACCCCACCCCCCCAGCCGTCTCTCTCCCCCTCACCCCCCCCTCCAGCCTTCTCTCCCCCCCCCCCCCCCCCCCCTCACCACCCCTTGCATACCTGTATATTGTACTCGAGGACTATGAATACAATATGGCGGCTTTGCACCTTGGTCTGTGCATTGTGTATAGAGATGAGCATTCTGGGTCTTGTAGTTCAGTGTGCGCGCATTTCGATTTTTTACCTCGATATATCGACTTTTCGATATATCAATATTTTTGAAATGCCTATATCGGCGTATCAATATGTTCAAGCAAGAGAATTGGGTTCAATTTCAGGCAGGGTGAAACTTTGGGCAAGTTACCTCACTCCACAGGCCTTTGACATGGTTGACCTGCTCTATCCTCATGTGCCTCCTCTCCTCTCAATTCAATGTTCTGTCCTTGAATGGTTCAGATCGTACCTCTCATACCTTCTCCACTTCATCTCCACAAACGTTTTTTCCTCTAGCACCTGCACCATCTTGTGCAGCGTTCCTCAGGGTTCCATCTTGGTCCCCTCCACTTGATGCTGTATATGCTCCCCCTTGGTGATATCATCCACAGACATGGGGTTAACTTCCACATGACTTCCAACTTTTAACTTCCAACTTCACCCAAATGTCTCTCGCTGCCTCCACCCTTGCCTTCAAGACCACTGCTGTCTTGACAGAATGTCAAGTCCTTGGTGAGAGTTAAATTAACTTTCTTCAGATGAAAGTCAACAAAACCGAGGCACTCCTGATTGACTCATATCAGCGCCACCACACCTCAGGTGCTGACAGCATCACCATCCATAGATGCAAACTCCACCTTACTGAGCCAGTCCAGAACAGTGGCATCTTGTTTGACCCTCAACTATCCTTTCTACCTCAACTATCCTTTCTACCCCACCTCAGTGCCATGACCAGCTCTGCCTTCCGCCACCTCCGCAATATCACCTGGCTCCGCCACTGTCTCACTCTGCAGGCCACTGAAACCCTCATACATGCATTCATAACATCCAGACTTGACTATGCAAACTTCCTGCTGGTTGACCTCCCCAACTCCTCCCTTCATTGGCTGCAGATCATCCAGAACCGCAGCCCATATCCTCTCCTGTACAAGACCCTATCAACCCCATCCTTGTCTAACTCCACTGGCTTCCCATCACACAGTGGAAACAGATCAAGATCCTGATCCTAAAAGCCCTCCATGGCCTTGCTCCCCCCTATCTTTGCAACCTCCTAACCCTCTACCATCCTGCATGCTCCCTCTGCCCAGTGGGGTCCAGCTGCTCCATGTCCCCTACCTCTCCTGCTTTATTATTGGTGGGCAGGCCTTCTGCCACTCTGTCCCCACCTTTGGAACTCCATTCAGTCCCTAGTCTCCTTCAAAATTCTTACCTCCATCTTAAGACCCTCATCTTCTACTTTGTTTTCAATCACCCTGCTTTCCCCTCTGCCCTCCACCCTCCACAATCCCGAACCCTATCTTTGGTCTGATAGACTGACTGTGCAGTACCTTGGAAAGTCCTCCCGAAGTGAAAGGCGCTATCCAAATATAATTTTGTTATTGTTGTTGTTGTACTTCCTGCTATCTGTCCTGAAATTGTCCTTTGCAAATCTACACCTGGGTCCTCTTGTTCTACGGCTTTGACATTTTGATACCAAAGGTTTTGTTCTAGGTTTACTTTTCCAATACCATTTTAAAAATGCTGATGATTCATTTCTGGATTGAAGAACCCTTGCTCATTTATTTCACCACCTTGTGATGTTCTCCTGAGGTGAAAGTCACTAAACAAATGTACTGTATTTTATTGTTATTATTAATTCTTGCTCATAGCTCATTTGCTCCAACACTGGGATCATGCTCGTTGCTCTCCTTTGCACTGCCTCTAGTGGGCAGGTATCTTATGGTGCGACAACCAGAACTGTATGAGGTACTCTAGGTACTCTAGGTGGTACTCTAAATGTATTCCTGCATTATTTCACAGAGCTCGTTCTCTCTCCAGCATAGGAAGGGGATTATTTAGTGACTGGATTTGATAGGATGCAGATAGGATGCACTTTGGAGCAGAGAAGGTTATGAGGAGACCTAATAGAGGTTTTCAAGATCATGAGGGGATTCGACAGAGTAAACAGGGAAAAACAGTTTCCACTGGTGGGTCTATCAGTGACTCGTGGTCACAGATTTAAAATAGTTTCAAAAAGAAGCAGAGGGAAGGTGAGGAGAAATGTTTTCACTCAGTGAGTTGTTCGAATCTGGAATGCATTGCCTGAAAAGGTGGTGGAGGCCAATTCGATAGCAACTTTTAAAAGAGGTAGACATTTATTTGGGGAGTTCGAGTTTGCGTGGTTATGGGGAGAGAACTGGGGAATGGGATTGAGTTGCTCTTTTCACAGAGCCGCCACAGATTTGATGGGCCGAATGACCTCCTTTGGTGTCGTAAGATTCTAGGATTCTATGACTGTGTGACACATTGACTCAATTGATATAATGTGGCAGTGCCTGAATGTCACACAATCTACAAGGTGTTGATTAAGGAAGCAACAGCATCTCCTAGTGAGGGAGAAATGCAATGGATTTTGGTAAAGTAATTTGTACCAAAAGAACCTCTTCTCTTGGTTCCTAAAGATGTCAGAGACCATAAAGATTTCTTCATTGATCAAATTGTGAATTCTAACCATGCCTTGAACTCCCCCACACCCCTCCCCACTCCCCATAGCCCGTTATCAGAAATCACGAGGACCCCTTGTACACAAACCCCTTAGCATGAAACTTAATCTTGAATCAGACTATGTTTCATATAAACATAGGTACAGGAGTGGGCCATTCAGTCCCTCAAGCCTATTCCACCATTCTATAACATCATGGCTGATCTATACCTCAACTCCAATTACCCATCTTTGTCCCGTATCTGTTCCAACAAAATGCACCCAATCCACTTTATGTTGACAAGACTGCCAGATACTGCCTCACCTCCCATGCTGCCGAAACAGTTGTTCATGCATTCATCACATCAAGGCTTAACTATGGGAACTCTCTCCTCATCGGCCTTCCCAGTTCCTCCCTTCACAAGCTGCAGATTATTCAGAACTCTGCAGTTCGTGTACTCTCCCGCACTAGGCTCCGCGACCACATCACTCCACATCACTGCCACCCTCACCCGTCTCCACTGGCTCCCTATTCCCAGAGGATTGAATTCAAGATCCTTGTTCTCACTTTGAAAGCCATTCACGACCTTGCCCCCGCCTATCTCTCCGACCTGCTGTCTGCCTATCAGCTTGCTTGTTCCTTGTGTTTAGCTAGCTCTGGCCTGCTCCATGTCCCCTGCCTGAACCGCTCTACCATTGATGGCCGGGCTTTCAGCCACTCTGCCCCCACACTCCTGAATTCCATCCCGAAATCCCTTCGCCTCGCTTCCTCCCTTTCCTTGTTCAAGGCCAGTCTCAGTGCCTTCCGCTTTGATCGTGCCTTCTGCAGCCCTCCGAACTGTCCCCCCTCTCCTACTCTCCGTCCCCCTGCCCCTTCCCCGATCCTTCCCCCCCTGCTCGGGTCACGACCTGACTGTTCAGCGTTTTGGGGACATCCTCCCGACGTGAAAGGCGCTCTAAAAATTTAATTTTGTTGTGTTGTATTTTTGTTGTTATACCCTTAATACAAGGTACGCAGATGTTTGGACTGCCAATGTATCAGATATCAAGTTCTGTTGATCATCAATTTTATGCAGCTCAATCTGGACGATGAGGAAGCCTGAGCCTCCATCACTGCTTCTGAACTATTGCTTCTTTTGCCTCTCTCCTGGTCTCTCTTGCACCCACTCATGCCAACTCATTGATTACTAAACATAGAAATCTTTTGGTTATGTCTTTATAATGAGAATGGGAATTTACCATCACAAACTCCATCTCATCCAAAACATGTCCTTCCACACCCTTACCTTGAGAAAGGGTCCCTAACATAGCCCTGGTCGTCATAGCCATCCTTGTGTGTAGCTGCCTGAGGCTGTGCCTGGAGCCCTGCTATGCTGGCAACTAATGCTACTATGTGCTGGGTTTCTACCTGCATCTGGTGCTTAGATGGATGGGTCTGGCAGAACTGCCTCAAAACATTCCACACAGTTGGAGCGTGCTGCAACACTTGTCCTACATACAGAGATTCCTGAAAAATACCGTTCCAGAACTGCCCTCGGGGCGGCTGCTGAGGCGAGGAGACCTTGGACCACTCCTTCCTGGAGTGTAATTTCAAAAGGGAGGTTTGAAGAAAGATGGAGTGGATACTCTCGCGGTTTGTCACTGGGACCCTCTGTCACCGTACTCGGTGCTGTACGGCCTCTGCACGTCAAGTGCGCCTGGAGGACCATGAACACGGTAAAGGAGGCCCTTTGGCATTCTTGAAAACAGGTGTTCCTTTGACAGAATGAGGGGTCAGAGAGGGCCTGCCTCAATGCGGATGCACCCTGGAATCAGTGACCATATACGAGGGACAAGCTGAAGCTCGGTTCAGCATTGGCCACATGGAGCCTGAGCCCAGCAGCAGCCACTGCTGCACAAACGCTCAGGGAGCACCCACCGAGTGGCTTACGAGAATATTCCAAACTGACTAAAATAAACATGAGGATAACCATATAAATATACAGAAGGACGTTCAAGATGTAAACAAAGAGCCTCCCGAAAATGTAGCCAGGGTAAACATGTGTGCATACAGTGCACATCCAAAAATGGCAAGTGGGCCTTATCAAGGTGTGTGTGGGCGCAAAAATGGATGTGGTGCAAATAGGGCGATTCCTGACTGTTTTAAAGAGGGCGTCCCTCCAAAAAAAGTGTGCACAACCTGTGTGCGGTGAAGGAATGTAGTGTAAAGAACAGAATATTTTTGTATTGGAAGAAAAGGAAAAATGTTTTCAGAAAATGTTGAATGTTGTGTTTGTTTTTGATTTCTGTTGTACCCAATAATATATTTGTAAATTAATATATATTTGACAAAAAAAAGTAAAAGCAATTCTAGTTCATAGTAGATTGTTTATGTGAATTGTGTGCCCATCCTAAATTGAGCAACCATATGAAAACTTAACAAATTGGAATTGGTTGTTAATAATAATAATCCTTACATTTGATATAGTGCGTTAGCAAGTCTTCGAGATGTCTCAAGCACTTTACAGAATATACTGTAAAGTGAATTGACTGTATATTTTGTGAGCAAAATGCAGCCAGTTGTTCACAGCACAGTGTGCCATATACAGAAAACAAAAAAAAAGGAACGGATTATTACCCCTGGAAAAGTGACTTACGACCAGGCTCCTATTTACTGCTAGGTAAACATAGGCATGAAGAGTAAGGAAATTCCAATCCTTACTTTCAAAACCCTCTATGGCCTTGCTCCCACCTACCTCTGTGACCTCCTAACCCTCTACCAACTTTCCCGCTCTCACCGCTCAGTGTGCTCTAGCCTGCTTTGTCTCGCCCACCATCCCTCCCTCGATTGGCTGGTGAGTTTTCTGCCCCGAACCCCAGCTCAGGTCCGAAACTCTGATTGGGAACTTTGGGAAGTCGTCCCGACGTGAAAGGCGCTATACAAATGTAATTTTGCTGTTGTTGTTGTTGCTGCTGCCCAATGGTTTACCCTGCCCGGGAATCAAACCTGGGTCTTCTAACTTGCAAATGACTGCTCTAACTACTAAGATACAGTACTCTCTGTTAAGGAACAAGGTGGAACTTTTCTTTATATCTTTACATAGTAATTATCTTTTTTTATAAATAATTTGGTGTGAGAAATTTCTCAGATTGCCACAGTACTAATCATGCAACTTAAATGGGGTAGAATATATAGAGGAATTGTTCTGATGGAAGTTCCTTTTATTTCTGCTGAATTCTCTCCCTTGCTGAAACAGTAATAAAAAACAGCATAAAAAGGGAATCCCCATTATACAGACGTAACAAAACAATTGCTATTTTTAGATGGATCGACCACATCTTATTCTGTTAGTAGTGTTTGTGATTAAGGTTGCCGCTACTAAGCCATATCCACCATGGCTGACCACAGTCCAGAATATAGTGCATAACCTCATTACTCATTTAGGAGATGGCAACATACACCAGATTAGTGATAATTAGTGATAACCCCCACCCCACCCCAGGTTCAGGTCCTGACCCCTGACTGTTCAACGCCTTGGGACATCATCCCACCATGAAAGGTGCTCTACAAATGTAATTTTGTTTCTGTTGTAGTGGGCTCCTTCCAGACTGCTTAGGACATTTTCTAATGCAGAAACCATGAAAGTATAGGAGTGCTCGATGCATAATACATGCTCTACTTGTCTGCTGCGTTCGACACAGTCGATCACACTATCCTCCTCCAACGCCTTTCTTCCCACCTCAACCTTCAAGGCACAGTCCTTGAATGGTTCCACTCCTACCTGACCCACCGCCTACATTTGGTATCCTCCAATAGTTTTTCCTCAAACCCCCGTACAGTCTCTCATGGCGTCCCCCAGGGCTCTGTCCGAGGCCCTCCTGATTGGCTCAAGCCAGCGCCTCCGCACATCGGGCGCTGCCAGCATCAACATCCAAGGCTGCACTCTCCACCTCACAAAGCCAGTCAGGAACCTCGGCATCATGTTCGACCCCAAACTCTCCTTCCTCCCCCACATCCGTGCCTTGACCGGCACCGCCTATTTCCACCTGCGCAACATTGCCAGGCTCCGCAACTATCTCACTCCCCATGCTGCCGAAACACTCGTGTATGCGTACATCACCTCACAGCTGGACTATGGGAACTCTCTCCTTGTCGGCCTCCCCAGCTCCTCCATTCACAGGCTGCAGATCATCCAAAGCTCTGCAGTCCGTGTACTATCCCGCAACCGCCTCCGCGACCACATAACCCCCACCATCGCCCGTCTCCATTGGCTCCCCATCCCCCAGAGGATCGAGTTCAAGATCCTCGTCCTCACCTTCAAGGCCTTACACGGCCTTGCCCCGCCCTATCTTTCCGACCTACTCTCCCCCTACAAGCCCACCCGGACCCTCCGTTCAGCAGGACTTGGCTTGCTCCAAGCCCCCCGCCTGAACCACCCCACCATCGGAGGCCAGGCCTTCAGTTTTTCCACTCCCACCTTTGGAACTCCATCCCCTAATCCCTCTGCCTTGTTTCCCCCCTTTCCTCTTTCTAGGCCGGTTTAAAGACTTTCCTTTTCGACCATGCCTTCTGTTCCCCCCCTAATTTTTTGACCTCCCCCATGTTTCTTACTCCCTCCAGAACACTCCCCTCCCAGCTCAGGTCACACGCCTCCTGCGCAGCGCCTTGGGACGTCCTCCCGACGTGAAAGGCGCTCTATAAGTGCAATTTGTTGTTGTTGTTGTTCTACTAGCCTCCCAAAGTCACAAGAGATAAAGAATAAAGGAAGCTAATCACTTACCTATTTGATCTTCTCTTTCCAAAATACCCACCCCACTGGCCCATTGCAGCAGCAAGCTGTATTTAAATGAATCCAGTGCCCTGGCCCAAACCACCCCTCCTATTAACTTGGAAAACTTCCAGCAAGAAAAAATTCCTGGTATCCATAAATTTATCTTAGCAGCTTTAAACTTACATCCTCTTATTCTACTATTTTAATACATCCAAAAGTATTCTTCTGGGTTCAGTTTATAAATCCCTTAAAATTGGACGTACATCTGAATAGTCATCTCAGTCATCTGATAGACTGAAGAACTCTATCTTATCTAATTATTGCTCACATTAGCTGTCTACTCTTAACATTGGGGATCAGCTTTGTTGCTCTCCTCTGCACTGCCTTTTGACCCTGGGAAGCCATCTTACACCGCAGTGACCAGTGTGTGGAGTACTTTAGATGCAGTCTAACCTGAGCGATTTACAGTTTGAGTATGATTTCTGGGAAGCTGAAATCTCAACTGAAATATATCCTGGTGTTCTGTTTGCCTTGTTTAATGCTGCCTCACACTGCTTTGACATAGTCAGCAATGAGTCAACATTCCTTTAAGCAACTCTTTCTTTTGGGTCTTATCTAATTTTCAGGTGAGAAGAAAGTTGTGATATTATGTCTCCAAGTGACCTCAAAAGGTTTTCCTACATCCAGAAATATTTGCTGAAGATAATATAACAAAGCTAAAAAGTGAAATAAATAATCTACAGCAGATTAGTTATTGCTCGAAAATGTTATGAGTGTCTGTGAAGCCTCTGGATCTTCACATATATATTTCAGTCAGCACTGATATGATCATCTATTACTTTATTTGTAAGTAACATTTGATTTGAATTACAGTCAGAAACATCTGATCCACACATTCAAAGTTTCCATACATAAATTAGAAGGAACGCTGAATGCAGCTGGGCATTACAGCACTATCTGCACTTTAAGTAAAAATTACCTATCCAAAATTCATCACTGCAATAGATACTATCTGTGAATATTTAATGTTCATTGAACAAAACATCCCTAAAATAACTATCTGTTAGAACGTATTGTAGCACTTGTCTGACATGGCACTGAACTTTGAACATAATCATGAAATAAAAACATAAAAATATTTATTGCATGTCACAAATTTTGATTGTCTTTAGAGAATGTACTCCTTTCTTGATCACAAATTTCAGCTGCACCCAGCTCCACTCCTTTTGACTCTATTTTGTGGTGTGTGCTGTTTATGTAGGTGCAAACAAAAGAAGTCAGACTAACCTATGTTAAAACATCGGAAATTACTTTTAAATCATTCATAAAAGAAATATGAGAATATATCAATCTCACCAGTTCCTTCTCCAATTAAAAAGTAGGATTTTAATCCCAAATGCAAAATAAACTACAATGGTAAAATAGAAGATTTTACCAACAAACTGTTTTACAAAATCGTACTTTTATTTCCATGGTACAGACACCAAAACATTTTATAGTTATGACCTCTTTCTTCTCTAGCCTGGAACCTCACTGGCCAATCCATTTTGGTCTTAATGAGTCATTGAAGTTTGTTGGAGCTTTAAAGAACTTATTAAAATAGAGGTAAGAAAGAACTTGGCCATTGACATTGGTTATCTTAACATTCAACATGTTCACACCCAAGTGTTACAAGCTCAAAGACAATGTTCTTTCAACTATGTTCTAGATGTCACAGAGTTCCTGCTGTTAATTGCGACATTGTTTTTTTTAAATCTAAATATGGTGACATGTACAGTATTTGGATTTTTAAATAAATATCATAGCATATATTATAATACCTGTACCACAAACTAAAATGTTTCCATCGACCCTCCATGGTAAAAGGAAATAAATATAACATACTCCATAAATATATATTATTTTACTAATACAGTAGAATCTATAAATAAATACTAATGTAAACTATCATTTCAGTAAATTTCAATTTATACAAAATAAATGCACTATATCAATTAATATTAAAGAGGCATGATTCCTTTTTGGATAAAACTTTGTTTTAGAAGGGGTGAGATGTAGTTTTGGCATAGTGAAATCCTTACCATTACCCAGTGATACAAATTAACCAGTGATATTTTAGTGCCACTAATACTGCTATGCAAATTTTGAGGTGGTTTAGTACAATAAACCAGAAATTCCACCCAGTTTTAACTGGGGAGACATTTAAAAAAAATTATATGATCAAATTGCAGAAAAATTCAGAAATTCCAGGCTTAATTTGCAAGTCTACTTCCTGCAATTGTAAAAACAAAAGCATCCAAATTAAGATTGAATTCATGAAATTTCTACAATAATACATAATCATCAATTTTAAGGCAAAATGGTCTTACAGGCTGAGATGAGTCTGATTTTTTTGCCCAGTGTGTCATATTGTACAGTATAATGAAAAATAACTCAAGCACTTTCCTAATGACTTTATGAAAGATGATTTTGCCTCACAAATAAACAATGTATATCAATATTGCAATAATATGTTTTAAATCTCCTTGCAGTAGAAAAATTCAATATCAGTCTTTTAATTGCTAGGCTTTAATTTTAGATTATATTGTGGAGTCTTGTAGCTCAGTGGTTAGAGCACTTGCCTTACAAGTGAGATACCTAGATTCAATTCCTAGTAGGGCAAAACCTTGGGCAAGTTTCCTTACTCCACATGCCTAATAATACTGTACTCCATCCCCCAAAAAATCCAATAATAATTTGGTTACACAATTCACGACTGTTTGTGGCACATTGCTGTGCACAAAATGGCTGCCACGGTTCGCCCACAATTATACAGTCAATTCACTTTACAGTATATTTCGTGAAGCGCTTTAAGACATCTAAAAGACATGAAAAGTGCTATATCAAATGCAAGGATTATTCTTATTATTCTTATATTGCACTTAGTGTGTCAAACTGCTGAATCACAAAACCCTCAGAATAAATAAATTGGTAGAAATAATCTCAAATAAATTCTCACTGGAACCTGGCAATGAGATCACTGGTTTGGGCTGGACATTGATTCAGACCACAGCATTACAAATGTATCATTTTCAGTTCCTGCTCAATTGTCTATTAACAATTCTTGGGTAGTCCACTGATGGATTAGGAACTTTCAAAGGTCAATATTTAGTGTTATTTAAGAGCCAGTTACACCCATTAAACAACTAATGTTGGTTGTCAGAGCTCTACATACACTTAATCACACATGTGAAGTGCTCTGATCAGCCTCGCAAAAAGCAATTGAGAGTAGTAAATCCACAGCGGCACTGGCAACATTAACCTCCACAGATGCATACTCCACTTCATCAAGCCAGTCAGGAACCAGTTGTTCTATCGTCAACTGTCTTTTCTTCCCCAGATCCTTTCATGTCGGGAGGACGTTGTTGTTCCTCGCTCTACTGTTGGAAGCAAAATGTCACATTGCTTCAAATAGTAAAAGCAGAGATTTGTACACTATACTTAAACTATAGTTCTGGTTCCATTGCAGAACAACAATTATCTACATTGATAACAGATCACTTTTATAAGTTGAACTACAATGTTCATAACAATATGGTTTTGTTGCCTTAGTTCACAGCCTTGGTTCTGGTTTGAGGAATCGAATGGCTCTGAATGTTTTCTCTATGAATGTAGTGAAGTCTCCAAGGATTACATGGACTTTCAGTTGGGTATCCCACTCTGATCTAGAGGTCAGCTCTGCAGCAGAAGCCTCCTGCTCACTCACAGCCAGCAGTCCTGCCAAACTCAGTCATTAACTGAAATAACAAAAAACAGGATAATGAGTCTCTCAGGCTTCCAGAGCAGCTAGAACTCTATGTCACGCCAGAAACTGCTGTTTTCTCTCTTTTCTCCTTGTTCCTTTTGAGCTCAGTAGAGTTTACACATTTCATGGTCTGGATAGATAACAAGATATTTCCAGACACATTCCTGAAAACTTATATGCAGTGGTTTCGGAAGCAAAATTCCATTTGCACCTTACCTTATTAGACACTGGATTTCATCCACACCACTTCATTACTTGAACTCTCCAAGGAATTCTCCACCAAGAATAAACTTGCATGTACTTAAGAAGACCAGTGACAATCGTTCTCAGGCAGGTTTGCTGAACAGGGGGAAAAAAAACTTCTCAGTATCTTTGGGGAGCTTTTTAAAGACTACAGCACAATTTCGATGGAATAGTTAGTACAGGTAAATAATAATATATACTAATAATCTTTGCATTTGTTATAACACCGTATCACATATTTGAGACGTCTCAAAGTGCTTCACAGGATATACTATGAAGTGAATTGACTGCATATTTTGTGGGTGAAATGCGGCAGCCAATTGTGAACAGCAATGTCCCGCATACAATCATGGATTGAGTGATTAAATTATTATTATTGTTATTAGTTTTGAAAGGATTATTACCCCTGGAAAATGACCCACCAGTCGACTAACATTTGGGTTTCTACTTACTACTAAGTAAACAGAGGCGTGTGGGGTGAGGAAACTTGTTCTGCCCTCCCTGGGAAACAAACCCAGGTCCCTCTTGGTCCCGAGGTGAATGGTCTAACCGTTAACCTTGGGCAGGTTTCCTTACTCCACATGCCTAATAATAATCCGTCCAATAAAACCCCACAATAATCAAAATTAGTCATTTTAATCCATGACTATTTGTGGGAACTGCTGTGCACAATTGGCTGCCATGTTTTGCCCACAAATATACAGTCAATTCACTTTACAGTATATTCTGTGAAGTGCTTTGAGACGTCGATAAGATGCGAAAAGCACTATATCAAATGCAAGGATTATTATCATTATTAGCCTACAGGAATCCACATTGAGTACTCCAAGAACTGTTCTTTATGTGTACATAAATATACAAGCATCGTAGATCAATATCTGAAATTAATGTATCTTTTTACTTTGGGTTACCATGATAACATTTACATTATATACCCTAATTACGTTGTGATGTGTATAAAAATGGTATTTTGGTTTAAAAAACACGTTGGTTGCAGATAAAATATCGAGTAATAATCAAAATTCCTTTTCTATTATCTTTAAATTATTCTCCTAACTGGAAACACAGGATTACATTATCATTATTTTAAAACATTATTATATAATTATTGCCTTGGTTACTGTCCACTTTCGATCTTAAAATAATAATATCTTCAAACGTGCTAAGCGCTCTGAGACGCCTTCCGGCGTGGAGGGCACTATATAAGTCAAAGTTGTTGTAGTTGTTGTTGTTACATTAAAAAAAAATAGAGATAGCAAAAGGGAACAGTATGGAAATAGAAAATACAAAATGACAGAAATCCATGACAAACCATCTACATCTAAAGGACAAAAGTCTACAAATATTTCTGCTGAGAGCCTTTACATCACAAAATCTTCACCAATTTTTCTCTTTCAGATGCCAGTTGACATGATTCTCTTTTAAAAACTTAACAGCTTGTGATGTGCCGTCCACCTCAATGTTTTAGAGCTCCAGGTCCAATTCTACATACCAGGTCTACTCAGCACCTGATGCATAATCCATGCCTTCATGTGAGTGGCCTTGGCAAACAGGTACTCAGCCACAGGTCAGAGTAGCTGGAGAGTTCCCTCCAGGCTGCAACTTGATGCTGGACATAACATAATAATAATAATAATAATAATCCTTGCATTTGATATAGCGCTTTTCACATCTTATCGACGTCTCAAAGCGCTTCACAGAATATACTGTAAAGTGAATTGATTGTATATTTGTGGGCGAATCGCGGCAGCCAATTGCGCACAGCAGTGTCCCACAAACAGTCGTGGATTGTAATGACCAATTTTATTATTGTGGTTTTTTTTGGACAGATTATTATTAGGAGTGTGGAGTAACATATGGGCTTAACATAGGGTGACCATACGTCTGCGATTTCCCTGACCAGTCCCCAGATGAGATATTGGATTCCTGGCCAAATCTTCCCTATCTTGAGTTCAGCAACAAACTGAGCAAGAACAACAAAATCCTGAAGCAGTTTCGCTCATCAGAGAAATAGTGCCATTAATCCAACAAGCTGCCTGCATCAGGAATTGTGGTTAGTTCAGTTATGTTTTATATGTGTCCCTGAAATTGATTTATGAAATATAGTCACGGTACCTAAGGAAAGCCCCCTGCTGTACAGTATACACAAGAACTCAGAACCATGAAGGAGAAAAGATCGGGTGCACGTTTTATACTGCGTTGATAACATTGTTATCTTTGAAGGGAAATTAGACCAGCTGCTGATAACTCAGGGCAACCAGACAGGACAATGTGCAGCACAGCCACTTCCAATCAATACCTTAAAGACACCTCCCTCAAGTCATGCGCTTGGGAGCACATCATCATGTCCTACTGAGTGGCCGATGTTCAAGATGGTGAGTGCAGCGCACAAGATCCCAGACAAGTCTGCCAATGGTACAATTTGTTGCTGTTATTATTTGTTAACATAAGCATCACAAATCTATCTGAAATGCGCGAAATAGATACTTCAAGCCTGTCTCTCTCAATTTCATCCTGTACATTATTGATGAGTGTGACGACTACGGTGGGTGACAATGGGCATCTTTGCCTCCAGTGAGGCTGCCACTGTGCAAAGAGATGTGGAAATCAGAACTTTTTCCCCCAAAGGCAGTGGATGCTGAATCAATTCTATTTAGCATTCGGAGGGACTTGGGTGTCTCGTACACCAGTCACTAAAAGTTAGTTTGCAAGTACAGCAAGCAATTAGGAAGGCTAATGGTATGTTGGCATTCGTTACAAAAGGGTTAGAATATAAGAATAGGGAAGTCCTGTTGCAACTGTATAGGGCCCTGGTGAGACCACACCTGGAATATTGTGTGCAGTTTTGGTCTCCTTATTTAAGAAAGGATGTACTCGCCTTTGAGTGGGTACAAAGTAGATTCACCAGGTTGGTACCTAGGATGAGGGGGATGAGCTATGAGGATAGGTTGAGCAATCTAGCCCAATATTCTCTAGAATATAGAAGAATTAGAGGTGATCGTAAGATTATTAAGGGGCACGACAGAGTAGATAGTGGAAGACTATTTCCCCTGGTTGTAGAAACCAGGGGTTTAAGACTAGGGGTCAAAGTCTTAAAATTAGGGGGTCAGCTCTTTCACACTGTAAAAAAACTCCTTCAATGAGAGGGTTGTGAATTTATGGAATTCTCTACCCCAAAGGGCTGTTGATGCTGAGTCCTTAAACATATTCAAAACTGAGATTGATGGATTTCTTGTGGATAAAGGGATTAAGGGATATGGGGATAAGGTGGGTAGGTGGAGTTAGAATAGAAGATCAGCCATGATTTTATCGAATGGCGGGGCAGGCTCGAGGGACTGAATAGCCTACTCCTGCTCCTAATTCTTACATTCTTATGTTCTTAATTCAAATTTTTAAGACGGCAGTGGATTGATATTTGTTATATCAAGGGATATGGGGCAAGGGCAATGTATTTTGAGTTAAGGTACACATCAGCCATGGCTTGCAGTGCTGAATGGCCGACTCCTGTTGCATGTTCCAATCAGCATTTAGCAACAGGGTTGGTGAAGCTGGAATACACAGCTCAGTAGTGAACACAGGAGTGCAATCACTATGCATTGCACTATGGGGCAGCAGAGAGTTATTTTGTGAGGGTTACTGAAAGGGTTCCCATTGCAATGCAAGAAATGTATTCTAAAACAATCAAACAAAAGCCACCAGAATGACCTAGCTTGTGGTAATTTGTCCTTGAACACCTGTCTTCAGCCTGTATTTGGGGCAGGTGGAACTGGTTTCTCTGCAGCGAGCTCCAGTCACCATCACAGAGGGAGAAGGAGTCACACAACCGCAAGGCAGAGAGAGGGAAGAGAGAGAGAGAGAGTGAGCAGTTGAGCTGCTGATGGTGTGAGTGAGAGGCTGCAGAGACAGGCTACAGTGAGAAGCTACAGAAAGACTGCAGCAGTGATTTCCAAACTGTGGGGCACGCTTCCTTCGGGGGGCGCGTACCGTTGGCTGGGGGGTCACAGAGCTTTAGAGTCTTGAGCCCCCGAGTGCGAGTGGAGCCGAGGACCCGAGTACGAGTGGAGCCAAGGCAGAGCCGAGAACCCGAGTGTGCGGAGCCGAGTGTGAAGATGGGGCAGGTGCACAATGAAAATGTTTCTGAGTTGGGGGGGTTGCCACTATTCAAAGTTTGGAAGCCAGTGGACTACAGTGAGTGGCTACGGACAGATTACAGTGACAGGCTACAGACGGACTACAGTGAGAGGCTACAGACAGTCAGACACTCAGTCAGTCTCTCTTACCTGTTGGAGCCGCAAAGCCGCTGCTGTTTGCCGGATCTGCAGCGCCAGAGACTCGGAGTCGTCAAAGTCTGGAGCTGATCGGGAAATTCTGGCCAAAACATCAGCGTGTTGTGCTACATCTTTCACTGGGAAAGCAGCAAAACATCCAAACAGCAGCAAGAAAACTTGGCAGAAATCTGCAGACAAAGAGAGACCAGAGAGGATTATAAACACCAGCTCCTCCCAACAACCAATCCAAGAAAATTGTTCAAAGAGAATTTGAACAATTCTCATGTTGAGCTGTTTAAACTGTCCGTAATTATCTTACCCCCCGCGCTGCCGAAACACTCTTGCACGCGTACATCACCTCACGGCTGGACTACGGAAATTCTCTCCTAGTCGGCCTCCCCAGTTCCTCCATTCATAGGCTGCAGGCCATCCAAAACTCTGCAGCCCGTGTATTATCCCGCACCCGCCTCCGCGACCACATAACCCCCACCCTCGCCCGTCTCCATTGGCTCCCCATCCTCCAGAGGATCGAGTTTAAGATCCTCGTCATCACCTACAAGGCCTTACACGGCCTTGCCCCATCCTACTTAACCGATCTACCCTCCCCCTACATGCCCATCGGACCCTCCGTTCAACAGGACTTGGCCTGCTCCAAGCCCCCCGCCCGAACAGCCCCACCATCGGAGGCCGGGCCTTCAGTTTCTCCGCTCCCACCTTATGGAATGCCATCCCTCAATCCCTCCGTTTCGTCTCTTCCCTTTCCTCTTTCAAGGCCGGTTTGAAGACTTTCCTCTTCAATCGTGCCTTTTGTTCCTCCCCGAACTCTTTTACCTCCCTTTCGTGTTTCACCCCTTCCCAAACACTCCCCTCCCAGCTCGGGTCACACGCCTCCTGTTCAGCGCCTTGGGACATTCTCCCGACGTGAAAGGCGCTCTATAAATGTAAATTGTTGTTGTTGTTGTTGTCTGTAATGTAAAAGTGTTTGCACACTGGCTCTTATGAGCTAAGGTCTTTGTACTGCAATCTAAAGAGCAGGAACTCAGATTGAATTTCCTGCTTAACCAAGTGAGGACGTAGCTTAATTTCAGCTGGCACTTTTCAAGTGCCCCATGACTATTACTCTAACTGGGAGTTATCCATACTAGACAGAGAATTCCACATATGTATATCTCCAGCACATAGAATATTTCCTGTGTCTGGAATGAGTGTGTACTGTCTCTGGAAGAGCCAAGGATTGGGGACTCTAGACCAGTGTGCACTGGGATATTGCTGGGGTCTAACCAACTAAAAGTGCATAGCTTGCATAGGTAGCACTACTTCGCAAGCTTCTCAATGCTTGTCTAGCTAAGACCACCCTAACCTTAGGAGCTTTGACTTAAATAAAGCGTTAACACATCCAGTGGGGTGCCCTACCAAGTCCTGCTGATGAACCAGGCTGTCATCTGACAACAGCGATGGACGGAGTACCGAGGACCTGATTAGCTCAGGAACTGACCATCATGTCCACCCCAGAGAGTTGATTTAAGGACACTCTACTTACCTCCAGTACCACCCACCCCCCATACCTTTCATCTGACCTCCTGATTTCAGTGCAGTGCAGGTTTGAGCCAAGAACCCATTTGAAATGTGTGACAATTTGCACCAGTGAAGTCCCATATACAAACAACCATGCCAACTAATTAATTTGTAGGATTGCTGGAAGGGAATTCCTTCTATTTTTGAAAACTTTACAACAACAATAACAAATTATACTTGGATAGCACCCATTACTTTGGAAAGATGTCCCAGGGCGCTGGACTGAGCTGATTGTTGGGATCAGCAAGGGTGGAGGGCAGGGGTATTGGGGGTAGAATGGTGGCCAAAGACACGGATAAACACAAAGGTCTTTAGACAGGACTTTGAAGGAAGAGAGGGTTGAGCTGGAGTGATTGTGGGATTAGAGTTCCGGAGTGTGGGGTCACAGATGCTGAATGTCTGACCACCAATGGTCGGGCGGGAAGTGTGGCATACCTAAAGCAGGCTGGTGCCTACCGAGCGGAGGGAGTGGACAGACTGGTATGGTTGGTAGATTGTAGAGGTGGGGGGAGCAAGACCTAGGAGGGTTTTGAACTTGATTCTTTCATACATGGGGAGGCCAGTCAGGCTGGGCAAGGATGGGCGTGATTGGTTCGTGGAGCCTGATGCGGGAGAGGACATGAGTTGCAGAGTTCTTAACGATGAACAGCTTGCGGAAGGAAGACTTGGGAAGTCCATTGGGCAGGCAGTTGGCATAGTCAATAATTAGTTTACAAGCTCATCTGCAAGTTAGCAGTTCTGACAATACAGGACTCTCTGTGCTGTACAAGGGTGTGAACCAGGACATGGAGTTCCAGTCCCTGGGTAGTGCTTGGATCTACAACCTTCTGACTCAGAGTTTAGAGAGCTACCAAATGAGCCAGAGTGAAAACTGTGAGTAACGTATTTGAAAACAAATCAAAAGGGTCAACAGATAGGCTCAAGAACTCGAGACTTAAAATGCAATACAATTTATTGAAATTCATTCCAGTGATTCCAGTAGCAATAATTTATAGGGTATGGAGTGAATACATTATAATAATAGCTCAGGACTCAATAACATTTGATTAATAGGTTATTATTAATATAAATTATTAATTTAACATATTATAAATAGATAATTTCATTATATTATTTTAAATTTCACAAAACTGAACCGAAACTCATTTTCTTGGTTCTGAATATAGAACAACATCATCATCCACCGCAGAAGCAGATTTTATCCAGGAACATGTTTGAACTAAAACGTTCATACAGTGAAGTTGTTGCTGCTATTATTACACAGCTCCAGGGGTCCAATTCATGAATCGAATGGCTCGGACCGTGCTCTCCATGAAGAAAGCTAATTTTCTGAGGATCACGTGAACTCTCACTTGCCGATCCCATTCTGTTTGGGAAGATGTCTCTGGGTTTGAAGTCTCCAGGATACTTTCATCCCACTGAGGAATTCTTCTACGAGTTTTTCTCTTGAAACAAGGAAACACAGAACAATATTTAGCCGTGAATGATAAATACCAATCTAAAAGATTAACACAATAAAATAGATTAAAAGAGCTGTACAGAGTGGACTGTCTGCCCTGAGATGTACATCAGTGTATATCAGTGGTATACAGAAACATTTGAGGGAAAGGTATAAGTAAAAGGTGTGACTTTAATAATAGTACTTAACTGTGTAACTCACAGCACCAAAGAAAATTACAACACTGTAGAATGACCCACTTAAAGAGTGTTTGTCCTTCCAATGAATCCATCTATCCTCACACTAATCCGCTGTCAATGGAATGTGTATAGTACGTTAATCCATAAATAATTGCCCATGTCTGAAACTCCTGAGTTCAAAGATAGATGAATGATCAGTCCTTTGACCATTGTACTGTATTTGGTTAGTGAGTAGGTGAATGTTTTTTTGATTTATCATCTGAATAGAATAGAGTTCTGAAGAGAATGCTTGTGTATAGTAAGTTGTTTCAGCTTGAGCCATTTTGTCACTGATCTTTTACTGCAATGTTTTTCAATGACTAGTCTTTGAAGACTAATGCCAATGTGATTCTCAATGACTGGTGTGCGAGGGATATTGCCAGTCTTTTATAACCCCTCTTCGCTAGTCCACACTAGAGGTCTTTTTAGATTGAATAACTTGACAAGCTAATTTTTCACTAGAATGTTAGCAGGCTTAAAAGGGTTAAGTTACGAGGAAAGGCTGTGTCAATTTGGATTGTATTCCCTTGGGTTTAGAAATTTGAGGGGTGATTTGATTGAAGTATTTAAGATGATAAAGGAATTTGATAGGGTAAATACAGAGAAGCTATTTCCTCTCGTGGGGGAATCCAAATCAAGTGGGTATAGTCTTAAAATTAGAACCAGGCCATTTAAGAGTGAAATCAGGAAGCATTTTTTTCTCTTGAAGAGTGGTAGAAATCTGGAATTCTCTCCCCAAAAAGGCCATGGATGCTAGATCCATCCAGACCTTCAAGAGTTAGGTTGATAGATTTGGTAGGTCATGATACTAAGGGATATGGGGAAAAAGCGGGAAAATTTGTATTGAAAGGTTCAGCTATGATGCAATTAAATAGTGGAACAGGCTCGAAAGGCTGATGCGCTACTCCTGTTCCTATATTCAATGGTCTGACAAATTTTAAGAAGAAACTGAGCAAGTCCCTGATATAGGTTGTGTTCTGTGCAATAATTACCGAGAGTGGCAGTAAGTCAGACAGAATCTTCATGCTGTTCAGCATTACATCCACTTGCTGCTTTTCATCATCGATCCATTGGCTCACAAACGTCAGATGTTTTTTATATTCCTGAAATCCTTTGATAATCTTTGAGAGGCATCTTTCCTGAAAAAAAACGTTTCTTTTCAAAAACAATTCAAGGATTGACATATACAAATGGGCAAATTCTGTTTTTCAAAGAATTATTAATCTCTGAATTATTAAATAAACATGTTTTCACAAACTGTGTGCAAAAGGCAAATTTTGACATTAGCATGATGCTTACATTGTCATTAATGCAATGCCAATCATAATTTGAAAGTCAGTTCATTTTAAGAACTACAAAAATTGGTTATAACATTAAGACTGAATTTATGAATTTTTCAAAAAATTCTATGGATTGTTAAACTTTAAAACAAAATAGATTTCAGTCTAAGATTGATCATTTCAATTGGTAAACAAATGTAATTTGTCTGATTTAACAATTTTTGGAGATGGAGCTATTTTTCACCAGCATGGATACAGCGACAGGTACAGGTCTATGTAACTGTCTCACCTTCTGGAATCTCTTTGGGAAACACTTATCCTCCTTTCTGATCTGAGGCAGGTCCATGGGAGGCAACAGCAACAGAGAGCTCAGATTCCGGTCAGTCAGTGAAAAAAAATCCTGCAACTGGAAGAAAAGTTCACTTTACAAACCTTTCTGTCTTGCCTGACTTAATTGGTAACATCATTCTTGCCTCTAAGTCGAAAGATTGTGGAACTAATCGATCCCCTTGTCAATACTTTAAATTCATAGTCGTAGAGCAGTAGAGTAGTTCCCCAACCACCCCCCACCTCAAATCTATCTATCAGCTCACCAATATTTCTCCAGTTTGGGCTAAAGGAATGTTATGGCTGGAGAGAGCCCCTGCCTGCTCTCTACATTGTGTAAAGAGGCATGAAGTAAAGTGAGTGCAGTCAATGAGCTCAATGAGCTGGAGTTGGATCTCATACCGACACACACACATTACAAGAGACACACTTGCACTTTGCAGTCTTTGACAAAGTCCAGTCAGGAATGTGTGAGGAGAACGTGTCTGAGGAGCTCAGCAGCCCCCAAAGAATATTTTCACCCAAAGCCTATCTGTCTGACACTCTAATGCAGTTCTGAGGAAGTTCTGAATTGGCACAGATACTATCAATTGGATAAGATGAGAAACTGAGGTCCTGTCTATATCTTTAGGTAGATATTGGATGGTAGATCTCCATCCGCACTATTCAAAAAAGGAAATTTCTTCTGGTGCATCGATCAGCAAACCCCCTGATTAAACATTTATCTGGTTGCTCACTTGACTATTTGTAGGGTATTGCTATGTTCAAACTGGCTGAAAACAGTCACTGCACTTTACAGAAAACTCTGTGAAATTATTGGAGATCTTTCAACAGGATTAAGTCCTGTATCAAATATAAGGATTATTACTACAGTATTATTCTTAGATTTCTAGTGACTTCCATAGTTCTTCTCATTAATAGTTAAGGTTTTCAGAGTGTGCTAGTCATTAAATTGTATTAGTTTGCAGTAACACAAATTGATGAAACAACATTTAACATAGTTATTAGTTTATTCTGTTTCTGCTACACTACTGCAGCTTTTCACTAAGGCTGTCTTAATTGTGTCTTAAAGTTTTGTAGTTCAGACTTACCTGTTTTTTGTGCAGTTCAGTGGCAATATTCTGGATATACAGAGCCAGAGATTCCAGATTTCCATCTTCAGAAGGAAAGCTCAATCCAGCATTTCCAGAGAAGTCCACAGAGACTTCCGAGGAGTCAGGCAGCGGGGAAGCGGGGGCTCCAGGCAAGAAGGTTCCCAGGCTCAGCATCAACACCACAGCAACCTGGCAAAGGGCTGGGAAGAAACACATGGAGAGTCAGTCAGTGGCAGCTTTCTGTACAGAAAGACTGGGCTGGAAAGATTAGACATCGGTTGTTAATACGTACATTGTAAAGAGGGCATGGCTGAGAATGTCGTGTGTCTGTCTTCTCTGTCTTCTGTCTGTCTCAGAACTGTCTCTTGTGGTGTCCAAGAAAGTGTTTGGTCTCAGCAGGGCATCGTGGCTATTTATTTTGTCAGGGGCTCGCTCTGAGGCTTTCCCCATGGAAATCCCTTTGAATCGTGGTCTCTATTTCACTGCGTGTATAAAAATATGAACAAGAAAAAATCATACATGGTCCAGACGATAGGCCAGCCCAGCATTACACAGCTGATATTGACAGTTTCCCCAAGATTTCGCCAGGGGGTTGATAAAGAAATTAGTGGAGAAAACTTCCCCATTCAGAGTGAAATTGCTACGATTGTGAAAATTCAACTTAGTCAACATTTGATGAAAGTGATTTAAGGTGGTATTGTATGTAAGAAAGAAATGTAATGTTGTAAGGGTGAGTATGAACGGGATTTTTAATTCGTATATCCCCCTCCATTCAGAATTGGACAATTCAGTCAGGCATCCTGTCTTCCTTAATAGTGGAATAAGTTGTTTCCTTCAAATGACTCCTGTAAGAAACTGAAAGAAACTGTAAGAAGCATGTTCCTTTTCTGGTAATTCTAGTGCGATGATTTTAAGAGCTATATCTCTTCAGCCTTGAAAAGGGACATCTCCGAAGGGGTACTTTTGAAGGTATATTCTATACTAAATGAGATTGAGCGAGCAAATCTAGTGTAATTGTTTCAGATGTGCGAACGTAACAAGATGAGAAGGCAAAGGTTCAGGTTTATGAAGGGAATTATTTCCTTACACAGAGGTAACATCTGGAAGGGATACTAGGAAGGGTTGTTGAGGTTACTACATTAGACATATTTCACAATCAGTTTCCTGCTGCAATGGGAAGATGGTAGATAGTTCTGGAACGATCAGGTTAAATGACCGAAGGGCCCTTATAATAATAATGTTTGCATTTGATAAATCGTCATGTTTAGTCATGTTAGCCCGTACAATTGTTAGTGAGTTAATACTAATAATCATAATCCTTGCACTTGATATAGCACTTTTCACATTTTCTAAACATCTCAAAGCGCTTCACAGATTATACTGTAACATGAATTGACCGTATATAAGTGGGCGAAATGTGGCAGCCAATTGCGCACAGCAGTATCCCATAAAGAATCGTGGATTGAAATGAACAATTTTTTGAGGGATTATTATCAGGCATGTGGAGTAAGGAAATTTGCCCAAGGTTTCGCCCTGTCTGGAATCGAACCAAGGTCTCTTGCTTGTAAGGCAAGTGCTACATCCACTGAGCTACCGTACTCCACAGGAGTTGAAGTGAATTGGAGGTTGACTGAGGATGCTCAGGTCATTCGTCTTGATGGAAAGGAATATACAATATCTGAAAGAAGAAGCTTCACCTAATTGAGAATTGGGTGGATGGGCACAATAACAACAACAAAATTACATTTATATAGCGTCTTTCACATTGTGAGGACGTCCCAAGCAGATTTTACTTGAGATTAAGCATTCGGAACCTATGTTTTCCCTGAAGCATTCAGAACCTATGTTTTGTTTATTTGTACAGAGGGAAGAAGCCACTCAGTTGAAACAGGTTAAATGGTTTGCCATGAAATACACTGATTGGATTTGGATTCTTATGTAGATATATCCACAGCTTACAGTGAGCAAAATGAAATGGACCACTTGTCCAAACAAAAAGTTTACACACAACAATTCGCTGTCTAAAATGTGTTGTTGACTCCAAACTAAATTCAGCAGTGAAATGAGCTTTGAAGTTGAATGTTTGATGAATATTTGGCATTTAGCACAACTGTTTGTGGGATACTGCTGCGCACAATTGGATGTTGCATTTTGTCCAAAATATACTACAGTCAATCCACTTTACAATGTATTGTGTGAAGCGCTTTGAGCTGTTTCAACAAAGTGATAAAAAGCTATATCAAATGCAAGGATTATTATTATATCACAGGGAATATTTTTTATAGATAAATGTTTCTTCAGGTCATGCATCCTTCATTGTAAATAGTTTGTGCTGCTATGAAGCCATTTTGATGGAGATGAGAGATCATTGGAAGAGAGAACCTACAACAACAATAAAATTACATTTATAGAGCACCTTTCATGTTGGGAGGACGTCCCCAGGCACTGGGATCCAACCTAAGGATGGAAGCCACATGAAGAGGGAGTCCTTCTCTCGCCTGAGGCCTTTTCCATGTGCTAATTTCTTAAATTCTATCTGAGTAACCCCGAGGAGTCAATATCAGCTTAGCTTTGACTCTGGAAAGCTATAAGGAGGATCTATAAGATTTTGTTTTCCATTGCAAGAGGTCATTGAAGTAGAGCAGTAGGGATGAATTTCAGTGAGACGTGATTATCCTCAATTACTGAATGAGTGTAAATGCAACAGGAATTTAAGCAATCTGCTGTAATTGTTGCATTAGCTTGCTTAATCATACAAATACGCCATAAAATCTTTCTATTCTCGTCTTATAGGCAGTTTCTGCTTATGTCACTGAAACCAATTATTAATGCTTGTGATTCATGTAACAATTATCTAACAATGATTCTTGCCCTCTTACCAGAGTGTTGGTGAGTCCATACAAAGAGGCGAAAATATAAGAGATCCACTATCAGATCTAAAAGAAGGCTTAGGAGAAAATACTGTACAGATAGGATGGTGAGAATGTGGAACTCACTGGCAGAAGATGAGGTTGAGAAGCTGAGAAAGTGTCAATAACAACAACAAAATGACACTTGTATAGCACCGTTTACATCAGGAGGACATCCCAAGGCGCTGGACAGTCACTGCTTCAGACCTGAGCTGAGGACAGGGGTAGGGAGGGTCATGCATCCTTCGTTGTAAATAGTTGGTGCTGCTATGATGCCATTTTGATCACACTTATAGATTCATAGATTTAGATTCATAGAATTTTACGGCACAAAAGGAGGCCATTCGGCCCATCTAGTCTGTGCCGGCTCTTTGAAAAGAGCGATTCAATCCCACTGCCCTTCCCGCTCCCCATAGCCTAATAGACCTGTTCTCCCTAAATAAAGATCTAATTCCCTTTTAAAAGTTGTTATCGAATCAGCCTCCACCACCTTTTCAGGCAATGCATTCCAGATTCGAACAACTCGCTGAGTGAAAAAATCTATAAGTGTGATCAAAATGGCATCATAGCAGCACCAACTATTTACAACTTGTATAGCATCTTTCACATCAGGACGATGTCCCAAGGCGCTAGCCAGTCTTTGTTTCAGACCCGAACTGGGGTCGAGGACTTACATTAAATTTAATTGTAAATCAATACATTTACAACATCTTACATTTACATAACACCCTACACGCCGGATGGTGTCTCGGTGAAACTCGATGCACACACTAGAGAGAAATGAATTGAGGGATACAGGGGGAATCTAAGGAGAGGGACTGGAGGCTGATGTGTACAATAAAGACCAGTTGAGACATACTGTGTCAGTGGTGTAGATTCTGTGTAATTCTATATAATACACTTGAGCTCCTCATTTCAGATTACAACTTGTGGTACACCTAATGAATGTCCAAAATGCTGTATCAATCTTTAAAAGGTTATATATATATCAGTTCAAAATTAAGAATGTACTTCTTATCTATGGAACAACAGTTATGCATACAATGAAAGTGGGTGATTCGGTAGTTACGAAAATAAATGATAGGAAAACGGATTCAAAACCTACGGCTATATTTAAGAAGTTACCAAATTCTGGTACTCTTTGAAATGCTATGTTAATAGAGTAAATCTGGACCCAGACAGAATTGCACCACTATGATTCCAAATGAATATGGCAGCAAATAATTCAGTTTTGAGGGACAGAATTTTATGTTTAATCTATTAAACGCCATTTGGAAAAAAGGAATTTCTCTAAATTGCCCCCGTTCCATTCACCCATTTCTGCATAGTGTTCCTGGGTTCAAGGTACTGCTGTTTATTTCATTTGTCTCTTTAATTAATTTATTGCTTTACATGTAGAATTATTTGATTTGGTGAAAACTGTGACAGTGTCTAATATTTAATATTTTTGTCAAGAACACCATAATGTGGGTTCTGCCAAATCACATCTTTACACAAATTGAGGGAGGCTGAAAACCAAACTATCTTCACTACCATATACTGGCTGCTAATCCAAATGTTTTCGATATTCTTAAATACATGCTACCCAATGGCTATAAGGAATAACTATTGCTTTCAACTTGAAGTGTAAGCATCCAGGATGCTACATGTCGTAGTTACTCCCAACAGACCAAACTTAACCATTTTTTTGATTAAAAGACAAAAAGTGTTTTGAAAATGTAATAAAATTACCATGACCTCAAGAGAATTCTTGGGGGAACCAGTGGGAGGATGTACAAATTCTTTAGAGAAATTCCTCTTTTTAAAATGTGGTTTAATGCAGATGTTAAGTAATAGGAGTCAAAGACCCACAAAGGAGGGGGCTGCATGAGGACTCCCCTCCTCTCCAAATTACACATTAAGAAATAAATTTTGTGCTTTGATTTTATTTTTGCAAAATGTGATGTATATTACAAGGAGACCTAATAGAGGTTTTCAAGATCATGAGGGGATTCAACAGAGTAAACAGGGAAAAACTGTTTCCACTAGTGGGTGTGTCAGTGACTCGTGGTCACAGATTTAAAATAGTTTCTAAATGAAGCAGAGGGGACATGAGGAGAAATGTTTTTACTCAGCGAGTTGTTCGAATCTGGAATGCATTGCCTGAAAAGGTGTGGGAGTGGGGAGTGGGATTGAATTGCTCTTTTCAAAGAGCCGGCACAGACTCGATGGGCCGAATGGCCTCCTTTTGTGCCATAAGATTCTATGATTCTATCATAACCCAGTGTATTTCGATCCCAGGGTGGTTGGAGCTGTTGAAGTCCCCTTATTGAATTAATCACTCTAATACCGACGAGTTTAAATCATAAAATGTCTGTATTCTTTTAGCTAAAGAATTTTGGGCTTTCCGAGGCCCTGGAATGAGTCGATGCGTCCCAGTTTTGCTCTTTTCTTTCTCACTGTTCCTTTTTGAACCCATCCAATCTGGCTTCCATGCTGCCCACAACTCAGAAACAGACCTGGCTAAAGTCTCTAATGACATTCTAAACATCTGCGATCGTGGCTCTCGCTGCCTTCTTATCCTCCTTGAGTTCTCTACTGTCTTCAACTTTGTTGACTATTCAATCCTTCTACACTGTCCTCCTAGCTCAATCTACGCAGACCTGCCCTTGCATGGTTCAAATCTTACCTCTCTGTGGATGACACCCAACTCTATCTTTCTGCCTTTGCTTCGATTCCAGGACCACTGCTGTCCTGACAAACTCCCTGTCAGACATCAAGTCCTGTTTGAGAGCTAACTTTCTACAGTAGAATGTCAGTAAGACAGAGACCCTCCTGATTGGCTTACACCAGCACTTCCACACTTCAAGCACTGGCAGCATCAACTTCCATGGATGCACTCCACCTCACCAAGCCAGTCAGGAACCCAGTTGTTTTGTTCAATCCTTAACTGTCTTTTCTCCCTCACATCCATGCCATGACCCACTTTGCCTTCTCTCACCACTGCAACATTGCCCAATTCCACCACTACCTCATCTCTCAGACCGCTGAAACTCTGCTTCATGCCTTCATCACATCCAGACTTGAATATGCCAATACCCTACTTGTTGGCCTCCCCAACTCCTCCCTCCATAGGCTGCTGATCATCCAGAATGCTGCAGCCCAAATTATCTCCCACACCATGCTCCATGACCCTATCACACCCATTCTCGCCCGACTCCACTGGCTTCCCTTCACACAGAGGATTTAATTCAAGATCTTGGTCCTCACCTTTAAAGGCCTCCATGACCTTGCCCCATCCTACCTCTGCGACCTTCTAACCCCTACCAACCTGTCTGCTCCCTCTGCTCAGCAGGCTCTGAACTGCTCCATGTCACCTGACCCACCCCACCATCGGTGGGCGAGCTTTCAGTCACTCTGGCCCAACCTTTGGAATTCCATCCAGCAATCCCTCTGCCTTGACCCTTCTCTAGCCTCTTCAAGTTCCGTCTCAAGACCCTCCTCTTCGACCATGCCGTCAGTCACCACACTTCCCCTCCCTTCCCTCCACACTTCCCGTTCCCGATCCTAGCTTGGGTCCGAAACACTGGCTGTCCAGGACCTTGGGACGTCCTCCCGACGTGAAAGCCACTATACAGATGTAATTTTGTTGTTGTTGTAAAGGCTGTTCTCAGTTTCCACAGTAAAATGCTGTATCATATATAGTGTAATGTAACTTTATTATATTTACAATGGCTACACAACTGGCTGCCTGGAATAACCCAGAGAATGGTGGTACAGAGAATGTCATCAGACTGGGAAGATGTTACCAACAACAACAACAAAATTACATTTGTATAGCACCTGGAATGCATTGCCTGAAAAAGTGGTGGAGGCTGATTCGATAACAACTATTAAAAGAGGTAGACATTTATTTGGGGAGGACGGGTTTGCTTGGTTATGGGGAGAGAGCTGGGGAGTGGGATTGAATTGCTCTTTTTAAAGAGCGATGGGCCAAATGGCCTCCTTTTGTGCTGTAAGATTCTATGATTCAATTATTCTTTTACATCACGAGGACGTCCCTTACCAAGGGAGTTCCGCAAGGGTCTGTTTTGGGACCTCCTTTGTTTAATATTTTTTAAAATGATCTGGAACTAGGAGTCGCAAGTCCAGTGGCTAAATTTGCAGATGACACCAAGCTAATGAAGGTGGTGATTGCGAAACTGAACAGGATAGGTTACAGGAGGATTTGAATACACTGAAGAATGAATTAATAATAATAATCCTTGCATTTGATATAGTGCTTTTCACATTTTATCAACGTCCCAAAGCGCTTCACAGAATATACTGTAAAGTGAATTGACTGTATATATTTGTGGGCGAACCGTGGCAGCCAATTCGAATCCAGGCAGGTCAGTCCTGTTTGTGGGGCACAGCTGTGTGCAATTGGCTGCTGTGTTTCACCACAAATGTTAGGAGCTCCTGTGGTTCAGTGGTTAGAGCACTAACCACTCTAACCGTCGTGGATTGAAATGACCAATTTTATTATTGTGGATTTTTTGGACGGATTATTATCAGGTGTGTGGAGTAAGGAAACTTGCCCATGGTTTCGCCCTGACCTGCCTGGATTCGAACACAGGTCTCCCCAGCTTGCAAGACAAGTGCTCTAACCACTAAGAAAAAGGATTTTGGAAAAATCAAGAAAGATACAGGGGAGTGCAACCAAAATGGTTGAAGCAATGGAGGGACTGGAATATGAATCCCACCCAACTTGACTAAATCAATTGTACATATTCATGCTGCAAAAGATAGGATTGAAAGGTGACATAATTGCTGCCTTCAAGATTCTAAAGGCGCTATACAATGTAAATCATGATAGGCTGTTTTCACTTGTTCAGAATAGTAAACCAGAAGAAACGGCCTGTGTTTGAAAGGGGTAAATTCAGAACAATCTAAGCAAACACTATTTCAGTGAGCGATTAATGAACCTGTGTAACAGGCTTCCTCGGGAAATGGTTGAAGCAGGAAGTTGAGTCTTTCAAACACGGATGAGATAGTTTTCTTTAAGGAAATAACGTCGTACTGCACATACATAGTTAGTTAGGGACATATGTGCAGGCAACCATCAGGAAGGTGGAAGACAAACTAGATGGACCGTGGTCTTTTTTCTTCTAGTATTTCTAATGTTCTTTTATTTATTATATAAATATATATATGATATATATAGTGGAACATAAATCAGATTGTACAGTATATCTAAATCTAAATGTTCAGTTTTGAGAGTAGGTTTAGCTCAAGATTATGGATTTACTAAATAACAGTGCTTGCTTTTGATACAGAAGCTTCATATGATTCACTGTAAGGTGTATTTAACATTTTTGTAAGGCACGGTGAACTAATTTTTTTTAAGAATGAAAGCAAACCGTCCTTTACTATAACTTTTGAAGGAGTTCCTTCTCAGATACCCATCAATTCCAATGGTTGTGGTTGCTCTTACGATAATTTTTGCAGAGAGATTACAAATGCAACTTCCTCTTTTATGTCATTTTAACAATTAGCCGACAATGGTTTACAAATAAAGTAGACAGAAATATTTAATGTTTGTGCCTGAAATGCAAATTGAAATGAAATGTGGGCAGCAGTATTTGGCCGTGAGTCAGGTGCGGTACTAATGAATGATCTGTTACACGATCGGGAATTTCTACATACGTTCTGAAACATTGCTGTCAACTATGGTCAGTAACTGTAAGATGATTGGGCAACAGAGTCCATGCATTTCTCATGCTGTCAAGGAACTTTACTGGAACACAAACAGGATGACTAAGTCACATGAAGTGATGCAGGAAGCAGCATTGTGAATGATTCAGACCAGCACTAACCGTTCTCTTAAAGAGATTTTGGTACAGGTTTCTTTCTCTTCTTATTTTCAGATTTTTCCTTTCTATTTTAAGTTTGAGGATTGGGTTGCAATCAGAGACGTCACGATTTAATGCAAATACCTCTCCCTGTCTGTCCCAACTTCCTGTGATTCATGGGAGGATCTATAATTGTACAAAATCTGGAGTTTCGTTTGAGGAAACACAAGCTTTCATCACATTATCATATTGACAGGCAGAATCTGTCCCATTACACATTCCTAGTTTTTGTTGAGCTCCTTTTTGTTTCAGTTTATATTTTGGACACAAATATTAAAATATTAAATATTTTTCTTCTATCTGCTCTGTTCTATCTTCTATCTTGCAAATTACCTACATTTTTCTCACATATAACAACAACAACAAAATTACATTTATATAGTGCCTTTCATGTCAGGAGGACGTCCCAAGGTGCTTGACAGGTTACTGCTTCAGACCCAAACTAAGGACGGGTGGGGAGGTGGGGAGGAGATGCTGATGGGACCATCAAAGAGGAGAATCTCGAGGCGAGACTTGAAGGGGGCCAGGGAGGGTGTGAGGCGGAGGCACTTCAGGATGGAGTTTGAGAAGTTGGGGGCAGAGTGACTGAAGGCTCGCCCGCCAATGGTTGGGTGGGTGGGTCTGCTGAGTGGAGGGGGAGGGCAGGTTGGTATGGGGATAGGAGGTCACAGATGTAGGGTGGGGCAAGATTGTGGAGGGCTTTATATGTGAGGACCAGGATCTCGAATAGGATCCTATGGATGATGGGGAGCCAATGGAGTCGGGCAAGGATGGGGGAGATGGGGTCACGGAGTTTAGAACTGTAAAGGACATGGGCCACAGAGTTTTGGATTAACTGCAGCCTGTGGAGGGAGGAATTGGGGAGGCCGACCAACAAGACATTTGCTTAATCGAGCCGGAATGTAATGAAGGCGTGGATGAGGGTTTCAGCAGCTTTAGGGGTGAGGTAATGGCGGAGTCGGGAAATGTTGCGGAGGTGGGGAAAGACAGAGCAGGTCATTGCTTTGATGTGAGGGAGGAAAGACAGTTGAGGGTCGAACAAGACACCTAGGTTCCTGACTGGCTTGGTGAGGTTGAGTGTGCAACCATGGAGGTTGATGCAGCCAACGCCTGATACAAAGAGGCGTTGGCGTGAGCCAATCGGTAGGGCCTTGGTTTTGTTGACATTCAACTGTAGAAAGTTAGCTCTCATCCAGGACTTGGTGTCTGACAGACAGTCTGTCAGGACAGTGGTAGTACTAGTATTGAGGGTAGAGGCAGAGAGATACAGTTGGGTGTCATCTGCGTTTCGCCAACAAATATACAGTCGATTTTTCCTGTTCTTCTTCGTCCTGCCCCAACCTCTCTCCCTCTGCTCTTGTCCCTACCTAATTTACAGCGTCTTGGGACGTCCTCTCGATGTGAAAGGCGCTAAATAAATGTAAGTTTCGATTGATTGATTGATTGATTGATTGATCCACATTCACCTGGAAGTTAACTGCATGCCTCTGGATGATGTCACCTAGTGGGAGCATGTATAAGTTGAAAAGTAAGGGGCCAAGGACAAAACCCTGGGACACCACAGGTAACAGTGCGGGGGTGGGGGGGGCAGAAGGGAAACCGTTGGTGGCGACAAAATGTAGGTGATGAGAGAGGTAGGAATTGAACCAGGCAAGGGCAGATCTATGGAGATTGAGGAGGGAGGAGAGGCGGTGTAGGAGGATGGAATGGTCGACAGTGTTGAATGCGGCGGAGAGGTCAGGGAGGACAAGGAGGTAGGAGGTAGAGAGAGCCCTGGTCACACATGTTAAGAATGTCGTTAGAGACTTTAACCAGGGCTGTCTCTGGGCTATCTCATAACATCCTAATATTGTGTCAGACTGATTCAGTTGGTAGCACTTCTGCCTCTAAGTCAGAAGATTGTGAGATCCAGTCTCGTGTTGGGACTTTGAACTCACAGTCTAGGCTGACTCCAGTATAGGGTTACATTGTTGGAGGTGCCGCCTTTTGGGTGAAACATGAAACTGAGATCCGGTCTATCTGTTCAGACGCAAATGAAAGATTTATGGCACTAATTGAAAAGAGAAGTGAGATTCTCCTATTGACTTGGCCAAAAATCACTCGGTTAAGAATAAAAATAATTCACTGCCTGGATATGTGGTATTCCAAATTGGTCATCACGTTCACCTACAAGTACACAGTTACTACACTTCACAGCAAATACTGTGAAGTGCTTTGAGAGATCCTTCTGAAATGAGTGCTGTTATAATAATAATTATGATAATATTACCATAAATTGAAGTCCTTCTCCCTCCTTTGGCTTGATTGTCTGTAGCAAACTGCAAATGTTAGTCTATTCTGATTTTCAGCTCAGTTCTAAGGAATATCTTCCTTTATCTCCCCTCCACAGGGTGGATAGGAGTAACCATGGGTCCCTTACATTTTTTGAAACCCACTCCACCTTTCAAAAAAATTCCAATCCCTCCTTTCTTTCCAGTATAACCTGTATCTTTGTACATTTTATTCAATTATCAATTGTGGGTCAAACCAAGGTAATTTAATAACTATAAATGAGATCTTGCAGCATTAAAACCCAGTTTATATAGTACTGCCCTTTCCACTGCCATTCGCCAGTATACATACAGCCAAGTAGAGTAGTTTTGTCAGATCAATTTTCTCCACTGCTGCATAAGTAGCTTAAGAGTATCAGCTCTTTCATAACATTGAGATTCTACAGCTCCTTAAATCACATTGCACCACCAGTGGCATTAGCGGGTGTGTTTAATTGACATAAGGAGTGCTCTGCACTGTTCAGTGAGAGGTTGGAGAACTTACTGAACTCCTTGTGCTTCCTATAATGTAAGCCTGGCAACATAAACCTAATCTTTCACAAGATCGTGTGACTCTTTCGTTTCTCCTGAAGACAAGAACATTAACGAGGAAAACATGTAGAAGTTATACTAAAAAAAACTGCTCCTGTTAGATTTGTCTGCAGTACAAGTGAAAACTGGCAGGAAATCCGTGACTCATCTGTAGTGAAAGGTGAATCTACTCTGAGTTGCCCTGGAAGTCACTATGTTTGTACTTGCAAGTATAATGCACGTGTCTGCAAAAGAGAAAACTTGCAAGCATTAATATATTATTATCATCTACAGTCAATTCACTTTTACAGTATATTCTGTGAAACACTTTGAGACGTCTAGAAGCTGTGAAAAGCACTATATCAAATGCAAGGATTGTTATTATATTATTATCTTTGGTTTTACCGGATTGTACCATGTGTTTCATCCAAGTTAGCAAACTCGCAGCTGCCTTTTACAATCCTTTCACCTGGTGTGTGATTGCCATTTGTTAAACTTGTGTGATTGTCAGAAAGAATGCAGTGTATGTGTATATATGTGTGGGTGTGTGGTCAGCTGTTTGAAACACAGAGGGTGGTCATTGATCAGACTTCACTTGCCCATTGCAAACCATACCCTGTGCTACAATTGCCATTTGTAAATGCAAGTGTCTGTTTTAGGAGACCGGTGTTTGCAGATGTGTGGGAATGAATAGACAGTCACACCATTACTTAAAACGCGATGCATTTGAAATGGATGGGCTGTGATGGATTTTATTTGCAAAGAAAAAGTAGAAAGGTCCATAAAATAAATGAATGAATAAAATAATGTTAATACACCTTGCATTTGATATAGCTCTTTTCACCTCTTCATGACGTCTCAAAGCAATTCACAGAATATACTGTAAAGTGAATTGGCTGTATATCTTGTGGGCGAAGCATGGAAGTCAATTGTGCACAAACACTCATGGATTGAATGACCAAATTTTTTTTTTCTTGAGTGATTATTATCAGGCATGTGGAGTAAGGAGTCTGGTGAGGACTGGGGTAGTGACTCCAAATACTGTATGTGTAAACCATTACTTCACTTGTCTCTCCAAATCTAAACACTAAATCACTTTGTGCTTGATAAATAATGCTTGCATTTGATATAATGCTTTTCACATCTTCTAGATGTGTCAAAGTGCTTCACAGAATATATGGTAAAGTGAATTGACTGTTTAATTGTAGGTGAAATGTGGCAGCCAATTGTGCACAGCAGTGTCCCACAAACAGTCTTGGATTGAAATGACCAATTTAATATATACAGTAGAAGCCCGTTTATCCGGCACCCCCGGGACCTGGCCAATGCCGGTTAAAGCGACTGCTGGATATTCGGGCGGCCCGAGGTCAAAAACCCACTACAAAAAAATTAAAGTTGTTTTAACACACACCATACGCACCAGACTAAGTAATAACAGACAGTGGTGGAGTGGTGTGTTGGTGCTTGTTGTTGGGGCTGCTCTCTTGTGCTTCTCACCTATACTGATTGAGGCTTGTGGTCACGCAATTCTTTTTTGAGTGGAGGGCGATTTTAAAGTTGTGCGATTTTACTAGCTGCGAGTTGATAGCCCTAGACTCTACTAGCAGCAAACCGAAATACTGCACCTGTGCAACAATGTGGGTTATCGGCTAGCGTTATTGGTTTGTCACTAGTATGACTTTGAAGTCATACACACTCTGTTTTTTTCACCCGCTTGGCGTGCTCCATTTTGGGGAGAATTGCTGGACTGTAAACCTCAACCACAGCATCATGGCTTCAATCGCAGCATCTATCAGCGGGGATGGGGGTCGCAGGAGAGTGGTTTTGATGGTGAGTGCCAATACAATATTCTGTTATGTTATTATTTATGTTATTTTTGCATTTACAAATGCTCCACTGCTATTGATCCGGATAAGTTCCGGTTTATTGAATGGGGACTTTCTTTTGGCATGCTGGTTATACGGAAGAGAACACAATGTCTCTCTCTTCACTATTAGAAATAAATTGCTGCAAGCTACAGTTGAACTTCATACAGTAATAATCTTACACAATGGCAGCACTGGACACAGAATCTGCGCTGTATACAGTAATATTGTGATGTGTAGTGTTCCGACTCCATCTAGTGGCTACAGATCATTGGTGCATAAATACAGTTCTGTACAGTTTTTCTGTCGTTCCAGGAGTTTCCTTCTAGACACACATAATGAGAGACACTATTGCATAAGAACAACATAAGAATCTACATCTGACTAACTTGGGCAAGAGAACTCGATAGATGTTTGTGGTGCCCTCCAGTGTTAAAACAACTTGCATTTATGTAGACAAAACACAAAATACTACAGATGCTGGGAATCTGAAACAAAAACAGAAGTTGCTGGGGAAACTCAGCAGGTCAGGCAGCATCCATGGAGAAAGGAAAAAGTGTCAACGTTTCGGGTCTACAACCCTTTGTCAGAACTGGGGCTTGTTTGGAGGGAGAGGTTTCTTAAGGACGTTAAAGGGGGAGAGGCAGGACATGGAAGACATAGGAGACAAAGAAGACAAAGGAAAATGAAAAAATAGTGTGTTCATTGATGGTTTGAATATGTGGAAAGGGCGGGGGAAGCTCCTATGGCCTGAAATGGCTGAAATCAATGTTGAGTCCAGACGGTTGTAGTGTCCCCAGTAGATTGTTACATCCCATTTAGACATTTCCAAGCTGGTCTCCCAAACTCCACAAACGGCAGTTCAACCAAAACACCCCTGACCAAACTTAGCAAATCAATCCTCAACCAACACCAACATTCACATACCAATCCCAATCCTCGCCAGGCTATACTGGCTCCCTGTCTTCCAACAAACAGATGTGAAGGTACCCAGATTCACCTACTATCCATTCCCTAGCACCTCATTATCTCTCTGATCTTCTCCTACCTTAATATCCATGCCCTTTTGTTCAGCTAACTCAAGCTTGGTTTGCTCTTCCTGCTCTCTCTCTCTGCAACATCATGGATAGCCAAGCCTTCAATTCCTTCATCTCTAAATCCTAACCTCTACTCGTCTCCCACACCCTCTATTTCTGTCTTTAAATTCCACCTCAAATCCTATCTCTTTTAACCTGCCTGTGGCCACTTCCCCACCCCGCACCACTTGCTTTGAGTCCAGCCCTCTCCTTGTATAGCAGTCTGAGATGTTACGTAAATGAAGCAAACTATATTAATGAAACCTACTGTCATTATTAATGTGTGATCCATGACAGTGAGTGTTTGTAGGTTATTTGGCTGCAGGTGGCGTGATAGTACATCCTTATCCAGTTGTCACCAAGATGTCCACACATCTACATTATCCAGCAGATGTCTATAATTTTACTAATAATACAGTAATAAATAGATTAATAATAGAAAACTACAGATGTTGGTCCTAATCTTTAAAGCTCTCCACGCTCCATCCTTCCTCCGCAACCTATTAAAACTTCACTAACCTGTCCGTTCCCTCCACTCTGCAGGCACTGGCTTGTTCCATATGCCAGGTGAACTACTCCACTGTCAACAATTGGGCCTTCAGCTTTTCTTCCTCCGACCTCTGGAGGTCCATCCTGAAGTCCCTTCATCTCATTGCCCTCCCTTGTCTTCTTCAACAACAAAATTACATTTGTATAGCGCCTTTCAGGAGGACGTCCTAAGGTGCTGGACAGGTTACTGCGTCAGACCCAAGCTAAGGATGGGGGGAAGGGGGGGGGGGAGGAGTCGCCGATGGGACCATCGAAGAGGTGAGTCTTGAGGCGAGACTTGAAGGAGGCCAGGGAGGGTGCGAGGCGGAGGGACATTGGGATGGAATTCCAGAGGTTGGGGGCAGAGTGACTGAAGGCTCGCTCGCCAAAGGTTGGGCAGGTGGGTCGGGGACATGGAGCAGGCAAGAGTCTGCTGAGTGGAGGGGGCAGGCAGGTTGGTAAGGGGATAGGAGGTCATGGATGTAGGGGTGGTTAGGTTGTGGAGGGCTTTATATGTGAGGACCAGGATCTTGAATTGGATCCTCTGAATGATTGGGAGCCAATGGAGTCGGGCAAGGATGGGGGAGATGGGGTCATGAAATTTGGATTGGTAGAGGACACGGGCTGCAGAGTTTTGGATTAACTGCAGCCTGTGGAGGGAGGAATCGGGGAGGCCGACCAGCAAGGCATTTGCATAATCGAGCCGGGATGTAATGAAGGTAGGGTTGAGGGTTTCAGCAGCTTTAGGGGTGAGTTAATGACGGAGTCGGGAAATGTTGCGGAGGTGGGGAAAGGCAGAGCGAGTCATTGCTTGGATGAGAGGGAGGAAAGACAGTTGAGGTTCGAACATGATACCTAGGTTCCTGACTGGCTTGGTGAGGTTGAATATGCAACCATGGAGGTTGACGCAGCCAGCGCCTGATGCAAGGAGGCGTTGGCGCGAGCCAATCAGTAGGGCCTCGGTCTTACTGACTTTCAACTGTAGGAAGTTAACTTTCATCCAGGACTTGATGTCTGACAGACAGTCTGTCAGGACAGTGGTAGTCCTAGAGTCGAGGGTAGAGGCAGAGAGATAGAGTTGGGTGTCATCCGGATACATGTGGAAGTTAACCCCATGCCTGCGGATGATGTCACTCTATCTCAAGACCTACCTTTCTGACCATGCCCTCGGTCATCCCTCTTTCAATCCCACCTTGCCCTCCACCCCACTTTGATTCGAATTTGGAGCTCAGGCGCAAACCACTCACTTTCCAATGCCTTGGGATTTCCTCCCAAAGGCATTATATAAATGTAATTTGTTGTTGTTTAAAGGACCATATGAAAAAAAAGAGATGCTGATGGTAAGAAATTACTGATGCCCTGAAATTTGCCAATATTATTGTTTTGTTTCCATTCATGTTGTTGAAAGATTATTTCAGAAACTATCAGAAATTACAGAATGTAAATACGGTTCCATCTGCTCCGGTCAAATGTAAATTAGTAACTGTGAATATTAAATATACTTCTCAGAGGATGATGCTTCAAATACTTTTTATTTACTTATATCCATGATTAATATCTTCAATAAAAATATATAAATTATTAAAATAAATAATAACACCATTTACAGAAAATATATAAATAAACCAGTACAGTTCATATTAAATAAATAAAAGTACTGTTGAAATAAATACTAGGGAGAAAATATAGAGCTACAGTTTTTCTCTACACATTATTGCGTTAATTCAACATAGTTTCTACACCGAATTACAAGAACAGAATAATAAGTGTGCGGTGGTGGGGAGGGGAATGTACTATTCCCCCTTATTATTCTGAGGCACATTATGATTATTACGTCATCTACTGCTCTGCCCATCGCACTCCCACCCACAACTGTTTGATGCAGAGGGAATGACAGTTCACAGTGGTTTGGAGCACAGCTCACATAACCATCTCTAGAAGGGTGCTTCTAGATGCAATTCAATGTGCATTGCTGTAGCATAACGTTTAAACTGAAATACTTGAAATTAAGTCTACTTGATTGGCTCTAACATTATTAGAGCACAGACCCTTTCATATCCTCAATACTGTACTTAACTTGCCATCAGTGCCAGCTAGAGGAACTCTGTACATCCAATATAAGTTCAGATGTGGAGAGTTTTCCTTTATTAAGACATAAAAAACCCTGCAGCATGTATCATAATGAATTGGCACTTGCAATATAACTCCCACATAATATTTCACATAGTTCACTATTACAAACATTTGTTTTGTAAGCAACCAAAATAATACAATAGTGTAGTGTATAAATATTGCATCACTTATCAAATTTCAAACACTGAAATAAATACAAAATAATAAAAAATGAATATCAAAATTACCCCAAAAAACTGCAAACTTTGGCTGTGATAAAAAAAAGTGCATTGTTTCAGTAGCTCAGTGCATTGCACTTAGACAGCTTTGTTCTGTGAACAGAACAACATTTGTTTACTTAGAGTGCAATTTTTTTCTCAGATGTTCTGAAATATTAAATATAAATACATTTAATATAAATACATTTAGATAATTACCTCCTTTTCTCACAGATATTACAAACCAAGGGCCAGAAAATACTCAAATTATTAAAATAAATAACACAATTTCCAGAAAATATGAAGTTTTCTAAAATCTGAACTCCAAATACAGTTTGTCCAAGTGAATTTATATCTTTCCAGTAGGTGACTATGTAAACTGGACCACCTTAAGAGTTGTATGCAGACCAATGGATGGCCCAAGAATGCTTAGGAGATGGTTACTACTCTTATTCAACAGGTGGTGACAGGAAACCTTTTTTTTAAACAACATACAAAACAATAAAACATCTGTACCAATATTAACAAGTATAGTTGTGCATAGGTTTGAAAATCCAATCAGTTCTCCTGTATATAGTATAAATTTGTCATAATTTAAGATGATATAGAATTGTGGAAACGTCTTAAATTCATCCTTAATTTGGAAGCCAGTTTTATTTAAGGACTGCAGAAAACTGGCTTCCGAATGAAGTCTGAATTTAAGATTTTTTTCCCCACAATTTCGCACTTAAAGTTTAGGACAGAATCATTTATTGGGTGAACTATCAGATGGAATTTCAGACCTTGCAAAACCGAAATTCTCCTCAGCCCATTGTAAGAGCAATCGGTACCAGCTTGTACAGGTTTAGTACTCTGCTCTGAAACACTCTATTGTTGGAAGCAGGCCATTAACATGGCTTTTCCATGGCAATTCATCCCTTTTGATTGCAATTGGTGATTGCCTTGTTGTCCAAATTCATTTTCTACACTGCAAACCAAATTCATTCATCCAGATAAATAAATAATAATAACATAATATAAATTATTAAATAAATAAATGTTAATTCTCTGCAGACACTGGAATTCACGAAACATCGCCACTTCACTAAACTACAACTGCTCTCAGCTTGGTGTTTGCCACATACTGAAAGCCATCACCAATGGTATCCAAACAAGACTGAGTTTCATATATGTATGCCACCAACACATGGGAATTTCCCCGTGTCTGGAATAGAATAGCAATTGCAATTGTTAAGCTTTCCACCTCTTCGACCGTGCCTTCTTCTCCCCTCCTAACTCTTCCATCTCTCCTACTCTCCTTCCCCTTCCCCCTACCATGACCCTTCCCCCTGTGCTTGGGTCCCGACCTGACTGTTCAGTGATTTGGGATGCTCCCGATGTGAAAGGCGCTCTATAAATGTAATTTTGTTGTTGTTGTTATTTCTGCTGCTTATTCAGCGAGAAATGTACTGTACGTCTATGATTTTCAGGGTTAACAGGAGCTGAAAGTGAAAAATCCCTGCGTGTTTGGACATATATTGCATACACAACAAATTTGATCTGCATTGCGATCTTGCTATCATTGAAAATAATTTCACCATTCAAACTGATTAAACTCCAGCAGTACCCCCAAAATACACTCTGGGATCCTCAAGTCATGGCTTACCAACCTACATCTAATACTCAGGAATTAGTTAAGCAGAGTGTGCCCCTTCAAAGACTGTTCCATTCCAGACCGAGAATGTTTCTGTACAGGTGGCATGCATAGAATTCACAGTATAGTTTGGACACTATTAAGCATGGTAATGGAGAGTGCATGTGTCAGACACCAGGGTGACCAAAAAAACAACCAGAGTGCCCTTCACTTCTTCTTGGCACAGACACACAGGACAGTGTCCAAGCAAAAGTTGGTGTGCACCACAACCCACAGATACTGATAAGGATCAACATTTGGGACCGATGTCCCTATGTTTTTCAATCAATAACTTAAAGGTCACAATTTTAGCGTGCAAAGGCATAATACTGCACTTGGTGGCACCCTTGACTGGCCCAGTGTTCAAGATGCCTAGTTGGCTCAGCCAGCGGTACAATATCATTTGCAAACAGAAGCATCGTAGTTCTGTTGATCAGGCTTGGCATTAATCTATGAGTCCGCTTCCTCCCAGCAGAGTGGATCATTTAGGCTTCAATCTGTACAATAACGTCAGCAAGCTCTTCTACCTTTTGATGTTGAATAGTGTTCTTTCTTGATGTCAAGTATGAAGTCATAGGTCTGTTGTAGTGCACTGGACTTATTTAACACCAGCACCATCAAAATCATGACAACCCAGGGGTATATTCATAACCGTGGTGCTGATTTGAAGAATCGAATGGCTCTGAATGTTTTCTCCATGAATGTCGTGAAGTCTCGAAGGATGACGTAGACTTTCAGTTGGGTATCCCACTCTGATCCAGAGGTCAGCTCTGCAGCAGAATCCTCCTGCTCACTCACAGCCAGCTCAGTCCTGCCAAACTCAGTCATTAACTGAAATAACAAAAAACAGGATAATGAGTGTCTCAGGCTTCCAGAGCAGCTAGAAATCTATGTCATGCTAGAAACTGCTGTTTTCTCTCTTAACTCCCTTGTCTTTTTGAGCTCAACAGAGTTTACACATTTCATAGCTCAACAGAGTTTACACATTTCATAGCCCTGGGCAGATAACAAGATATTTCCAGGCACATTCCTGAAAACCTACCTACTCTAACCAGTTTTCACCCTCCACTACACAATCTCCGTCAGCTGCTTCCGATCTTCTACAAATTCATCATCCCCTGAAACTCTGGAATTGTTTGGTTCAATCCATTTAAAGTACCTTGCCTTTAACTTACCCTATCATTTTCCATCTTTCAAGCACCTGAAAACCCATACTTTGACCGTACTGACAGTCACTTCACCTCTCTCCCCAGCTTGGCATCACCCTCCACCACTGTTAACTGCTCTGAGATGCCACCCGTATGATAGCCGCTTTACAAATACAAGTCACTGTTATGTAGTTTCTGCAACAAACGTCCATTTGCACTTACCTGATGTCTAATAAGCTCAACTAAACGCTGGACACTGGATTTGATCCACACTATTTTATTGTTTGAACTCCCCAACGAATTCTCCAGCAGAGACAAACTCGCCTTGTATTTCATAAGGCCAGTGACAATCGCTCCCAGGCATGTTTGCTGAAGAATAAAGGGAACCGTTTAATCCATGGTATATCAACAAGATATCTTTCTTCAACATTGCACCATAACTTCAAGAAAACACTGAGAAAACCCGTAAAATTCACTTGATAACGTTTGAGTCCACTTTTCCTGCTGTCTATCAACTTGTTACCCATTAGCTCCACGCTTACCAGTTTTATTGGCTCACAACTCCTTAGTGGATCAATATCAAGAACCCTCGGCTTGGCCTCAAATTGTTTTGTGACATTGTCCACCCTACCTTCGCAGTGTAGTCCAGCACCAGTATAATCCAGTTCCTCCAATTCTCACTCTGTCCTTCCCACTATTCAGTTTTCACCCATTAAGCACTTGCTTTCTGGAACTTGCTCCCTCAATCTCCTCATCTTATTCCTTCTCAAATTTGGAAACACTTGCAAACCTTATTGCTTTCACATACATTTGATCAGTATCAAATTTCCCCTTCCTTGGCGATCCATATTGTCTTTGTAAAGCGCTTTGAGACATGAATGAACTGGACAAGTGGAATTTAAGGGCAATTTCTTTTTGTCCTCGCATTTCTCTCTTTCTCTTGCTAGGTGGTCTTTACGAAAACCCTTCCACCTTGTGGAGGGTGTTAGATACCAATCTAAAACTGTTATCTATAGTCTATAGTTGTTACCTATCTAAGCTTTGTTTGGTTTACCCATCACATGAAGGATTGGCTCACATTAAAATAAATAAGTCTTGTCCCCACCACTCCCCCACCCCCCACACGAAAACACAAGCTTTTTCACTAAACCTGCCATTAGTCAAGTGTGCACTGAACCTTCTGGTAATATTCTTGGACCATTGCAATGCAAGAGATGCATTCTAAAACAATCAAACAAAAGCCATCAGGGTGACCTACCTTGTGGTAATTTGTCCTTGAACACCTGTCTTCAGCCTGTAGTTGGGGCAGGTGGAGCTGGTTGCTCTGCAGCGAGCTGGAGTCACCATCACAGAGGGAGAAGTAGTCACACAACTGCAAGGCAGAGAGAGGGAAGAGAGAGAGAGAGAGTGTGAGTGAGAGAGAGAGGCTACAGATAGACAGTATAGTGCAAGGTATTACTCATTGACAAGATATCTTTCTTCGACATTGCACAATAACTTCACGAAACTTCTGAGAGACATAACTTCTGAGGGACAGTAAATTTCACTTTACAAAGTTTGAGTCCATTGTAAAGGCAAACTACAGTGACAGACTACAGTGACAGACTGCAGACAGACTACTGTGTGAGGCTACAGTGAGAGGCTACAGTGACAATCTACAGTGAGAGGCTACAGACAGTCAGACACTCAGTCAGTCTCTCTTACCTGTTGGAGCCGCAAAGCCGCTGCTGTTTGCCGGATCTGCAGCGCCAGAGACTCGGAGTCGCCAAAGTCTGGAGCTGATCGGGAAATTCTGGCCAAAACCTCAGCGTGTTGTGCCACATCTTTCACTGGGAAAGCAGCAAAACATCCAAACAGCAACAAGAAAACTTGGCAGAAATCTGCAGACAAAGAGAGACCAGAGAGGATTATAAACACCAGCTCCTCCCAACAACCAATCCAAGAAAATTGTTTTCAACAAAGTAGTGTAATCCCTTCTGGGTTATACTAACATTGTGCAGATCTCATGGTTAAAATGTGTTTCTTACTGTGTTGCTGAGGAACAGTGGCATTTTATAGCTTTCAGCCCGTTTATTAACGTGTTGATCACCGGATTGCCAATCACTGTGGAAAATCCAAACTTGCAATTTCCTATCTCTTTTTTTTTTGCGTTGCCAACGTCAAGGATTGAACGCTTGTGTATTGATAAGTCACCCAAACAACGCTGGTTACCGGTATTACTAATACCCGGTGCAGGAAATGCCATGTTGCAATTTCCTACTATCACTGCAGATCACTCACTCACTCATTCACTCAGGAGATCACTTTCTGGGAGGTATTAATCCCTTCCTCTCCCCACCCAAAAAGATATAATTTGGTCATCTCAATCCACGACTTGTTTGTTAGAGGCACTGGATCACTTTGTAATATTCTGTTGTGTCTTAAGGGCATTATATTTTGCGGAGTTTGAGACAATTTGGGGTCAATGTTTCTGGTTCATTTGAGTTATTGATATGTGAAGACTTTCATGGTCACTTTTTTAAAAAAAAAAGCCTCTCCAAAATTAAGTTACTTTCATGTATTAATCATTCAGTAGTAACCAAGCTCTCTGGTATGCTCCCCCACACAAAGGGAGCTGTATTCGTTGTCGTATTTTTGCTTAAAGAGATTGGCTAGCATTCTTGCCTCTCAGTTAAAAGGATGTGGGTTCAAGCCTTAGTTTTCAGGACTCGGAGCTCACGATCTAGATTATATTTCATTACAGTGCTAGGGGAACACTCTGAGATGAGGACTTGGCTGCCATCTCAAGGTCCTCCTCAAAAATGAAAGGAATTCCTGGTGCGGATGACAGGTGTCTGTTGAATAAGTGATGAGGAAACTTTGTGTCTTCGGACAACAGCTTTGAATGGCTTTGAATCCACCTTGATGGGCTTCCAGAGAGGTCAGCAGTGACTGTGCTTGATCCGCACTTCCGTCATTCAGTGGTAGCATCATTCAGTGGATAGGGCTGGCATCTCCCAACTGTGGCAGGGAGATGGTGGCAATGTTCCCGTGCATTTAATGCCGTGTTGCTTACCAGGAAGTACCTGGTAGGGGGTGGGGGGGGGGTAGTAAGAGTGATCACTTTGAATCCAAGATTACTCCAGGATAATGTGTTTCACTACATAATGTCAGAGTTGAGTCAACTCTGTGTGGTGGTCTTGGTAACTTAGTTCCTGACTCAGACCTGAAGGCTATGTGATCTCCAGGACTACTACAACCTAAATTTTGGGGTCCTCAATCTTTGTCTCTCGCTAACCTGTGCCCAGCACCCTATGGAAATTAACAAGGAGGGAGTGAGTGCACAGTTCATTCAAGATCCGGATACATGTCCAGATATATGTGGCATACGTATGTAGGTAGACCTTGATACATTGGGTCCACCCATCATCCTGTGTTATATAAATGCAAGTTGTTGTTGTTCTTCCCCCATCGGTTAGCCACCCGATTGACCAAAAAAAACTATACTTGTTAATAGTTTTTCCTGGTGTCCTGTCCAACAACCTCCCAAATAAAATGGATCATTCACTCCACGGCTGTTTGTGGGACATTAATATGCACAAATTGCTGCCATGTTCACCTACAAAACACTATTTCACTGCATTTCACCTCTCAAGTGAGAGACCTGAGTTCCCTTGGGCAGGTTTCCTTACTCCAAACGCCTGATAATAATCCCTAAAATAAAATAATAATAAATTGGTCACTTCTATTCACGACTGTTTGTGGGACGCTGCTGCGTTTTCCCCATAAATATACAGTATAATCAATTCACTTTACAGTGAAGCTTTGAGACATCTAGAAGACGTGAAAAGCACTATATCAAATGCAAGGATTATTATTATTTTACAGTGTATTTTGTGAAGAACGTTAGGGGCAATAACCACTTGCTTTCCTTAGTTATTTTGATTGATTTTTATTATTTCTTCACCAAACATCCTGAGTAGCATTTTGAGACATACTCAAAGTAAAAGGAGCTGTATGACATACAAGAATTACTTATACTATAATGGAAGCAGATCTGCTAACGTTGGGGTATAGCTATTAAAACCTGCTCGTTTCTTATCTAACCATAAAATTCTGGGAAAATGAGAATATGTAGCGAATTTATCTGTTCCCCGGCACAGTCCTCAGTACCTGGATAGTGAGCCAGGTGTGTGGGAACAGTAGGTTTGTTCATTTTAAATTTCCATATCTAATTGAGGGGGAAACAATGGTAACTTCTGGGAATATCCCTGTAGCTTCATCCATGTGTGACACGCGATTAGTAAACGGCCACAGGAATGCCGATTGACGTTTGCAATCAGCCTGTCAACTCCCTCGGGCTTTGAGTCATAATCTGGCTGTGTGTGCGCCGGCTGCCAGGTGATGGCAGGAACATGGTACTGGGGAAAGTTTAGTGACTAGCTTCGTTTGATTAGAGACACACATACAGACACACAGACTTCTCTACGATCAGTCTGATGTAACAGCAGGTATTGCAAACGATAGAGGATATGCATTTGGGGGATAGGTGACAGCTGGAGATTGCTTTACACACCAGCCAAAGTGAGGAGCCATTATCAGACACTCTTTGAGGTGTAACAACATGTGGGTGATAACGCTCTAACTGTGGCCGCTTTTGTGTTTGGAAAGGTTTGCAAACCGTATCCCGCTGTGGTTATTTTAATAATAATAATAAAATACTAATCCATGTACCTAATCTTGGCAACTGAGCATCGTAAGGAAACGCAATTACCTCTCAAAAACATTTGCCTTTAACCACATGATTTCTAAACACGATTGCATAATAAGGGGAGATATTACACCTGGGTCTAGAGTCTTCAAACTTTGTCAATTTGTCCTGTGTGTGGATTTAATTTTGAAGTTGATTTTCTCTAAGTTCTTTTGAGACCTTCAGCAAAAAATAATAATAATAATCCTTGCGTTTGATAAGGCGCTTTTCACATCTTATCGATGTCTCAATGCGCTTCACAGAATATACTGTAAAGTGAATTGACTGTATATTTGTGGGCGAAACGCGGCAGCCAAATTCAAAGTTACGGCTGAGTTCAGCAACGTGCCTAATTGTGGATGGTCTGAAATGCTAAGGAAATAAAATAAATAATAATACATACATAATAATCCCTAAAAAAAAACATTGGTCACTCAATCCACATCTGTTTGTAGGACACTGCTGTGCCTAATTGTGGAGCCCTGTAGCTCAGTGGCGAGAGTACTCGCCTTGCAAGCGAGAGACTTGGTTCGATTCCGGGCAGGCCTGATAATAATCCCTCACCAAAAAATAAATAAATTGGTTATTTGAATTCATAACTGTCTGTGGGATACTGCTGTGTGCAATTGGCTGCTGTGTTTCACCCACAACCACAGCAGTATATTCTGTGAAGCGCTTTGAGACATCTAGAAGACATGAAAAGCGCTATATCAAATGCAAGGATTATTATAATAATTCTATCTGTAAAATATTTAAATTGGGATTTATTTATTTAAAAACAAGAGCAGATTGGGTTACAACAACAACAACAAAATTACATTTGTACAGCGCGTTTCACGTCAGGAGGATGTCCCAAAGTGCTGGACAGTTACCCACAAAATACACAGTCAATTCACTTTACAGTATAATCTGGGAAGCACTTTGAGACATTTCAATAACATAAGAAGGCGCTTTACCAAATGCAAGGATTATTATTATTTCAAACAACCAATTTGCGCACAAAAATGTGTCACAAATGAAATCTCACATCCGTGAAGTGAATGCTCAGTTTTAACTGAGGAATTATAAGTTCCACCTCAGTTCATATGGTTTGGAAGGAGGTGGGCTGTATTGGGATGACCTGGCAATGTGAAAGGCAGTATACGAGTATCATTTTGTATTGTATTACACAGGGTATACTTTAAAAACCAAAGTTTTAAAAAAGCTACCATTTAGAATACAGTAATACTGTATTAATGTACATGTATTTTTAATCTGTTTCATTACAACAACAAAATTACATGTCTGTGGATGATGTCACCAAGGGGGAGCATGTAGAGGTTGAAAAGAAGGGGACTGAGGACAAAACCCTGAGGAACGCTGCACGAGACAGTGTGGGGGCTGGAAGAGAAACCGTTGGTGGAGACAAATTGGAGACGGTGGTTGAGATAAGACTTGAACCAGTCAAGAACAGAACCATGAAGGTTGAGGTGAGAGGTGAGGCGGTGGAGGAGGATTGAGTGGTCCATGGTGTCAAAGGTGGCAGTGAGGTCCGGGGGATATGGAGGCAGGGGGAGCCCTCGTCACAGATGGACAGGATGTCATTCATGACCTTGAACACAGCAGTTTGCCAAGTTTAGGGAAACAATTTATACACAAATTTAATTCTGTTCAAGTGTTTGTCATTTTATAGGACAGACCAGTCACTGAGGGCAGGGAGTCATCTCAGTTCCTGTTAATCCTATGAACCAAAGCCCTAATGGGTAGAGTGGTCCCAGCTGGACAAGCAGCAGGAAAGATTGACAGACAGCAGTATGAATGGCAGTTTTAGCTAGTTAGCTTTCAACAATTCCCCCAACGCACATTCTGCGGACCCCAAGTCTTGGCTGTTACCAACCTGTACCTAATGCTCTCCAGATTTAGGTAAGCGGGGTGTGCCCTCCAGGGAGAAAGTGCTCATTGGCTCATTGTATCTAAATCTTGGGAAATTCCATGCAATGGTGAGTCACATGAAATTCCAGTTTGGTTTCAATACTTTTAAGCATGTGTCAGGTTTTGAGAAAAAAAAGATGACACTCCAATACAGGGAGAATACTTTATTGTCAGAGGTGCCATCCTTCAGATGAGATGTGAAACTGACTGTTCAGACAGAATCTGAATGTTAAAGATCTCACGGCACTATTTAATTAAAAAATATCCAACACCTTCAAATATGATTCTTAGATGGTTAAGGGATAATTTTTTATAAAATGTGCTAACATTGTACAGATACCATGGTAAAATGTGTTTCTTACTACATTGTAGAGCAACAGTGGGATTTATAACTGTCTCTAGTCCTTTACCCTTGTGTTTATTCCTGGGAATACTAATCCTCTCTAGGTGGGACATTGTGGGGCATCCTCCCAATATGAAAAGCACTATACAAAATGTAAGGATTATAATTATTATTTTGGTTCATTAGTTGGCAGTACTCTCAAGTATGAATATTAGTTCATGCCATCTACTATCCTCCACCCACCCCCCAACACTGCTCAAATCCTCCCCTTGGCTAACACGAGGTTGCTGCAAATCCCCTTCCCTCTCTGAGTCTTTTTACATCTCCAGACGTTTGGAATCCCCTTCTCTACCCTCTATCTTCCTACTTTATCCTTCTTTAAATTCTGCCCTAGAACCTACCTCTTTGATTGCGCCTATGGTCACTGCCCCTCTCTCTTTCTTGCTTTAGTCATTTCAATTCATGACTGTTTGTGGGGACGCTGCTGTGCGCAATTGGCTGTCGCGTTTCACCCACAAATATAATCAATTCACTTGACAGTATAGTCTGTGAAGCGCTTTGAGATGTCTAGAAGACGTGAAAAGCGCTATGTCAAATGCAAGGATTATTATAATATTATTATCTCTCTTAAAATACACTATTAATAATAATCCTCGCACTTGATGAAGCACCTTATCACAGCATTCAGAGATGTCAAACAACATCAAAGAAGATATTGTAAAGTGGATAGATTTTGTGGGCGAAACACGGCAACCAATTGCATACAGCAGTGTCCCACAAACAGTTGTCATTAGCAGCACCATAAAATACTGCGGACTCGCCTGGCTCAGGAAACACCACAGAGGGCCAGCTTGACTCCGACATTCTATTGCCAGGCATATTACCTTGAAGCCGGTTCAATTCAAAGGAGACCCTGCTTAACCTTCCACAAGAAGGAGAGTCACTAGTTGGTCATTCAACATCCGACAAGCCATTTGAGCCTTATTAGGTGGATGGTAGATACAAGGAACTCCATGCAAGCTTCCTGATGGGGAACATAACTCAGCATGAAATGGGTGAGACCATACCACCATCTTTCTGTCCGCAGCTCAGGCACACATCCCTTTCCATTGGGCATTGGTTGCACCAATTGGAGCTACAAAGTTCCAGCATCAGCGGCTTGTCTTGCAGGCCAATCAAAGTGCTCACAAACTCGGACTTCAGGTAGAACTTTCCAGCAGAAGTCATCCCAAACTTCAGTGTTTCCTCATCGGCTACCTGGTGGGCATCTGCCTTCAGTCTGATGGGAGGAACTTTGAACAACAGCTTGTGAAGTGCTAGATAACTTGATGTTGTTAAGGTCCAAGCCCATCTGGCTAACTCAGCACCAGATGCACAATCCAGGCCCTCATTTGAGGGGCCTTGGCAAATAGATGTGCCTACTGTGAAGCCACTTCTGCCTTCAGGGAGCTTAGAGATGGGTCAGTGTTGGCTGGAGCCCTATAGCGGCTTCCCTTGTTCTATAACAATAATAATATAACATCTCCACAAATCCACCTCATTGCTAGATCCTGGACTTTGCAAATGAGGCAGAGGAAGCCTCTCCTTTGTATCCCAGGAGCTTGGATCCATAAAGGAGGACCGTTTGTACACAGGTCTTGAATGCCACAAATCTGACCTGTATTGGGACCTTGCTGTCCTTTAAGAGTGATGAGTATGACCAGAGTGCCCTTCGCCCCTTCTCAGCAAGGTCCTTCAGCTCCACAATTGACAGCTGTGCTTTCAGCCACTGTACACCAATTCTCTAGAACTCTGCCTCAATTTCTCTGTTTTGCCCCCCTCTTAGCCTAACTTCAAATCACACTTGAAAACTTTTCTCTTCAACTGGGCCTTTGGTCATCTGCCATCCCTTTCCAGCTTTTTGTCAGCAGGTAAACAAAGCCACCGTTGCAATGTGTGGGGCGTAGGATGTGTGTGTGTGCAAGTAGGGAGTGGGGAATGATATCGAGTCGTGCTTGTGTGTGGGAGGTTCTGCGGCTGTGAATATATGTGAGTCAGTTGGTGTGTATATGTGAGTGAGGTGTGTGTGTAGGTATATATATATATATATATATATGGGTGGTTTGAAGTACTGAAGTGGAGTCATTCTCTGCCACAGTCAAGCGCTCTAGGATTCTCCCCTATGTGAGGGGGGCACCAAATAAGTGCAAGTTGTTGTTGTTGAAACCAATTGGACTCTCTCGGCTTCTTTCGAATCCAGGCAGGCCAGGGTGAAATCCTGGGCAAATTTCTTTGCTCCACATGGCTAATAATAATCCATCCAAAAATAACCTATATTAAAAAATTGGTCATTTCAATCCAGGACTGTTTGTGGGGCACTGCTGTACACAATTGGCTGCCGCGTTTCACCTACAATTCTACTGAAAGTTAATTCACTTTCAGTATATTCTGTGAAGAACTTTGAGACGTCTAGACCTCCCAACTACCCTGCCCCTCTCCGTTACTTGGGTCCTGTCCTGACTGTTCGGCACGTTGGGACGTCCTCCCGACATGACAGGTGCTCTATAAGTGTAATTGTGTTGTTGTTGTCGTCGAGCTACAGCACTGTTAAGTGCTCAGAGATGCTATTCTGTGTGATGGGCATTATATAATACAAGTTCATTGAGATGTCATCCCTACTTGTAAGGCACAAGTTATTGATGTTCTGCCTTTCATGTAATGATGACATTTCAAAGCTCTTCTTCACAGGATATACACAGGCAAATGCTACAACCCATGCAGCTTGCTCCCCAATTTTATTACATCCTTGGTAGATCTTTTAAACCTATTTTCCACCTATTCTTCATAACTACTGATAAAGCTTACTTCATGAGTTCATCACATCCAGGCTTGACTATGCCAACGCCTTGCTTGTCAGCCTTCTCAATTTCTCCCTCCGTATCTGCAGATAATCCAGAATTCTGTGGCCCGTGTCCTTTACCGCTCCAAGCTCCTTGACCCCATTTCCCCATTCTTGCCCGACTCCACTGGCTCCCCATCACCCAGAGGATTCAATTCAAGATCCTGGTCCTCACCTTCAAAGCCTTCCATGGCCTCACCCCACCCCACCCCACTCTGCAACATCTTAACCCCCTACCCACCTGCCCACCCCCTCCTCTCATCAGGTTCTGGCCTGTACCATGTACCCGACTCACTCACCCTACCATCGGCAGGCGAGCCCTCAGCCACTCTGTCCTTAACCTCTGGAATTCCATCCTGTAGTCCCTCCACCTCGCCCCCTCCCTGGCCTCCTTCAAGTCTTGCCTCCAGATCCCGCTCTTCAACGGTACCATCAATCACCCCAAATCCCCTCCTTGATCTCCATCCTCTCTGATCCTGACCTCAGCTCTGGTTTCAAACATTGACTGTCCAGGGCCTTGGGACGTCCTCCCGACGTGAAAGGCGCTACACAACTGTAATTTTATTGTTGTTGTTCTTACTTCTTAATTGGGGCATTATTCTGTGGTCTATTTATCCGGAACTACATTTTATCTCTTCCCCTGCTTCTTCCCAAAAGACACAAACACCGTAAACACACGCAAGTGTTACTTTAATTTAAAAAACACGTTGTACTTTCACCACTGCTGCACAAAGGAAGTGTGTATAGTCTTTGGAATCTCTTTTGGCTTTTTAACACTTACTTCCGTTTTAAGGATAGAGGAAACGCTGCACTTTATTGATACCTCCAAGGAGTACATGACACTTGTTTTAGTTAGACAAGTAGCAGGAACCTTGCCAGACAGAGCTTTCATTGGTAAACTATGTAGTTTTAGTTGGTTGTACTCCAGCTGTTCCCCAACATACAGTTTGGGATCCAAAAACCTTGGTTCTTGGCAACTTGCGCCCCGTACAGTGAGCGGTGTGCATCCCTTCAGTGAGCGAGGTTGCATTCTATTCCAGACACAGGATTTTCCATGTGAACATGACATATATGGATCATCAGTACGGTGATGAATTTCTGCATGTGTCTGACAACTGGCAGACTAAAACCAAATATGACACATACAAACATTAGGTAAAAAAATGAGAATGGTTTATGTTACCTGCTGATCAGATTGTGAGTCATACGAAAATGAATAATCACAATACAGTGTTCCAAAATAAGTGAGGTAGCTCAGGGTGAGCATGTATGTTTATCAAAAACGGGGAGTATGAAACCCGAGTAATTTTCATGGAAGTGGGCCATTTCAGCCTATAAAATGATGTAAAGAACCTGGGCAGTAAGTATGGCTGTCATCTTTGCCCTCCCCATACATTTAAATCGAGTGTGGTACACCTGAGTCTAAAACTGTTGTTCATGATTTACCACAAAGTTTTTTGGATACATTTTTTCTATTGAAAATCTTTTAGTTGGATTTAATTAAATCACAGCCGAAAGCTTCAGATTACAATTTCTGAATAACCATGGTAGACCTCAATAGAATATAAAATTACATGTTGCTTAAGTGAATCAAATTAGTGTCCGCAGGGTCCTGACTTGTTTTCGCACTGGTTAACCTGAACACAGTTGATATTTGACACAGTTTCAAAAGCGTTATAGGAAAAGATTTGCCAATTCCCATTTCCGTATTTTCTTTTCTCAAACAAAACCTTTGCATAATGTTACTGTGACATTTATTTCCTCTTAAATAGTTTTTTTTTTTATCAATGCATGTTTCACTATAAACCGGAAGGCAGAAAGAAGCATGGAATATAACCAGTGTTTACTCTAAAAATAATCATTTAATCTGATATAGCACCTTATCATGTCATTGACCAGTTTTAATGCGCTTCAGAAGAATTACTGTAAGGCAGCCATGGCAAACCTTTTTGGTCACCCAACAAAATTAATGTTCTAGATTCTTTTCCGGAATAAGATCTCTTATCGGCATACATCTTAATATTTCTTGATTTAAGCCAATAAATCAAGAAATATTCAATCAAGAAAAAAAAGAAACAAAACATAGCTTTTAAACAGAATCACCTAGACTAGCTTGAACGTTCAGTGCGCCACTTCTTTATGGCTTTGTGGGCCATTTTCAACCCATGGGCTATGGGTTGTAGGGTATAGTTATTGTATGTTCCCGGGCTTGAATGTTCCCACTCAAATGCAAGTGCTGCCAACTGAGCCAGGCTGAAACCAAATTAATAGAAAGGTGATGGCTGCCAGTGGAAAGTTTTGGTCATTTGCAATATAGAATTATCCTCATAGCTTTCAGAGTAGGTTCCCTTCCACCTTCCCCGCACCCCTTTCCAGATGGATGTAATAGCAAATATCTGTAGGTTACCCTAATGCATAAATGTGGCCCCTAATGTTTACAAGAGTTTGCAAACTGTGTCACACTCTGGTATTTCCCTAATCTTGGCAACTGAGCATCATAAGGAAACGCGATTGTATGTCATGAGCATTTTTCTAGAACCACATGATTTGTAAATAGGCCGACCAAAATTCTGCAAGGACTAATTACAAGCATTTTAAACGCTCCGTAACTTTTCAATTATTTAGGGGATTTATTGTAACTTCCATTCTGGTTTGGATGCTCTGAAAGATGATAATAGGATGTGTCAGACACTCAACTGACCAGAAAAAAAACTATTATAATTTCCTTTCCTTTGTGCCCTGTCCTGGGAAGTGCTTTGAGATGTCTTCCTGATGTGAAAGGCACTACATCAAATATAATGTTTATTATTATTATTATTGCCATCGCCAGAGTTGTATGCTTAATTGCAATAGATTTTTTTAATGCTGTTCAATATCATCTATAAATCTATATATCAGCAGGTAATATAGCTCAAGAAAGTTTTTGTTTTTATTTTTTTATGCAAAGTACTCTTTTCCAAATTGTTATGGAATATTGTGAACAGCATGAGACCTTTAACTGCACAGCACATCCCTTCCCTACCCATGAATTAGCTTTATCATCAGCTTCTGCTTCCAATTATAAAAATAAGGTTCAATCTAGCCCAATAATTTACTGCTAATTCATGTGCCTTTGAAAGTATTATTTGCAGAAGTACAGTAGGCATTCAAGCCCCAAATTGGAACCTTGTTCTGGGAGTCGAGGTCAACAATCACCCCAGTAAAATAAAAATGCAGTCCTGTAGCTTAGTGGCTGTGGAATTGTTTAGCTTAGAGCCACTAGGCCTGGAAACTCTGGGACACTCTCCCTGTATCTCTCCATCTTGCACATTACTTCCCATTTTTCAGATCGTGCCTGAAGACCTTCCTCTTCGAGCATGCCTACAGTCACCTCCCCCTTTCTCCCAGTTGTTAGTTGATTGGTGGATCGTTTTTCTGGAGGTAATAATCCTGTAAGAAAAAAAAATTGGGGTACTCATTCTATTATTGTTTGTGGGACACTGCTATACACAATTGACTGCTGTGTTTTGCCCACAATGTACAGTCAATTCCATTTACAGTATATTCTGTGAATGGCTTTGAGATGTCTCAAAGACATGATAAGGCACTATATCAAATGCAAGGATTATTATTTTTGTTATAAAATTGGCCTTTCCTGGTACCAATGCTGCCAGTAAGTTAGCTACTACATTTTCCTATAAGTACATAGTCATACTTTACAGTAAAAAAAATGGTATGATGCGCGTTGAGAAAACCTAACAAAATGATAAGATGAGGGCTATTTGAGATGCAAAGATTATAACGAAGGCCCTTAGTAATTAAATGAATTGATGGATTTCATAAAAATGTCTTGTTGATTGTTGAAGATGCTTCTGCCGAGTTTACCATTTGGTGGATGATTAGAAATCCTGGACCTTTTTCCAGAACATGTGGAGAATTGACTAAAACCTGGACCATTCTTTCCAACTGTCCTAATAATGGATGGATCTAATTAGTACGCATGGTTGAAATGGAAATGACTTGGATTAATTACTTGCATTCTCGCCAATATCCACGCATTTTAACCACACTATTGGGCTCTTTAACTCTTTCAAGTCAAGCTGGAATCTATAATTTATTTTAGGTGAAAAGAATGGCAAATCAAGGGCTTGGAACTTCCCAGGAATGGTTAAAACTTAGTACATTGAAATGTTGAATCTTAATAATCATAATTATTGTGTTTAACAATAATATTTCTTGCTTTTGTTGTTGCAGCTTTCGTGTTTAGAGGACATTTTGCAGGCTATATTGTAAAGTTGACTGACTGTGTGTGGTAAGATTATGGTTAAAATCATTGTTTGCTACCCTTACAAATTGGCGAGCCAGCCAGGAGGAGACAGTGTGTTGATTTTGGAAGATCATATGCAAATCAAAGATCACAAGAACTTGGACTGATCAATTCAAGGGATCGGATAGGAGAACTGTATATGTACAGTGGTGAGAGGATTTACCCCCAGTAAGAAAGTGACCATTAAGAGAGAGGGAGAAGGAAAATGGAAGCTACAAAGGCTTTCAAGAAAAAGTTGTCCGGGATTGTGGGCATGGAAGGAATACTTTCACTGATAGCTAAAGACGGTTCAGTCTGTAAGGAGGTAAGAATTCACTTTGATAAAGAAGTTTATGAAGATTGGATTAAAGTGAAGAAGATTTTGAAGATGTTGGTGTATGTAACACATTTGTGTGCGGCTAGAAGTCAAGAAAAAGTAGAATGCATGCAGCAAGAGCTGTCAGAGATAAAACAAGAGAAAATTAATTTATTGGATAGAATATCTGAGTTACAGTCTCAGTTAGCCACTGCTGCGGCACAGTTCAGCCATTACTGACCAAGAAAATGAAGAGATTTAAGAGAAAAGTTAACAGAGACAAGAATAGCACTCGGGGGCAGTTTTACAGAAATCTCCCCCAACTAAAGAGAGTCATAAGAAATGTATGAGTGAATTGGAACAAGAACGAGGTAGAACAAGAAATACACATTTAATAGCAGAAAGCTATAAACCCAAAATTTGGAGGAATAATGATTTAGATGAGGAAGATATAGATTAGGGCTCCCTGGACAATGAGATGGCAAATCATTCCGAGTATCTCCTGTGTCTGGTTGGAGGCAAACTCCACAATAGCAACCTGTCATTCTGAATGCACCTCATGAGGAACTAATAATCCCAACACCAGTTGCCTTACTGACACAGACGACACACTATGACAATGCTAATTCCCCAATACAGACAGGTTACACTGAACAGAACAGGCAACTGTTACGAGCCAAGGTCCAGGATCTAGAGTGCGAGTTGAGATCTTTTAATTGGGAGCAGATCGGACTGAGGCCATGCAGAGGATGATCAATTTCAGATTACAGTATCCGGAATTGGAAGATGCTAGTATTGGTCAGGTTTTGTTTTCTGCATGTGATTCATCAATGAGACAAACATTACCGACAGGTCTCCATAATGCCCAGCTTCCAATTACAGCGGAACAGTGGCACAGGACAAATCTTCAGGTCCTGGGGATGGATCAGCAAACCCTTCTAAATTATATGAGATGAGTGATACACGGTCTCCACGAACATCCTCGCGCTTTTGCAGGGTGATTGCTTAACGTTTGTCGCTTGGGATTGCAATCAGAGTTAGATGTGAGAAGAGCTATTATGCTACAACTAGTGGCACAGCAAACAACAGCAAAGGTTAACTATTCATCTGTTCTTCCTCAGCCCCAAGAGTTGATTCCCAAAATTCCTTCTCCAACAATGGAGGACCCAGCCTTCAAACCATGTTTTTAGAACAGCTAAACCCTAAACTAAAAATGGCATCTGCTGCTGCCACAGCAAATAAAACTCTACTACAGGAAAATATTTTAAAAGCAGTAATATGTGTTTGGGATTTGACCAGCCATGATCGCACCTCCGGCGCTCTCGCACCTCCGGCGCTCTCGCACTTCATGACCATTAGCAGCAGTGGAGGGACCCCCACTTCCTAGAATGGGACAAAGACAGAGAAGAAGAAGTCAGGCGCACAGGAAATTTATTATAATTGCAGGAAACCAGGGCATTATGCCTACGAATGTCGATCATGGAGACAAGAGGGTTTACCCTCTAGAGAAGCTGCAAATAACAAGTTGGGAATCGATGATAAAATTTGCAGGGTGAGACAGAGAATTGGGAGATTGGAGGCTGCGTTGAATGTTCAAAGGATCACATCACCCAAAAAATGGGACGGTAGACAACAACAACAACAACAACAACTTTGATTTATATAGTGCCCTCCATGCTGGATGGCATCTTAGAGCACTTCACAATAACGGATCCCGGGCCCGAGCGATGCGCAGGGGGAAAAGGGTGACCAAAGGCATGGTCGAAAAAAGGTTTTCAGCTGAGACCTGAAACTAGAAAGAGAGGGGGCGAGGCAAAGGGAGTGAGGAAGGGAGTTCCAGAGCTAGAAAGGGAGAAGTAGCTGAAAAATTCAAACAGCATAAAATACCACCCTTAGTAGAGGAAAAACATGAAAAATTGCAGAAGAACAAGGGTTTAAAAGGCAAAACAGGACAAATTAATTCTATCGGTAAAAGAAGGGGCAAAGGTAAAAACTCAAACCCAATGACAGAACCACCATTACCGAAGGATTGTAAGGATGAAACTAAGAAGGTTGGGACAAATGGTTTTGGAACAAAGGTTGGGACAAATGGTTTCTTCTGAATTTGAAAGATCATGAAAGGAGTTAAAAACAATGAGACAACTAATTGAGCAACATATAGATTCTAGTGTTCCACCGATATACCTCCAGACAGAACACGGAGATGACTTATTGACTAATCTGAAAGCACTCAAACAGTTAAAATTCTGCTTGATACTTGTGAGGCATCAGAAGCGGTCAGAATGCCCGTTCTCTAAAATAAACAGAATAACAGAAGTTGAGCAAGTGAGCAGAATGGGTTAAGAAAAACTGCAAGAGAAAGAAATTTATAGAGCAACTTTAAAAATCACTGACTGTAGTCACCAACTGCAGCCACCGACTGTGTCATGTTTAAATTCACTAACTGCTGGCTCTGTGGGTTGTGTAAACTAAAAGGACATTGCTTCATGATGACCAGCACAGGCTTCTCTGAGAGAGTTTCCACATAAAGTGAAACTATTTGCAGTAAATGATGATGCCCAAGCTACAATTGAATCCTTGGTAAAACTACTAAAGCTAGCAGATTTGGAAGCAGTAGTGCAAACAGCTACTGCAAACCGACTGAAAGGGTTTGAAGAACAGGAAATTTCACCATGTGATTTAGTACCTACAGACACTGACAAGAATGGCTTGTTACACACCATGGAGGTCGCCCTCCCATGCAAAGATTTCTTCTGGGACAATTTATGCTTTTTGCTCCAACGGTCTTTGCTTTCAATTTCACTCGACCGTCTAGTGGGCAAAGGAGTGGACAACAACAACCCAGTCAATTGTTTACTTTACAACAACAGCCAATACCTGCACAGAGGACAGAGTCTACATTGGCAACTGCATGTTTATTGTATGCGACAGGTGTAGTAGAGTGCGAGGTGACGGAGTCGATAGGTAGAATATACACTGTGACAGATCGAGAAGTGATAGTATTAAGAATGTCATTATACTGATTTATTATATGTAAGGTTTACTTTCTCTGTTCCAGTACTTCAGTTATATTGAAAGCTTGTGGGCAAAGATAGAGGGAACACACACTAAAATCATTTTTCAATTTCTTTGGCCATATGGTTTATGCTAATCATGATATTATAGAATGATGTGCTGTAATTACAAATGCTACAATAAGTTGAAAGGGTTGATATGGTGCCTGAGATAAAAGAGAGTCGTGAAGATTCTGATGATGAGAGGGGCATGCACTGTCAGTTTGAGTCACTCAATGTGAGGACTGGACATTTCGCAATCCCAGAATAATAGTTTGTCTTAAATTGATCAAAGAAAATTGCAAAGACTTGTGGACTTGCTTTGCGTCAGTCCATTTAAACTGCCAAGAACAAAAGCAGTTTGTCAACCTTGAAGGATACATTTTTAACCCTCCAATGATTGGTAAAAAACAGCTGTGGAATGTCTCACTGCAGACTTGGCAAACATGACCAAAAAAGGTCTGCTTTTGGGAACAATGATGATAAGTCTACCTGATCTTGAGAAAGATAATTCTACAATCAATGTGAATCATACTACACTAACAAGTTGATATCTAATCAAAGCCAATCACTATCAATCTGGTTAATTCATTTTACTGAACTTTATTACTCATGTTTTATGCCTTGGTCGTTGCCCAGGCTGTTGTTTTGATCGGTATGATTGATTGTGTTATCCCCATTTACTTAAGAAAGTTCAATTGCAATCTGATCATCTACTATCTTATTAAATCATAAAACTATCTTAATAAATCATAGATGTGAGAGATCAAAAATCTTATTTTCTCACTCTCAAGGTGGGGATTGAAAGATTGTGGTTAAAATCATTGTTTGATTGTGTGTAAGAAACAGAGAATTTGAACCAAATGGAGTCTGTGTCTTGGGGTTTTGTGATACACTTGATGAAAAGTTAATTGATAGGTATTACTCCTTTCCTTATTTGGAAGGATGGTGTTTAACAGTCTACCTCAAGTAAATAAAATGGAGATTGTATTGAAACTCAATAATCAACTAAGAAGATTTAAAAGTCAACATTCACAAAATCAAAAATGCGTGGCTTCCAGTTAACCTGACATTGTCCTGATTAATTGGAACTCTTGGTGCCTTCCAGTCTGCTTGGACAAAATCTTGAAAGGACTTTACAATGTGAAGGTGTGAAGGAAGGACAATTAACTGTACAAGTTAAATAATCTTTGAATTCCATGCTTTGTAGTGGAGGATTATCTGCTGGATAGTGAGGATGGTGGGGTGGGAGGTGAGGACTAGGGAAACCCTATCAAGGTTCTGGGAAGAGGAGGAAAAGGTACGGGCAAAGTTGTGAGAAATGCAGCGGACAAGGTCAAAGGCCCTACCTACCACAGTGGATGGGAACCCTCTGTCGAGGAAAAAGGAGGACATTTGAGTTGCTCTAGCATGAAAGGTGGCATCGGCAGAGCAGATGTGGTGGAAGCAGAGGAGCTGGGAAAAGAGAATGGTGTCTTTACAGGAGGCAGAGTCCAAGTAGTTGTGGGGATTGGTGAGCTTGTAAAATATATCTGTTGATAATCCATGGCCTGAGATGCAAATGGTGAAGTCGAGCAAGGGAAGAGTTGGAGATGGTCCATGTGAATTTTATGGAGAGGTGGAAGGTGGAAGCCAAATCGATGAATTATTCCAATTTGGTGTGAGAGCGGGAAGAAACCCTGACACCGTCATCAATATACCCGAGGAACAGATCAGGGAGCGGAGCTGAGTAGGCCTGGAACAAAGAGTGTTCCAGGTGACCAACAAACAGACAGGCATAGCTGGGATCCATGCAGGTTCCCATAGTGACACCTTTTATTTGGAGGAAGTGGTTGGAATTGAAGGTGAAGTTCAATGTCAAAACAAGTGCAGCCATGCGGGGGAAGGTGGTGATGGATGGAGACTGGCTGTACCACTGTTTCAGGTGGAACCGGAGACCCTGTGGGCCATCCTTGTGGGGGATGGAGGTGTAGATGGACTGAACAAGCACTGTGAATAGGAGGCGTTCAGGACTACGGAACTGGAAATTATGTAAGGAGCGGAGGGAATTGGAAGAGTCATGATATAGGATGGTAGAGGTTGGACAAGAGGACCAAAAATGGAGTCCAGATATGAGGAGATCAGTTCAGTGGAGTAGGAACAGGCTGAGACAATACATCTCCCAGGACATCCTGTTTGTGGATCTTGGGGTGGAGGTATTGGCAGGCTTTGTGGGGCTGGAGGATTATGAGGTTGGAGACTGTGGGAGGAAGCTCACCAGAGAGATGAGGTCATTGGCTGTTCTGGTGATGATGGCTTGGTATTCGATTGTGGGGTCAAGGTCCAGAGGAAGGTAGGAGGAGTTGGCGGAGAGTTGGTGTTCAGTCTCTGCCAAGTAGAGGTCCTTTTGCCAAACACTGACCGGCCTCCCTTGCCAGCAGATTTGATAATGATGTCAGGATTGGTCCTGAGAGAGTGCAGTGCAGCATGTTCAGAGGGAGAAAAATTTGAGTGGGAGACGGGAGTTGAGAAACGGACATAACTGATGTCATGCCAGAAATTCTTAATGAACAGGTCCAGGGAGGGTAGGGGCCTTAGTGAAATGTGACTTCTAAAGGCAGGAGAAGGGGTCCAGTGTACAGGTGGAAGCCTCTTGGCCAAAAATGTGGGTGCAGAAGAAGAGCTCAGCATCATGGGATGAAGCTGGAGGCTTTACTGAGGACTGATAATTCAGGATCAGAGAGTGGGAAGTCAGAGGGAATGGTGACGATATGGCAGGGAGTGGAATTGTGGGGAGGGATGGGGTCAGAGGAAGGAACAGGCGAGGAGGGGTCAGGAGAGGAGTTGGCATCCAAGAATCGATTAAGTTTGTGACCCTTCCCATTTTAAAGAAAGGAGAACAGTTTTTGCTTACACGCCAAATGAGGCAAAGGATGAAATAGATTTGATGATGAGGGCAGATTATGGGTAGACTGAAAGCAGGAAGGATGGAATTTGAGACGAAATCCGCAAAGAGTTATCTGCAGTTTAAGACAGTTACTGAGGAAAAAGGTATGGCTGTGAAAATGGGTTTTAGCAAACACATCATCAAAAACAAGAATGTAAACAGATAGCAAAGAAGGTGTGCAGGGTAAAAGGGAAGATCAAAAGTGATGCTGTAGAGAGACCAAAACTTCTTCAAAGTAGGCATTCCAAGAGGAGAAGTGGTAGTGAATTAAACATAAGAACATAAAAATTTGGAGCAGGAGTAGGCCATTCAGTCCCTCGATCCTGCCCCACCATTTAATAAGATCATGGCTGATCTTCTATCCTAATTCCATTTACCCGCCCTAGCTCCATATCCCTTAATACTTTTAGTTTTAAAAAACTGTCCATCTCAGTCTTGAATGTGTTCAATGACTGAGCATCCACAGCCTTCTGGGATAGAATACGTGCATTTGTAAATTCCATCAACAAAATACTGCAGATGCCGGAAATCCGAAACAAAAACAGAAATTGCTGGGAACACTCAGCAGGTCAGGCCAGCATCTATGCAGAAAGGAAAAGTGAGTCAACGTTTCAGGTCCACGACCCTTCGTCAGAACTGGGGCATGTTGGGAGGGGAGGCTTTTAAGGATTAGCAGAGAGGGAGAGGCAGGGCAAGGAAGACAAAGCAGAAAATGGGGTAGAGGACAGGAGATGATGGGTTAAAGAGGTGTTAATGCTGTGAAACAAAAGGGGGGGGATTGCAACCAAACTGGAGAGAAGAGGTGTTAATAACATTAAAACAAAGGGAGGGTGAAATTGCAAACGAATAGGCAGACCAAATGGTCACAGAAAGGGTGCTGTTATGGCCTGATCTGTTATGGCCTGTTATGGCTTTGTTGAAATTAATATTGAGGCCAGAGGGCTGCAATGTCCTTACTAGATAGATAACGTGCTGTTCCTTGAGTTTGCACTGTGGTTCATTGGAGGAGCACAGATGACCATGGATGGAGAGGTCAGACTGGGGAGTCGGAAGGTGTGTTGAAATGGCAAGAAACCGGTAGATCAGTCATATTTGTGGACAGAATGGACCAATCTGCATTGGTCTCCCCAATGTAGAGGAGATCACAACGTGAGTAGTGAATGCAATATACTCACTGATGGCAGTACAGTAGTGTCCTGTGATATATCGATATATCGGTTAAATCTGTATAATTTTTCATATCGATATGCCGATATTGGAAATTTGAATATATCAGTATATCGAAAAATTCGGTATCCCAAAAAAACCGGTATATCACAAAACATCGGTATATAGTGTCCGACGATATATCGATATATCGGTTATATCGGTATAATACAAACTTTTTCAACATACCTTGTCACCGGCATTCGCACATCCAAATGCGCATGCAATCCGAATGCGCGCACATCCTAATGCGCGCGCATGTGCATAAGATAAAAACCTGGTGATATCATTATATCGGTATATCTCGATATGAGCCCACCAATATATCGATATCGGAAAAATTCCATATCGTCGGACACTATAGTACAGTAAAAGCCCATTTATCCGGCACCCTTGGGACCTGCCAATGTTGGTTAAACGGCATGCCGGATATTTGGTCAAATATCCAACACCGAAAAACCAACACAAAAAAAAATTACTTATATTAACACATACCATAATAATAGACTAAATAATAACAGATAATAACAGACCTTTGTTATTCACCTAAATATTCACCTAAAAATCACCTTTGCTGGTAGATTCCTGGTTTGAAGCCATGATGCTGGGGTATAGGGGTAAGGTCTATCGATAACTTCTACAATGGCGGATGCGATGCGAGGGAAAAAACGGCAGCACCATTTTAAGGCAATACCAGCAGCATTCCGAAATACCGATATGAGGGAAAAAAATGCGCGATTGTGCCAGATAAGATCCGATTATTCAAATAGGGTCCTTTTCTTTGAGGTACTGGTTATAAGGACATTGCGGTTGATCGGGTCACGGATAAACGTGCTTTTACTGTATATATAAATCGCTGTCTCACATAAAAACTGTGGGAGGAGGTGAAAGGGCAGTTATTGCACCTCCTGCATTGGCATGGGAAAGTGCTGAGAAAATTGTTGGTGCTGATGGAGGAATGAACCAGGGAATGAACCACAGAGGGAATGGATATATGGGCTAAATTGGGGTTAGAATTACAAAAAACAGTTGTGAGTCTTTCCATATTTGAGCTCACTGTGCATGGTGATGTTGATGTGTTAAGGCTAAAAAACATTTAATTGGGAATAAAATGTAAAATGATGTTTAAAAGAGGTAGAATAATATGTAATATAAATTCAGGACAAATGCTTTGGAAGATCTGATCAAAATCTTCATTAAATGGTCCATATTAAAGGTAGATGAGTGAATGATAGCAAAAGCACATTGATCAGTATTCTATTCTTCACAAGATTATAAGTGAGGTTTGGGTGAAGAACACCTATTGGCACATTAGTCTCATCCTTCAAGAATACTCACCATAGCGTCTTTTCAATACATCAGGGAACTGTTATGCAAGGATTCTCTATGGTTCCTCTTTTGCTTACATAATTCATAAATTACTTGGAAGAGAGAATTTCGTGGGATGTTATAAAATATGGCTGGCTGTGGGATGACAGATGATGAATTTTAATGTAAATAAATGTCAGGTGCAGCATATTGCTATGAGCTAAAATGTGCTATGCTTCTCATTTAACATCAGTGTAAATTACCAAGTTGCAGCACTTGTGTGAATTCTGTAGCTACAACAATACCAACTTCAATTTATATATCGCTCTCCATGCCGGACAGCATCTCAGAGCACTTCACAATAACAGATCCCGGGGGTGAGCCAGGGGCAAGGGGAGAAAGGTAACCAAAGGCGTGGTCATAGAGAAAGGTCTTTAGCTGAGACCTGAAACTTGGTTAATATTGGTTTCATTGAATCCTACTGTTTTAATGTAACTTAATGATCCAATAATTGTATGTGTCAAAGCATTAACCTTTGTGTATGATATTAAAAGATTTGTAATGTACACACCTGTCTCTTTCTGGCGAACCTTATAGTGTTTTGCTGGTGAATGCAAAGCTCATTTGCCTACAGCAATAATAATTAATATAATTATCAATAATAATCCTTGCATTTAGTTTAGCTCTGTCCCACAAACGCCATGGAGCAAGTAACAAATTTTATTTGGGGGATTGTTAGCCAGAATATCAGTGGAAACTCCCTTTTCTTTTCCACGAGTCCCATGAGACCTTGAAAGTCCACCTCGGTTAAAAATCTCAGCTAAGAGATGAAGTATCCCACATACTAATCAAATTATTTGCATGCTTTTCCATACAAGTAATAATCTTGGAATATATTCCTGATGGTAGAAATTACTTGAATAACGGAACTCAGTCTATGTTTTGAAATCATATAATTTCCAATGAAGCTTCAATTATTTTGTGGCCACATGAATCACATCAACAATAACTGAGAGCAGGAATCCTAGACATGACGGCAGGGAAGGAGGCCGAATTGAATCTATGATGCTGCTTGGATTGGGTGATAGAACAATGATTGTGAATTTATTTTTCCCTGATGCTGGTTTCCAACCAGGGAGAATAATCTTTTATTCACCACCTTCTCTAAATATTTCAGAATTTTGAACACCTCCAGGAGATCTCCTCTTAAAAATAACAACGACAACAATAAGTTACATTTGTATAGTCGAGAGAATATCCTAAGGCACTGAACAGTCAGAGATTTAGAACCGAATTGGGGGTTGGTATCAGGAGGGATGGATGGAAGACGTGGTCGAAGAGGAGGGTCTTGAGACGTGCCAAGAGAGGAAGCGAGGCTCCATGGAGCCAAATATAATAATAATTTGGTTACTCAATCTAAATTAATAGTTTGTGGGATACTGCTGTGCACAATTGGCTGTGGCTTTTTGCCCCCCAAATATACAGTCAATTCACTTTTCAGTTCTGATGAAATTTTAACTCACTTTCATCTCTCCATCGATGTTGGCCGACCTGCTGAGTTTTCCCAGCGACATCCAGTTTTATTTCACTTTACATTATATTCTGTGAAGTGCTTTGAGATGTCTCGAAGACTGATAAAGCACTATATCAAACGCAAGGATTATTATTACTACTGTATATTATGTGAAGATGGAGAGGGAGAGCGAAAGCAATACAACAACATAATTACACTTATAAAGCGACTTTCAAGTCGCGAGGACATCCAAGGTACTGAACAGTCAGGTTGGGATCCGAGCAAGGGAGAGGGGCAGAGTAGGGGGGAGTGGCGGGAGAGAGTTAGGAGGGGAGGGAGAGAGTTGGGAGGGCAGCAGAAGGCATGATTGAAGAGGAGGGTCTTGAGACTGGTCTTGAAGGAGCCAAGTGAGGGAGTGAGGTGAAGTGACTGTGGGATGGAGTTCCAGAGTGTGGGGGCAGAGAGGTTGAAAGCCTGTCTGCCAATGGTAAGGCGGGGGACATGGAACAGGCCGGATCCCGCTGAACGGAGGAGACGGGAAGGTTCATAGGGGGACAGCAGGTCAGAGATGTGGGGAGGGGCAAGGCTGTGAATGACCGTAAATATTCAGTAAGTTTCTCCATAATTGAGCTCAATGTGCATGGTGATGTTGATGTGTTAAGGCTAAAAAAAATTCAATTGGGAATAAAACGTAAAATAATGTTAAAAAAAGGTAGAATAAAATGTAATAGAAATTCAGGAGAAATGCGAGCGGTAGCAGTTTTGAGGGGGGCAGGGACTAATCCTGTGGAGTGGGAGTGGTTGATGAAGTCAGCCAGCAGTGGGCAGAGGAGGGGGAGCTGGGTGAGCAGTAAGTTGGTGGGAAGAGGGTCGAAGCAGCAGGTGGTGGACTTAATTGAGGTGATGGTGCATGAGAGGGAGGAAGGAGAGACGGGGGAGAAGGAATGTAGAAAGGGGGTCGTGGTAGGAGTTGATGACGGAGAGGTTGAGGGGGACAGAATGGGGTGGTGGTGGTGGGTGACGAGAGGCAGGAGGATGAGGCTGCCTGGCGGATGTTGTGGATTTTGGAGGAGAAGAAGTCCATGACTTTCTCGCACTTCGCATTTGAAGTGAAGATCAAGGAGGCCTGAGGAGGCGCACGGAGGAGGTGGTGGGTGGTGGAAAAAAGGACTTTTGGTTTTTTTTAGCCTCCAAGATGATGGTTAGCTCAGTGGTTAGTGTACTTGCCTTGAAAGCGAGAGACCTGGGTTCAATTCCAGGCAGGATGAAACCTTGGGCAAGTTTCCTTACTCCATATGCCTATATTAATCCCTCAAAAAAAATTGGTCATTTCAATCCACAATTGTTTGTGGGACACTGGTGTGCGCAATTGGCTGTTGTGTTTCTCCCAAATATATAGTCAATTCACTTACAGTATGTTCTGTGAAGTGCTTTGAGATGTCTAAAAGATGTGAAAAGAGCTATAGCAAACTAGCACTGTATATGTATGAGGTTATTTGCATCTTGTATGGCTCACTGATGAGAACATTGGTGGAGGTTTATTTTGCTTATTCATTCTTTCATTCACTCATTCATTCATCCGTATGTTTGTCTGTCCATCTGTGTGTTTGTTCATTTATTTACTGCATTCCACCCTTTATTAAGATAGAATTTGCCATTTTCATAAGCGCAACTCACCTTGTAAAATAATAGGTGAGTGCTCTAGCCATTGAGCTATAAGGACCAATGAGCTATAAAGACTATAAGATGTTAGAATATCGAGTATTTCCTTAGCAGATTTAGACAGAAACACTATTGTGTATTTACAGGAATTAACAGTATAATTTCCTGCATTTGTCAATGGAAAAGATGTGTATTCTGATTTGGTAATAGTGGATAATATATAATAATGCATGGCACAGGACACATGAGTCATGTGCATATACTTGCTAACTTGTTATGTAATCCTAAAGAAGATGGATAAAAATGCAACAGCTGATATATTGAGAGCATTCTACACCAATGGTTACTGTTAGCAAACCACACCAATGGACACAATAAAACAAAATCACTGCTGTATGCTGAGTACAGACTTTGAAATTTGAGATACTTTGATGGCAACAACAATAACAGCAAAATTGCACTTATATAACGCCTTTCATGTCGGGAGGACGTCCCAAAGCGCTGAACAGTCAGGTCGGGACCCGAGCATGGGGGGGCGGGAGGGTCGGGGTTGGGGGAAGGAGAGGGGGAAGAGTTTGTGGGGGAGCTGAAGGCGCGGTCGAAGAGGAAGGTCTTGACAGGAGGACGAGGCTCTGAAAGTGACAAGTTTGAAGTTCAGCTTTTTCGTCTACCTTTGAGAAGTCCTAAAGAACTGTAAGATATGTAGACTAACCAAATTATGTTCAGCTCCAGATTGTGTTACTCAAAAGAATAACCAATAAGTGTGGTGATGTGATGACATGTGTATCGTAAACTTGTATGCAGGCTGGGGGATAAGGAGATGAGGCACTGAAGAATGGGTCATTTTTTTCCCAGATTGCTCATTTTATCTTTCTGTTCATAAACATCGCAATACTATATAAAAAGTTTCTTTGAGAAAATTGGTTATTGAATGACCACCTGAATCTGTTACCTTACTTGTTATCTTGGTGTCTGAAATCTTAAATGATAAATAATTAAACTTCAAGGGATTCACAGTATCCCTCCACAACTGCGGGGGATACGTTCCTGAAACCCCCTGTGGTTAGTAAACCTGCGGTTGGCAAATACAAGACCTTATGGAAAACATGGGGTTAGGGGGAGTAAGTTGCTTGTTCTTTTACTAAACACAAGAAAAACCACAATAACCTAACAAAAACAATAAATGTTCAAATAACACAATAAAAAAGAATATAAAAAACAATAAATTCATGTTATTTACCTTAATCCTGTAACAGAAGTGACATAGTGGCTGGTTGATTGCGACATTGCAACTGGGTTCCAGCGCCAAACGCTAGCGCGAAGTGACATCGTGGTTGGTTGATGCAACTGGGTCCTAGCGCCAAAAGCTAATGTTAATGTTAAAACCCTTGGATACACACAATTCACTGCTGCATTTGGCAAAGGTTGTCACAGAGAGGAAACCGTGGATACGTGAAATCCGCGATTGAAAAGACCGCGGTTGGGGCGAGGTACCTGTATTAGAAATGAATGCAGGATTGACCAACTTCAATTTATATGGCGCCCTCTATGCCCTCCAAGTTTTTACATTCAATGAGATATTATTTCTGCAGCCTGTTTGTGTGACACTGCTGTGTGCAATTTGCTGCTGTGTTTCACGCACAAATACACAGTCAATTCACCTTACACTATATTCTGTGAGGCACTTTGAGTCGTCTAGAAGATGTGAAAACAGCAATATTAAATGCAAGGATTATTATTATAGATTGTTTTCCTGTGTAGATAGATGTTCATCATAGGGTAGGTTTTGTATTTTGTATTTCATCCTTGCGTTTGATACAGAGCCTTATCATGTTGTTGAGACATCTCCAAGCACTTCATAGAATATATAGCTGAATGTAATATTTTGTGAACGGAATGTGGCAAACAATCATGGATTGAGTGACCTATTTTTGGGGAGGATGAATTATCCCTTGTTTCTTACTTACAGCTAGGTAAACAGAGGCATGCGTAGTAAGGAAACTAAGGTGTCACCTACTTGTGGATTGAACCCGGGTCCTCTCGCTTGAGAGGCTAGCACGATAACTGGTATGCGATAAGGCTCCACCAGAATGAAATTTAGAAAGCCCATTAAGTTGTAGGACTTCCTGAATCTCCCTTCTGTCTCACATCTGATATAATGTGGGCTAATTGCTAAATAGCTTTTTCCATGCTTTCTGAAATTTCTAATTATAAAACTTACAATATTTATAACGTAATATCTGTTTCACATACAGAACGTCTGTGTGTCTATGTCTGTGAGTTCATACTTCCTCTCATTCTATCTCTTCCCTTTCTATACCAGTTCATTTGATAGATGACACCCGCCAAGAACTAAATCAGCTTGCTTCAAGACTGCTCTAGTTGCTCCTCTGCTTCGCTCATAGAACACACACCTGCTGCATATCTCCCATATCTCCTTCTGACCACTCTCAGTAGCTGAGCCTTCAGTTGCTATCCACTGAACTTCTGGAACTCCTTGCCTCAATCGCTCCACCTCGCCTCCCCTCTTTTAATCTTATAATCCCACATTAAAATCTATTTCTAAGACCGCCTTTATGGACACCACCCACTCCCCTTGCTAGTTGTCCAACCCACCAATGTGAAGCTCCCAGAGGTGTTACCATGCACAAAGAGCATGAAACAAATGTAATTCTTATTCTTGTTGTTACTCTGAAACCCATCACCAGAGAAAGTGCAAACTGAGTAACTTCTTCCTTAAATCATTCTCTTCCCTAATTGGAGAAGTCTCAATTATGAAGTGTCTCAGATACAGTTGTCAAACACTGTTGATATGAACTCAGGTCCTACCACTTTATGATACAACATGTTGGGGTTGACACTCACTGTTATGTCATCTTCTTCACAATGTATATTTGAGTTAGACCAGCAGAGGGTGCTCAATGTCCTTGTATGGGAATGTCTCAGCTATTATTTTCTCTGACGCCATCTAGTCTAAATTTGCGGTGTACTGGTAATGTAATTTGATGCAAAAAATATTTGTGGAAATTTCCTGTGACCAAAAGAGAAAATATTGATCTGTTCACAGCATGATTCCTATGAAGATAACAGGTCTGGTGGTGTGAGCTTCAATCAATCGATCAATCAATCAATCAATCAATCCTTACATTTATATAGCGCCTTTCACGTCGAGAGGTCGTCCCAAGGCGCTGTACAGTTAGGTAGGGACAAGCTTATACATTTACTGACAAATGCAGTATGAAACAAAGTTGGAAAATCACCTCAAAATATCTGCACATTTTGCTAGAAAAAAAATTATCTGATTATCTAGTCCGACAGCTCGGAGGTTAGAACACTCGCCTCGCAAGTGAGAAACCTGGTTTCAATTCCCGGCAGGGTGAAATGTTGGGCAAGTTTCTTTACTTCACATGCCTCTGTCTACCTAGCAGTAAGTAGCAACTGTTTGTTAGTCGATTGGTAGAATGTTTTTCAGGGGGTAATAATTCCTTTAACAAAAATGATAAATTGGTCATTTAATCGACAGTTTGTGGGATACTGCTCTGCTCAATTGACCAATGCGTTTCGCCCACAAAATATACAACAACCTGTAGTTATACAGTGCCCTCCATGCAGGGTAGCATGGCCAGAAATAAGATTTGGGTGTAGAGTTTGGTCTGGGTCAGTATGCAGGCAGCAGAGTTCTGGATGAGCTGCCAATTCACTTTACAGAATATTGATATATTATTTACTGTATATTTACAGTATGTTCTGTGAAGTGCTTTGAGACATCTCAAAGATATTAACTACTTGCCTATTCAAGGTGGATATTAAAGATCCCATGGCTCTACTTGAAAATAGAAGGGATGTTTTTCTCTTAGTCCTGTCAACAATTCTGTACACAAATTGACCATCATACATGCCTACAAATGTATTGTTACTATACTTTGTAGTAAATCCTGTGAAGCACTTTGAAACATTCTCCTGGCATGAAAGACATGGCATCAGATGCAAGGAATCTTCTTATAAACACTTTCTGGGTTGGAATCCTGATTATCCTGTCACAGTTTTGGTCGATCGTGGAAGGAGTTGTAAACATTTCTAATACAGTATACAAATACAAAATTACATCTGAACAGCACCTTTCACATTGGGAGGATGCAGCAAGACTCTGGACGGTCAATGATGGCCCAAGCAGGGGGATGGGGGTTGGGTTTAGATAAAGTACAGCTCAGAAACAAGCCATTTTTGCCATTGAGTTCAGCTGGTGCTTATACTTCATGCATGTGTCCATCCTAAATTCTACCTCTAGTCCCACATCCAGGTCTTTTCCCTAAACCCTTCTTTATTCTTTATTCTCCACCAACCATATTTCATAGGTCAATGGAGGGAAATTACACACCAGAAGATTGTGGCACCATTTACCACATCTATCTAATGTGAATACAGGTAGACCCCGCTTAACATCACCTCAGGTAAAGTTTCTTGTTACTAAGTTGTTGATACATTGGGAACGTATATTCATTTAACATCGCGATGTTCGTTATTGCGTCGTTCGCAATGGGTGAAAAGGGTGCACGATGGTGCTAGGACCTGGGAGCGAGCCAGACCAGCAGCGAGAGAGAGAGCCAGCTGGCAGTGAGTAAGACCTGTAGCGAGCCGGGCAGGCAGTCAGGAAGCGAGTATGATGATTTTTTTTAAAAGAAAACTTTGCCGGAAAATGTCCCAAAGAACCTAACTCCAGTTTTTGTATTCATTCTGATCGGAAACACGTACAGGTATCCCTCCCCAACCGCGAGGGATACGTTCCTGTAAACCTTCACGGTTGGTAATATCGCGGTTGGAAAATGTAGAGCCCTATGGAAAACATGGGAATAGGGGGAGTACGTGCTCTTTTTCACAGTTGGGAAATGTAGGGCCCTATGGGAAACATGGGGATACGGGGAGTAAGTTCGCGTTTAGTAAAACTAAACACAAAAAACACATACAGTTATAACATACATGGGGATAGGGGGAGTAAGTTTGGGCGCGTTGACTGCCAGGATCTGCAGCAATCAGATAGTCAGGCTGTCTGACTTACAGAGAGAGAGAGAGACGGAGGGTGGGGGTGACATGGGGGGCTGGGGGCGGCTGTCTGATGGACTTACACAGAGATAGAGACACACGGGGGCTTAACAACTTCTCTATCCATTTGTCTTCCCTATGATCCCATATACTGTATCCCGAATTCAGCTTTATGTCTTTGGAATGGTGCCTTGTTAAACATTTTTGAAAATCTACCTACAGTACATTTACTGCATGTACTGCATCAACCATTTTTGTTACAAAACAAAAAATGGAAAATTCTGTTAAGTATTTCAAACAGGATCTTTCCTTCTGAAAACCAAGTTGACTTTTCTAAGTATGTTTTCCTTATCAACAAAATTGATAATGGAGTCTTTGATTGTGTGTTGCATTACATTACAGATATCCATGTAACTGGTTTAGCCTTATCCCCTTTTTTGAAGATGGGTTTGACGTTATCCAATCCAATGGTATGTAATTTCCCTCTCATTAACCTATTAAATCTGACGAGATCTTCTGATTTTACAATTGGAGAGTTTCTGAAATCCTCCTTCAAAGGATTTTTACTTTGACAATCTGACCTGCTCAGAAGTCATATTAGAATTCCAAAAGGAATAAACATCAGAGAGAGATTTGGTTTACTTAAAGAACAGTGTTTTCTAAAGAGAAGTAGTTGACTAAAGGACATTTGAGAGGGAGATTTGATATTAAGTCCAGATTGCACAGCATTCCTGGCTGGCAGGGAGATACAGTACTGTACTCAGTTGGCCATAGAACCATTCCAGAGGTTAAATAAAACAGCTTTATGTGAAACTGTAATTCTTTTAAATTATATATTTTAAATGTGTATACATTTTCCTAGTCGGTTGCTATCATGTTTGGTAATCAAATATTGTACTTGTGTCTGTTGTTTCGGTGTCAGTCTGCTTCAGATTGTAGCACCCCTGTCTCTGAGTCAGAAGTTTGTGGGTTTAAGCCCCATGTTGGAGCTTGGAATTCATATAGTCTAAGTTGCCGCTCCAATACTGTGCTGGGGTGTGCTAAGTTGTCGGAGGTGCCATCCTTCACATGAGACGTTAAACCTAGGTTCCATTTGTCTGTTCAGTTAGATGTCAACAATCCCAAGATAAAATTGGTCATTCACTTGACAACTTTTTGTGGGACTTTGCTGTGTGTAAATTGCCTGCTAGGCTCACCTACAAGTACTGTCAATAAACTTTACAGTGATTGCTGTGAAGCATTTTGAGACATCCTCCTGATGTGAAAGGCAGTATATGAAATGCATATTCATAGCTGGATGATCTGAGACAGTATGCTCATGAGGGGCACTACATAGAGGCAAGCTGTTGGTGTTATTTATATCTTTATTGAATAAATCTCTGTATCATTCACACAGTATTTGCTGCTTTGCAAGTGAACAGGAACGCTCTGACAACTGCTCTTAAATCTTGTTAGTTTATTAACAAGCACCTTGTTGATCTGGGGAGAGTTAAGGATACACAGAAAGCTCATCCCAAAACAACAATTGGTGGCAGCCTCAGATTCTTTTTACTGTACTTTTTAAAAGATGTTATAGATATATATTCATTCCTCCCCTGGATGATAATATCCATTCCTCACCATTTCTCCCCATCTCTATTGAGGTACAAATCACTGGTGATGATTGTGCTATGGTGCTTTGCCCAAGATTTCATTTTTCATACGTGAGCCTTAACATTCAATAACAGCAATGCCAACTTGCATTTATGTAGTGCCCTTCACATGGGGTAGAGTCTCGATGCATTTAATTATTCAAATGGGCAAGAAAACACAACTATGTTTGACCCTGTTCTTATCCAATGTCCATACAAAGGTCTCTAGTTATCAGGAGCAGGACCCACTGCCCTCTTAAATCGAAGGTGCTCAGGCTAATTGTAAACACTGTTCAACAATGACAAATTAGAACAGGCATGATTGCCTTGGGAAATATAAATCCATACATAGAGTGTACAATGATTCAAATTGAATCTCTGTGGAACATGGGCACTGAATAAAATAAATCGTAACCTTGTGGAATACACATTGAAATTCACCTTGTCGCTCTCACGCATGAATGTTTGAAAATCTAATTTTCTTAAGTACTATATGTTATCAAACATCTAGCAACATACAGTATCTAACCTAATGATCTTTATACTGGCCGATATAAAGCAGCACTCTAATTCACTGAGATTCCAAATTATCAAGAATGTTTAAAATATTTCATCATATGAAGCGGAATAATACACATTTATATATAAATCAAGTGTATATATATTGTATATTATCCCATCACTTCAATATAATGCTGGAGTGGGCTGCATTGTTGAAGGTGTTGTTCTTCAACTGCTGTTAAAAAGAGGTCCCATCCATTGGTTCAGGTGGACCATAAGGATACAATTGGCCACTATAAATTGATCACTCACACCATGGCTGTTTGTGGGACATTGGCTGTCACATTTGCCTACCAATGCATAATAGTAATGATAATAATCCTTGTACTGTACTTTATATGATATAGCACTTCTCATGTCTTCCAGATGTCTTAAAATGCCTTCACAGAATATATTGTAAAAGTGAATTGACTGCATATTTGTGGGTGAAATGGGCAGCCAATTGCACACAGCAGTGTCCCACAAAAAGTCAGTGGTTTGAAATGAGCAATTTATTATTGTTTTATGACCAATTTATTATTGTCTTCACTGCACTTCACAATTGAATCATTGAATGTGACTTAAGATGTCTTGTTGACATGATAAATTGCTTGAAATGGAAGGATTATTATTATTTTTATTATTACAACAACATCAAAATTAAATTTGTATAGCTCCTATGACATCAGGAGGATGTCCCAAGGCACTGGACAGTTATTGCTTCAGACCCAAGCTGAGGACAGATGTAGGTGGGGGAAGGAGTTGCTGATGGGTCCATCGAAGAGGAAAGTCTTGAGGTGAGACTTGAAGGAGGCCAGGGAGGGGGCGAGGCAGAGGGACTTCTAACAAGTTCCAGAGGCTGGGGGCAGAGTGGTTGAAGGCTTGCCTGCCAATGGGTGGGCGGGTGGGTCAGGAGACAGGGAGCAGGCCAGAGCCTGCTGAACGGAGTGGGCAGGCAGGTTGGTAAGGGGATAGAAGGTCATGCAAGTAGGGTGGGGCGAGATTGTGGAGGGCTTTAAATGTGAGGACCAGGATCTTGAATTGGATCCTCTGGATGATGCGGAGCCAATGGAGTTGGGCAAGGATGGGAGAGATGGGGTCACAGAGTTTGGAACGGTAGAGGACACGGGCCGCAGAGTTCTGGATTATCTGCAGCCTGTGGAGGGAGGAATTGGGAAGGCCGACCAGCAAGGCATTTGCATAATCGAGCCGGGATATAATGAATGCATGGATGAGGGTTTCAGTGGCTTTGGGGGTGAGGTAGTGGCGGAGTTGGGAAATGTTGCAGAGTGAGACATTGCTTGGATGTGGGGGAGGAAAGACAGTTGAGGGTCGAACAAGACACCTAGGTTCCTGACTGGCTTGGTGAGGTTGAGTATGCAACCATGGAAGGTTGATGCAGCCAGCGACTGATGAAAGAAGGTACTGGCGCAAGCCAATCTGTAGGGCCTCGGTCTTGTTGACATTCAACTGTTTATTAATATTATCACTTGATAAACTCTAGCACTTGGAGCTTTTATACAAATGTAATTTTGTCTTTGTTATTTAACAAACAACCTACACTAAATTGAATGGAAAGTTGATATCACTTTGGTGCATCAGTTGGAAGAGAGTTACTCTATTCTATGACTGTATAGCTACAGTCATAGAATAGTGTTTGCATTATTTCTTGCATTGGTCACTAAACTATGCTTTATGTAAAAATTAATCCCGATATCCCAGCAGGCATAATTATAAGAGGTTATTGTACTTTGCAATGTTTGTGGCTTGAAAGCAACAACAACAACAACAAATTACATTTATAGAGCGCCTTTCACGTCAGGAGGACGTCCCAAGGCGCTGCACAGGAGGCGTGTGACCCGAGCTGAGAGGGGAGTGATTGGGAAGGGGTGAAACACGAAGGGGAGGTAAAAGAGTTTGGGGTGAAACAAAAGGCACGATCGAAGAGGAAAGTCTTCAAACCGGCCTTGAAAGAGGAAAGGGAAGAAATGAGACGGAGGGATTGAGGGATGGCATTCCATAGGGTGGGAGCGGAGAAACTGAAGGCCCGGCCTCAGATGGTGGGTCGGTTCGGGCGGGGGGCTTGGAGCAGGCCAAGTCCTGTTGAACGGAGGGTCCGGGTGGGCATGTAGGGGAAGAGTAAATCGGTTAAATAGGGCAGGGCAAGGCCGTGTAAGGCCTTGTAGGTGAGGACGAGGATGTTGAACTCGATCCTCTGGAGGATGGGGAGCCAATGGAGATGGGCGAGGGTGGGGGTTATGTGGTCGCGAAGGCGGGTGCGGGATAGTACACGGGCTGCAGAGTTTTGGATGACCTGCAGCCTGTGAATGGAGGAACTGGGGAGGCCGACGAGGAGAGAGTTTCCGAGCAGACCCTAGACATAGACAGGACTTTCTGTGATCTATCCAGTTCCCAGATCCTTTTGCAGGGTAAATAGAGGTTATATAACCTCTTGCTTTTGCATAGGATTTGTATGTCACAGATGAGCATGATCACATATCCAACATGTAATAATAACATGTTGAAATAACAGATAATATTGGAAACACCCAGCAGGTTGGTCAGCACCTCAAAAAACAAAGTGGATTAACTTTTGAGTCTCAATCTACATCAGAATGGATGTATGGTACTCTAACCTATCTTTCTTTCAGATGTTGATTCAGCTGCAGTACAATCTTCAAAACGTATTTTTTTTTCAGATCAGAAACAATGTTAGCCAGATTATCAATGTACTGTAAATAGTATGTGCCTCAATTAAAAGCCAGTACTGAATTGACAGACCGCAGAATGGTAGGAGGTCATTTCCTGATTTCAGTTTACCCATCAAGGCAAAGAGATAAGAATAGGTTCCAACACAGAGTGGAACAGAAGAATACAGGATTTCTCATGATGCAGTAGTCCATTCTTGGGTATATCTCTGGGAAAGCCTCAGAGTGCCTTAGACAGAATGCTGAGTTTCACCCACAATATATACAGTGACACGTCTCAAAGGCATGATAAGGCATTATATCAAATGGAAGGTTTATTATTATTATAACAACAACAAAATTGCACTTATAAAGCGCCTTTCACATGGGGAGGACATCTTATATAATGCCATATTGCTCAGGTAGACCTCAAGATAGAAGAACTGACTAAACATGTTATGAAAGAAAACTTTAAAATAAACTATCAAAATTGACCGCATGTTCTCTTTACACCATAATTCCTTTAAGAATGTTTATTTCAAATGTGTACATTTAAGTTTAAAATCTCAACTGCATGGTGTAAGTTTAAAACCAGGGATCCATAAACCAGTGGCAGGTTATAAAATATTGTTTTAAGGCAGCACAACCTTGTTTTTTTTAAAGAACATGAATGATTATGCCTACCATCCTGTTCATGCTGATAACAACATGCTTATTTTGGCATTTAGCCTACTTGTTATGAAATTGCTACAGACATGTATTTTGTACAGGTGAACAAAACCATAGTCCATTACTGCACAATGAGCAAAACATTAATTACGAGGGGTGGGGTTAACTAAAAGAAGCCAACATGCAATTTTATGCATGAAATCCCATGTACTGAAAATCAGACAAGAAGTAAGACTAAACATAGCTTGCCCACACAAGCTCTTTACCTATGTTAAGGAGTATCAGGCAAGTCTCATGCATGTGGATTGTTCTCTTTATCAGAAGCTGGGTCACAGCCTAAGAGAGGGAAATCTTGCTGCAACTGTATAGGGCCTTGGTGAGACCGCACCTAGAATATTGTGTGCAGTTTTGGTCTCCTTATTTAAGAAAGGACAAACAGTACTCGCCTTTGAGGGGGTGAAGCGCAGATTTACTAGGTTGGTTCCTGGGATGAGGTGGGAGAGGTATGAGGATAGGTTGAGTAAAACTAGGCCTATATTCTCTAGAATAAGATAGAACAATAAGAAGTGATCTTATAGAAATCTATAAGATTATTAAAGAGCATGCCGGAGTAGACTGTGGGAGACTGTTGGAGAAACTATAACTAGGGGTCACAGTCTTAAGATTAGGGGGTCAGCCTTTTCACACAGAGTTGAGGAAACACTTCTTCATTCAGAGGGTTGTGAATCTATGGAATTCTCTACCCCAAAGAGCTGTAGATTTTCAGTCCTTGAACATATTCAAGATTGAAATTGATAGATTTCTATGGATAAAGGGATTAAGGGATATGGGGATAAGGCGGGCAGGTGGAGTTAAATTAGAGGATCAGCTATGATCTTATTGAATGGCGGGGCAGGTTAGAGGGACTGAATGGCCTACTCCTGCTCCTAATTCTTGTGTTCTTATGAAAAAGAGAACAGAGGATGAGGAAAGTAATAATAACACCTTGGGACATCCTCCTGACGTGAAGGGCACTATACAAGTATAATTTTGTTGTTGTAATAATACGCAAAAATTAACTATCAATTGACTAAGCATAGTGTAATCTCGCTGAAATTGAGATGCTGACATGCCATTAGACCAGAAGCCACTGTGTCATATAGCAGATGATATGGATGCATTTAGGTGGAAGTTAGATAAACAAATGAGGGTGAAGCACATGGGAGGAAGTAAGGTGGGTGAAGATTTATTTGGAGTATAAACACCAGCATGGACTTCTTGGACCAAATGACCCATTGCCATGCTACATGAAAATGAGGTGGTCATCTCAGGCTCTGAATCCTTCCAATCTCCAGGGTGTCATAGGCAACACCATTTATAGCACTCTAAGACACTGTCCTGTGTGAGGAGCAAATTGTTGTTGTTGTTTGCTATTGGAGCTCCTGTAGCTCAGTGGTTAGAGCACCCGCCTTATAAGCGTGAGATCTGTGTTCGAATCCAGGCAGATCAGGGTGAAATCTTGGGTAAGTTTCCTTACTCCATATGCCAAATAATAATAATCCCTCCAAAAAATCCACAATAATAAAATTGTCATTTCAACCCATGACTGTTTGTGGGACACTGCTGAGCGCTATTGGCTGCTGCATTTCGCCCACAAATATACAGTCAATTCACTTTACAGTATATTCTGTGAAGCGCTTTGAGACGTTGATAAAATGTGAAAAGTGCTACATCAAAATGCAAGGATTATTATTAGTTTTATTATTATTCAATAATGCTTCGGAAGCAATGCTAATGAAAGTGTAATACTATAATAGCACCATTCCCCTATAGGTAAGGACAAGAGAATATCTGCTCAACAATGCTAATATGAAAGTCTTCTTGCCAATGTGTGGCAAATTTGAAAATAATAATAATCTTTGCATTTGATATAGCGCTTTCCACATCCTATCGACGTCTCAAAGGCACTTCACAGAATATACTATATAGTGAATTAACCGTACATTTGTGGGCGAATACATTTATAATGGAAACATCTCTTATATAATGGCAAATACTATTGTAAGCACACACCAACAAAGTCATTATATTAAGCCTTAAAGTATTTCATTTCTGTAGCTGCACATAATGTATCAAATATTTAAATAAAACAAAAGCATACGGAAATGTGAAATATGGTTTGATATGAAATCAGGTAGAGTAATTACCACAGTATGTTTCTTCATTTCGTAATTATTTTTAATTGATATGTCGGTAGATACTAGAAAATAGTATTGTGTGTAATGTGCGCTTTGTGTATGTCTTGTTTTTGCTCAGTAAGGCTCATTTATTTTTTCTCTGTTTCCCCCACCCTCATTCACTTTATGGGTATCACTCCCAATTCAGGTGTCCAGCCAGCACTGCCAAGTTCTTAGAGACATCCTCTTATTGTGAAAGGCGCTATATAAATGTAAATTTATTGTATTGTATATGTTTGCTTAGGTCTGTTTTACCTCTTATGTGTTGCCAATATTTCTTGTTTAAAGGTTTATTACTGTGTGACCTGGGGCAGATGGATGGCACAGTGCCATTAACTGCTGCATCAACCTCCAAGACGTCTATGGCTTCTTCTATCTTACTAAGTTGTGTCCGCATTTCAACAATGGATATGTAACTAATAACTGAACCATACTGTTGAAGAATCTTCGTCATGTTTAAGGTTCAATTGAAGAAGCTCAAGATGACCATTTACATTGCTGGATCTAATTTGGAATATGTGCTATCCAAGGACTTCAAGATACCAATCTTGCTACAGTACCTTGTGAATTTGCATGCTTGACTGCAACATACTTCCATATAGACAATGTCACTGCGTGACATGGCAATGCAGGTCAAATATGCTTTGTTGGCCATGATTTCCTATTCATTGTTTTTGGACCCGTTGGTCCCTCAGATTTCTTTTCCTAAAGGTCGAGAACAGAAGTCATATAACTTTCATCAAATCATGCAGTAAACAACAACAAAATTACATTTCCTCCACTTGTCTACTAGAACTTATATAATAGAACAAGCTGTTGTTGTGCTGGAGATGGTGTGATTTGTGTTTAGTTTGGTGGTGATATCTTCCACTGGTAATGAATGACGAGGTTATTGAGAATTCTTTATAACCTATGAAACAAGCTTCAGTTACAGAAAGATGGTATGAAAAATTTACCAATAGCTAATGCTGACTGGCTCACTGAGAGCCTGAAGATGTCAACAACAGGAAAGCCTTGAATCATCCTATCTATATATATATAAATAATATATATATACACACACTAACAGTATATATAAATAATGAATATTTACAGGCAGAATGTTTTGGAGAGGATGATCTGCCATGTAAATATGTTAATGTTAGATTTCCCACTTTATCTTAGAACATTTTAGAAAAATATGCAACGACAGTCGTTAAGGAGGTAAAGCCTGAAATTCGAGAAGCCAAACATTGAAAGAGTTAATGTTAATTTACTGTGTTTTATGTAACCTGGTAGAGGGGTGCTCAAAATATTTGGGAAAAGATGTACATCCTCTGCTCAGTGCTCCGAGATACAATCCTGTTTGATGGGCATTACATAAATACAAGTTGTTGTTGTTGTTATAAAAACTTCCAGCAGGTGGGAAGTAGAAACCCTCAGTGTGTCAGTTTGGCTCACAGATATATAGATGTCCTAAAATTTGTCTTTGAATCAGAAGGACGTGGTTCTAAGGCACATCCCAAGACTTGGAACTCACACAGTCTGGCCTGATGCTCCAATACACTGCTGAGGACTTGCATTGTTAGGGATGCCAACTTTCAGATGAGTTCATAAATCAAAGCCCCCTCTGTCTGCGGATATTAAAGATCCCATGGTAGTAGTGAAAAGAGAAGGAGTTTCCCTCGGTATCCTGGTCAGCAATCCCCTAAATAAAATTGGGCATTCACATTCACTCTGTAGCTGTTTGTGGGATATTGTTGTAGGCAAATTGGCTGCAGTGATTATCTACAAATACACACTCACTACACTTTATAATCCCTAAAAAAACCCACAATAATGAAATTGGTCATTTCAATCCATGATTGTTTGTGGAACACTGCTATGCGCAAATGTTTTGCACATCCTCCTGATGTGAAAGTACTGTACCAACTGTAATGATAATTATTATTTTTTAACTGTCTAGTTAGTTAGATTAATGAGCTCATATATCTCAAAAAGTATTTATCAGAGTACTTATAAAGTCTTTATTAATGTCTCTTCCACATAAAAGAAGCATTAACCAAGAAAGATTATTGTGAAAACAAAGATTGATGGTTAATTAAAAGAAAAGTAAAAATGGCATAATATCATTGCACCCTTGCTCCCCCCACATGCCCATATCTACAACAACAACCTACAATTATCTATGTTACTTAAAAAACTTAGGCAAGTATGTAAATGTTAACCAAATATATAGAGATATAAATATGCCCCAAGATTCAAGAATAAAAATAATGGTAATCTTACGACAAGGTTCCCACCAACAGTCACAAAAAAGTACAGGTCAATAGACTGTGAATCTGCAGCACTTCCTTGATAGTGTTTTATCATCTTCATCAGGAACAATTGTCGGTAAGAAAGTATTCGCTCTGGTGCTTTTGGATGCTTTCCAAACTGCTAGCTTCAAAACGGCTACTTTCAGTAGTTGGTAGTTAAATCAAAGGCTCAACATATCCCCTCCCCTCTTAGAATATCAAGCAAACTGTAATCTGCTATTTTGTATGTCATGCATATTAAAATCTTGCAGTTAAACAGTGTTTTTGTTAGTACTTGATTCCTACATTGCAAAAGATTCTGAAGGGCAATGAGAGTAAATTGAGAGAAACCTCTGATAAGAGGAACTCCTTTTAGTGGTTAATCTGGCTTGAATTTATCTCTAAATGTTTATTTTTATTTTTATTAGATGCTTTGAATCTTGCTCGAGACATTCTCATATTCCATGTTGCCATATCAGGTGCACAATAGAATAGCGCAACACACTACAGTGGGACAAGGGGAAGGACATACCACTGAAATTTCCAGTGGTTTAACTTTTTTTGGCTGATCAGTTAAAATATGACTCTATGCACTGGTAGTGGTAGCTAGTAAGCAGAATTCTAGCCTGTCCTTGTTCTCTAAACATTCCTCTCCTTTTTTTCATCCACATCCTTATCAGAAAAAAGTGTTATATTAAATTATTCATGGTGAATGTCCCTTGATTATAGGTAAGAGTTAAAGAAGTCACACACTTAATTTCTCTAAAATTCGAAGCAATATTCTAAATAACTGAACCCATAACTGCTGAAATTATGTAAATGTGAATATGTATGAAAAGGACACAGAGTAGAAAGTGGGTATCCAGCACTTGATGCTAGTATAATTATGTTTCAGTTTTCATTGGAGTCTATTTTTTCTTAAGGTTGTTTTTCTTTGCACAACTTTGTCCAACCTTGACAGTCCTGCCCAGAAAATGGGCTTCTTTCAGACTGCTGCCTTCCCATGCAACCAGAAGCGCCCAAGTGTAACCGTCTGCTCTGCAGACAGATGGAGAAGGCTTGGTAGGTGAACCATAGTTCAGATCATGAACTGAGCATATGTGCCACATCTTAGTGCCTCCTCCGGCATTTTCATTTGCTCCCATTCCCTCCATAAAGACTCATGCACTTTCACAAGTGCTAAACTCGGAACTGTACCTTACCCATATAAGATACTGTATATATAGTAAGGCAATGTTTCGGGGCACCTTATAAGGATGAGTGTGAGCAAAGTAGAGGTGATGGTGGTGGTCGGGTGGGGGGGTGTGGGGGAATGGGGAGTTGTCCATAGGGGCGTTTGATGCGTTGGCTATGAGCAGGACTTAAGACAAAATGCTGGAGGCAGGGAGTTCCAGGAGTTGGAATGTTTAATTTGGAAACTGGTTCTTTTTAAGAATGGCAGAAATTCAGTTCCCAAATTAATGTCAGTTTTTTCCACAATTCTTGGCAGTTCCTCAATTTTAATACAAAATTATTTGAGTGTCTACGACTAGGTGGAATTTTATTCCACCTAGTCTATTTTGGCTTAATGGAATTTCATTCCATTAAGCCAAAATAGGCCTGTGCTTGCCACAAATCTTTACGCATTGGCTTAAATTCTTGAAAATGGACACAGTAACCTTGGCATCCTGGTGATCCAATGATGTAATTCCCTCATCGACTGCGCACATTTTCTTTGACGGATCCAATTTTCAAAATGAAATGATTGTCATGTAACCTGTGGTCATGTTTTGGGGTCAGTGGAGCAAAACCTTCGGAGCAGGCTGTTCCTGGAGCAGTGCCTGTGCGAAAACTCCATAAAACATGGCAACTCTCCCTTTAATTCTAATTATGAATTCACACCAATGATCACATATTGGGCAAATTTTGAGTTACTTAACCTTACCTATCAACAACTTGCACTTATACAGTGCCCTCTACGACTGTAAGCACGGTTGAAAATTAAGGTTTTCAGCCTGGATATGAATCGAACTGACTACCTAGGTGGAACATTAGTTCCTTGAGTCTGAGAGAAAACCCCATGGTGTTTAGTTTTGAAATTGCATGAGTGAAGATGTTGATGTGAGCCAAGGAATATGGCTTCCATCTTTTCCACATTCAGCTGCAGGAACTTTGCACTCTTCCATGCTCTGATATCTGGCCTGATGCCTAAACATGGCGTCTTGGCATTGGTCGCCATCACTGCACTTTACAGTATAGATTTAGATTTCTCATTTATAAAGGGATTAAGGGGTATGGGGATAAGGCAGGTAGCTGGAGTTAGAGTAGAATATCAGCCATGATTGAATGAAGGGGCAGGCTTGATGGGCTGAATGGTCTACTCCTGCTCCTATTTCCTATGTTCTTATGTTCTTATATAGCCTGTGAATCTTTTTCAGACTTCTTGATGACACAATAAGACAGTATAGCAAATTCAAGGACTCAGTATTTTGGAAGTGCACCAGTGCAGTGTTTGGTCAGAAAGAGTCACAGTTAGGCTGGGCTGATACCTCGTGACTAATCTCACAATGTATTTTATTTTGAAAATGTTTTTGTTGTTGTTATTGTATTAATTTATACAGAAGGAAAAGGTTCCAGGTTTGATCCCTATTCTGAGTTAATTGATCTCATTTGTTTTTTGGGTGCCTAGCACCCGCAGAAGCACTTTGCGCTGCTTAAGATATCCAAACCAGGCTGACAGTTCACCAAATATACGCCACTTGCACATGCAAAATTTCCTGAGTCTGGATCACATTCAAAGATATGTGGTGAGGGAAAGATCTTTATCACTTGATGCTAGGTTCTGGAGTGGAAAATCAATTTGAGGTCCAATCATAATCCAAATCTACTAACTACTCCTGGAACATTAATTTTATGCTGGGAGAAAAGTCAAATTCAAATAAGATTCTCTGAGGATAAATGATCTTTGGATACTTTCTGTCTAGGTTCACATGCAAATCTAACGACATCTTCTGAAACATATATTTGCTCCTGGGAGATCAGCTGAGTTCAAATAAGATACACTGAGGATAAATAATTCTTGGATTTTTTTGTTAAGGTTTACATACAAAGAGAGGTTGCTTCGATGAAAGACCTGGACTCCAGAATGGGTCACTTGTTTGTCTTGTATAATTTTTCTACCTGTTGGTGTATGACTCTGCCACTGCCTCATCCCTCAGGCTGCCGAAACCCTTGTCAATGCATTTGTCACATTAAGGCTCGACTATGGAAACTCTCTCCTCATTGGCCCTCCCGCCTCTTCACTTCACAAGCTGCAGTTCATGTCCTTTCCCTCACCATGCTCCACGACCACAGCACTCCCACCCTCGCCCATTGGCTCCCCATCCCCCAGAGGATCGAATTCAAGATCCTCATCCTCACTTTCAAGGCCATTCACGTCCTTCCCCCCTCCTATCTCTTCGACCTGCTGACTCCCTATGAACCTGCCCTCCCCTCCCGTTCAGCGGGCTCCCGACCTGATTGTTCAGTGCCTCGGAACATCCTTCCGATGTGAAAGGTATTCTGTAAATGTAATTTTGTTGTTGTTGTTGTTTGCTTCTCTGGATGTGGTCGCCAGCTCTATTCTTTCTGGGGAGCTGTTACTCTGGTATTCGTTGCTCTCCAGTACACAGCCCAAATGGCCACTGTTCTTGTGTGAGCCTTGACAGTAGTGTCAGCAGATTATTCGACTGGACAAGGTGTCATAATTGACCTCCCCCACTTGTCTGCCACACATACACATAAAGGTCACTATTGAGGAACCAGGAGCAAAACCTTGGTTGATTTACCCCTTCCTAACCTTGGGAAGGTGAGGGCCAACTTAATCTGTTCATGGAGACCTGTTGGAGACACATCATCTCAGCACACAATATAATCTGCAGTACAATGCAATACAAATTTATACTTATATAGTATACAGAATATCACTTTGGGAGAATATCAATATTGACTGTACACCTGAGGTGGGCGCTGGGAGTTAAAGGGATTTGGGATTCGAACAGTAAACTCCAGGTCCATAAACTGTAGCTCTCTCCAATGCACCAGTGGAGCTTTCCTAGCCAGAATATTTTTTTATGGCTAATTTCAGGAATTAAAAAAATATATTTTTGGAACATTTTGTTTGAAGAGTGCTGGTAATTAGCTTGGAGTCAGTTAGTAAGGATCTTACAGCTGGGTTAAGGAGGGAAAATCAGTTGGATTTCCTGTTGCTTATCTCAACTGTGATTCGAACTGGGTGTTTGTGGATTTTGGGTGAAGAGGAGGATTGGGTTGGGCTGTGACCCTTTCAGCAGTTAATAAACTACCAACACCCACTGTTAAGATTCACTGATAAATAATAGCCACTTCCGACTGCCCCAGCGCCCTTGGATCAGTATTTCAGTTGGAAAGAAAAAGGGGTTAATTGCCTTCAGGAGAGGAAGTGCGGAGGAGAGAAAATTGATGTGGAGAATATAATCATGGGACTTGTTAAGGGTTCAAGGAGGATGCAGCACAACATTGCTCAGAGTGTAAATCGACCGTCTGGGTCAGCAAAAAATGTAGGGACCCACACACTGAAATATTACAGTGATCGCATTGAAATTTATGAATAAATATCTGTGAGGGGAGGGGAATGTATCAAGAATCCCTGATCATTTTATCACCTCATCAGGTTGCAACATTTTCAAGGGCTTCAGAGTTTCACATCATCATTTACTTTGATGTGAAGTAACTGTTGTTTGAGTTGGCAACTGTCAACTAAGCTGCACCAGCCACGTCCCAGGAACTGCAATGAGCCAAATCCTGTATTTATCTGTTCCTCGCTGATTTTAAATGAGATTACTAATTGTAAGCGAGTGCACATTGGAAGATTCACTGCAATTAGTGAACAGAGTGGAATAATACCCTTCCACCCCACCCCACATGTGTGCAATGAAAAGCTTGTGCAATCCATATCAAGGCTTATGTCAGTGACAGAAATGGAGATGTTTGAAGAGGAAAACAATGTGCAGATGCTCTGATCTGTTTGTATGTTAATGACCTTGACAAAAAAAAATTATGCTTTGGATGGTGGTCAGGAGAGGGAACTGTTCAAATATAATTAACAGGAAGTACAAGGCAGGCTGTTTATTTTCTCATGCTTTGCTGACCATGTCTTGACATGAATAATACATTGGATGCACTTTGGTGACAATGTTTATGCATTTCATATTTCATGGTGGTTTGCTGCTGAATAACTGTTTTATTTAGTTGTGATAACCGCAGAATAATTGTTTTGTGAAATTATGAACGATGTGTATAAAAATACACATGGAAGGTAATGATTCCCTGAGCTGCTTTGCCAGTGAGTGCCCAGCGCAATGTCTCAGGCTTGTTACAAAGCAAAGAATAACTGTTTTGTTTAATAATAATAATCCGTGCAATTGATCACGTCTGATCATGTTTTCTAGACGTCTCAATGCGCTTCACAGAATATATTGTAAAGTGAATTTATTATATTTTGTGGGCTATGTGGCAGCCAATTGCACCCATCAGTGTCCCATAAATAGTCATGGATTGAAGTGACCAATTTGTTATTATTAGCTTTTTTTGAAGGAATTATTATCACCTGTCGAAAAGCGGTCTGCCAATCAACTGACAACTAGGTTCCTACTTACTGCTAGGTAAACAACAACCATAAAATTTCATTTTTAGAGCGCCTTACATGTCGGGAGGACATCCCAAGGCACTGATCAATCAGGTTGGGACCCGAACAGTGGGGTGGTCGGAGTAGGGGGAAGGGGAAGGAGAGTAGGAGAGGGGGAAGAGTTAGGAGAGGAGCGGAAGGCTTGGTTGAAGAGGAAGGTCTTGAGACTGGCCTTGAAAGAGGAAAGGGAGGAGGTGAGATGAAGGCATTGCGGGATATAGTTCCATAGTGTGGGACCAGAGAGGCTGAAAGCCTGGCCACCGATGGTTGGGCAGTTAGGGCGGTGGACTTGGAGCAGGCCAGAGCCTGCTGAATGGAGGGGATGGGCAGGCTGATAGGGAATTGGCAGGTCAGAGAGATAGGCAGGGGTAGGGCCTTGAATGGCCTTGAAGGTGAGGACGAGGATTTTGCATTCAATCCTCTGGGGGTTGGGGAGTCAGTGGAGATGGGCAAGGGTGGGAGTGATGTGGTCATGGAGCCTGGTGCGGCAGAGTAAACAGAGGCATGCAGAGGAAGGAAACATGACCAACATTTCGCTGTGCCTGGGAATGGAATAAATGTCTCTTGTTTACAAGGCGGGTTCTGTAACCAATGAGCTATAGGTTTCCACATGCATGATAATGTGCAATCGAAGCACAAGTTGGGGGGGTGAAGTGTCTATGGGCAATTTTGAAGGGGTAGGTTTTAATATGGGACGTAAAAACAATAGAGAGGCGGCAAAATGGGGAATAGTGGGACAGAATTATCACAGTTAGGGGATGGAAGATCTAAAGACCCACTGAGCCCAAGTTACCAAGATGAGGGGGCGATTAGAGAGGTGAGGCAGAAGATTGGAGACCATGTGCTAGGCCATGGATGTATTTAAAGATGAGGGCAAGTATCTTGAAATCAATCCATTGGGAGACAATGAAGCTCGGTGACGACTGGGGGGGTTGGCTGCATTGTGTTTGGTTCTGGTGAGGATGTGGCTGGTGGAGCTTTGGATGAGTTGAGGCTTATGAATGGTGAAAATCAGTGAGGTGTGTTTTGGAAAAGTCTTAAGCAGGAGGAAACAACGTGCTTCAGTAGCATTGGATGTGAAATAGGGGTGGAAGTGGGCAATGTGGTGGAGGTGAAGGAAAATGATATTAGTGAGGGACAGAATGTGAGGGAGAAAGGAAAGCTGAATATTGAATCAAATACCAAGGTTGTAAATTGGTACAGGGAGGTTGAGAGAGAGGCTAGGTAAGTTCCTTATATTCTGTCTCCTCTCTTCTGGCTCTGACCTTTAGATCTTACACCCTCTAACTGTGATAATTCTGTTCTGCTATTCCCCATTTTGCCACCTCTTTATTGTTTTTACGTCCCAGGAGCCAGAAGAGAGGAGACAGAATATAAGGACCAACTTTGCTTTATTTCAAGACAAGGCCTAAAATTCCATCTTGTTGTTGCATATAATAGCATTTTGTATTAAAATGTACATTGTTGGAGATTTAAGGAAATTTTAAAAATGTATTCTTAATTTGGAACCTAGATTGTTTTAAACAGCTTTCAAATTAAGACTGCATCTAATATTTTACTCAATTGTGCACCATTTAAAAGTTTAAGACAAAATTATCTTATAGGCTCATTGGAAGGTTGCATTTTAGTCTCATGATATCTTGTTTGAGAAATTTTAATGTAGGCTTACACTAGTAGCTGAATGTCAAGTTTGAGGGAACCCAATTGTGAAAATAGATCCAGTTAGGATTTTCCCGTGTGTCAGCGCATGGAAATTCAGTTAAGAAATACCATGAAATTGACCCCATAGTAGTCTAGGAAAGTAAACTTCTCTAGTGGAGTAGCTCCAAAATCTTTATTTAATAAATTTTTTGTCAACCACCCCTCTGTCACCTTGTAAATTCTTAAGACATCTTCTGAATTATTACTGCCTTCTAGCACATGTCAAACTATCTTTTTACATTTAGAAAGACAGACTAATGCAGTACCACAGATGGTAGATCCAGTTGTTCAGTCATTAAATGGATCGAAGTTCAAGTGACATACTGACGAAGGATCATACCTGTGCTGACCAATGTCCTGTACATTGTCAGGGTTTACCGTATTCATGGACATAGGAACAGAAGTAGGCCATGCAGCCCCCTGAGCAAAGTTCTGTCATTCTATAAGATCATGGCTGATCTGTATCTCAACTCCAATTACCTGCCCTTGCCCCATATCCCCTGATACCCTGACCTAACAAACATCTATATACCTCAGTCATGGAAATTTTAATGGATCCAGCATCCACAGCCTTTTGGAGGAGAGTGAGTTCCAGATTTCCACTGCCCTTTCAGATTTGCAGGATTCAGATAGTCTTCTTGTTTGAAGCCGAGAGTCGTTTTGCATGGTTAACTTTCATTCTGTTTCCTGCCATTGACTGAGGCAGCAAAAGCCACTTGGAAATGGGCCAGAGCTAAGGAACAAATGCGTATATATAAGCGTATTGAAGAGACGGTAGTTCAAAACTAGTTAGTTTGGCAGAAACCATTAGGCTTCCACTGGAGAAAAACATTTCTAACCATCACATACAGGAGCCTGATTTCAGTGGTGCCCAATAGACCCACTGCCAGAGCAAAGTCACAAAATACTAAATATTTATTTTTAACGCAGCTAACATTCAATTTTAATATTTAAGTGTTATTGGAACATTAATAATCGAGGAGGAAAGACAGAATATATAAACAAGACGGAATATAGCGCTGCTTTGGCTTTGCGGAGCACTGATAATGATCAAAGTGCTTTCCACCTGCAATGCTGTGTTGCTGTGTTTGAGAAATTCATCCCGTGTTTGTCAAGCTTCAACGGGAATGTGGCTCATAGTTGAATATTTACACTTTAAGCATCTTTTGTCTATTGTCGACAAGCACTTCATGTCAGGCCAGAAAGGTTTTCAGTGTGCTAAAAACAATCTCTCTCAATTATTAAATGTGAATTCTAATATTCTACTACAGTGTGGAGCAGAAATTGAAACGTGAGCCAGCTCTGTGTGTACCAGGGAGCTGGGGAAGGGGGGGGGGGGGGGAAAGGACCACAGTGGGAAAAGAGGAAATAGTGCATAATGGGACATCCTGCACCTGTAGATGACCTCATGCAGTATGTGGTGTACAATGCAGAATGCAGATTATATGCATAATAGAGGCAAATGGTTGGGTGGAGTAGGTAACACAGCAGCTTGTCAAACAGAACCCAGTGGGCTCGGCTATAAGCTGAAATACATTGCTGTGAAGAAACGAAAAATGAAAATCTGTGACGGGCTGTGAGAGGATGGCTCAGCAGAATGATATTCCTGGCAGTCTCTGTGTCCCAGAAGTGGGACTTTTAGCTGCTTTAAAATGGAGCAGAAATGCAAAGGAACAAGGACATTTAAAACAGAGGATAAAAGACCTCCCTTCACTACTAAAAAATGGATTTAACTTCAGGAAGAAGCAGGCAGATGTGGTAACTATTACAGCTCTGTACTTTAATGAAACCTTGTACCTTGTAATATACCAGGAGTGAGCTTTTTCACAGTGGTGAGGAGCTGTGTTATTTTGCTATTTGTATGATCTGATAATAATTAATAGATATTGTGGAACATGCAGGAGGAAGCTGACTGTCAACATTGTTCACTGTCAATATTTATAAAGGGTGTGTTTGTGGGTGATGCTTGTTAATGGAATCAAAAGCCTTTAGAACTGAATTGCTGTTAGGCAAACCTGTGTTAAATGGCAGCTGGAGAATACAAAAGTTAATCTTGTACAGGTATTATTTATTCTAAAAATGGAGCGCGAGCAATGTGCTGAAATCTTGCAGGAATGCATTAACAAGGAAAATATTACTGTGTAAAAGCAGTGTGTGAAAGTTCGCCTACAAAGTTTAATTGTTCTCTTGGTAATCGTTTAGTGGGAAATAACATTATGGGATATAGTACATAGGTAGTTCAGAACATATGTGCATACATATGGAGGTGGAAGGCGAACTGGATGGACCTTGGTGTTTTTCCGTCTAGCATTTCGTATGTTCTTATATGTAATGTGAGTTTAAAATCCTAAAGGTTTTATTCACGACTAAAAAAAAATTTCAGCTGATTGCAGTTTGATGTAGCTGCAACACAGCAGAGCGTGTGGTTCAGGGCAGGAGAACAACTCAGTGGAGACTATCCAGGGCTAAATTTAAAATAATAGATACCCAGGAGGATATGAATTGAGGTAGTTCAGTTAATGAAGAATGGAAAGGTTTATTGCATTTTCTGGCGTGACTTGTACTGCAAGACTCTGCTGCTGTCTGTCATCAAATAGAATTAAAAGAAGAATAAAGGAAGAGGGCAGTTGGTGGCACAGTGTTAATATACCACACAACAAAGTGGAGGGAGCTTTTCCTTTGTGGTTCCTTAGGTGAGGATTTGTCTCCCTGAGTCGGGTTATCTGCGGAAAACCACCAGATGGAGGTGAGGTCCTTTTCTCTATAGTAGGGGAGAAAATCTGGAGAAGTGGTTAGTCCTCAATGCTTATACAGTATATGCTGATATTAGATTGACAAAGGCTGGGAATAGGTGGGAAGTGGCATTTCAAATGCGAGGACAAAATAGTTTGAAAATGTGAAACAGGAGGAATACAGTTATTAAATGCTCAATAAATTTATTGTTCTATGCTGTATGAAAGGTCTCAAACAATGCCAATATTCAAACATTTTTAGGTAAATAAATATCAGATTATGCTGACAGGTGGCTGATAGACGGATATTGCATGTGGCTTAGATTTTCAGTGCACTTTTCCAGTTTATAATGTAGTAATGTATAATTTATAATGTGTTGTAATATGCATTATTCTTAGAATCTCCTCATTTTTTCTTAGAAATTCTAATTTCCATTTTGGTAAGGTATGTGTCTTCCTCTACAAACATAGGCTCAAAAAAATCACTTAAAGATATCTAAATATATAAATACAGTACCTGAGTTCGATTCCAGCCAGAGTGAAACCTTGGGCAAGTTTCCTTACTCCACATGCCTAATAATAACCCCTTGAAAAAAAACAATAATAAATGAGTCATTTCAATACACGACTGTTTGTGGGACCCTGCCGTGCGCAATTGGCTGCCACGTTTCACCCACATATATACAATCAATTCGCTGTACAGTGTATTCTGTGAAGTGCTTTGAGATGTCTAGAAGTCGTAAAAAGCACTATATCAAATGCAAGGATTATTAGTATCTTGTATATTAAATCACTAATTGGGTGAGAGGCACAGGGGGTTAGCACTATTGACTTCTGATACCTGGTTTGGAATCCAGCAGCCTGTAGAGAAAGTGAACCATATTCGCTGACTGTCCTGTGTGATGGACAGTGTCAGTCCAGTAGAAATCATGGTTGTGTGAGCTCTCTGCACAGAATAACCTGTAATTTGCTCCTACTTCCAACTGCACTTAGATGGTGTGGAATGATTGTTCGTGTATGAAGTGGAACAAATTTGTTGTGATGTGTTGAGGAGTGTTCTTTTGAATTGTAGGTAAACGCATCTTGATGAGGCAACATTGAGTGTTCAGTTGGACAAAAGCTCTGTCTCTGTGTCATCTCATTCTACATAACTATATGTGTCTGTTTTACCTCTTATTTGGTAGTGTGTAATGTTGGCAGCAATAGAAAAGCATTACATTCACAACACCTTCACCTTGTGAAATAGAAAAAAAATGCTAAAAATATAGAGGATTTTTTAAGAAAGATCTTTTTAAAAAAAGTGTTTTTAAAAAATTGTATTTTATAACTATGGTTAAGCAAAATTATATTTCTTACTGGTGAGGTCAGAAGCAAGTTGTAACAAGATTGATTCTGTTTGAATTGCCAAATAATAAATCCCTTAAGCATTAGAAAATCTATAACCGACTAACTAGAAAATTACTAAATGCATATCTATTACATATATTTGGTTCCATAGAGTTGACCGTAACATATTTATAGAAATGAAACTAAATTGCAATGGATCACGATTGATGTCACCTATTATTTTAAAAATATGAATGCAACCTGGTTAAGACATAGCCATAATACTAATTCCTCTCAGTTTAATGAATTTTACAGTTGTGTACTTTTGAAACTCAAATTTTTTGTTTGAAGATGCGATGTGTATAAATTTTTTCCAAAGGATTTTGCATACTTTCAGAATCGGTTTCTTGTGCACTGGTGAATTAATGTGTGCCCCAGTTAGCAGCGAGCAGTGTGCTGTAGAGTAAAGCTATTTCCAGAATGTCAGCCATTATGATATAACAGCTGTGGGATCTTTCTATTTTAAGGCTTAAATTGCTGACATTCACCATTTGCAAATTACACAAGCACTTTCAATGAACTGACCCATTTTGTTGAAAATATATTGATTAGTAATGGATAATTGACTGTGATGTTTATATGAAAAGAATGCCCCTTTTGTATCTTAGCTAGTTAGTGCAGACTGCCAAATGCCAACGTTAGTCATTGGTAAATATTCATTAGATATGATTTTGACTCTTAAGAGACTGCAGGTCAAGTAATTCACTGCGCTATTTTACTCAATTGTTTCAGTATAGTCCATCAGTTTGTTTGATAAATAATAATCCTTGCATTTGGAATAGCACCTTATTATGTCATCATGATGTTTCAAAAGTTATGTAGCACTTTCCATGTTGAGAGGAAGTCTCTTAGACAAGGTGAAGGGAGGGAATGTAGATGATTTCTATTCGAAAGTTTTCTTTTGCTAAATTTTATCATAAAATTTCTTCTGGACAGAATTTGTTTTGATTTCAATGAAAAGGGGGTATGCGAATGTTGAAAACCCAAAAGTTGTGTGTTTGAATCTTAATACATTCAAGCATTCGACTTGTTTGCTTTGGTCAAGTAAATTTTATCAGCAGGCGGTTAGATGGCTGCTAGCAAAGCACTCTTTCTTGAGGGGTTAAAATGCAGTTTCCCTCCAAATTGAATCATGCTTCCTGTCTGATCATGGAATTTTGGTCATGGAGCAATCTGTGACTCATCCCACAGGATGTGTGGTAGGAAATTGTGTGAAAGAAATGTATAACTCCTAGCAGTTCCTAGGAGTAAGTAGGAAACCCGTTGTTAGTCGATTGACGGATTGCTTTTCTGGGATTAATAATTCCTTTAAAAAAAATTGTCAGTCAATCCATGATTGTTTGTGGGACACTACTGTGTACAATTGGCTGCCGTGTTTCACCAACAAGATATACAGTCATTCACTTTACAGTATATTCTGTGAAGCGCTTTGAGACATCTCAAAGGCATAATAAGGCATTACATGAAATGCAAGGATAATTATTAACACAAAGAAAGAAAAATGTGGAATGTACAATTTTTTAATTGTTTCAAACTGAAGGGGTGTGGGGGAAGACTAAATTGAGGCTCTTACTGCCAATTCAGGTGGACATTAACAACAACATATTACATTTGTATAGCACCCTTCACGTTGGAACCCATTGAGAAAAGGAAATTTCTACCAGTGTGCTGGCTAATAAAAGTAAAAAGTAAAAAAGTAAAAAATTGCTCATTGACTTCATAGATGTTTGAGGGACAATTGTTTTGCATGCAAATTGACTTCAGTGTTTCCGTACAAATGCAGAACTATTGTATCCAGAAAATGTGCACAGATGTTATAGAAACTCTGTGAAATGCTTTGGGGCAATAATAATCCTTGCATTTGATATAGCGCTTTTCACATCTTCTAGACGTCTCAAAGTGCTTGAAGAATATACTGTAAAGTGAACTGTCTGTATGTTTGTAGGCAAATCGTAGCAACCAATTGTGCACAGCAGTGTCTCACAAATAGTCGTTGATTGAAATGACCAGTTTATTATAGCTTTTTTTTTCATGGGATTATTATCAGGCATGTGGGGAAGGAAACTTGCCCAAGGTTTCACCCTGTCTGAATTTGAACCCAGTCTCTCGCTTGCATGGCGAGTGCTTTAACCACTGAGCCACAGGACTCCACACAAAAGTCAATGGAACTACTGTATAAGAAATACAGATTATTATTGGGTGTGGTATTCCAGGGATGTCAGAATTTTTCAAATACCTCTCTGTTTTGTGCCAGTGACTTTTACCACTTCAATTAAACACCGCTGTTTATGTAACACCACCTTAATATAAAGCAAAGTATAGCTGCTGTGCTTCAAAGTGGTAGTATTAAGAGTAACGCAGACACAAATATTTTCCAGTGAAAATCCAAGGTCATTGTTAAAAGTAGGTGCTATGATTCTCGCAGTGCAAGTCTACTGATAGGCTACTGATAGGCTAAAAGCATCTTGTACCTTGCCTGCTTATAGCTTAGTTTATGATTGAACAAGGACTGACTTACCTCTGGGGAAAGAGTGCTTACTTTAGATTTCCTATCTTGCTTTGAAAACCCAGGTGGTGGCACTCTCAACTTCATGCATTATTCTTTTGTTGTTGTAAATCTGCAGAAAATTATAAAACAGAATGAAGTACTCAAGAAGATTTTGCAATATTTTCAAGAGGTTCGGAATCTGACAGTGAACATTCAGGATTGAGAGTTGCCATGGAAATAGAGCACCTTCTAATTGCGATTGTGAATTTCCCTGCCCACTGCAAGTGTCTTTTGATTCTGTAAATGCATATGCCTAATGGTCAATTAATAAAAATGAATACCAGCCTTGGCAGTGTCTAAGGAATTCAGTACATTGTTAATAATAATAATCCTTGCATTTGATATGGTCTGGACGATGTTTCAAAGGCTTTCACAGGACTTCACTGTTAAATATAGTGACTGTGTATTTTGTAGACAGAACAGATTTCATTTACTTTGCTTGGTTGATGCTCTGAGATGCCATCCGGCGTGGAGGGCACTATATAAATCCAAGTTGTTATTATTGATCCAAACAAAGAGAACCTATGAGTCAACAAACGAAAATCTGAATACTGTACCGTACTTGTTTTTTTCCCATGATTTAGTCATAACTATAACATAATTTTTGAAGAATAAATTACAAAAGAATCACTGCGAAGGTACTGGCAAGACTAAATAATGAACTCACTAAGGTCCACGCTGCACATTACCTTAATGGGAATTCTTAACAAGATATTGGATGTCCCATCAAATCTGCTCCAAAAGTAGAATGCATTCGAGTGGTATTCCCATGAATTGGTGCGATGGGATGTAGTTCCAACAAATTTGTCTCCATTTGGGCAACTCAGATTTCTCATTAAGGAAACTCATTTAGAAATATCATTAATTAGACTTTGATAATTTGTAAATGAGATAAATGTATAGCTTCCTTGCAAAAAGATTGCAGGTTTTTTTTACCTGCAATGTTATCAGATGGCACAAGTGGGAATTAATCCAAAGCACAGTAAGACGTTATTATTGTAACATTTAGCGAGACATTTACTGTGCGAATTCTTCATGTTATATACAGCCCATCTTGAGATTTGAGAAAGGCATTAGCATTTTGTGCACTGTCACGAATAGAACAAAGGTCAAAGCGTATTCAAAAAATATTATGAACATGGCAAAGTTATTTTCATTGCATATTTTATTCCACTTAAACTTGTTAATATTCAGCACCACTATTTTACAGGAGGAGAAATAATTGTAATTGATGGAAGTAGCAAACTGCTCATGTTCAACAAAGTGGCAAAAAAACTCAGTGTTGAGGGGGTTTAAAAGTGCTGTGGTTTTAATGTGATGCTAAAAGCAATTCTAATTGATTAATTCTAAGATTAATTCTATAACATTTTAAATTGTGTGTTTTTATTCAAATGTCACTGATAATGGATAACACCTTGTGATATAAATGGATCAGGATACTATAAAGCCCCAAATAAGGAATTTTCATCATCTTAGAAGAATTCTAATCTTAATAGATTACCAAGAATTTTTGTGAATTCCAAATAGTCATAGGTCTTAAAGGACATCTGGATGCTGTTTTGCAGTCTGAATGACTTGGGCTCCTGCACGGGAGAAGGGAGACAGGAGGAGGAAGCCTGTCTCAGGCAAAGGACAATAAAACCTCAGCAGGACTAAGATGAAATGGCATCTTGCATTAATGAGACAATAATATAATCCTGGTTTCCAAATGATCACATTAACAAGACAGTAAAGATTGCAAGATGTGTGAGACACTGAATACCTGGAGTCTTGATATGAGTAAGGCACGTGTAGGTGCCCTTGTGTGAGAATGGTTGGAAAAGTGCCATTTTACATTGTCCCTGAGTGATCTCGGGGTAGGAACACAAACGTGACTTAGCCTAGCACACCACCAGTGTACTTTATCCTTGCAATCTATTTTTAGTACTTCAAGGACAAGGTAAAAATGTATTTATGGTGCAATTTGGGAAATTGGGTAGAAATCAGAAGTAATCTCTATTGCTATTGCAACAATGCTATTGCATTGTTCTAACATTTAGCAAGACATTTACTGTGGTAATCCTTCATATTAAATACAGCCCATTTAGTGATTTGAGAAAGGAATCAGCAATGTTGATCCTGAAATTAAAAAGATCCCACAGCTGTTATATTTCTATTTCTCAGTCCCATTCCCAGTCCAGAGAGACTGAGACCAATTAAAGTGTACCAACATTGTCCATGTCTCACCAATAGACATTCAAAGAGTGCATTCAAACAGCTCATGAGCAGAGCTAAAAATCCCATTAATGCTCAGTCTTAGGTGTTTGTTATCAAAAAACAGGGATTATTTTTAGGGATTATTATTAGGTGTGCGGAATAATGAAACGTGCCTAAGGTTTCGCCCTGCCTGGAATTGAACCCAGGTCTCTTGCTTCTAAGGCGAGTCCTCTAACCACTGAGCTACAGGACTCCACATCGTTGGTACCTCCAATAATGCAATGCATCTTTAATACTGACAACCCAGACTAGGGGCGTACATTTCTGACCTATTAAACGTTTGATATGATAATTAATGCAGCACAATGAATCTCTTAAAAGCTTGTACATTTCATCCTTATAAGTCTTAAGATCCAAATTTGGGGCTCACATCAAAATCTTCTTATTCAATAGATACTATTTAGTTAATTTTGTTTCCAAATAAATGAACCAACATTGACAGGGTCTTTGCAGAGAAGAGTACTATGTTGGGATAACATCCTCTTAGCCCCACATTTTGACTGACAAGCTGAGAGTGGAAACAACTCTATTGTCAGCATTTTGTCAGGAAACAGCCAGATTAGATCATGGCACTGTTTCCAGATTCCTTTAAAAGGACATGAGCAAGGAGGGTTTAGATTGAATTCAGAATAAGAGCCTAAAAATACGAGGAAATGAAATTGAAAGCTGTTGTGTTACACCCTCGCTCTCATTCAGTTGTTCCCTTAAATGTGAATTTGTGTATTAAATTAAAGGAATGCAAAGATGTCGAGAAGAAGAGTGCTATGTCTCTGGAGTTCTTTGCATTTGCAACACAGAATTTTAAGAAAACGTGTTAAGAATAATTCTTGATTTGACAAATGAAACCCTATTGCCAACTATTTCTATATTGCTGGGAACAAAATGATTGAAATAATCAAGTTAAACCGAGCTACTTTATTACAATGAAAGTGGAAAGGCTTTCATGCTGTGGTTAAAGGTACTTTTTGTCCCTTTTCCAGTCTATTTTTTCAGTTCAAATACAATACAATTTATACTTATATAGTTTTTTACATCAGGAGGATGTCCCAAAGTATTTGACAATTATGACTGGGCACCGGAGCTAAGGGTGTATGAAAAGAGAGTGGGAGAGAATTGGGGTAAAACATTTGAAAATTCCCCTTCCCTCACCCTGGTAAATGTGGATGAAAATGGGATCTTATATTGGACATCCGCTTAATGCACGCATAGAGAAACCCTTCTGGCTGAAACGCTGGTCCCAAGAATGGATGTTCACCATGTAACCCACCTCCTTGCAAACTTAGATCTGAGAATATACATGCAATACAATGAGTGCGCAGGTAAACTGGTTTACCCTAAACAATGTTACAGCCAAGATGGTTTGGGGATTCACCTGCACAATCACAAAGAACAAAAATCTGCAAATTCAAGTTTCAAAAATGTAATTCAGGCAAAAATAATTTTTTAACCTCCCTGAAAATAATTGGAGTTACTGGTGATCATTGATTGTTATTGGTATTGTTATGGTATGGGTGGATAGGTAGCAGGCTATGCTATGGATGATTCAACAATACATTGTACAATGATTCAGGTAATGCTTGGGAAACTCCAATTTAGGGATTGGAAACTGCATTGCTGTATGAAGCTAATCTACCATTAATGAAGTCGTAGTGGTTGCTCATGGAAAGCATCAAGTAATAGCTGTAACTTTTCACTGTGAGTTTCACTGCTAGAATAATCAAACATAATAGATTCAGTGGGAATTCAAGACATCAATGCAATTTGCACAAATGGGATTTTGCTGGATTACTTTGGGAATCGGAGAGAGTGTGATTTACACTCAGTTGTTTATGCTTTTCATAAGCAATCACTAGAACATTATTTTAATGGAACATTGGCATCACACAGCAGTGAGATGGTTACAATACTTTATATAGTTTATTCAGGAAAAAAAGATTAAAGAGGTCATTTAGTCCTTTTGCTTGGTATACTGGAAACCAGGATCAAAATCTCTGGATAGTTACTGGAAAAGTTTTAAAAAAAATAGGTTTCTTCATGCACAGGGTGATCAGAATATGGATTGGTTTGTCTCAAGTGACAACTAAAGCTGAGATCATGAGATATAAAATTCTTGAGTCATAAATTCTATATTAATTGCAACTTCAAGTTTGTGATTGCCATCAATCTTGCCATGGTCTTGAATTTAGAGATTTTATTTTACATTTCAAAATACAGTAATGAACAAGAAGACGGAGACTGGAATTACTGCTGCTGGTTTGTGATGACTGCATGGAATAGCCTGAGAGATATACCCATGCTTAGGCGACAATGTGATGGGTTTCTGCATGTATTAGACACCCGGCTAATCCACAAAAAGTCATAAATTGAGTATCACTCGTTGTTAACATAGAATCTTACAATGACAGCAATTGCAGCACAAGAGGGGACATTTGACCTATCAAGTCTAAGATTGAATTGATGGCTCGAATGGTCCACTCTTATATTATAATTGCTGTAATATGGCATATTGTAGCCAAGAGTGTCACCTTTGAGCTAGTTCAAAAACAACAACAAAATTACACTTGTATAGCACCTTTCAAGACAGGAGGATATCCCAAGGCACTGGACAGTCATTGTTTCAGACCTGTTCAGCTCCAAGGAGACCCAATTACCTTACCCATCAAGGAGGATGGTTAAGGCACATACACTGTCTTCTTTCCTTAAATGTTATTCTATTTCCTTTGCTGTCAATGCTGCTCACCTTCTTTCCCTCTGGGGTGGGCAGTGTGCTGAGCAAAACTGGTGTAAAAGCTGCCGGCAGAGCTGATTTGTGTTCAGTTGACAGACAGATCTGGCTCAGGCGTAGACAAGACACTACCTTTCACCTATAAACAATCCCTCTAGATGATGTTTTGCCTTGTAATATCTTCAATATCTGGCTAAAATAGTGATATAAAACAAGTTTAGATAGGTTTAGTATTACGTAACACAGGAATGAAAGCTCACAATTACAGAACAGTTTATTGGCCAGAAGTTACCTACCGAGGTCATTGTTCAAGCAGGCTAAAACATCAAAAGGTGTGTAAAGCTGCTAAGGACCCTGTTTTGAGCTCATTCCAAGCTTCGAGTCAAATTACAGGATGGTGGTTTAGTTTGAGTTAAAGTGTATGTTGATAGGTTCTGTCGTGATTCATGTGGTTTTGATGTTTGGAGCAAGTCTAGCTGTTGACAGCTTTGCTTTTTTTACTGCACAATAATAATGGTTATCCACTTTCGTTAGCAGATGGCAAGCTCAGAAAAGAATGCAGAAACGCACCCATCGAATTCCAAAAGAAAGGTAAGGAGGAGCGGTGTTTACCCAAATAAAATGGGGAAAATTATGAGCATTGTTTTGCAAATAATATGGTTTTGTGTGGAGTCCTGTAGCTCAGTGGAAGCACTTGCCTTGCAAGCTAGAGACCTGGGTTCAATTCCAGGCAGGGTGAATCCTTGGGCAAGTTTACTTAATCCACATGCCTGATAATAATCCCTTGAAAAAATCCATAATAAATTGGTCATTTTCATTCCATCATTATTTGTATGACACTGCTGTGTGCAATTGACTGGCACGTTTCACCCACAAATGTACACTCAATTCACTTTACAATTCAATTCACTTTTACCTCCCCATCTCAACTGAAGACCTTATTCTTTGACCATCACCTTCAGCTTTCTATAAATGTAATTTTGTTGTTTTGTTTTAGTTGTTCCTCTTTGGCTAGATGTAAAACTTCACTAGCACTCTGAGATGCTTCCCTGTGTGAAAGGTGCGTTATCTATTTGAGGTGTTGTAGTTGCTAAAAAATGTTCTTTAGATCAATCAAGATAATTCATTCAGTTTCATCTTTTACAGATTTATTCTGAGACCATCTACTGTGCTGGGCTAGCCCTCAGAGACTTCTTCATAGCCCTCGCTCCTCAGCTTATAAACGATCGAGTAACCAGTACTGGAAAATACAAGTAAGTGAAGGTTGATCTCTGGAGATGTGATATAAAATATAAAAAAGTCTCTGGCGGTAAAACTAATCAAAGTGTTGTACTATTTGGAATGGACAGAATGAGAACAGCTTGGTGAGATTTAAATGAAAATATAAATTTATATTCCTAACTTCTTTTTAAATTGAAATCAGCCATTCCAATTCTTAGACAGATTAAAATTAACCCTAAGAATATTATTCTATATAAAGTTATTTCTGTGACAAAGAATTACTGATCATGGACTGGAGACTAACCTTGTAACAAGAATAATAATCCTTACATTTTGATACAACGCCTTCCACATTGAGAGGGCACCTCAAAGTGCTTCACAAGATCTACTGTAAACAGTTATTACTCTGTATTTCATAGGCTTCTTCATATGCTTGGTTCATGTTTAACTATTCCTGTGAAAAATATTTATTTGAAAAAGAGAAACTATTCTGACCAAGTTGTAGCTTGTAATAAATCTGAAAAATTCAATTTAGTAAAATAGGAATGTGCAGGACCGCCTAACCTAAACTAAATATTTAAAAATAAAAAATCCATTACTGTCTATCTCTTGTTCACTATTTGAGTGAGATAATTTTCAGCTGTGGCAAAGTGAGGAAAAAATGGCTTCCTTGTGAATTCAGTTCTCTGAGATGCTACCCCATGCGAAAGATGCTATAAAAATGCAATTTGGTGTTGTGAATACAAAAGTTTCATATTTAATTGCAATCCTTTATTGTTTCTTTTGCACTGTCTTGCTACATCTGATGTGTTTTATTGTTACATGTGCTTGTCCTTCAGGTGAGATGTTCAAACTGAGGTCCCATTTGTTAATGTATTAAACAGACAATGAAAGATCCAAAAAGAATAGATTATCCTGGTATCTTTGCCAACATTCATTTCATGACTGTTTCCATGGCCTTGATATGAACAGAGTGGCTTCTACGGTATCCCTACAACAAATCCATATATTTTGACATTAATTACTGTAACATATGTTGAGACAATTCAACACGACAAAATTCTATCAAAATGTATAATCTTTTAGCACCTAAAATACTGCCAAAAGCACAATTATGGTTTGGTACTGGAAGTTGTTGATAAATTGTAGCACAGTTAAAGATGGGAAATACCATAGAAGCATACAAATTGACAGCACAGAAGAAGACCATTCACCCATTGTGTCTGCGCTGGCACTTACAAGAGCAATCTTTTTAGTCCCATTTACCTGTCTTTTTCCCATACCCCTGTAGTTTACCCCTTTTTAGCTATTTATGTAATTTTCATTTTGAAACTAAATGTGGATTTAGCCTCAACGTTTGCTCCCAGCAGAATACTCCATAGTCTGCCTACTCCGTGAATGAAAACATTCTCCTAACCTCCCCATTTCCTAACTACAGTTATATTAAATTTATACTTTCTAGTCACTGATTCGCCAACTCGCCGAATAATTTCTCCAACTCTATCAAAACCCCTCATCATTTTAAAGACCTCTATCAGATCACTCCTCAACCTTCTTTTCCAACGGAAATGTCCCAGTTTTTCAAGTCTCTGGTCTTAAACCAAAACACTCAACCCCAGGACAATCCAGGTGAATTCCAAAATATTATTCCCCTTTTAAAATGTTGTTCATTTGCATTCAAACTTTTAATCGTTTGAAGTAAACCTTGATTTACAATATACACGTGAACATTTTTTGCACGGGTCTATGTGTTTTCCGTTGCCATATACTGTATAAATACTTACTGAAAAGAATCATTTCAAACTCTTGCTTATTATTCTTTAACATTGAGTAAACCACATTGAAGAGGGAAGGGGAGTGGGGGATCGGGGCAAAGAGTTTCGTATTGATTGCTTTTCTGGTCCATTTCCTTTAATGTACAGGTAGAAATTCACAATGTGATTTTTTTGTTTTTGTGGATTAACATGCATACAGTGCCTTGGGGCGTCCTCCCAACATGCAAGTCACTATACAAATGTAATTTTGTTGTAGTTGTTGTAGTAATTAAATACAAATAACATTGGTCCTTTGAGGGCACCTCCTGACACAAAAGCGCTGTAAAAATATAAATTGCATTGTATTTAAGCTTACGTGTAGAAAGGCTGTTTGCTTTCCTCAGATGACCTCAGGGAAAACACCATTATGTAATTAACACAACCACATTGCCAGCCAAAAGCCGCTCCTCAATGGTAAACACTTCAACAGTTCGCTCCCAAAGCAACACAAAATGAACGTGTAGTATCTTTTAAGACGAAGTATCTTTTACTTCACCAGCTGAAAAATTAAATAATTTGATCGGTATCTGCTCTGCAGGAGAAGCTGTGTGGGGTTTGAGATGGTGGACTGGCTGCAAGACCAGTGTCTATTTATCCTCAACCGGACAAATGCGGAGAGCATCTGGCAGATTCTCTTGGAGATGGGAATTCTATCTTCAGGTGATTGCAAGTATTAAGTCAACAAGTGATTGTAAAATTGAAGTAAACATAAAGTGTTTCCTTCAGTCAGCATGCATTTTCCTACTGCTTTCATGTTCCTGTTTTGCAAAATGTAAATCTTCCAAGGTTATATCAAACGTGAGGGGAGCTGTATAAATGCAATTTTTTGTACCTGGCGCTACAAATCTTTTTTTTTACATTCAAGTATGTAGATTAAACAGAACCACCAGGGTGAATGAAGCCTGTCCACTCATATCTTCAGTATACAACGACACAAGCGGTATTTAACAAGAGTTAGAGGAATTAACTGTGGCCAATGATTAGACAAGCTAGGGCATTTCAATCTTGAGAGATGGTGATGCAGAGGGGACCTTATAGATATATTTTAAATGCGATTGAAATAGTAAATCTAGAACGTTAGTCTGCATCGAGACAGTAAAGCAAGAGGATATAGGTTTAGACTTTTAAAGGGCAATTTCAGGACACACACAAGGAAGTTTTTCTTTATTCAGAGGCTAATTAATGATTGGAACAGGTTGACAGGGAAGGTGGATGAGGTCAGGATACAGGATTCATTAAAAAATTTAATTTGATGGTGCGATGGGGGGCATGGTATTCTGCAGGAACTTCTTCATGGAAACCTTCTGGTGATCTTGTGAACCTTTGCTGTATTGCCCCACACACTGGCCACAGGCAGTTTTGAATGCCTTTTTAGTTATGCAATTTTCAAAATTTTTGCACGACTCAGTTTGCTTTGAAATCAAATGTTATTATATCTTATGTATAACATGAAAGGAACTGACCCATCAGCTATGGGTTTATCAAGTCCATCTTCAGGCATGAGGCTTCAGTTTGAGTTAGCCCCATATCCCGTAAATAATCCCCAGAAGGTCATGTGTGTTCACAACCCACATAGGTGGCCTTGCTGACATTTTGGGGCATTTTCAAACTGGCTGAGTTAGGCCAGTATCGCCTGAATAGCCTAAAAAAAAGCATTTTTCTATGCTTGAATATGATTCCTTGCTAAGTGGGAATCCATAACAGTGGTGGTGCCCTGTCTTTGCAGCCAGGTTAGGTGTTACTATTTTTCAGAAGTGTGGCAGGTTAGGAAAGGATTTGTTTAGGAATACCTACACGGTTAACAATAGGCGATTATTGGTTCAATGGCACTGCTGTTAAGATGAGAACCACTGCAGCAATGACCAGTGTCATAGGAGATTGGCAAGAATCAGATCTGAAAATTTACTCAATTACAACCTGCATCGGTATTAACCAGGGAGACTAGGGAGACTACAATATCCACCAATTTATCCAAACTACTCAATTTCTGCACAGTTTTGATTTCTATCTTTTTCTATATTTTACTTAACACAGCATTTTCCTTCACACAGGATGCTACTTTACTGAAAGCACATTGAAAAACTCTGATGAAAATGAAGGGAGCAATCTCACCTGAGTCCAGATTTACTCAATTTACGTACAGTACCATGTTAGAGCATCCAGAATTTAGGAAATGCTTTAAATTTGAAGAAGTTCTTTTTTGCAAGTTCCTATAAGAACTGCAGGAAAGAAAACTTCAAAGTTAAGACAAAATTGAACAATTTACCAAATCCTAGATGTTTTGAAATGCAACACAGAGTGAATCTGGACCCAGGTGGAATTTCTTCCCAATTGAAGCACAAAAAAACTCAACATATGCATCTTTTGAAATGCTTATAAATCTCCAAGCGACTTCTGTTTTTCCTTAAAATGTGTTTCCATGTTACAGATAATCAATCACTCCCTGTGTCTGCCTGTCTCCTTGCCTCTTTACTGCACACTAAGCTTCAGCTAATGAACTCATTCAGGATAGACCTTCTGAGGGTGGGTCTCCTTCCCAGAGAGCAGTCAAAGTAGCACACATCATTTATCACAGGGATCCACGGCCCCATTTTAACAGTGTCCTTCGAACTGACAACCGCTCAATAACCCTGTTACTCTGCCCTTTGGAGACTGCCTCTGCTGTGGTGATTTGTCTTACACACACACACTACCAGTGCTGGCTCAACCTCTACTAATGTTACCTACAGTGGCCTTCAAGAGGTCATCTGACACTTTATTCTTTGTGCCAGTGTAACTGCTGCAAGCACTGCGATCACCTTTTATTTGCTGTTTTCAAATAAAAATCCTTCACATGGCTTCCTAAATCATTGCTCTATTTTGTTTCTGTTCTATCAACCTCTTCACTGTGTGAGCATGAAGTCTCACAACAAGATTGGGCCATTGAGCTAGCAACAACAACAACTTCAATTTATATAGCGCCCTCCACGCCGGATGGTGTCTCAGAGCGCTTGAGCAGCGTACAGTTGCCCTAATGCAGAATATGCTCTCAGTTTCACTTGATAATACATGAAATGAAATAAAGAATGTCACATGTACTCTACCAAAATGGGACATAAATGCATAATCTCATTAACAAGTGGGTTATGGCGCTCTATATGCTGAGGAAAAATTAGAATGGATGGGAATATCCTTTAAATTATTCCCAATAAAAGCTTGATGAAACCTGTTGGATAATGTGAACTTGGCTCTTGTAAATCCAACACCAACAACAACAATAAAATTACATTTATAGTGTGCTTTTCACATCAGGAGGACGTCCCAAGGCGCTGAACAATCAGTTGGGACCCAAGTAAGGGGGAGGGGCAGGGTAGGATGGGAGGGCAGTGAGAGAGTTAGGAGTGGAGGTAGAGTTTAGATGGCAGCAGAAGGCATGATCGAAGAGGAGGTTCTTGAGACCGGCCTTGAAGGAGGTAAGGGAGGAAGCGAGGCGAAGGGACTGTGGGATGAGTTCCAGAGTGTGAGGGAAGAGAGGCTGAAAGCCCATTCACCGATGGTAGGGTAATTGGGTAGGGACATGGAGCAGGCTGAACGGAGGGGTGGGCAGGCTCATAGAGAGACAGCAGGTCAGAGAGATAGAAGGGGGCAAGGCCGTGAATGGCCGTGAAAGTGAAGACGCAGACCTTGAATTCAATCTTCTGTGGGATGGGGAGCCAATGGAGCCAGGTGAGGTAGGAGTGATGTGGCCATGGAATTTGGTGAAGGAGAGGACACAGGCTGCAGAGTTCTGGATGATCTGCAGCTTGTGAATGGAAAAGCTGGGCAGGCTGACGAGGAGGGAATTTCCATAGTTGAGCCTTGATATAACGAATGCGTGGACAAGGGTTTTGGCAGCCTGAGGGATGAGGCAGTGGCAGAGTCTGGCGATGTTGTGGAGGTGGTAGTAGGCAGAAGTCGTCATGGCACTGATGTGGGGGAAGAAGGACAGTTCAGGGATCCAGTGATCTAGGCCCTTTATATAATCCACGATATTTGAAATATAGGTGGTTAAATTGTGTATTATTTTCCTTAAAGGAATTCTTAATTAAGAAATGGATTTCTTATAATAATATAATACTAATAAGCCTTGCATTTGATGTAGAACCTTAACACATATTTGGGACTTCTCAATGTGCTTCACAGAATATATTCTAAAGTGAATTGGCTGTATATTTTGTGGATGAAAGGTGGCAGTCAATTGCACACAGTAGTATCCTACAAACAACTGTGGATTTCTTAGTGTGGACTGACTTACTGAATCACTGGAAGTTCAAAGCAGTTAAAGAAGGAATGGCGTTAAAATGTTGATATGGAATACCCTCCCCCGACTTCTGAACAAAGGCAACTCAAAAATCTAGGTCATTGTCTTGGATTCCAGCTAAACGTAAATCGTTTTCAAGCAGTGACAACAGTCATTGTGAGTGTATTAAGGGAATACTAATATAACCCAAGCGGAGTTAGACCAGTATCTCCTAACTAAGGCTTGAGAGGTTGATTTCCTTGCTCGCACACAGCTATGGGTGAAATCCTTGGCATGCTTAAAAATGAGGAGCAGAACATTTTTCAGAGTACCTCAATTTTCGAACCATAGATTTACTCCAATCCCTGACAGTATACAATTCTATTGTTTCTTGTATTGCACTCTCCAAGCATGGGGCTGAGGACAGTTTTAAAATTATTTTCACTTCAATCTTGAAGGCTATGTATTACAGCTATGATAAATCTAATTGCCCTGCCTTATCTTTTTCTCTCTTAGCGACGGGAAAGCAACAGAATTTTCAGGACGAAGATGCTTATTACCAGTTTTCAAGGGATGAATGTGATGTCCCCACCTGCCCTTTTGGAGAGGAGGAAGAGTGGAAAAATGGTGTGAGACTTCTTGCTCACATGGTCCCTTTGGTTCAGTCCAGGACAACACCATTAACGTTAGTGCCTTTTATTCTTTTGTCTAATTTATTGTGTTTTTCTTGGTGTTGTGGTTGAGCCCAGGGTGCTGGATCCATTTAGAAAAAGCCTTGGTGCTATGATGGGAAGTTGGCAGAGTGGGTATTCTGGAAGAATGAGATCAAACGGGTGTTCTTCATCCAAACTAATATTATACTGTCTGTGCTATACTTTAGGACAGAATACCCAAGTTTTGGTGCCGTGACCTTCCTGGTACCAATCCTTTATCAGATCTGTTCTTATATAAAATCATTCCTATTTTCTGGTCAGAGGATTTACCTTTCAGAGAGCCAGCCAGGGCATGATCAGCTGAATAGTCTCTTTTGTTGCTGCAACATTGTGTGATACTCCAGAAAGGCATGAGGTGGGGCTTGTGGGAGTAATGGCTACAGTAATTCCTCATGCCGTGAAATGTTAATCCTCTTGCAAGTTCTCTGGAGGATACATTCAATCTAATTGATGTCTTTCTGAGAGAGAGAGAGAGAGAGAGAGGGAAGGAAGGAGAACATTTAAAAGGTAATGCTAATTTTAGTGCCAGACCAGATTAAGAGCTATTCAGTCCATATGTGGACTGCACAATTACGTTTCGCCTATAAATACACAGTCAATTCACTTTACAGTACATTCTGTGAAGCGCTTTGAGACGTCTAGAAGATGTGAAAAGCGCTATATCAAATGTAAATAATTATTATTATTATTACTTGGTTAAGAATGAAGGTTGTGTTCTCAATATTCGGAGTTCAACCTTCTGATTGGAATGCAATGATTACAAATCATAATTTATGTTTGATTATAGATGTTTAAAAAAGCATTTTCCTATTTCTTAATTAATGCCACAGTATTAGATGAGAGAGTAGAGGAAATAGATCAGATAACTATAGACAGAGAGGAAGTTCTGAAAAGATTGACTGGGCTCAAAATTGATAAGTCACCAGGACCAGATGGGTTTCACCCAAAGTTGCTGTGGGAGATACGGGTTCAAATAGCGGAGGCTCTGGCCATTATATTTCAACCTTCATTGGACACAGGAGTGGTGCCAAGAGACTGGAGAGTGGCTAATGTTACCCCCCTCTACAAAAAGGGGCAGAAAGACAAAACCGGAAATTACAGGCCAGTCAGCCTTACTTTGGTAATAGGAAAACTACTGGAGACCATAATCCGGGACAGAATAAATTTCTACTTAGAGGAACATGAGGTAATTAGAGCCAACATGGATTTGTTAAAGGCAAATCTTGCCTAACAAATCTAATAGAATTTTTTGAAGAGGCGACTGCGAGGGTTGATGAGGGAAATGCGGTGGACGTTATTTACATAGATTTCAAAAAGGCTTTTGACACAGTCCCGCATAAGAGATCAATAAAAAAATTAGAGGCCCACGGTATTAAGGGGACAGTGGCAGTTTGGATTAAGAACTGGCTGAATGACAGAAAGCAGAGGGTGGTGGTTAATGGGTGTTTCTCGAAATGGAAGGAGGTGTGTAACGGTCTTCGGTCTTAAGACTGTGCATGGTCACAGTCTTAAGATATCTACCAAAGGAAGCAGAGGGTAGGTTAGAAGAATTTTTTTTACTCAGCGAGTTGTTTGAATTTGGAATGATCTGCCTGAAAGGGTAGTGAGGTCCGATTCGATAGCAGCTTTTAAGAGAGAACTAGATAGGTATCTGAGGAAGATGGGTTTGCAGGGTTATGGGGAGAAAGCTGGTGATTGGGGTTAATGAAAGTGACGTGCTCCGTCAAAGAGCTGGCACAGACTCGATGGGCTGAATGGCCTCCTTCTGTGCCGTAACATTCTATGATTCTATGAAATGTGGAAGTCTATGAGTCTGATGTGGTGAAAACACTCCATCTTCAACTCAACCTGTTTTGGGAGTGTGGTTTGCTAGAGTCATGCACATAATAAACGTGCAGGCATTGGAAGAAGTCAGACCACACTAAGAAATTTATTTCTTAATTAAAAAATAATTTAAGAAATATTATAAAATTGATTCATGGTCTGTGAGACTGAGACGAAGAGCAACAAGCCTGCAATCCAACAGCAAACAGATTGTAAAGCAACAGTGCCATTTGGTCAATGATGCTGAGATTATGTATTGCAAAGGGATCTCCTTCCCTTCTAAAATGTTTCCAGGTGACTTGGGACAACTTAACAATCATGGTATGACATTTTCTGGTTAAATCTGCTCAGTGTGCAAAAGGCCAGACTAGTATTTGACTTTAAAGTAGAGAAAATTATTTATTACTTTATGATAATATGAGGAGTGTGTGTATCAGGAAGTGAAATGGTACTGACGGGGGAGCTTTAATCAAGTTAACATGAACTGGGAAGGCTGGAGTGGGAAGGACTCTTGAGTTTATTAATGTAGGTTAGCAGTGATAAATGGCCAATACAATTGAACATAAGAACATAAGAATTAGGAGCAGGAGTAGGCCATTCGGCCCTTCGAGCCTGTTCTGCCATTCAATAAGATCATGGCTGATCTTCTCACCTAACTCTAATTACCTGCCCTATCCCCATATCCCTTAATCGCTTTATTTTTCAAAAATCTATGAGTCTCAGCCTTGAAAATGTTCAAGGACTGAGCATCCACAGCCTTCTGGGGTAGTGAATTCCATAAATTCACTATCCTCTGAGTGAAGAAATGTTTCCTCAACTCTGTTCTAAAAGGCTGACCCTTAATTTTAAGACTGTGATCCCTGGTTATAGATTCTCCTACCAGGGGAAACAGTCCCTCAAGTCAACTCAACAGTCCAGGGGAAACAGTCCCTTAATTGGATGCAGAAGGGATAATGGGTTAGTGGAGTTAGTGTGGGAGACTGTGGAGTTGATAATAATGATGATAATAATAATCCTTGCATTTTGTATTGCGCTTTTCAAGTCAGGAGGATGTCTGCTTCTGGTTTGAAAGGTGAGGCGGGTGAAGCCAGCAAGAGGGATATTAGAAAAGTATTCTTCTGAGGGAAGACACTACCTGGTGTTGTCTTAAGCAATATAGGCAGCAGGTAGCAAGTTGAAATCACGGTTGCTTTAATTAACTGATCCAGCTGGGGAGTCATCAAAAGCAACCATGATTTGCCTCAATACTCCTGATAATAATAATCCTTGCATTTGACTTTAACGTCAGATGGATGCCTCAAAGTACTTCACAGGATTTACAGTAAGGTGGAGTGATCGTATTTTCTAGAGAAACTCTGCAGCCCATTTGCATACAGCAATGCCGCACAACATCCATGAAACAAGTGACTAATTTTATTTAGGGTAACTGTTGACCAGGACACCAGGAGAAACTCCCTTCACTATTCGAGTAGTTGGAAAAGGATCGTTCATGTTCACCTGAACAGGCAGATGCCATGATACTTCAGCAATAACTTGCGTTTATATAGGGACCTCGTTAACAGTGAGGACTTGGAGCACTTTACAGGAATGATGTTGAAAGGGAGAGGGAGAGGTGGTCATAGGCACATTGAAAGATAATAATAATAATAATCCTTGCATTTGATATAGTGCTTTTCACATCTTATCAACGTCTCAAAGCGCTTCACAGAATATACTGTAAAGTGAATTGACTGTATATTTGTGGGCGAAATGCGGCAGCCATTTGCACACAATAGTGTCCGTGGGCGAAATGCGGCAGCCATTTGCACACAATAGTGTCCCACAAACAGTGGTGGATTGAAAATGACCAATCTTTATTATTTTGGGGGGGACGGATTATTATTAGGCATGTGGAGTAAGGAAACCTGCCCAAGGCTTTGCTCTGATCTGCCTTGATTCGAACACAGGTCTTACCCTTGTATGACGAGTGCTCTAACCACTGAGCTACAGGAGCTCCATAAGATATGGAGTTTTCTTTGTGTAATGCCAAGAGAAGGAAGCTTCCAACAATTTCCCAGATGAAATCAGTTATTCATTCACAGCGGTATTTGTGGGACATTGCTGTGCATGGCCTCTGCATATGCCTACAAAATACAATTCCTGTGAAATGCTTTGAGACATCTTAATGAAGTGATAGGCACTATATCAAATACAAGGATTATTATTATATGGAGGCTCAGTGACTGATATAACCCTTCTCCTCACAGACTATTTGAATAAATTTTACATGCAATCAAATTCACTAAGGTTACTGCAGGGCATAATCATTCATTGTCCAGACAAGGATTGAAATTAGGTCCTGCAAATTACCCTTTGGTTTTGAACATTTGTTCTGCATCACCCGGAAAAAAAAGGCACCTTCAATATCATTAATTATACACTTTCATTCTGTTTGATTCATTTAGAATATTATACACGTCTTATGACTTTGCCTTATTGCATTCCTGCATCGATAACAGCTTTTAAAAGAGAATTAGATCTTTATTTAGGGAGAACAGGTCTGTTAGGTTATGGGGAGAGAGCGTGGCAGTGGGAATGAGTTGCTCTTTTCAAAGAGCCGGCACAGACTAGTTGGGCCGAATGGCCTCCTTTTGTGCCATAAAATTGTATGATTCTATGATTATTTGAGGCACAGGAGGACGGATTACGCTCTTGGAATGCAAACTGCAGTGTGTTTGTGCCATTGTGTGACATTCTACTCCTGGAGATGTCACAGTCCATAGTGGCCACAAGGGAACACTCTCAACATTGTTCAAATGCTTCTACCCAAAGCTGCTATCTGTAGCCATGAGCCAATCGGCAGTACTTGTGTGTGTGTAGCTGCTGTGTTCATCCCAGTATTCATGTGATGGTTTAGGGAGTACTGGCTTAAGCCAATGTCTCCCTACTCTCTCCCTCCCCCATACTTTTTCTTTCCTTGTTGCATTCACAGATTCACATGTCAAACTGTCACGTGTCACAATCATTACTCAACCTGAGCTGCACCACCTGAGATAGTCAGTGCACCAACATTACATTAGATTAAAAGGCATGGAACAAAATCTATGCTTTTTCCTAAATTAGTATTAATATTCCTCCTGCCTCCATTTTAAAATATCTGTCATACATTACATTTTACATGCAATCAAATTCACTAATGTTACTGCAGCTAAACAGCATGCTATTTACTCTGTGTTTATGTGTGTATCTCAGCTAAAGACCTTTCTCTTCGACCAAGCCTTTCATCACTTTCGACCCCTGCCCCTGGCTCGATCCCGGGATCCGTTATTGTGAAGCACTCTGAGATGCCGTCCGGCATGGAGGGTGCTATATAAATCCAAGTTGTTGTTGTTGTGTATGTGGATTTCTGTGCATGTGAGTGCGGGTGGGTGGGCGGTGGTTGGGTGGTAGTGAGGGGTGGGGGGTGCGGAGAGGGGGAGGTGGGGTGGGGGGGGTGGGGGGTGCGGGAAGGTGGGGGTTTGCTGGGGGAAGAGTTCAGAGGATTGAGTTGTTTTACTTCTGTGGAATTCCACCAGTTCCACTGTTCTTGCCTTCCACTGAATGTTGTCTGCAATATACCCAAACTAACAGTGTCTGAGCTACGCAGTGATGCCTTTTACTGTCCTTGATCCTTTATATTCTGCAGTATAGCCACGCGTAAACTACTGTGTGATGATTGTTATATGACAAGACAACAACAAATATTGCAGTAATGTGATGTAATGCTATAATAGTTATCTAGTACAGAAAATGTTTGATTATATAAATGATCCAAAGTAATTACCTCTCCAGTAATTAATTTGTGCTTCATTTATTGTTAGCAGTAAGTTGTTGCAATTTTATCTCAGTACTTCACTGAACAGTTATCCTCCTCCAGATGTCAGGGGTGCAATAAATACCAGAATTTACACCAAGAAACCATGTCTTGTCATGTCCTTCCTCTCCCTTGTATTGCGAACCAATGCACAATCCAGGTGTTCGATTCAATCCCCAGCTGTCCTTCCTCCCACTCATCCGGTCTGTGACCAGGACTGCCATCCTCCACCTCCACTACATTATGTGGAGTCCTGCAGCTTAGTGGTTAGACCACCCGCCTTACAAGTGTGAGACCTGTGTTCAAATCCAGGCAGGTCAGGGCGAAACCTTGGGCAAGTTTCCTTACTCCACATGCCTAATAATAATCCCTCAAAAAAAAATGGTCATTTCAATCCATGACTGTTTGTGGGACACTGCTGTGCACAATTGCTGCTGTGTTTTGCTCACAAATATACAGTCAATTCACTTTACAGTATATTCTGTGAAGCACTTTGAGATGTCTAGAAGATGTGAAAAGCGCTGTATCAAATGCAAAGATTATTATTATTATAATAAATGTCAGTATAGTATTACATGAAATTACGTAGAAAGGAAACAGGCCACTTGACCCAACTAATCCATGTTGGTGTTTATACTCCAGATGAGTTTCTACCCCTCTTAATCACCGTTCCCTTCTGCCTCATGTATCCAATAGTTTGAGTTTCGAATTTCTCTTGCTTCTTTCTATTTGAAAGTGACACTCAGTGTCCAGGCCAACAACCCCCCAAATGAAACTGGTCTGTTTCTCCATGTATGCCTACAAAATATACATAGTCAATTCACTTTGCAGTATACTCTTTGAAGCGCTTTGAGACGTTTGAAAAACATGCAAAGCACTATATCAAATGCAAGAATTATTATTATTAGCAATTTTACATTGGCCTTAAGCAGATGCATTTCTTCAGGGGACAGAACTGATTGTTTCTGACATTGGCATCAGTGCAGTACAATGCATGGGCAATGAGCTGGTATTTTAATACCTCCAACATGAAGAAATATGTCTTTAATGACACTTTTATAGTGTGGTTTTCATTTTAGGTCATTTTGCCATGAACTGAGCGCAATTTCAAAGGGACTGAAAGTATAAACACTTTTAAATTTGTCAAAACTTTCAAGGAGTTTACTGGAAGTAATCACTTTTTGCACATGCAGAACACACATACACACACACGCACATTTAGAGACCATAGATACAGAAATCGCTGGCAACACTCAGCAGGTCAGGCAGCATCTATGGAGAAAGGAAAAGCAAGTCACTATTTTAGTTCCAGGACCCTTCGATAGAACTGACAAAGATCTGACAAAGGGTCATGGACCCAAAACGTTAACTCGCTCTGTTTCAGATTTCCAGCATCTGCAGTATTTTGTGTTTTTCTACATAGAGAGAAACTGCTTCACGGAGAAAAAGTCAAAAGAGAAAACAGAAAACAGAAACCAGCAGGGAGGGGACTAATATGGTCATAAAGAATCATTGTAAATGGATGATGTTGACAAAACCAACATCCATATCAAGATTGCCAGTAGTCTGACAACATCTGTCTGTTGACACCAAAACAAACATACTTGTCACGTGACACGATACTGCTGTTCATTCTGGTTAGGAAGCTCTGAACAAATTGTGATGGAGAAGGCAAGAACTGGGTGGATATTTAAAAAGATACTTGAATTCCCCCCAATTCACGTTTTATTGCTCGGCAGATTATATTTTATTAGCTTCTCAGCTCCAGCCTGGACGTGGAGCTGCTCTGTAGATCTCTTGCACAGTCGTTTGGCATCAATCTGTAAAGATCAGAGAGTTTGGGTTTCCTCTCTTCCAACCGCTTTGCCGTCACTCTCACCTTATTTAAAAATATTGTTGAAACATGCTGTTGAAAGTCACATTGCCATTTGTCCTTGAGGAGTGCATTGTGCATCGACTCAATCAAAACTCTGGTAATCAGCCTTTCAGAGCAAAGCAGATTAAGGCTTTTATTTGTAAATGTGAAACAATTTGTTATGAACAGTTACAATAGGCAGGTATGCATAACCTCCATGTAAACAATTACCACACTTCAAAGTAACTCATGGTGAAACAACAATAACTTGCGTTTATATAGCATTCTGCAAGTCGGGTGACATCTTGGAGCGCTTATGAGATCTGTGCTTTTGAGATATTTGACATTAGGTGCTACATTAAATGCCAGCGTTATGCCAACCTCTCCCTCCCCTTTCTCCCTTTCTCCAATCACACCATGTGCAGCACTTATTTTTTAATGTGACTTATATAAAAGCAAACTGAAAGCAACCTTTTCCAATTCCCCTTTGTCTGTTGGCATTTTTAACCCTTTGGTTGCTGTTAAAATACCATGATCACCAGTAACCTACCTCTTTGAGTTTGGATAACTCTCCCTCCCCTTTCTCCCTTTCTTCAATCCCACCTTGTGCAGCACTTCAGCGTATTATCCTCTGTGAAGGGCAAGATGGCGTCATCATAATATCTTCCAACAATTGGGTCTAAAATGCAACAAAATTGAATGGAATTCATTAATCAAGAAGACCTGTAAGGACATCGTAGAGACGTGCAGGAATGCTGCTCTGAAGTGCTCTACTTTCAGAGTGGAATTCCTATGTGCATACTAGCTACCAGAAGGAACCCCAGAGTGCTACAAAGTGAGCCATGCTGACCCCTGAAACACTATGCTATTTATCACCAATTGTGACATTTAAGCGTCTAGAGTTAGAATGTCAACCTGGCTCAGTTGGTAGCACTCTCATCTTTCAGTCAGAAGTTTATTGGTTCAAGCCCTATGTTGGTACATTGAACTCATATAGTCTGGGCTGACACTCTAATATACTGCTGGATGGGGGAAATGGTGCATTGGGAGGTGCCGTTCTTTGGATGAGATGTTAAACCAAGGTTCCGACTGCCTGTTCAGGTAGATGTTAAAGAAATAAATTTATTTTGGTGTCTAGGTCGAGGTCATCAATTCCCCCAAATAAAACAATGTTCATTCACTTCATGATTGATTGTAGAACATTGTTGTGTGCAAATTATTTGTTATGTTTGCCTACACAGTCATCACTTTACACTTTATAGTAAATCCCATGAGGTCCTTTGAGATATGCTCTGGATGTGACAGACACTATATCAAATACAAGGCTTGTTACCGTTAATTTTCTTACCTAGAAGACACATAAAGTTTCACAAAAAAACAGATTAGGATTTCAAACAAGCCGTTTGTGGTGCTTTGCTGTTCATAAAATATGGCTGCCACATTTCCCAACAAAGACATCACAAACTGAGACATGCAAAGTTTATAGGTGCTTGTTTATCCATTCATACTACTCCACTCATTGTTTTAACGCGATTGTACAGTGTTAGAGTTCATTCATGGATGGTGATGCTATCAGTACTGAGGCACTGATGGGAGCCAAGCAGGAGGGCCTTAGTCTTGTTGACGTTTAACAGTAGAAAGTTAGTTCTCATCTTGATGTCTGACAGATATTCTGTCAGGACAGAGTGCTCCTGGAGTCAAGGGTGGAGGCAGAAAAACAGAGTTGGGTGTCTCACCGACATACATGTGGAATTTGACCCCATATCTGTGGATGATGCTACCAAGGAGATATTGAAGCAGAGGGTATCAAGAACAGAGTGCTGAGGAACACGGCACAAAACAGTGTGGGAGCTGGAGGATAAATCTTTTGTGTAGATAAAATTGAAACGATGGGAGGGATAAGATTTGAACAAGGCAAGGGCAGGAGGACTGTAAAGATTGAGCTGAGAGGAGAGTTAGTGAGGGGGTTTGGTAGAACATAAGAAATAGGAGCAGGCGTAGGCCATTTGGCCCCTCGAGCTTGCCCCGCCATTTAATAAGGTCATGGCTGATCTTCTAACCTAATTCCATTTATCCACCCTATCCCCATATCCCTTAATCCCTCTATCCATAAGAAATCTATCAATCTCAGTCTTGAATATGTTCAAGAACTGAGTATCCACAGCCTTCTGTAATAGAGAATTCCATAAATTCACTATCCACCGAGTGAAGAAATGTTTCCTCAACTCTGTTCAAAAAGGCTGACCCTTAATTTTGAGACTATGCCCCCCTTGTTTTAGATTCTCCAACCAGGGGAAACAGTTTCACACTGTTTATTCTGTCAATCCCCTTAAGAATCTAATAGGTTTCTATAAGATCACCTCTAATTCTTCTATATTCTAGAGAACATAGGCCTAGTTTACTTAACCTATTCTCATAGGTCAATCCCCTCATCCCAGGAACCAACCTAGTGAATCTTCATTGCATCCCCTCTAAGGTGAATATATCCTTTCTTAAAAAAGGAGACCAAAACTGCACACAATATTTTAGATACAATGTCTAAGGCGGCAGGGAGGTCGAGGAGGACAAAAAGACATAGGAAAACCTTGTCACAGTTGGACAAACTGTCATTTGTTACTTTGACCAGGGCTGTTTCTGTGCTTGGTCCCCTCCTCGTCAATATCTACATGCTCCCCCTTGGTGATATCATCCGCAGACATGGGGTAAAAACATGGAAACATGATTGGAGGGGATTGTAGAGGGAGTGGCGGGATAGGATGTATTGGACTTGGGAAACAAAGACTCGTTTCAGGCCCTTGGAATGGAAAGGGAGGTTGGAGATGGGGCAGTAGTTGGAGAGCAAGGATGGGTCCAGGGATGGTTGTTTAAGGATGCGGTGATGACCCCAACTCCCAGCTTGGGTCCAGATCCCTGTCCAGCAACTTGCAACATCCTCCTGAAATGAAAGGAGCTACACAAATGTAATTTGTTGTTAGCAATTCTATATCCTCAATTTTATGATTTCTTAGTGCCCTTAAAACAACTGTAATGTTCTATCTGTTTATTCTAGGACACTGCATGAGACAATTACTTTAGTGTTGATAACTGTGGCTGGTGATCTGACAAAGCAATAAAAGGATGTCAATCTATTTGTAACTATTTGTTTCAGCGCCTTGGGACGTCCTCCCGATGTGAAAGGCGCTCTATAAATGTAATTTGTTGTTGTTGGTAAACCATAAGACAGCGCACGTCACGTATAACTTGCCTGTAAATTTCAAAATTCATAATACTGTACATTGATTAGGAAATATACACATATGTGGAATTGTGGTTATACTGAATAATAACCCCAGAGTTAAAGCCAGTGATCTACTAACTGTCCATCGAAAGTTGTGAGTTAGAACATGAATATGGCTCCATGTATGCCTTTGTATTAACCATGGTGTAGAGGTAATGGGATTCCCACCTTCATTAAATCCTATTTGATCATTTAGAAATGATAAAGTGAGAGTTAAACCCCATTATGGGCCTTGGCCCCTGCAGTGGGTACAGACAATTTCCTAATTAAAGAATACTTTAGGATTTCCAAAATCTGCAGATGTTACACCAACTTGAATGCTATTTTCCAGAAAAATGCTGCACTAAGAATCCAATATTCCTAATGAGAAATGTACAGTATAAATTGGGGGTAGGAATAGCACAAATCGCACTGAAACTCCATTGATGAAGACACCTGGAGGCAGTGGTTTCAGGAGTGAATGAGAGAGAGATATGCACATAACCATGTAAATGTGAGAATCATTACCCTCCCAGTCACACATTCCATCACTGCGCAAATAGTGTGAGCAAGTATTCTGCTCACCAATGGGTCTTTGCAGGCTCTTGTGTGGTCTAATAGATAAGCTTTTAAGGGACTGTTTTATAGCCACAAATGCCCTGTTCTCTGCTGAACCACTTTACCCTCAATAGGATTCCTTAATAGGGAATTTCCCTGATCCAGCGGAAAGTCTCCTCCGGAAATAGATATTGTCGGAAAAACATTCCCTGGGGTTGTTGTGACATACTTCTGGTTAATGGAAGGAGTCCCTATTTGTGAGATTTAGATTCCTTATTAACAAATTCCCTTAAGAAATGCTATCAATTAGAACTTCTAAGTGTGCAGCAGGATTGCTCAATCACAGAGCATATTGCAGAATGCTGAGACAGTAGAACAAGTAAGTAAGGTTCAAGGTTGCAAAGGCAGTTTGAGGAAAGACACCAGGAAGTCATTCCTTGCACAGAGAATAAATAATAACTGGAATGGATTGAAAGTGTTGTGGCCAAGTATACTCTACTTGGATCTTAAATTTAAGAAATAGATTAATAGATAGTAAGGTGGGTATTTTGGAAGGATGAGGCTAACTGGATGTCTTAATCTGAAAGTCTCGTGATCTTGTGGTGTTTTAGATTATATTTGGCAGGAACGCTGAACCAACAACATATCTTTCAGACTGTAACCACTGTCATTTAAATCAATATACAACATAAGCTGGATTGCACTGTATGTATCGCAATTATTAGAGAAAGAAAGCGCGAGTAAGAATGTAAGTATGCCAATAAAAGATAGTACTGTAATCCATTAATTAAATGGATAGTTTTTAGTATTAATGGCCAGCTCTACAGACTTCCTTCACTTTTAGCTTTTTTCCAAGAGCGTGGCGGCTGAGGCAAAATGCGGGAAAGCTGAGATCTTCAGTAATGAGTAAAAATATGACTCATGAAATATTTAACAATGCAAATTAACTGCAGATTCATAGCATGGAGTGCTTCTCTACTTAGGGAAGCTGATGTCTTTGTGAGGATATATAAAATGCCAAGGCTCCGGAGAGCATAGCTCTATTTATTAAACAATCAAAGCAGTGCTTTCTGCACGCCTCACAGGAACAAGGAAAATAGTTCTAATGAGCTGACTCCAGTCCTACTTAATTTGCATAATTCAGCCAGACGTGAGCGATAATAATAATAATAATAATAATCCTTACATTTATATAGTGCTTTCCACGTCTTATCGACGTCTCAAAGTGCTTTAGATGTGGGAGGCATGCGATACATGGGAACATAGGAAGTTAAAACTGGCTTAAGTGATTCCTGCAGATATCTAGAAAAAAGCCAGGAACATAGAAGATGAGCATAGCAGTCACAGCTACTATAAAGTTGTCGAAATCAGAGTGACCATCCAAATTTGTTTGCAACTCTTGCTGAAGATTAGCAGTTCGCTGTTTAACTAAGATAAGCACTATCTCTGAAAGCATTGCTGATTTTTTTTATTGTTCAATATGACATGTTGTCTTTAACTACATGTTAGAAGGTGGAATAGGTTAGCAAAGATGATCAAACTGACAATTATCAAATTATATTATGTTTTTTCCAGATCTAACACACCGCTAAATGAAACAGTGCACTTTCAGCCTATTATCGCTTTAAAAAGATATCTGGATCAGAAAATGCTTGTTCATCCATGTAACTAAACTACAAGGAATTGATACTAGGGAAATTGTTAGCACTAAAAAGTGACAAGTGCCCTGGACCTGATGGTTTGCATCCTAGGATCTTAAAGGAAGTGGCTCATGAGATAGTGGAGGCCTTGAGTCTGATCTTCCAAAATTCCTTGGATTCTGGAAAGGTTCCCATGGATTGGAAGATGGCAAACATCACACCACTATTTAAGAAGGGTGGGAAAGAAAAAATTGGGAATTATGGACCAGTTAGTCTGACATTGGTGGTAGGAAAATTCTAGAATCCTTAATTAAGGATGTCGCAGTGGGGTACTTAGAGGATCACAATATAATTTGACAAAGTCAACATGGCTTTACAAAACGGATGTCATGCTTGACAAACCTTTTAGATTTTTTTGAGGATATATCAAGCAGATTTGATAGGAGGGAATCAGTGGATGTAGTGTATTTGGATTTCCAAAAGGCATTTGATAAGGTGCCACACAAAAGGTTGATCCAAAAGATAGGGGCCCATGGAATTGGGGGAAATATATTAACATGGATTGAGGAATGGCTAATGGGAAGGAAACAAAGAGTAGGGATAAACGGGTCCTTCTCAGATTGGCAGGATATGACTAGTGGAGTGCCACAAGGATCAGTGCTTGGGCCTCAATTATTTACAATCTACATCAACAATCTAGGTGAGGACATCAAACTTAAAATATCCAAATTCACGGATGACAATAAATTAGGAGGGAGAGTAAACACCAAGGATGACGTTTTAAAAATGCAGCGCGATATAGATAGGCTGAGTGAGTGGGCAAGTAGGTGGTAGATGAAGTATAATATAGGGAAATGTGAAGTCAACCACCTAGGTGGTAAAAACAGTAGAGCAGATTACTTTTTAGAAGGGGAGAGACTAAATCATGTTAGCGTTTAGAGGGACTTGGGTGTCCTTGTACACCAGTCACAAAAAGTTAGTCTGCAAGTATAGCAAGCAATTAGGAAGCTAATGGTATGTTGACGTTCATTGTAAAAGGGTTAGAATATAAGAGTAGGGAAGTCTTGCTGCAGCTGTATAGGGCCGTGGTGAGACTGCACCTGGAATATTGTGTGCAGTTTTGGTTTCCTTATTTAAGAAAGGATATACTCGCCTTGGAGGGGTACAGCGTAGATTCACTAGATTGGTACTTGGGATGAGGGGGATGAGTTATGTGGATAGGTTGAACAATCTAGACCTATATTCGCTAGAATATAGAAGAATTAGAGGTGATCTTATAGAATCCTATAAGATTATTAAGGGGCACAACAGAATAACTAGTGGGAGACTATTTCCCCTGGTTGGAGAAACTATAACCAGGGATCGTATTCTTAAAATTAGGGGTGAGCTCTTTCACACTGAGTTGAGAAAAAACTTCTTCACTCAGAGGGTAGTGAATTTATTGAATTCTCTACCCCAAAGGGCTATAGATGCTCAGTCCTTGAACACATTCAAGACTGAGATTGATAGATTTCTTGTGGACAAAGGGATTAAGGGATATGGGGATAAGGTGGGTGGATGGAGTTAGAATAGAAGATCAGCCATAATCTTATTGAATGGGCAGGGCAGGCTTGAGGGGCCGAATGGCCTACTCCTGCTCATAATTCTTATGTTCTACACATTAGAGCTGCCTTGGAATCCTTAAACTGTAACAAACTTTTAAAAAATAATATAAAATTTGTCTCTGACCAGTGGATTTCTGGGAGAGTAATATGAATCACATACAAATATACTCTGTGTTCAAAGAAAACAAAGGATTTCAGTGGTGTTACAATCAAAATAAACATTGAATGAAGTTGATGAATTTTCCATTAACTATATCTTTCAGATCAGAGCAAGAATCAGAAGATGAGAAAGCAGTGCCGTGTGATGAAGTTCTCCAGCTTCAAGCCTTGGCTCTCTTATCAGCAACGGTAAAGGAAGGAGGAAAGAAGCTTTTATCGCTGTGGAAGCTTGATGTTTTACATTTTATCCATCAATTAGAATATGTCACTTGGTTATTACGGTTCAGGAAAAAAATGAATTGGGTTTCCTGGGTATGATCTAAATGCTGAAGGGCAACACAGTAATCTGAGGTTACGGTGCCACATAAGGCAGAAAGCACACGGGGACAATCTGGAACCATTTAGGTAATGACAGTGATGGATTCTGATAAATTTTGCAATCCTGTAATGATGACTTTTCATCGACTGCACAGCTGAACTCAAAATGAAACTGTGTAACGTGTAATCAAATCCATTATGAAACATTGCAGTTTTTCCATCTATTCCTAATGATTGTGTGAACTCCATCCCCCAAATGTTTGCACAATAGTTCCATCCAAAGTTGATTTCAAAATATTTGTCACCACTATCTTGGGTTCTTGCTAACAAGTGCAGATTATGAATTTATTTTTATTATGTGTCTCGGCCTGGTTCAGTGGTAGCGCTCTCGCCTCTAAGGTTGTGGGTTCTTGATGAAGTAAGAAGGCACTGCATCAAATGCAAAGATTATTATTATTATTCTTGTTCCTCATCGCCCTGGAAGCTGCAATTCAGTATAATTTCATGGGATCCCGATTGAATTAAGCCCAAATCCCCATAAGTATCAATGACACCCATACATACATGTCACATTAACAGTGTGAACTAAATGGAAAATGCATTGTCTCATAACGCATTTATTAACACATTCTAAAATATCAAATCTGTTTTTAAATATTGCAGTTTACACCACACTGCTTTATATTACTGACTCAGAGTGACAATTGCCTACATCAATTATATTGTAAAGTGGTCCATACTGTTCAATCAGTGTCTCAGTTGGAATCAGAAGTGTGCATACAGGGATAGGTTAGGGGGAATTACAGTAGAACAACAACAAAATTACATTTGTATAGCACCTTTCTCATCAGAAGGACGTCCCAAGGCGCTGGACAGATACTGCTTCAGACCCGAGCTGAAGACAGGGGGGTGGAAGTTGCTGATGGGTCCATCGAAGAGGAGAGTCTTGAGGAGAGACTTGAAGGAGGCCAGGGAGGAGTAGATTATGGTTTGCAGCACCAACCATAATAACATTTTAAAAGCTGTATCTTAAAACATATTGAGAAGCAATAGCTTCAAAAGTTAAACACTTTGGCCTGAAGCACAAAAAATGCTGTCCAACTCTACCTTTAATGAATGCATCAACCACTTTACATTTATATAACTCCTTTCACGTCAGGAGAATGTCCCAAGGTGCAGAAGTACCATTTGCTTCACCTGGTAAAATCTGCCATCGTAAAATCTCAATTTGTTTTTGCCATTGCTGCTGGTCCTAATGTGCAATGAAATCATCCCAACTGACCAGAAGTTTGTTGGTTGTTAAGTTCACTGATCTCAACTGGGGGAAGAGTTGGAATGCTACAATAGCCTCAATGCCGCAGGTTAGAGAGGAGAACATTTAGCTTGACTTTTGAATTCTGATGATTGCTATGATTGGGGGTTGGGGGGAGAGTGGGGGAGCTCTGAGGATCAGCTACAGTCAGTGCTTTAATAATAAAAAAATCTTGCATTGCAGATAGCATCTTTCACATAGGGAGGATATCTCAATGTGATTTCATGAGATTTACTGTAAAATGCAGTGGTTATATATTTTGTAGACAAAAGGAAGAGGTGAGCATATTTGCAAAACAAATCAGAAAAATTGGCTTGAAAATTGAGAATTTGAAAGTAGAATAAATCTAAACCCAGATGGAATGTCTGCACTGTTGCATCTTATTGAGATGAAAGTATAGAATCGTTCTCATTGTTGGTATTTGTTTGAATGATAGGTGAAGAAGGAGTTGGCTGCTGTTATTGCTTCAAAAGGAGGAACATCATGTGAGTAACTGGATCCCATAATTACACTCAGTCGCTTTGCTTCGGAAGGTGTTGAAACAATGCAGAAGACCATCAAACTTTCATAACACTGTTTCCGTGAAGGACAAAAGGTTGATCTTGATCCAGGAACACCCATTTGGGACTTCCTGGAAACATGGGACAGTTTTTTGTGCCTCATCATGCTTTACAGCAGCTGTTTCCTGAAGAATAATGAGTCCATGCTCATTTCATGCAAGAGGTCAAAACTAAATCATAAGCTCAATTACTAACAGCACAGTTCAGAATCAAATCATGTTGCAATGTAGATGGCATTATAAGATATATACACTGAACCAAAATATTCATGATCGTTAAGCAGCCAGTTTAAATTTACGTTGAGTGTTAGCAGATAACATGGCACACAAATAAACCAGATGTAGTAGGTGTGGTGTTAAAATTTGAAGAAGGTGTCAAACTAGGAATATGGTAAACAGTGAAAGGGATTGCAGAGGGATTCTTCAAATCCCTTCATGCCCTCGCACCTTCTTACCTATCCAATTTGCTTACCTCCTACTCGACCACCTGCTGCCTCTGCTCAACTGGCTACAGCCTTCTGTTCACAACAACAACAACAACAGCAACTTTGATTTATATAGCATCCTCCACGCCGGACAGCGTCTCAGAGCGCTTAGCCCCTCGTCCCTCTGCTCAACGATCAGCAGCCGTGTTTTCAGCCACTGCACCCTAAAGCGCTGGAACTCTCTCCCTCAATCCGTCTGTCTTGCCCCCTCCCTGACCGCTTTCAAGTCCTGCATAAAGACCCTTTTTGATTGTACTTCCAGTCACCTCCTTCTGTCCTGGCCTGGAGTCAGACTCCGCCACTGTTAAGCACTCTGGGGCGCTACTCAGTGTGAAGGGTGCTATATGAATGCAAGTTGTTGTTATAAACCTTTAATGTGGGAAAATCATAGAATCATAGAATATTACAGCACAGAAGGAGGCCATTCGGCCCATCGTGCCTGTGTCAGATCTTTGGAAGATCTACTCAATTAGTGCAACTCCTGCGCTCTTTCCCCATATCCCTGCAATTTTTTCCTTTCAGTGGTCAGTGCGTTCCAGCAGCAATTTCAATTTTAAAAGAATTTCTCCACATCTCCTCTTGATTTATTTTGCCAGTTATCTGAAATGTACATCCCCTAGTTACTGACCCATATGCCAGTAGCAACACTTTCTCCCGATCTACTCTACCAACACCCCTCATAATTTTGAACACCACTATTAAATCTCCCCTTATCCTTCTCTGTGCTAAGGAAAACAATCCCAGCTTCTCTAGTCTCTTCACATAACTAAAGTCCCTCATCCCTGGTACCATTCTGATAAATCTCCTCTGCACCATCTCCGAGCCCTTGTTATCCTTCCTACAGTGTGGTTGCCCAGAATGGACACAATACTCCAGCTGAAGCCGATCCAGTGACTTATAAATGTTTAGCAGTACTTCCTTGCTTTTGTATTCTGTGCCTCCATTTATAAAGCCAATAACAACAACAAAATTACATTTCTAGAGCAATTATTGTGTACATTGCCTCTCCTCATTCTTCCTTCCAAACTGCATCACCTCACACTTCTCTGCATTGAACTTCATTTGCCAAATGTCTGACTATGTCCTCCTGCAGCGTATTATCATATTATCATATTATCATCTTCTTCACTACGTTGCAAGCAAGAGACCTGGGTTCAATTCCTAGCAGGGCGAAACCTTGGGCAAGTTTCCTTACTCCACACTCCTAAAAATAATCCCTCAAAAAACCCCCAATAATAATTTGGTCACTCAATTCATGACTGTTTATGGGACACTACTGTGCGCAAATGTCTGCCGCATTTCACCCACAAATATACAGTCAATTCACTTTACAGATCCGAAAGACCCGAAACATTGACTCTTTTTCCTTTCTTCATGGATGCTGCCTGACCTGCTGAGTTTCCCAAGCAACTTTTGTTTTTGTTTCACTTTGCAGTATATTCTGTGAAGCGCTTTGAGAAGTCTAGAAGACGTGAAAAGCGCTATATCAAATGCAAGGATTATTATTACTACCAAGTTTTGTGCCACCTGCGAATTAAACATTTTGCTCCGTAAACCCAAGTCCAAGTCATTTATGTGCATAAAACAGAGCAATTAACCTAATACTGACCCCCTGTGGGTCACTGCTGCATATTTCCCTCTAGTCTGAAAATCGACCATTTTGTCTCCCAGTCAATTTCATATCCATGCTGCCACTGTCTCTTTTATCCCACGGGATTAAATTTTGCTAACCAGTCTATTATGTGGCACCTTATTAAAAAAAATCTGAAAGTCCATATACACTACATCCACTGCACTACCTTCATCAATCTTCCCCGTTATTTCGTCAAATAACTCAATCAAGTTTGCCAGATGCAATTTGCCCTTAATAAATGTGAACTAGTTCATTTTGGCAGGAAAAAATTAGATGTTGACTACAATCTAGATGGTAGAACCTAAGAGGAATAGAGGAGCAAAATGTTCTGGGGATTTAGATCCACAAATCTCTAAAAGTAGCTACATCGATAGACAAGGCTATTAAAAAAAGGCCAATGGGCAATATATCCAGAGGGAGAGGATATAAAAGTAAGGGGGTGATGTTGAATTTGTACAAAACCTTAATCAGACCACAATTGGAGCACTGTGTCCATTTCTGGTCTGGTCAATCAGGACAACAAGAACAACAAAATTACATTTGTATAGCACCTTTCACATGAGAAGGATATACATTAGCAGATATGCAAAGAGTATTACTGTATGTAGATTTATTAGGATAATACTAGGCCTGGCAAGTTACTGTTATGAGGATAGACTGGGTAGGTTACACCTTTTTTCACTGAAGAAGACTTTTAAGAGGGCATTCAACGGAGGTTTTTAAAATTATAAAAGGGTTTGATAAGGTTAGCATAAATAGGCTATTTCCACTGTTTGGGGAGTCTGTAACCAACGGAAGCAAATGTAAGATTTGTAAGATAGTGACTAGAGGATCCAAAAGAAATTTAGGAGAAACTATTTTGAGCACTTTGAGCGATTATAGAATTCATGCCTGAATTTGTGGTTGAAAAATTTACAGTTGGCCAACAAAATAACATTTCTTGATAGAATATTTCTTGATTTATGCCATAAGACAAACTGAAAACAAACTAACAAACAAATATGGGCTTATCTAGTCTGATGTGGAATGTTCAGGGGCTGCTAATTGATGGTCCCGTTGGTCACAGGTTGGTCACCGCTGATGTAGATACATTCAAGGGGAAGCTAGACCTTCACATAAGGAAGAGGGGAATGGAAAGTTATGGGAGATAGTAAGGAATGGGTAGAGATTCGAGTGGAGAATAAACTGGTATGGACTGGTTGGGTCAAGTGACCTCTTTCGTTACTGTATATTCTTTGTAAATCTCCTTCGTATTGTGGAGTATAAATCCCTCAACACCAGTAACAGCCAATGTGCATAACTACTGTATTATCTGGTCCATGTGGTTTTATCTCATGTTACTTTGGAACCAAGCATTCCCTCCTCCGGGAGCAATTGGTATACCAAAGCCATTTTATGCTAGTGCAATTTATGGAACTTGCTAAGGGATGCGACTTATACTAAGGAGCTGATTATACAATTAATTTTACAGCTCGTCGAAAGGGCAACCGTACACCATAGCTCATTAAAACTCCATTAACACGACAGTTCGACTTGCTGAAAGACTGCAGATTTACCTCTGCCCATGAGTAAAACTGTAACACTGGGCTGCTTTTTTTTTGTCAAGTTTAATAACCTTGCAAGTAGTCAAACTGAATTAGAAGGGAAAACAAATGTGCAGGGTAATTTGAAGGGATTGGGAGTCTGAGTGCCACATGTCCTTATGGGTCAAACACCTGGCTGACAAAAAATATAACATCTGGTGGGGTGAGGGGGAAATTAGCGACTAGAGTGAAAGATGTGGAGGTGGAGGAAATGGGAAAAGTAGGCAAGGTTAGAGCGACTCTGCATCTTAGTTTTCTTTCATCTAGCAATTCTTATGTTTTTATTAATATGTTGGGATACAGTATATAGTTCAGGACATGACATGTGCATGTAACCCCCAGGGTTATGCAAGGTTAACTGGATGGACCTTGGTCTCCTGTCGTCTAGTGATTTTTATGTTCTTATGACTTGGCAAAGAGGGAAGGAGAGCAATAGCAAAGGGATGTTGACCTTTTCTGTCCCTGGGCTCTGGCCATATCCTCCCTAAGTTACTTTTTATATTGCAGGAGGTGGAAAACCACACACATTTTGTAATTACTCTTTCACCTTTTGAAAGAATCACCTTTTAATATACACTCTTTATTTCCCCCCACCCACCCACTCCCCACTTTTGTTTGAAAAAAAGACATTAGGTTAGTATGAGCTTGTTGTCATAGCACGCAACTGATGGAAGTGCCTGTAGTTTGCAAGGTGGCTGAGGAATCTAACAATAAGTTTACACTTATATATCCTGTGAAGCCCTTGGAGACATTATCCTGACAAATGAAGCACTTTTAAGATGTCATCCCAACAAAGTATTCTTATTATATTATTGATGTAACTGTCTGATTGATTAATTTTATATAGTCACATAAGACCAGGAATATAGTCACCAGGAGCAGCCATCTAAAAAATGCTTTGAAGATGTAATGGGAGGACCGTAAGTTTGGTGTGAGATCAAATGGGCTCAAAGCATCCAACGCATAAAGCTAGTTGTCTCCTTTCCAGTCTTCAAACATAGTTAACTTTCATAAATAAACAACAATGACCTGTCTCTATGAGTTGACATGCCTCACTATCCTGCATTTCACAATCAATAAATCATACATTCCAAGATCAGGTGCAGATCAAGCACAGCTCCCTTTGCAATATCCCGAACATTGTGTCCTTGTGCCAAGTTCATTAAAACACCCTCTACTGTACTTGTATGACATTTACTTTCCCACTCTACTCATCCTGATGACCTCTACAAGAGCAATTGCACAATTTGTACCAATTAGTTTTGAATTACGTGCAGTTTGTGCTCTGGTTTCCCAGCTAATCAGAGCTGTTTGATGTTGCTTAGAGCCATTTCTCTGAGGACTCCTAAAAAGGTCACAATCCATGTCTACATAATATAACGCTAGCACTTCATACAAATGGTCAAGAGTGCGTTGGGTATGAAACACAATTATGACTGAAAAATAGAATATTGACTAGATTAATATGGATTATCTTCATGATGTTTTATAGGCTTGAACAGAAAAAAATATATACCTTTTATAAGAGTAGTTTGATTTGGGGATTTTTCATCACGATGATAGGTTTCCATATGCGTTAGATACTTGACTGACAAATGACCAAAAAACAATTATATGACAGAAAATAACTCAGTGTGGAAAAATTATTTAATCCCACCTCATGTAATGTCTGACTAGTTTTTAAAGTACTTAATAGTATTTAAAACCCTTGATTGTCTTCAAGAGATTGGGTCAAAATTATGCTCTGTTATTTTTCATTTCATCCCTCCCACTCGCTTCATTGGTTTGGCCAGTCGGTGTTTTAATGCAAAGCTGTATTGTTTAAATAAACACTTTCTTCACCCATTCCTCTGGATGTGTTTGGGTTTAGCGTAGGTACTGAGCAATTTTTTGAAAAGTATTGGTAAAGCATATTTAGGGTTTCTGTGTTAGGACTGGTTTAGCACCTGGTAACAGAGTGACATTTGGATGTCTATCTAGAGAGAGAAGGGATTGAGCGATTTGATGACAAGGAAGTCAAGTGGGCATACTGGGCATAATGGCATTTGCTTCTTCCTAACTGTGGTGCAGTCATGCAGTGATATGGGGAATGGTTTTCTTTTCAGTGTGCGAGCAGGAGGATGGAAGTGTTCTCAACCATCAAGATATGAAAGGCTCTGCTAATGAGATCGAGATAAATAAGGTACATTTAACTCATAGTAATGAGGTGTTTGATATTTATCAAACAGAAAAGGAATACTGTCATATACTCTGCTGTCAGTTTGTACACTGCCTGAGTGATATCTGTTTTGTGTCTTGTGCAGCAGCTGCTGTGTCTGTTATGATGCAAATATTCAAAGAATCACTAAATTAACTCATTAAAGGAACTATAGCAATCCATTTTGTTCTCTGGGCATAACATTTCACCTAGTCTTAGCTGTAAAGCTTGTAAGATTTTTTCGGGAGGAGTTTGGAGGAAGGTGGGTTGGAGGGAAGTGGAAGTCCATTTGGGTCTAAATTTAAGCTATTCATGTAATATTTCAGAACTTGTAGTATTTGACTGATTAATGATATCAGTCAATTCTGTTGTCGGATTTTTGTAATTAGAACCACAGACGTTTACAGCCCAGAAGCCCATTAGACCCATCATGTCCATTTTGGCTCTTTCAAGAATAATTATTTCATTCCCACTAACCTGCCCTTTCCCCACACTGCTGTAGTTAGTGTAAAATAATTTACAGTCCTTAAAAGAATTTACAGAAAACCTCAAAGCCTCCAGTGAAGAGATAGCCCGTGGCTTGAATAGAATGCATCACGAGGGAACTGTTTAGATTTCATGTTTCCAACTGTAAATGTTATTACCCTGTGATTATTCATCATGCTCGAGTATGGATTTAAAGTTCATGAATCCAAACTCTGGCAGACGTAGTGACACTGAGACTTGCTGAATGGAGCTGAAGTGGCCATGTCTTTGTTTTTATCCCACGGATGGCAGTGAATGCAAGTGTTTTATATATATCTATTTACATTTATGGTAGGTCATGAAAGAGTTCAGATTAGCTCCAAGTGATGTAAATTTAACACTTAAATTTGTTTAAGTGATTTCTTAAACAATTGGAAATTTCTCTTATTTTGCTGATCACTTTCCTCTGCTGCGCTTTATTTTTATCATTCCCTTCAGTCTTCTGTGCATCACTCATTGATTTGCCTAATGCTCCTCTTCAACTTGCTAGTGTAAAATATACTAAAGCAATCAGTGCCTGTGACCTGTGCTCATCCTTGATGATAATTATCACATCATGTCACAATCACATCACTGATGATTAATAATAATTAAAAAATAAGAATATTGAGTTTCAAGTCAGGATGACTTTCTAAAGTGCTTCACAGGATTTACAACAACAATAACAACAAAATTACATTTATAGAGCACCTTTCACGTCGGGAGGACATTCCAAGGCGCTGAACAGTCAGGTCGGGAAACAATGACACTAAGATATAGTGATACTGAAACCTCACAAGTTGAGCACAGTTCACAAAAAGCTAGTTAGACAATTCATTTAGATATAAACATTTGTTGTTTACTGTTCTTGTTTCTATTTTTAACCCAATGCCTTATTAAAGTTCAAAATTATACCCTTAAGATCATAATCAGTAATATAGGGGGAAACGTTTTTAACGAACAGCTTTCTCTGTCTTGGTCTCTCGCTGTCTCGCTTTTTTTGGTTCCTTTAATGTCTGAGTCTGTTGATGAATCCCAGAGCTGTAACCTGTTATTATAGGTGTAAGACTGAATTACTCTACGTCCAAAAACATGCTCCAACAATAACTATCTCAGCAATATGACTTGCTCCAAAAGACTGGGTAAAACGTTGAAAACAGAACATATAAAGCAAATGCAGTAATTCATGGATAATTGAGCTAGAAAGTCTGTTGTTAATTCATTATTTTGGGGAGTGTAATTTCGCTCTCCTCCTCTAAATGTTCATGGCCAACTTTTCCCAGGACGTTTTTCAGCTCAGCCTCCTGCCCCCTGTATATTTACAGGAAATGGCTTGACAGCAGAAAATAAGCTGTCTGGTAGAGGCTAAGATATCGTGTGCACGCTCAGAGCTTATGCAGTCAAGCATTCACCTCCTGAAGAAGATGTAGCAGGAAAGTTTCCTAGTGGTAGTACTTGTCAGATACAGATAGAGTGAAGCTTTTTGAATAAGTACAGCTACATGTTCAGTGACCCACAATTACCATAGTTGTTCTTTCCAACAGTCTGTAAACCTTAAGCCCTATGTCTTGGGATTGTGGCATCAGGCATCTCTTTGCTATTCCCTATCCATTCCAGGATGCAGTTGTTTGCAGTCTACAGAAGGGAGAGGAATTAGATCATATTGGATTAGTCCACACACCCCCAGCTGCAGCTAATGTCATTCTCACTGAAGAGAGCTATCACATTCTCCCAGTAGTACAGCAAGATTTGAGCAAGATTTTGAAGGTAAGTTCTGATTAGTATGAGCTCTTCACAGTGACACTCAATGTTGGACAGACACACTTTTATCTCAGTCTGAGCTACGTTTTATCCATGTGGAATATGTTTTAGTACCAGGAATACAGTGCAGCCTTGTTGGGTTATATGACGTTATAACTGTGGTCATTGTTTCACTACAAAATGTTCACATGTCATTCCAGCTAACATTAAATGTCATTCTTTTGTATATTTCTCGGCAGAATTTAAAAGTCACCAAATATGAAAAGCTTTATATATTTTAACTGAAACACTCTACCCTTTGTGGAAGTGCTCTGCATTGCAGTTTATTCCACATTCAGTTCATGGTGCCAGCGAATCCTTTCAGTCACCGAGTTCCTGATCTCAGCTGTAAGAGAAGGGGGAGAGTAGTGAATAGCAAATAGATGGCTCAACACAGATTGTTTTACAATGATTTGCAGTCAGTTATGGAACAATAATAAATAATCATTGTAATTGAAATAATATATTTTCATGACATTGAGATTTCTTTCAAAGCGCTTCTCAGGATTAACAGTAAAGTTTAACGACTGTATTTTGTAGGCCAACATGACACCCGATTTGCACACAGCAATGTCTCACAAACAGTCAATATTACCTGGGGATCGTTGGCCAAAATAGTGGGAGAAACTTCTTTGATTTTTATCATTCACCTGAACAGGCAGGTGGGACATCAGTTTAATATCTCACCTGAAGTACAGCACCTCTGACAATACAGAGGTATTGTGCTATATTGGAGTGTTAGCCTAGACTGTGAATGCAAAGTTATTTCTGACTTGGACTATAGCACAGATGGAGGCCTTGAAGCCACTTAGCAACCCCTTTGGGGAATGGTTGAAGGAAACAAAAAGGAGAATCATACCTCAGGAAGGCAAAATAATCATTTAAAATCCTGTGCATCAATTTTTGCAAAAAAGATTTTGACTGATTGCCACATACCTATTACTGTACCAAGCTGCGGGCTTACCTTCTTCACTCATTTCTTATTTTAGTTACAAGAGACTAATATAAAGCAACTAGTTCTACCAGATAAGGTGGGAAAACAGAGTTTATTTCATTGCCACTGGCACAGCTGCTTCCAGATGAATAAAGTGAGCCCCAAGGTGAGTCCCTACTATTCTGAAGGCAGCAGCACTACTGAGTTTAAACTCACAGTGTAAACGTGCACAAATTTTATAAGAACCTGAATGTGAAGGCAGCCAAGCCTGACCTTTTAATACCCAGCTCATGCATAGCAATACATAACAAGTCAAAAATAGGGAACCTTTGGTGATCTGGAAAGAGGAACATTTTTGCCCCCACACCCCCACCCTCCCACAACCTGGGGCCATTATTCAACAGATATGCTTTGTCTTAAACAAGCATTCTGTGCTGTTTTCCCAAGGAGAATTTGCAACTGTTTTTCAATAACATGAAATTGTTTCAATAACATAAAATACTCACCAGAAATCTCATTTACCATTGCTTATCATTCCTGAAGTTGTTTAATGAAACTCGAGATACTCTACTGCATAATTATGTGAGATAATAATGTTTCTCAAATTAAATTCTACATATTTCTTGTTGCAGATTTTTTTTAAAAAATGTGTGAAATCATGACATTTATTATTCAAATCGAAACCTAGTTTACGATGCAGGATGGGAAAATAATTATAGATTAGTAGTAGGCTGGCCTTTGAAGCCTTTCAGGCTGTGACATTGCTAAAAATTGGAGAACTGTACCAGAAAATTCATTTTTCAAGAATATCCATCTTTTTGTTATTAAAATATATTAATTTTCAAGGATCCTTCAGGAATACTTCAGCAAATTATTTTACATTACCAAGACTGCAGGCTCACTGAGGTTAAATCTGTTCTCATGAAATCCTTTAGGAATGAAAGAAATAATTTGGTAAATATGGAACCACATCCTTCTCATACAATTTTGGATGTTTTAGCATTGAGGTTTCCGAGTCCTGAAGCCCTAACAGAGGAACTGATAATTTAATTGGCTGCCTAATTCACCCATGAATATAGTTACTATAGTTTACAATATGTTCTGGGAAATGATTGAGATGTCATCCTGACATGAAAGGTACTATATCAAATGCACAGATTATTATTATTATTATTTATCATTAGCACCAGACCCGGAAAGGCCACCTTTGGCAAATGACATACCACAGATGCATGGATATCTTGATATCAAAACATTTGTGCATATATGAACTGCCTTTAGAGATTTTTGGTGGTGATCTCTGTTACCCAAATAATAACTGAAGCTGGAAGATTAGTCTACTAATTACAAGCCTTTGCTCTTATGCCTTTTGGGGGGATTTATACCTCCTTTATTTGGCAATCTGAAATGATGAAAATAATTCCAATGGTGTTTACATGCAAATGTTTTGACGGCATCATAGTAATTACAGAATGATGTCAACATGTCTGCACTTGTGTAGAATGTTCTTTGGTCGAATTACTCCATCTCCACAACTTTTCCCTGTGGAGTTTGACCTCCTACGTGTGGAAGCAGTAGGAGATTCAGATTCAGGTATCGAGATCCGGTGCTAGGAAGAATTGGCATTTTGTTTACACAATACTAGTCGTCTCTGATGACAGGTTTGCCTGTGGAGACAAATATAATGTGAACAGAGGTAAAATAGCCTCTGAACTCAAACTCATTTCTTTTTTACAAGAGTATTTGTAAAGTATTAACAAACGATGTTGCTGCATACTCAAACTATTGACCCTTAACCCCAATATTGATGTGCTCTGTTTCAGCGCCTTGGGATGTCCTCCTGACGTGAAAGGCCTATACAAATCTAATTTTGTTGTTTACATGAAAAATGATAATGCTTCATTAAGTTTACCAACAAATACATGATGAGTTTATCAGTACTAAAGGTCTATAACATTTTTTGCAAACGTCAATGGACCCTATAATTACTTTAACCATGGAAACGGCTCACTTTAGCCATGAATGTGTGAAGTCTTTCAACTCATGAAGGGCGTGTGCATATTTACAGAGGAGGAGACATTGATAAGCTATTTTAGAGTCTGCTTGTCTAGGGGCACGTATGCTTGAGTGTTTAAACCATGAGTTTTCAAATGGCTCACATTTATAAGGTCAAAGGCAGGTTTGCACCATCGTTCTCAAAAAGCAAAAGGGCTTTCAGTGTAATTTATATAATCTTACCTATATTAACTGTGTCAACATTCTTACTTATTTTATTCTCAGTATAGCTTTTTGTACATATGGAATGAAATTTCCTGATGTTCCCTTATGCTAATTATCAAATATCTTATGATATTTAACACATTAACAACAACTTTGATTTATATAGCGCCCTCCACGCCGGATGGCATCTCTGAGTGCTTCACAATAATGGATCCCATTTGTATAGCGTCTTTCACATCGGGAGGACATCCCAATTGATGACCTGGAGGCGGACTACTGTTCCCGCACCCCCCCCTCCCCAAGTTAACATTCCTCAGTGGTCTTTTCCACAAAGTGAAATTCGGGATAGTGGATGACTGCATCAATGGCTTCTAGCTAGTGGGTTACTGGCTTTGCTCTGATTTTGTTTTAACTCAAGCCTGTATCAATTAAGTCAGAAGGTTCAGGTGAGTGTTCAGGTTAAGAATCCCATGGCACTATTTGAGATTGACCTTTCCATTGGGATTTTGGGGTCTGGAGCTTGTGATAAATCATAATAATAATAATAATCATAATATGCACATTTGATGTAGTACCTTTCATGTTGTGATGACATCTCTTCTTTTCAAAGAACTGGCACAGACACGATGGGCTGGATGGCCTCCTTCTGTGCTGTATAATTCTATGATTCTATGAAAAGAAAGGAGTTTCTCTGGAACAACAAATCCCCAAATAAAATTGGTTTCATAGCTATTTTGCTGGACATTGCTGTGCAAAATTGGGCTGCAACTTTCTCTAACAAAAATATTTACACCACTTGACGAGAAAAGGTGCTATTTCAAATTCAAGGCTTATTATTATAAAGATTAAGCTGCCGAACACTTAATCAGATGTGTGATGAGGTCAGCTTTTCAGACACAACCATTGAAGAACCTGCTTGTTAACAGACTGCATGACTTCCTGGTGAAAAGTGCTATATTTGCAAACCAGAATCATGCAGGATTTATAAACATTGAATCTCGAGGGTATTTAAAAGAATTTAGGATCCTTTTATGAATAACCCATTTCAAACTCTTTAGTCCCCCTAAAACAACACTCCACAGGGTGTTAGACTAGTCGATGAGATTACATCAGGAAACCATCTACTTATCTCTGGGGCCTAATCTCTATTATGCTTATATACAGTGCAGTTTAAATTTAGGAAGGGAAGAAAGGGGGAGATTTAAATTTTTTTTACACACACAGTGAATTGTGAGGATGTGGATTGCCCTGCTGGGGGCACTGATCGAGGCAGATTTCATATCGCCTTTCAAGAGAGAAGTAGATAGATATCTAAAAAGCAGTAATTTGCAGAGGTATCACAATATGATCCGGAAACAGAACGGCTCTCAGGCATCTCGCTTGTGCTGTGCTGCCCATCAGGAAGCTCGTTGGGAGTTCCTACCATCGACCTGGTGAGGCTCAAACCCATACTTGTCAGATGTTGAATGACCAACTGGTGACTATTCTCCATGGGTGGAGGTAAGTGGGGTCTCTATGGAGCTGAATTGGCTCCAAAGTGACATACTTGGTGAAGGAATGTAGGAATCGTCAGCTCTCTTTGACAAACTTGGTAGTCCTTTTCCTGAGCCAGGTGGGTCCGCAGTATTCTTTTGATGACAGAGCAGCCAGCCTGGCTTGTCAGCAGGACATGGAAAGGCATATCAGTCATAGGGGCAGAGAATCATCCCACTCAGCTCCTGTTAGATCTGCAAGCTAAAGCCTTAATGGGTAAGATGGTCCCAGCTGGACAATTAGAAGGAAAGCTTGCCAGACAGCAATATCATTGGTTTTAGCTGGTTAGACTACAGCAGTACCCCAACACACACTTTGGGGTCCCCAAGCCAGATTGTGTCACTCCAGGGAGTGTGTTCACATTCCATTCCACCAATCTATCTCTGGGATTTCCATGTGTAGGTGGGATGCATGCAATTCACAGCTTGGCTTGGATACTCTTAAGCATGATGATGGGTTCCCACATGTGTCAGAAAAGACACGTAAATGGGACTGCATAGCTTGCACTTTCCATTAGTCAATACAGACATGATGGACTGAATGAATGTGTTCTTTGCTGTCAATCTTTAAGCTCTCCAAGCAGGTTTTCTTCTGCAGTTTGACTGAAACAGATTGGAACAAAGTTGCAAGAGCAATTGAATGTTTCAACGATCTCAAGACCTCTGTTTTTGCTGGGGTTGCTTTGGTAGCTATTTATAAATACTGGGACTGCTAATTTTATATTCTCTAAGAATAGTACTCCTGTATCATCTGTCTATAAGGAATTGGTACCTTGTGGCTAGTAAATCTGAATTAATACAATTCCTCTTTTGTCTAACTGCTAAAATACATTGATTGGAATGGAAATGCTTTGGCCAACTATGACAAGAGAGAGATCAATACACAAGGAAAGCTGATTTGCCGAAATGTGTTTGCACTGATTTTTTAAATGTGAGTGGTACTGTTTTCTGGGCAAAGTTGGGCTGCGAGTTCTATAATCCCTGTAACCAAGAACTTACACCACAGAATTAACTGATGAAACTGAAATGGAAAAGTCATTGAGAATGTGTAGTTCTCCTTTGAGACTCCAGTATTGTGTGGATTTTTATTACATTGCTAAACTTATCATTTTATACAATATTCTTCAGTGAAGGAAGGGTATTCAGGGAAAGATAAAGCAACGAGAAAACATACTTCAGCTCTGAAATAATTCAACTCTCAACAAAGCAACATCTAAGATCTTGTTTCAAGTTTTCATCTTCTTTGATTTATTGTTTGGATTTTGTAGATAGGATACTTCAGAACTTAAATCGTACTTTTAAATTGTAACTTGCTTTCAACTTTTTGGTTAAAAATATAATTAGAATGGATCTATAACATGTTCTTCATAAACTTTCACAAGTAATATTTTACTTTAATTTTTTTCAAAAAATGCCAATTAAGATTTTAATGAGTTACTGGTTACATTTCACCTGTAAAATCTTCACTGAAATGACCTTCCATTTAAAGGGACACTTCCTCTTCCACTTTGGGACAGCAAGTGTTACATCTACTCACCCATGTCAGTGCCAAGATATTTAACCATGTAAAATTGCAGTGATTATGTAAAAGATTTTACACAGTTTCCATGCTTGAAATAGGGAAAGATTTGTAATAAATATAATTGGGTCTGATTTTCAAAGGTTGGTTTTGCATGAATGCAATTACACATAAATTATTGTAAGTTAATCTGCAGAGACCCAACTCCAGCCACTGAGAAATGATGGGGAATTATTTGCTCAGCCATGCATTCATTCTAAAGAACCTTTCAATGCCCTTTCCTATGAAAAACAAAGTTGAGAATGAGGAAGAAGAGTTTTATCTAAAAAACCCAAGCTCCCAGGGTGCATGCAGCCGAGGAATCAGAATAATACATTAAAAAGAAAGGCTTTGCATTTTTATAGCACACTATTATACTCACATATCTTAAAGAACTTCATGCGTAATTGCTGTCAAATCTAATGCCTGGTAAAGAAAACATAGCAACCATTTGCATCAGCAAGGTCCCACAAACTCCATGAGGTGCATAACTTGTTAATCTGGAGTTTGTTGGCCAGGACACTGGGAGAAGCTCTTTCTGTATAGTGCCATGGGATCTTTAACATTTAAAATGTAACTGACATACTAGATCTTAGTTGAAACATTTTATTAAGCATCGACACCTCCCTCAATGCAGCCCTTCTTTTAGTACTGTACTGGAGTGTTAGTCTAGACTTGTGCTCAGGTTCCATTGGTGCCGAAAGCAATGGTTCTACAAATGGAAAAAATATGACACCTAACCTAACTACCATTTTCAGACAACATTATCAAGATATATACTGTATAATGTTCAGACAACATTATAAAGATACAAGACATTTTCTGACAGGAATAACTTGCCTTTCCCCCACCTAGGACACAAACAGTGCACCCTTGCAGGATCTTACAAATTAGTTTTAGAATTGTATTCATGATCTCTGCCAATAAATAGTCAAATTATTAACTATAAAATTGGCAGACAAATGGGTCTCGTCTCATGGTTCTCTATGTACCACTTAAGTGTGTGATTAATTATTGAGATGCAGTAAAAATGACCTTCTTATGGTGATGAAGTTCCCTTATTTATCATCTCTGCGCTGCTGCATTAAAGGCACTTATTTTCAACTTCATTTCCCTCACATGGTGCACTTGAAAGTGTCACGAATAATCTATAAACTAAATCCAGCAAATACTGGAAATACACAGAGGATCAATAAATAAATCTTCCCATAAATTTTCTCTCATAACACTGTTAGTATGTTATCCTACACATGTTTGGCTTTCCCTCTGGAAGCCTCCCCATACCATGCACCAATTCTATAGCAAGAGGGCAATAAAGTGGCAACTTTATGGTTTTTGTTCTGCATTGTTTAATACAAGGCACCAGCACCAATTAATGCTGATTAACTGCTGAGGCTAGTAATTCATCTCAGTTTTAACATGTAAGATTACAGAGAAACTCAATAGAACACACTGATTTGTTTATAACATGAATCGCGTGTGGACCCTATTCATAGTACAGTACTGTATATGTGCAAAGCCTGTTGGCTCAGATTCCCCCACTTAAAATGTTTCATAGTAGATTCAGTGTGACAATACTCATCAAATCTGTTACCAAGTGTGGCAGACATCACTCCAAGGTATGAATTTTGGCCACACTGAGTGACGTTTGTTTTCTGTGCTACTGAGCAATGAAGTCATTTTGTTGTTGTTGCATTGAAGGCTCTGGAACGAGTTGTTTCAGTCGCTTCCCAACTTCGCTCCTTTGTCTTTTGCCACTCCCTCTTCGAACCCCTACAATCTGGCTTCCGTGCTGCCCATAGCACAGAGACACACCTGGTCAAAGTCTCCAACAACATTTTAAACAGCTCAAGGCTTTCTCTGCCTCATTGTCCTCTTTGACCTCTCTGCTGCCTTCGACACTGTCGACCAATCCATCCATGAACACTGCCTCTCCTCCCAGCTGTACCTTCACGGACCTGCCACTGCTACCTTTCTCACCATCTCCCCTTACCACCAGCTGCTTCTCTTCCAGCCCCCGCACTTTCACCTGTGGCATCCCCCAGGGCTCCGTCCTTGGCCCCCTAGTTTTTAATATTTACATGCTTCCACTTGGCAATATCATCCGCAGACATGGGGGTTAACTTCCACATATATTCAGATGACACCCAACTCTTATCTTTCTGCCTCTACCCTCGACTCCAGGACCACTGTTGTCCTGACAGACTGCCTGTCAGACATCAAGGCCTGGATGAGAGCTAACTTTCTACAGTTGAATGTCAATAAAACCAAGGGCCTCCTGATTGGCTCGGGCCAGCACCTTCATACATCAAGCACTGGCAGCATCAATAATAATAATCCTTGCATTTGATATAGCGCTTTTCACTTCTTATCGACTTCTCAAAGCGATTCACAGAATGTACTGTAAAGTAAATTGACTGTATATTTGTGGGCGAAATGCGGCAGTCAGTTGCGCACAGCAGTGTCCCACAAACACTTGTGGATTGAAATGACCAATTTTATTATTGTGTTGGAAGGATTATTATTAGGCACGTGGAGTAACGAAACTTGCCCAAGGTTTCGCCCTGACTTGCCTGGATTGGAAACACGGGTCTCATGCTTGTAAGGCAAGTGCTCTAACCACTGAGCTACAGGACTGCACATCTGCAATCAACCTCCATGGTTGTACACTCAACCTCACCAAGCCAGTCAGGAACCTAGATGTCTTGTTCGATCCTTAACTGTCTTTCCTCCCCCACATCCAAGCCATGTCCTACTCTGCCTTCCTTCGCATCCACAATATTGCCCTACTCCACCACTACCTCACCCCTCAGGCCGTTAAAACCCTCATTCATGCCTTCATCACATCCAGGCTCGACTTCGACTACCCCAATGCCGTACTTGTCAGCCTTCTGAATTCCACCCTCCGTAGGCTGCAGATAATCGAGAACTGTAGCCCATGTCCTCTACCGCTCCAAACTCTGTGACCCCACCTCGCCCATCCTCGCCTGACTCAATTGGCTCCCCATCACTCAGAGGATTCAATTCAAGCTCCTGGTCCTCACATTCAAAGTCCGCCATGGCTTCACCCATCCTACCTCTGGGACCTCCTAACCCCCTACCAACCTGCCCGCCCCCTCCGCTCAACAGGCTCTAGCCTGCTCAATGTTCCCCAACCCACCCACCCCGCGATTGGAGGGTGAGCCTTCAGTCAATGTGCTCCTAATCTGTGGAATTCCATCCCGCAGTCACTTAGCCTTGCCCCCTCCTTAGCCTCCTTCAAATGCCGTCTCATGACCCTCCTCTTCGACAGCCCAATCAGTCACCCCAAATCTCCCCCTTTCCCTCCATCCTCCCTGTCGCTGACCCCAGTATGGGTCTGATACAATGACTTTCCAGAACCTTGTGATGTCCTCCTGACATGAAAGGTGCCATACTAGTGTAATTTTGTTGTTGTTGTTGAATCCTGTAGCTCAGTGGTTAGAGCACTCGCCTTGCAAACGAGAGACCTTGGGTTCAATTATAGGCAGGGCGAATCCTTGGGCAAGTTTCCTTACTCCACATGCCTAATAATAATCTCTTAAAAAAAAAGTGGTCATTTCAATCCACGACTGTTTGTGGGACACTACTGTGCTCAATTAGCTGCCGCATTTCACCCACAAAATATACAGTCAATTCACTTTACGGTATATTCTGTGAAGCGCTTTGAGACATCCAGAAGACGTGAAAAGCGCTATATCAAATACAAGAATTATTATTATTTTGGTGTTAAGACGTGCCTGTTGGGCAGTTGATCTGTGAGTGCTACAGGTTTGCAAAAGCAGAGAGAGTGTTCCACACCCAGCTCTATGAATCTATGAATCTTTCAATCCTTCATTGTAATAGTCACAACCACTCTCTCCCAACACTCCCCTCTCCCCCTCCCTCCCCTCCCCCCACCACCCCCCCCCCCCCACAAAAGTATAGATTTTGCTCTCTGTCAGGATTCATTTTTTCCAATTAGTAATAAACGTTGCTTTTGATATGGCTCTTATCATATTGAAACATCCCAAAGCACTTTGCAGATAATTGTAGTCAAGAATAGTGACTGTATTTGTAGGTGTATTAGAATCCAGGCTAGTGTTTGGTGAGCAAAACATTAATAATATACCTTGTGTTTGATATAACACGTTTTACATTGGGAGGAATTCGCAAAGCACTTGACAGGATGTAAGATGTAGAGACTGCGTATTTTGTAGGCAAGTGTAAACAATCTATGCAAGTAAAACTGAAACCTTGCAAACCAAGTGGTGAGTAATGTTTAATATATTTTACCAGCAGTGGGCCTCAATGCTGTTTGAGCACAAATGCTGAATTGCGCTCCATGTTCAGGGCAATATAGTGTTAAGGTTCACTGGGGATTAGGCTGAAAGTGCCGGATCCTAATTAATTTGAGTCCCTGCACAACCATTAGTGAAAGGTTTGATTTTATCATTGGTTTGAACATTGATGAAGCTCATTCAGCATTTTAACTAATTGCTGCTGTTACTGTTCCCCGGTGACTCCGCCTTGAATTTAAGTAATGATATATTTTTTAAAGTTTCCTTTTTAGAACTTGCAGGAGTGCATATTAACATTAATGACCATTCATTTATATGGCTGACTTGTTTAGTGATCCCACTAAATATTCGGGGGGCACTCGATAGTCCGAAGGTTCGACAGTCCGAAGGTTTGATAGTCCGAACACACAAATTTCCTATACTGGCGTGGTTACTGTGATTACCGCTCGATAGTCCGAAAATAAGATTTGTTAATCCGAACATTTGGTGCGATAGTCTGAAGGTTCATTAGTCCAAATGTTAGGGTTACGGTTAGGATTAGGGTTAGGGGAAGCTTCGGACTAACGAACCTTCGGACTATCGAACCTTCGGACTAATGAACCTTCGGACTATCGGGTGGAAACCAAATATTTAGTACACAAAGTGACTTTGGATCCATAAATACCTAAACATTGTGCTTGAGTCAGTATATGTCAGTGAGTGACCACTGAAGAAGAGGGAGATTACTCATGACTTTATCGGATTCTCATATCTGAATCTAAGATTAATAGCAAGCTACACAGAGGGCCAGAACAGATAGGAAAGTGTCCTGTGTCCTTACAAAGGATGAATGCGGACCAATCAGCCCTTCCAGCCTGTTCATTTTATTAGATCATAACAATCTGTAGCTTAATTCTATTTCCTTGCCCTTTCACTAAACCTCTAGATATCCTTGGCACCAATTATCATTGATCTCCCTCTGGGTCAGCCTGGCTCAATTGATAGCACTCTCACCTCTAAGCTTGTTAGCGATTGGCAGATCACTTTTCCAGGGGTAATAATCCCTTCCAACCTGCCCCCCACCCCACAATACTGATCTGATCGCTCAATCCCATGACTATTTGTGAGTCACTGCTGTGCACAATTATCTGCCGCGTTTCACCCACAAAATCTACAATCACTACACTTTATACAATATAATCCTTGTGAAGCATTTTGCAACATCTGAAAGATGTGATAAAGTGCTATATCAAATGCAAGGATTATTCTTATTACTCTTATTATTATTGTAAACTGTGAGTTCAAGACCCTCATTGGGACTTTAAACTGACAGTCTGGACTGGCAATCCAATACAGTGCTGGGAAGGCTGTGTTGTTAAAGAGGTGTTATTCTTCGAATGAAATGTTCAACCACTGTGCTGTCTTCCTGTTCCAATGGATGGTAAAGATCTAATGGCACAATTTGTCTGGGCCAATAACAGCCAGGATAAAATTGGTAATTTACTGCATGGCTCTTTGTGGAAGATTTGTGTGTGCAAATTAGCTGCTGCATTTGCCTACAAAACATGCCGTTGTTACAATTTACATGAAATCCTGCAAGGTACTTTGAGATGTCCTCTTAATGTGAAAGGTGCTATATCAAATACAAGGACTGTTATTATTTTCTTGTAAATATTTCAATTACTATGCCATCTACAACTGTTTGGTTTTGTGATTTCCATATTTTCACCAACCCGTGTGAAAAAATGTTTGTCTTGTTTCCTTTCATTCCTGCAGTATCTCTGCAGATGTTAATTTTGTTGTTGTTTAATGTTCAAAGTGCTTGTCAGATATTGGTTGGCAATTTATTTTTCCATCAGCCAATGTTGAAATATTCCATTTGGTTTACAACTTCCGTTCCGTTTTGTGTTATGAGTCAAAAACACCACTAGCCCACAACACTTGCCTCCAGTCCTCTGCACACATCCATTGAAGACATTTTAATAATTTATTTTGATATTTAGGAATATTACTGGAGCACAAAGAGAAGTGCCCCTTATAACCTGGTCCCACCACTCTGCTGCAAAAAGAAAGCCTGAGTCACAAAAGGCTGCAGTAATGAATATCACGAAAACATTTGTTGTGCCCTGCAGCACATTGTATATGCTCTGTGAGTTTCCACATTACCAACCTAACATACAAATAGAAATCTACTTTTAATCACACTCATTCTGAAAATGTTTCCGCCCCCTCCTCCAACATAAATTATTACGCTACAGACCATCTAATAAATGATCAATTGTTGGATCTCAGGCTTTGAAATGCTGCCAGTTATTTTTATAATACAGTCCAGTACTAATATTAATCCAGTACTAATGTACTAACAAAAAAGTGTCTTTACTCAGCAGTATCACATAATGAGTTACCAAATGTTCCCAAGGCAAGTGCATTGCAAAGATGGCTGAGTGGTGTTAGCTCAGTAGCGAAATGTCTTAGTGAAGCTCGAAAACCCAAATTGTGTCCAAAGCCAAGATTCCTTTGGATGAATCGTTAAACCGAGGCTTTATCTAGCTGCTCAAGTGAACGTTAAACATCCCATGGCACTATTCAAAAAGTGAAGGAAGTTTCTCCCACTGCCCTGTCCGATAATCCCTCAAATAAAATTGGTCATTCATTCATGGCTTTTTGTGGGACATTGTTGTGTTCAACCTTCTTTGAGACACTTTTTGCATGTCCTCCTGACGTGCAAGATGCTTCAACAACTTGACTTCTACAACTTTTGCATTTATTCATATTTATTGTCCTGCACACAAGGCAGCGTCCTGGAACTCTGTAGTGCTATACTAAATGTAAGGATTAGTATTATTAAGGATGGTTAATGTGAAAAATGAACATATCATAATGAGTAGTGTGATGCTATTCCATGACTAAGGTGTATTGTTGGACATTGTGAAGAAAAATGTACTCTGATTGAGATGTACCTTGACCTGGATGTGCTGAATGCTGAGTGCCTGAAATGAGTGAATTTTCTGAATTGACATCTCCTACTCTGATCAGTGCAAAATAATCATTCTTCTTCCTCTCCCAACCTCTCAGAACAAAGAGAATCACACAGAATAAAACCTTTCTTTAATCTGTGATAAATAATCTCTAAATGTTTTGAATTTCCTGCAGGATTTCTTACCTTCATTTCTCCACGTAAACAGCTCTTGTTACACATGCACAAATGTAGTTAAGTTTACCAGAATATTAAAAGTCTGTAAAAGAAATGTTCTTATCAACATCACATTTCGCTGTGAAATGTCAGCTATAATACATGAAGTGATATTTTGTTCTTCCTCTCAGCTGTCAGTGTTAATATGGCTTTTGTTTTGCATATCCAGTCAAATGAATTGTGCAAGGCAGGTTTTTCCTTACATTTTGCTGACAATGTTGGAAAAAATCTCTCGACTACTCTGGTGTTTCTGAACCTTTTAGACATGTTTTATTGAGTCTTTCATGTTGATACTGTCAGCAAAAAAGTACCACTTAAAACAATGGGCTATCAACATTTATAGCCTTCTAAAAATAATTAAAAGTTACATCAGAGGATTTTCAAATAAGACATTCACTGCCTACTTAATAGGGTTATTTAGTCTGGACACAGACTCGCTTATGTATCCCTAATGCCATATCACATGTATCAAATCAAGGACAACATGCCCGGGTGGTGAAAGAGGCATGAAAGGGGAATTTACCTTCTGTCATTGGTATGGCTATTAGAAGAGAAATCAGGTGTGAAATTGACCCGACTCATACTCACAGGGAAAGTTACACAAGTTTTATAATTGTTTAGTGCTGCCCAAGGTTTGAGGGTCCCAACATCTAAAGCTGCACTGAAAAGCTTTATGAACAGTACTGAATGATATAAATGCTGAGAGAGGGTAGGGAGTTGAGGGGGAATGCAAGTCATGTAACCACATTGCCTGTTTAAAGCTTGGCTATGACAGGAAAACCACAGTACTGGTGAGGAGTATTGCTGAGTGTGAAATAGTGAGGTGAATTTTGAAAGGCCGTGATAAATAATGACTTGCTGATCGTGAGGGTCAGGGCTCCAGATGGGATCCTGCTGCTGGCTTGATTGCTGACAAGGGTTTAGCGAATCATCTTTTATTGATCCTTTGGGTTTCAAGAGTTTTAATAAAAGCTTTCATCTTACTGTTATTTACACTGAAGTTTATTCACTTAAATTGGGCTGCACTGGACTGACTACGGATGACATTGTGCACATCTCTGTGAGCAAAGTCATCACCCGGAGAGCAGTTATTTCTTGCACTCTGTCAGATCAGGCAAGTGTCATGGGAAAGTGTAGGAAATTAACAATTACAAACAGGGTCAATCTGTTGCCATCCTGATTTAGCATTTCAAAGCAGAATCGCTCTCAAAAGTGGAGATTCCCAACATAAAAGAAAAGTTTGAAACACGGCATACTTTCCCAAATAATAATAGTCTTTGCATCTGATATAGCACCTTATCATGTTTTGTTGAGATATCTCAAAGCAGAATGTACTGTAAAATGAATTGACTGCAAATGAATTGACTGCAAATATATCTTAATTGCAACACATCAATTTTCACTTTCCCTTTAACACAATACTTAATAAAACAGTAATCACAACTTGACACCAATCCCTCTTTCAGTTTGGAGGCATCGAAAGGATGAGCTACAGACAAAATGACTTCATTGTGGCCAAGAGACTTTGAGTGTAGAACCCAACTGTGTGCTGAGATACACATTTGGATTGACATACTGCTGTTGTGCTCCAGCTGCCCTTTCTATACCACATACAGTCTCTGCCTAGGACTGCTTTCTTCCACCTCTGCCACATTGCTCATCGCTGACTTTACCTCTCACCTAATACTCCTGAAACTCTCATCCACGCTTTTGTTACCTATTACCGTGATTTTACAGACACATTCCTTGCTGGCCTACTAGTTCCAATAATAAAAGCCTCCACCACTTGTATTCTCACATTCACCGGACTACAACAGCCATCACCTCAGTCCTCTCCAGGTTCCACTGATCCCCTGCTAATTAATGTCCAAATGGATCGACTTCTAGATTCTCATCCATACTTCATGCTTTAGAATCTCCCTCCCTCTCTGCCTGACCTGCTAGTAGCCCACTCTTCTGCCCACCCACTTCACTCAGCCAACACAGGTCTGCTGCATGTCGCTCTCCCCCTACATGTCATTAGTCGGGCCGTGCCACTACATGGCAAACCTCTGGAACTTCCTTCCTCAATCTCTCTACCTCGCTTGCTCTTTGTTTAGCTTTAAATCCCACTTGAAGACGTATCTCTTCAACTGTGGCTATGGTCACCTCACACTCCTCCTCCTTCTCCTTTGTTCAGTGGATAACCCTGCCATAGTGCAGTGCTTTGAGATGTTATCCTGTGTAAAGGGTGCTACATAAATGCAAGTTGCTGTCAGTTGGATTTGTGTAACCCATCGAACAACACTGGTGACAGTCCATCACTAAATTACAACAACGACAACTTCGATTTATATAGCGCCCTCCACGCCGGACGGCGTCTCAGAGTGCTTACAACCTCTCTTAAAGGGCCTTTAAATTTAGTGTTGTGGCAAATGAAAACAATCGCACTGATGACAAGCAAGTAGATTGAGTTTCTGCCTCAGAATTTATAATGTCATCTAAAAACCTCAATGTTAAAGATCCCATGGCATTATTCAAAAATAGAAGGGAGCTTCTCCCGTTGTCCTGGTCACTAAATTCCTCAAATAAATTCAGTCATACACTCCGTGGTTGTTTTGGGGACATTGCTGTGAGCAACTGTCCTCCATGTTAGTCCACTTTATTCTGTAAAGCACTTTGACTTACCTTGACAACATGATAAGGTATTACAACAATAACAACAGCAAAAAAATTACACTTGTTTAGCGCCTTTCATGTCAGGAGGACGCCTGTTGGAGAATCATTGTTTCAGACCCAAGTTGGGGATGGAGAGGGGAGGGTGGAGGGAGAGGGGGGAATTTGGGGTGACCGATGGGACCGTCAAAGAGAAGGGTCTTGAGGTGGGACTTAAAGGAGGGGGTGAGGTGAAGCGACTGCAGGATGGAATTCTAGAGTTTGGGGACAAAGTGGCTAAAGGCTCGCCCCCCCAATGATGGGGCGGCTGGGGCGGGGGACGTGTAACAGGACGGAGCCTGCTGAGTAGAGGGGGCAGGCAGGTTGATAGGAGGTTAGGAGGTCACTGATGCAGGGTGGGGCAAGGCCGTGTAGGGTAATGATTATTATTATTATCTGATATAATACGGGTTTAATGTTCTGAGTTTGTATTGAGGGAAGTCATTGGAGGTTTTATTCTCTATCCAGTGCAAGCTTCACTTGACCAGCAAGTGCATGATTCTGCTCCTATGTGTTTAAGGAATAGAGTTTTGAACATTATACATTCATGGAATGGATCAGCACACAATTTAAAGGGGAAGTGAGCTTTTTTAATTCTCTACCAGTGTATCCTATATCATGGAAATCGATTGTGTGTGAAATTTGTGAATAAGTACCTCCAAAAATGCATTATGACCAATTTCATTCCCAATTATATATCAAGTGGCACGATATAAATTGGATTTTTAATTGATTTTACAGCTCGGGCTAAGAGCTAATTAATTGACAGACTTTGCTGTTTTTGGACTGCGTTTTTCATAAGACCAGCAGAGATTTTAAACAATGCTTGGCTGATGAAGACAGATGTAAACAAATGAAGTCTGTGACATCAAATGAGATAGATTCTTTTACAGGTTATTTATAATAATACCACTAATAAAAATAATCTTTCTATTTGGTAGGTATCATTTATGTCAGGAGGCCCTCCCACAGTGTTTCGCAGCATATACATACTGTAAAATAACAAGACTGTGTATATTTTGTGGATGAACTGTAGTATTTACAACAGTATCAAGTAGAATTTGAATAGAAAGATATGTAGAATGAAGAGGACTACTACACAATGTTTCTTTCATGCACTCTACTGTATGACTCCAAGACAATCAACTATATACAGTATATGTTTTTGTCATGAAAGATTCCCTCCACCCCAACTACTTAGTTCCTCCAAGCAGAAAATAAAGTTTATGTCCAGAAAACACTTACCAGTGAGAGAATGAACTAGATGAGCGAATACACCTTCCACTCTTATGACCTTATATTGTACTTTTTTCCCTCTTGTATGTCTACTGTGTAAGAAAAAACATTTCGTATTTGCAAACAATTATTGAGCAACGTTGCTCAATGTGAATCTGTGAGATTTGCATAATTTTAAATTAAGAAAACTCCCCAAACACCTAAAATCTATAAACTTTGCAGAAACAACTGCTTTTCTCAAATATATATATAAGCAAGCAATTACAAGCAATTACACATGTGTGTTCACTCAGAGTCAGACTTGATTCACTGGCTAGCTACAGTGGTTTAATTAGACTGGCCGATGCAGATTATAAAATGCTATGGGGTTGGTGACACATAATTTTGGATGTTTCCATTGCATTTGTTGCTAGATAAATTTTAACTAAATCTCCACAATCCTGCATGGTCTAGTTCAGCTTGAAAAATGAAAGACACTGATCAGATTTCCCTGTGCCCAGGCATATCTTAAAGGGAGGATCTTTCATCATTACCTAACACCAAAACAATTCCAAACACACAGTGGTTTATTCGTGAGGTAAACCTGTTTCTGAAGAAGAGACGATCATCATTTTGAAGCTGGGGCATTTATTCCCCTTGGGAGGAAAATCTCCCAAGTCCTGACACCTTCAACCTTATCAAAAAATACACATGATGCTGTACAATATAAAATCTTGTACAGGTTTTAAAATCTAGACTGAAAGGCTCAGATTTTCTCATGATCTTAGCCTTGAGCCTTAAAATATAAGACCATGCAGAAATTTGAATCTTGGAAAGAATTGCTAAATTATGCACAACCTTAAATTTTAAGACAGGTTTCAAGGTCAAGGCCACAAGGGATTTCAGGGCTCTGATAGCCATCCATGGATGATCAGCAGGATAGTATTTTACTACAGATGTACCACAAGCTCAAATATTATTTTTATATTAATGTATAATTCTCTTTATTGGCTTTATAGTCTATCCCCCCTGCCTTGATACTGCAGGGCTAACAAAATTCAGCCAGTCTCCTCGTCTCCCTTGGCACTTTGCTGGCAAAGCTGCTGTGAGAAGAGTGTGCTGCATGTTTTAATCGCCTGACACAGATGCCGACCTCCTGACAGTTGTGTCTAGACGCCAAATCATATTACAGTCCAACTCAAGTTATAGCTAGTCCTGGTCATTTTATTCATAGTGCTCAGTCGTTAGATACCAGACAGTCTATGTAATCTGTGGATGCTACAGACAAGGGGTTATGCTTCTATTCATATTTGGACATTTTTTGTGAGTTTTTCAATAAGAAACAAAAGTTCACCAATGTTAAGTTTTTTGGGAGGATGGATTTGCAGGGCGACAGGGAGAAAGCAGAAGAGTGGGGTTGATTTGGACAGCTGTATTCAAAGAGCTGGCACAGACACAATGGAATTACCTCCTGTGTTGTATAATTCTATGATTTTATGAAAGTGGTCCAAGCTTTACCCTTTATTTTATGACAAAAATTATAGTAATAACTCTTGGTGTACATAACAAGTCTGTTCATACAGGTCGATGATCTCAGTAATGAATAGATTGACATCACTCTTGCAATAAGTGTAAACACAGAGAAGGACAGAATCCAATACTTTGTATTCAGGTTGATTTCTTATGAACATCTTTAATACCATTCAATAGAGAAAATAATCATTTTTCCTGTATGGTCACAAATAATTCACAATCTGTGTAAAAACATATGTAAATTAGGTATTGTAGGTATTGTCATAACCAATATACTAATTAGAATCCTTGCATTTGATATAGTGCCTCTCACATCAGGAGGACATCTCAAAGCATTCCACAGAATTTACTTTAAAGTGTAGTAACTATGTATTTTATAGGCAAATATAGCAGCCAATTGGATTGGCCTCAGAGACCGAAGTTATTAACAATGCAATAATTAGCACAGGTGACATTTAATATATCAGAGTCCTGCAGCTCAGTGGTTAGAGCACTCGCCTTACAAGCATGAGACCTGTGTTCGAATCCAGGCAGGTCAGGGCAAAACCTTGGGCAAGTTTCCATACTCCACAAGCCTAATACTGTAATAATCCTTAAAAAAAAATTGGTCATTTCAATCCATGACTATTTGTGGGACACTGCTGTGAGCAATTGCCTGCCACGTTTCGCCCACAAGTATACATTCAATTCACTTTACAATATATTCTTTGTCTAGAAGATGTGAATAGCGCTATATCAAATGCAAGGATTATTATCATTATCACATTATTACCCCAATGTGTTTTCAAGGTACAGGCATGTTGCTCTTAAATTCCAATAGACTTGGAGTCAAAAGGTTGTAGGCTCAAGCACCAAGTTGAGATTTGGAACCCATATGTCTATGCTGCCGCTGCAAAGTAGTTCTGGTGGTTGTGCTGCATTGTCGGAGGTACTCTCCTTTGAATGAGAAGTTAAATTGAGATCCCATCTGCTGCCCAGGCAGGTATTAAAAATCCCACAGCATTACTTAAAAAGAAGGGAGTTTCTCCCAGTGTCCTGGCCAATAATCCCCCGAATAAAATTGGTCACTTACTCCATGGCTGTTTGTGGCACATTAATGTGCACAAATTTGCTGCTGCATCACATTTCTCACAATATCACGAAGTTGGTCTGGATGAAGAAAGCCCTTCAGCCCATCTAATCCCATCCCTCTAGAACATGTAACCTCTACCCTTCACCTCATCACTGCATCAAGCTGCTTTTTAAATGAGTCTAGTGTCCTAGTAATTCTTATCTATGGAATTAAAACCCTGGTCAATATGATTGAATGGATTTAATGTCATTTGTTAAATTACAGTTCAAATCCAGTCAAGAGTCCTCTGATTCAACAACTGAAATTGCAAATCATGGTAAAAAAAACTAGGGATGAGGGTTAATAAGAATTGGAATAGAGAATGAGACGATTTAACAACAAGAACTTGCATTTATATGCGGCCTTTTAAGTGCGGCAGTGTCTCGGAGCGCTTCATAACAGAGATGTTCACAATTATTCTAGGATTTGAAAGGATCAATAGTAAAAGATTAATCCCACTGAGATATGGCAACAACGTAATAAGGTGCTATTATCAAATGCCAGAATCATTATAAGTTTCTACTTTATGGTTAGGCACACAGTGTAGCTAATGTCATCACCAAAACTAGACTGCGTTCAAACTCAAAGAGTTGTGGTATATTCACCATCAATTGTTCTGATTTCAAAGGAAACACAATATTCAGAGAACGGGATAATACTTCTCTGTTGACTGGTCTGCTGAATCTTCTATATGGGCCCACTTAAGTACTCTATAACACATTAAAGTCATCTTTAGTGAATGGATGGTAGCCAACAGCCAATATGCTGAGAATGGACACTGGCAAACTTTGATCTGATAGGATCCAGATGCAGCCAGTAAAATGAATCAATATGTGCTTGACAGATTGAGATGTTATCTGTTGATTTGTGGAGTTGGGGAGGTAGGGTCTGAGAATCAAAAAACTGCAAAGGTCAGTAGACTACTTCAAGGTAACAGAAGAATCAGGAATGCTTAGGTTTGTTAAGAATGTAATGCTGATTAGTTCAATACAAATCAGCAGTACTTAGTCAGCATGAAGCCTGCAAACTTCATCCATGCACAGTCCCTTTGAAGCCAAATCACTGTGAATAGAGATTCAATTGAAGGGCATTGCTTGGACATTCGGTGCAGGTTCGAATTACTGCACCCTTTCTGACAGACTTTACAAAACACCATCAATGATTTGTGTAGCTACAGATTCTCCTAGGGAGGGGATGCAGAGAGGAAATAGCTCCACTTCCCAGTTGGTGCACATATTATTAGATTCTTCTCTGTCACATAAGAATGTCTGAATAGGTCCTGTTTCTCTTGCACTAGTGAGCTAGATCACTAACATTAAACGGACAGTGGTGTTTACTAGCGTGAGGTGTGTCAATCTTTACACATTCTTGAGTGTCTCCATCTTGCCTAAGGTTCTTGTGTCAGCCTAGATTGTAAACTCAAATTCTGGTAAGGCCTGAAACCCAGACCCTTCTGACCCAGAGGCAAGAATGGCACCAGTTGACATAAAATAAAGTTCAAGGGTTACAAGTGAACCCATCATTATGATAGAAGATTATATGAAGTTTATAGCATCACTTTATACAGTTGTCAAAGTACTTAAACACTGTAAAACCTGGGAATAATGTAAGCAAACAATTCTGTGTACAACAACTTGCATTTATATAGCACCCTCCATGCTGGGCGATGTCTCACAGCACTGTACTCCATTCTGGCTTTTCCAGTGGTTACACTGAGCACTTTGTCAGCCCTATAACATCCTGACCATTTGTGACCAGGGCTCCCTCTGCCCCCTCATCCTCCTTGTTTTATCCACCGCCTTTGACACTGTGGACCACGCAATGCTCCTCCACTGTCTCTCCTCCCAACTCAACCTTCAAGGCTCCGTCCGGTCGTACCTTTCACACTGCCTCCACTTTGTCTCCTCCAACGGCTTTTCCTCCAGCCATTGCATAGTCTTATGCGGCGTTCCTCAAGGCTCTGTCCTTGGTCCTCTCCCCTTCACCTTCTGCATGGTTCCCTTCATGGGGAGCATGTAGAGAGTGAAGAGGAGGGGACCAAGGACATTATCCGCAGACATGGGGCAAATTTCCTCGTGTATTTAGATGACACACAATTCCACCTTTCCACTTCCACCCTCGATTTCAGGACCACTGGCGTTCTGACTGCATATCTATTCGGCATTGAATCCTGGACGAGGGACAACTTCCTCCAACTAAACGTCAACAAGACGGAGGCCCTCCTGATTGGCTTGCGTCAACATCTCTGCACCTCAGGCGTTAGCAACATCAGCATCCAAGGCTGCTCTCTCCACCTCTTGAAGCCAGTCAGGAATCTGAACATCTTGTTCGACCCTGAACTGTCCTTCCTCCCCCAAATCCGTGCCATGACCGGCACAGCCTTCCACCACCTCCGCAACATTGCCAGATTCTGCCACTGCCTCACACCCCATGCTGCCAAAACACTCGTCCACTCATTCATCACATCTAGGCTCAACTATAGGAACTCTCTCCTCGTCGGCGTTCCCAGCTGCTCCCTTCACATGCTGCAGATTATTCAGAACTCTGCAGCTCATGTACTCTCCTGCACTAGGCTCCGTGACCACATCACTCCCACCCTTGCCCGTCTCCACTGGCTCCCCATCCCCCAGAGGATTGAATTCATGATCCTCACTTTCACGGCCATTCACGGCCTTGCCCCACCTCTCTCTTTGACCTACTGTCTCCCTATCAGTCTACCCATTCCCTCCATTCAATGGGCTCTGGCCTGCTCTATGTCCCCCGCCCGAACCACCCTACCATTGGTGGCCAGGCTTTCAGCCTCTCTGTCCCCACATTCTAAAACTCCATCCTGCAATCCCTTCCCCTCACTTCCTCCCTTTCCTCCTTCAAGGCCAGACTCAAGATCTTCCTCTTCAACCGTGCCTTCTGCTGCCCTCCTAACTCTTTCCCCTCTCCTACTCTCCTTACCCCTGCCCCTACCCCCACTGCTCGGGTCCCGACTTAACTGTTCAGCACCTTGGGACGTCCTCCCGACGTGAAAGATGCTCTATAAATGTAATTTTGTTGTTGTTGTTGTACTGAGTCTGGTGCTATAGTGCAGATTCTCACGTGTTGCAAAGCTTTGAAATAGAATTGGAATTTGTACCCAAAATAGAATTTGTCGCTGTCTTTGTTCCTGTAGTTTAAAAAGACACAATGGCCATTTTATGCTGTAAATTTCTATGGTTAAAAAACATGTTTCCTCCAGCATTCACATCGACAAATAAATAATTCAAAAGTAGGAAGAGAGCTTATTGCTGGAGAGTTTTTCATGGTGGCGGTTGGCGCAGGAGTGGCTTAATTCATGTTGACCAGGTGAGCAAATCAAAAGATGTGCTTCTCCCAGTTTAAAGCTGTCTTCTGAAAAGCATTTCCCGTGTAGTTTGGGTACCACAATAAATAAGATGCAATACGAATGTGGGATAATGTTACTTCAAAGTTCAAATTGTAGGGACTGTCTTCTGCAGATTGGGGGAAATTGGAACAGCTAAAAAATAAAGAATAAACTAATGTAATAAATAGGGTCCGGCGATATATCAATATATTGCTAAAACCCGATATAATTTTCATATCGATACGCCGATATAGGCATTTCAAAAATATCGATATATCGATACAATATACAGGTATGCAAGGGGTGGGGGTGGGGGGAGAGACAGCTGGGGTGAGGGGGAGAGAGACGGCTGGGGGGAGGGGGAAAGAGACGGCTGGGGGGGGTGGGGGGGTGGAGAGAGACGACAGGGGTGGGGGCTGCGAGAGAGGGACGGCGGCGGGGTGGGGCGAGAGACAGGGTGGATGTGATAATATACAGATAGATAGAGATGGGGGGGATGTGAGAGAGGAGAGAGACACAGACAGAAAAACACAAAGATGGAGAGAGTGAGAGACACAGAGAGAGAATTATATTTACCTCCTGAGGAGATAGGCCCGAATGCACGCGCACCCCGAATGCGCGCGCGCGCCGCACGTGCGTGCGCAGTATGAAAAACCCAAAAATATCGATATTTCGGTATATCTCGATATGAGCCCATTGATATATCTAAATCGTAAAATTTCCATATCGACGGACCCCAGTAATAAATAATAAATACAAGGGGAAATCATATTTACAACTTGTTTTGGAATCACATTCCCGCACAGTACACAGTGAAAAGTGAAATATAAAACGTTTTACTGAGTATGTCCTGAGCACCAGTTATGTTATAAATGTTACCACATGAAATAATAATATTAACACAGACCAGCAAACTACCAGTGTATATATGTCACTACCAAATGAGAGATAATTCCCTCAAGGATAAGAAGTTTATAGCAGAAAATTTGTCGGAGAACCCAACTTAATGAATCCTAAAAAAAAATCAATTGCATTAGTGAGTTGAAGAAATTTAGACTTGTACAGCGGCAAACGGGCCCATCTCTCCAAGTCAAAGTCTATCCTTATGCAACATATTCACTAAAATATTGTTAGTTTTCATGACCTGTCTTTACTCCCAAAGAAAGCAGGTAGTTCACTAGTTTTGTCAAATATTCTTGTGTTCTTGAGACTTGTCAGTATAGTTGAATGACTTTGAAAGTCATAGCAAATTGTAATTCTAGAGGTGTTAGACTGCTCTCAGAGCAACTGATCTTATTTCGAGGGCAATGGTTTATCGTGATCATACGTGGGGAATGTTTTAGGTCACTGATGTGCTGATCCAATATTCTTTGGAAATCTGTGCTTTTGATGTTGGATTATGCAAGAGGTTTACCAGGTGGCCACTGAGGCAAATTCAACTCTTCACTGTAGACCTGCTGGATTAACTCTGCGATTTGTTAGTGACAGACAGCCCATATCAACTCAATTCTACCGAATTGCTCAGTCTGCAAAATAACCTTGAAAAAAAAACATTTTTGATTCAGAATCTGCAAAGTATTTGGGATTTTTTTTATCGATGGCAAAATATATCCTGGGGTATAAAATAGTAATTATTGTCAACTCACAAGATCACGGTGAAAATAAACTGTTGAGGCAAGCAAGGAATAGCATTGTAGTAAAAAAGGAGGCATGTGAGAAGTGGATAGACAGAAAAGAGCATCTTAACGTTGTACAGCACCTATACAGATAATAGCAACAACACCTTGCATTTATATAGTGTCCTTCAAGCCGGCTTCTCTGAGCGAGCTCTTAACAGTGGTGGAGCCCGATACCGAGCCAGGGGTGTGTAGAAGTTGACCGTAGCCATGTCTTCAATCATAACCTGAAAATGGGTGGGGGGGAGAAGGTGGAAGGCGGAGCCAGTTGAGTTGAAGCAGCGAGCAATGGTATAGGGAGACAACTGATTGGAGGGATAGTGGGTGCCAGGGAATGAAGGGATTTAATTAGAAGAATTAGAAAATCTTGAAATCGATCCACTCTGTGACAAGAGTCAATGCTCCATCCCTCCTTCAAGGCCGGTCTCAAGAGCCTCCTGTTTGCCTTCTGCTGCCTTCCCAACTCCCTCCCTCCCCTCCTAACTCTCTTGCGCCCCTCCCAGCCCCTCTCCCTTGCTCGGGCACCGACCTGACTGTTCCATGCCTTGGGACGTCCTCCCGACGTGAATGGTGCTCTATAAATGTAATTTTGTTGTTGTTGATGTAAATATTTGCTGAATCACCTTTTAATCAATTGTAAACTCTGCAACCCAAAGCCCTGACAGTTAGGATAGTCCTAGCTGGCCAAGCAATGACAAACAATGTGATTTTAGTTGGTTGGCCTGCGGCAGTACGCCCAATACATACTCAGGTGTCCCAAAACCTTGCTTCTCCCAACCTGCTCCTAATACATTAAGAAATTAGGTAAACAAGATTCTATTTCAACAATCTTACCTTTGGGATTTCCATGTGTAAGTGGGTTGCATGGAAATTTCATCTTGGTTTGGATACTTGTAAGCATGGTGTCAGGCTGACAAAAAAAATTGGATTGCTGTATTCATCTAAGGGGCACACAGTCGCTTTCTTCTATCTCCGCCACATTGCCCATCTCTCAATAAACTTCACCCCTAAAGCTGCCAAAATCCTTGTCCATGCCTTTGTCACCTCTCAGCTGGACTACTCTAATGCCCTCCTCACATCTCCCCTCATCCACATAAATTCAGCTCATACAAAACTCCGCTGCCTGCATTCTCACCTGCACCAATCTTTGAACCCCGATTATCTCAGTCCTTGCCAAACTGCGCTGGCACCCTGTCACAGAGTGGATCGACTTCAAAATCCTCACTCGTGTTTAAATTCCTCCACTCCTCGGCACCACCCAAATCTCTAACCTCCATGCCCTGAGACACCACCCAGCGAAGAGGGCACTATATGAATGCGGGTTGTTGTCAGTGGTGGTGAAGAAACACAGTAGGACATCCTCCTGACCTGAAAGGTGCTGCACCAAAATCAATCTTATTGATGTGTTTGGAGTGGGTTCAGAGTAATCAAATTACACAATGAGGCAAACCTTCCAGAACTGAACTTGTTTTCACTGGAGAAAAGAAGATTGAAAGGAAGACGTAATCCTGGTCAGTAAATCCTGAGATCACAAATAATAAAGTTATAAACTGGCTGTTTAACCAATGAACACAGAACTAAAGATCATTGGTATAAAACACAGAAGCAGTGGCTTTGTGGAATGAACTCCTATTACATCCCATCCCCTTTTCACCTCCCTTGGCTCCAATCGTCCCCTCGGGTGCTCAATCAGCCTGGCGAAGTACATTTAGAACTCCTCCAGACATGAAAGCCACTATACAAAAGTAAATTGTATTGTTCTAAGTTGTCGCATAGGTTGTGGTGTTTAACCACCAAATGTGCAGTATAAACACAGCAAGTGTTTGCCAAATGTGCAGTGTAAAACACAACACCTGTTTCCCATTCGACCATTTGGTGCGAGTTCTTCCGACCTTGGTGTTACCCAAGTAACTTAGCCCTTCACTTTCAGCACAACCCACTTCCTTGTGACTAGAACATTGAACAGAGCGGTAGAAGGTCATGGAGAATTCAATGCTTATTTCCTTGGCTTTTCGCTTGAAGAGCATTCAGGATATGGAACAGACCTGAAAGCATTTGAAAAGGAACTTTTAGTCCTCATATCTTCTAAGCTTCTAAAGTGCCTTTCTTCTCAATGCATTGCTTTATCTGACTGAAAACAGACATTTATGCAAAAATAAGTAATTTAGGGCTTTTTTGATCTTGTCTGCAAAGTAACTTCTGTGGGTGGGGGTGAGAAACCATTTTAAACTGGCGGAGTTAGTTGTTTGCAGACAGGCATACAAAGTTATCCTCATTCAGGGTCACTTTAACTGCACTGAAAGTCTGGCCATGTTCTTTTGACATTTAAACAGTACAAGGTCAGAAACTCATTTTCACCCTTCGAATATGGAAACTAAAGGGTTGCCTTGGCTTCTGGGTAAGCCTTACACAACAACAAAATTACATTTGTATAGTGCCTTTCATGTCGGGAGAACGTCCCAAGGCACTGACACAAGTCTTTTCTTAAAAGGGAAATTAGTGTCGCAAAACTATTAGTTAAATCTTTTTGTTGTCAGTTCAATACATAAAATAATACTTCTCCGGAGAATTCGGGTGATCCACAACAAGCAATCAAATCGAATCTAAGATTGGAACAGGTTTATAGACTTCAATCTACAATATTATTTATTTATCATTTCTATGATGTAGTAATAATCTTAAAATGTGATGCGTTATATTTCTATAAATAAAGCTTCATTAAGCAACCGTGGCTCAAATAGCTTGGCGAAACCATAGAAAAAATCTGCATGCATACATTTATTGTAAAGGTATGGGGGTGAGATTTGAGATCACACCTGCAGCCAATCTTTAGAAAGTACTTTGAGATGCTACTCACTTGAAGGATGCTACATAAATACAAGTTGTTGTTGACTTGAGTTGGTTGTTCACTTGACTTTTGTTATTCACTTTTGTTATTGAAATGCCTTATTGACTGGATTAATCAACCTCACAACTTTGCAATACCTCACAGGTTCCAATTTTCACCCCCAAATCTCAAACACCACTTGCAACCTCAAGCTCTCATTCTGAATAATATACAGTATAGAAAAATGGGGAACCTTCTTGTATATGCTGTTCAAATTGTTAACAAAACGGTGTTTCATTGCCTTTGTGCTACCAAATGATTAGCGCAGAAATTAAATGTGTATGTGGCGTGGTTTAGATCAGAACTTAAACTGAGGTCCCAGCAGTTCAGGTGGACGTTAAATATCCCAGGCATTATTTGAAACAGATGTTGCTCCCGGTGTTCTGGCTATCAAGCCCCAAATTGGTAACTTGCTTCATGCTATTGGTGGAACATTGGGTGCAAATTACTGCCATGTTTGCCTAGAAATACACAGTCTTAAATTTCACTTTGTAGAAAATTCTGTGAAGTACATAAACATTTTTCAAAAATGTTTTTCAGAAATAGTTTCTCTTTGGAAGTACAGACTTTGTTGTCAGAATTTGCATTCTCTCCCTCTCTCTCTCTCTCTCCTCCCTGTGCAGACTTGATTTGAGTCATTTCCTTTTGTTGCCCCCTCAAATTTAAACGGTCATTACACACATGTTTTGCATTTCCCAGTACCGATTTGTGTTCTTTGAACTTTAGTCATATTCAGTTTGTGAGAGGGACAACATTGACAGTAGATGGTCTGTTACAGTAAACATGGTACGCTAAATAGTTCATTCACATCTTGCTATGAATAGGAGAATACCGGAAACAATAATATTTTTTAAAGTCGGCCATCCTTTGATCTTTCATTTTTTAAAACAAAGTAGCAGATAAAGACAATTTCTAAACTATCACAAATCTAGACCATCTCAAAATACTTGAGAATAACTTTTTTTAAAAACTTTTTAAAAGTGAAAACTGATCCATAATTCAAAGTGGGATAAAATTTGTAACATTTCATAAATCGTTCCTAACTATGAAATGCAGTAAATTCTCTTCGACCGAGCTTCTGGTCACCTTCCTGCCCCTGCCCCTGGCTCGGTCCCGGGATCCGCTACCGTGAAGCGCTCTGAGATGCCGTCCGGCGTGGAGGGCGCTATATAAATCGAAGATGTTGTTGTTATTGTAAATATGGAAGCCCCTCAACATTATTGTAATGTTGGTTTTCCTTTTTAAAAATTTGAAATATCTTGTTAATATTTCACTCCTGCTTCAATTTGATTTATACCTTTTTTTGGTCAGCCAGGCATCTGACACACGGAGAAACCCATCAACATGCTTAAGAGTATCCTGGCCAAACTGAGAATTCCATGCATCCCACCTACACATTGGATATTCCAGAGATAGATTATTGGAATGGAATGTGCACTCTCCCCCTGAAGAGGACACATCTTGCTTATCTAATTCTGGAAAGTATTAGGCGAAGGTTGGCAATAGCCAAGGCTTAGGGTCCCCAGAGTGTGCAGCGGGATACTGCTGGAGTCTAACCAGCTAAACCACAGAGCTTGCCATTAATATCGGTTTCTGGTGAGCTTTCCCACTGTTTGTCCTGTTAGGACCACCCAATCCTTTAGGGCTTTGGCTTACAGAGTTAACAGGAGCTGAGTGGGATGATTCCTTGACCCCAGTAACTGGTCTGCCCTTCCAAGTATAGTGCTCTTTACCCAAGGAAGTCCGTCAAAGTGCTTGGGTCTGATACAGGTCACTTCCACGTTAATATTTCGTCATCTGAAACTGTAATTATGATAATAATAATCCTTGCATTTGATATAGCGCTTTTCACATCTTATGGACGTCTCACAGAATATACTATAAAGTGAATTGACTGTATATTTGTGTGTGAAACGTGGCAGCCAATTGTGCACAGCAGTGTCCCACAAACAGTCGTGGATTGAAATTACCAATTTTATAATTTTTTGGGGGGAGGGATTATTATTAGTCCTGTGGAGTAAGAAAACTTGCCGAAGGTTTTGCCCTGATCTGCCTGGATTCGAATACAGGTCTCACGCTTGCAAGGCGAGTGCTTTAACCACTGAACTACAAGAACTCCAACAGCAGATTTTCAAGCCGATTTCATATGTAGATTATGTCCAGCATCTTGAGACGGCTTCTTGTCATGCTACATAAATGCAATTTGTTGTTTGTTGTGTTACTGGGTTTAAATATCTCAGATGGTTTGTAGAATGTCTGGCTCAGTTGCTTCTTTCCTGATGGATCTCACAAGCAATAATTATATTCTTTGTGGGCCATGTCTCTTCTATGAGTTTCAACAGATAAATTATTTTAACCCAAGGAGAGTTATTCACTCATGTAAAGTGCTGCAGAGGTCTTGTTGTATATATTGCGGGGTGCTCAGCACATGGATTTCAAAAGTACTTTCATGGAAAAAGAGTGAAAGATCTTATAGTTTATTGCCTGTTTAAAAATTATGTTCTCAATTGACAAAAACCCACGTTGAATAAATAGCTATGCGTTGACAGCATCAACTAAGCGGACAAGTAAGTCTGAATGGTTCTGTGTATGTATTGCACAACACAGCCGTTTCTGTTTTGCAGCTCCTTGTGCCTTTCCCATGAAATCCCAGTGTTTCCCTCTTGTTTTCCTCTTGTAGCAGAATGATGAAGTGAACACAGTGCGAATGAAAGAACGAGGCCAAGATGCACTCGTCCTGAAAAAAGTGTCGTCAGCTAGCCCAGCCCCCACAGCAGGGAGTGCCCAGAATGACTGGAGGTAAGTGGTTCACATACTCTGCAGAGCACTCAGCAGCCAGATGGATCATATCAGCTGGAATCTAACAGTGGGAAAGAAAATAATACAACACTAATATTATGTAATGTGCTGTCAGTTAAAAAAGCGAAGCAAGCAGCATGGGAAGTTCCAGACTGAGAGTTTTTGATGCCTACATACAGGACAAGGTTTTAGAAACCTTTGAAGATACCAGAATCGTGACATTGCCTGCATTTGATGTGCCTTATTTTAAATACATCGACGAAGATTCAGAGGATGAATGGAGTATTCCTTCACAGTCCTCAACTGAAGATGACTCTTTTGTGGATTCTTCCCTGTCTGACAGGTACGTGGTGGTGTCTGGGACCCCCGAGAAGATTCTCGAACACCTCCTGAATGATCTACACCTGGAGGAAGGTGAATGCAAAGAGACAGGTAAGGACTATAATAATAATAAGCCTTGCATTTTGCTATAGCGCTTTTCACATCGTATTGATGTCTCAAAGCGCTTCACAGAATATACTGTAAAGTGAATTGACCGTATATTCATGAGCAAAACTACAATTCATGGAGCGCGTAAATTGAAGATACATTAATGTGTTGTGATTATAACATTGAACATGTTCTACCGTATTATGGCATGCCCAATATAACAACACTGTTTGAAGTTCACATTCTTCCCATTATTTTTTAAAGCAAATAGTTTTGTAACATTTTCACTGCGGCTTGTTCTGTGTATATTTTAAACAAATATTGTGCCAGAGAGAAGGTCTTGGACAAACTCCTGATACTGGTGTTTTAACCCTTGTTACAGTTGCAATGTGTTGTAGATTGCATTTGTAGAAAAGCAAATTTAAACCATAATTTACTCGGGTTCTAACTAATCATTCTGTGCTAGTTTTCTCTGTCCTCTTGATGCAAGTTGCAAAATCAGTAAAAAAAAATAATTCTTAATGGTCTTCTTAGGACAGAAAGGTCAAAAGGCTAATGACATTGATACTAATAATAGTATTAGGTAGATCCTTTCAGAATTCAGAACTGCCCCAAAATCGACAGGAACAACATTGCTGCTATATATTACTAGTTACAGGGATACAATGAGACTAGCGTTGTAAAGCTTTCTGACGGAGAGATCAGCACACCAATTGTCAATTGTACTTGATTATAAACTGACTGAGCAAGTAGTGCAAGGATTAAGCTAAATCGAATTTGTGATTTAAGTAAATATTCAAAATTCTACAACCTTTATAAAATAGTGGAAAAATAGTTCAAACCAGAAAATTGTACGATAGAACTTTGTTACTGCAAACTGTTCATATATTTTCTTCACCCAGGCAAAGGATTCATTACACTTAATCGAGTTACTTATATCTTTGCTAATAACCATTAGTTTTGCTGGTAACATTGCCTGCATTTGATGTGAAGACAGTTCTATGTTTGGATATAAACCAGAGAATTCTGTAAATGTATTGCACATCCCTTTGGCTTGTATCCTATGCCTTGCAGGCCTTGTTAGATAAAACTACCGTAGATGCTTTCCAATCACGGAATTGTTTTCAATGAGCAATTTTATCATCTTCACCTTTACAGACTTGCGGCAAAATAATAGAGATCTGTATAATCTGTATTACTTGACTATTTATATATAATAATAATATAATAATACCGTAATACTCTTTGCATATCATATAGCACCTTAATGTCAAGACATTTCAAAGTGGACGTATGAAATCTATACTATGTAAAATAGCATAAATATACTTCTGCTAATATACATATGAAAACTGCTATTTCTTGTGTCATTTTCCAAACTAATAATTCTAGTGAGTCTTGAATAGATCTGTGTGGGTCTAACCAGTATTCAACTTGCCACATTGTTAATAGGTTTCACCCAGTTATCAGACATGAGCACATGATTTTTCATTTCTGCCTTTTACAAATAATGTATGTCTAATCCCTTGTGTCAGGCTGTAATTATCTTAAACGCTCTGTCCTCCACCCCAATACTTTTGAGTCACAATTTGCAGACGCCTGTGGAAAAATAAATTGGTCAACTCTCTCAGGGTAGCCTCAGCATAAATACTGTGGAAACATAAAATATATCAATTTTGCCGCAGATGGTATTGCACCTCAACATTTCAGTATAAAAATACACCAGCAAAAGTCAACAATGACCAGCTTTGGAGGAGAAATTCCCCCAGAGTTTACATTTACCCCATTCATTTAGCATTTCAAATTGTCAAATTCAACCTTAAAATAACATAGAAAACAAACTTCAAATTAAGATGTATTGAAGAACTTGCCATATTCTGAACAGTCTGGAATGCTTCATAAACAGAGTACATCTAGACACAGGTGAAATTTTGACCCCTCTGTCTCTGAACCTTTTCTGTTCAGTTGGGTGTTTGACATATGTGAAAACCAATCACAATGCTTAATAGTATCCAAACTCCACCGATCTATATGTTAATATCCTGTATCTAGAATAGAATGTGCACTCTCTTCCTGGAGGGACTCACTCTGCTTAGCAAATTCAGGTAAGTATTAGGCATAGGTTAACCATGAAGTTACCGCTCAATAGTCCGAAGGTTCATTAGTCCGAAGGTTCGTTAGTCCAAAGGTTCCCCTAACCCTAACCCTTTGAACTAATGAACCTTCGGACTATCGCACCAAATGTTCGGATTAACAAACCTTATTTCATTGTCGGTTCAGACTATCAAGCGGTAACCCCCCCGGGTATAGGAAATTTGTGTGTTCGGACTATCGAATCTTCGGACTAATGAACCTTCAGACTATCGAACCTTCGGACTATCGAGCCGACCCCAACCATGATATCCTGTGGCTCAGTGGTTAGAGCACTCATCTTGCAACTGAGAGACCTGGGTTTGATTCACAGCAGGGCAAAACTTTGGGAAAGTTTCCTTATTCCACATGGCTAATAATAATCCCTTAAGAAAAAAATAAAATAAATTGGTCATTTCAACCTACGACTGTTTGTGGTACACCGTTGTGCACAATTGGCTGCCGCATTTTGCCCGCAAATGTACAGTCAATTCACTTTACAGTATATACTGTGAAGCACTTTGACACCTTTAGAAGACGTGAAAAGCTTGATATCAAATGCAAGGATTATTGTATCCTCACAGTTTACCATTGAAAGCAGTGCCTGGCAAGCTTCCCGCTGTTTGTGTAGCCAGGTCCACCCATCCTGTTAGGCCTTTGCCTTACATGGTTAATAGACGCTGAGTGGGCAGGATTCTTGCCCTTTTTTGCTTGTCTGACCCTCCAAGGTTTGCTGATGAGCCTGGCTTGCTTGGTCTGTCATCAATATAACTTCCAGAACTGCTTGGCAAAGGATTTACTTGATTCCGACATTTTGTTGCTAAGCACAAAACCTTGGATGGAGCCAATTTAGTTCCAAGGAGGTAATAATAATAATACTCCTTGCATTTAATGTAACGCTTGATCATGTCTTCAAGACAGCTCAAAGGGCTTCACAGAATATACTGTAAAGTGTATTTTGTGGGCGAAACACAGCAGCCAATTGCACACAGCAGTGTCCCACAAACAGTCGTGGATTGGGTGACCAAATTATTATTATTTTTTGAAGGAATTATTATCCCCGGAAAAGCGATCCATCAATCGACTAACAACCTGGTTCCTGCTTACTGTTAGGTAAACAGAGGCGTGTGGTGTAAGGAAACTTGCCCAACATTTTTCCCTGGAAGGAATCAAACCCAGGTCCTCTCGTTTGCGAGGTGAGTGCTCAAACCACTTACAACAACAACAACTTTGATTTACATAGCGCCCTCCACGCTGGACGGCATCTCAGAGCGCTTACCCCATTTACCTCGCTCCAAAGAGGACATTCTCGCCCCAGGGAGGAAAGCCTTATTTTTTTACATTGAAAGTTACACAACTGGTGCTTTGCATTTTGTCAGTTTTTCGATAGAATACTTTTTTTTTGCTAGAATCATTCAGAACAATTCTTAATACAGTAACACTGACAAATGCCCTGTAATATTCTTCTACCTACAACAACAACAAAATTGCATTTGTATAGCGCTTTTCACGTCGGGAGAAAGTCCCATGTGATGCATACCGGACATAGCAGCCATGCAATGATTAGGTCATCTGGACAATGGAGTCACACATTAGGAGACCCACAAACAGCATACACTGTAATACAGTTTAAGAACGTATTCTGTGTGTGACTAACCCTGACATTCACGTAAACCTTAATGGATTGGGTGCCATGTTTGCCCACAAAATACACAAATCACCACACTTTATGAGGACCTTCTGGGTGTTATAGGTGCTGAATTAAATGCTAGGATTATATTTATTTATTATTATTATGGTGAGCAGTATGGAGCTGATAATGTAAGTGGAGAATACTTGTTACAAACAGATCAAGATCTTCACACTAACGTTTAAATCCACCAACAAACTTGTACCATCCTTCCTCTGTTACTTTCTCAAATCCTATCGAACTGGCCATTCCCTTCATTCCGGGAGCACCTGCCTGCTTCATGTGCCACACCCTACCCGTCCCACATTCGACGGCTGGATTTGCAGCCTTTTGGACCACACTCTTTGGAACTCCATCCTGGAGTCCATCCCTCTCACTCCCTCCCTCACCTGGTTTGAGGTCTATCTCAAGACCTATGTCTTTGATCTACTTGGCCCTACCTTGCCCCTTTCCCCTCCACCCTACTCGGCCCCTCTCCCCTACCCTGCCCCTCCCCTGTGCTTAGGTCCTGATCGCTGACTGTTAGCGCCTTGGGACGTCCTCCCGGTATGAAAGGCCTGTATTTTGTTGTTGTTGTTGTTTGTTGTACTTCTTTTCGGTCTCTTTCCTCTCCCCCTTCCTCTCTTTCCTCTCCTCCTTCAGAGTACACATCCAGCTTGGTGCTCAGTCAGCACTGTTAATTGCTTGGGATGTCTCAAAGGCCCTGTATAAATGTAAATTTGTGCTGTATTATACCACAGTAAGGTGAATTTTTTAATCAAATTGAGTGTTGCCTACTTCTAATAATGTAACTACCAGACCTACACTTCTATTCAGCGGTTTCTTTTTGATTTTAAAATAACATTTTTCCACTTCTAATCTCCATCTGCATTGAGTAATAATAATACTAATAATCTTTGAAGTTGCCACAATTTTCTGGGGTAATAATCCCTCAAAAAAATTATAATGTGGTCACTCAATCCATGACTGTTTGATGTGTGCAATTTGCTATTGCGTTTTGCCCACAAAAGAGTCTACACTTTACAGTACATTCTGTATCAAATGCAAGGGTTATTATTATTATTGCATAATATAAGACTATTTTACTGTGCAGATAAAAAATTGTTTCCAAAACATCAATCGGATAAAGACTTGAAAAGCACTATATCAAATGCAAGGATTATTATTATTATCATTATTATTATTACCACATCCATAAGGGAGAAGGGAATAGAGGAGTGCGGTGGAGGGCGGGGAGATTAGGATGGTTGGAGGCTCGTGTGGAATACGACCTAATGGTATGTTTCAGTGATGCAGATTCTATGTAATTACATAAAACATTGTAATTCTACTTCTATCTTCATTGTGTTCTCTCGTTTTTCCCCCCCTTTTTCTTGCCTAAAGCCAGTCACTCTTGTTTTAATACAATTCCCTCCAGTATCATACCCAAGTGACACATACCTTCCTGTGTGAGTCCGGATAATGAGTGTTTTGCAGATTATCGGTGTGTTATCCCTATATTTGACACACCTATAGCTCTGTGTTATTCACTCCTTCAGTGTTGCTCTTTAATGTTGCAAGCTTCTGCTGTATAATAATCATTGGCTTTGAAATACGACCTTTGTATGGCGCGAGCTTCACAAGCTGTGCAATTTTAGCTGGTTAGACTCCAGCAGTACAGTACTCCAACTCACTCTCTCAGGTCCCCATGCCATGGCTCTTGCCAAACTGCACCTAATATTTTCCAGAATTAGGTTAGGAACAAGAACAACAACTTGCATTTATACAGCACTGCACGGATACATCCCTCCAGAAAGAGAGGGTGTAATCCATTGCAATTAACATCTATGGTATTTCCATGGGATGTCATGAATTTTGCTTGGTTTGGATACTCAATAATGGTGATGGTTTTCTGTATGTGTCAGACACCAGGCTGACACTTTCACATGGAGTGTCAGAACTTCAGTATAGAATTTAGTGTTAATGTAAAGGGATTCACCTCTCCTTTATAGCCTCCCAATCAGCCTATAGTTATTGAAATTTCACTTGAGAGAGAAAGGATTAAATATAGTCAGATTGTTTTAAAACTTAATTTTAATATTCCAAAATGATTAAGTCAAAAATTGGACAGTTACTGCACTTTACAGTATATCCTGTGAAAAGCTTTGAGACAGCTTCCTGCCGTAAAAGATGTTCTATCAAATGTAAGGATTATTGTTTAAATATCCAGCCGGGTTTTAATTTCTGACCTTCAATTTTCTATTCAAACCAAACCTGTCCGATGAGATGATAAGATTTTCTTGTAGCTTTCAATATTAAACTGTTATATTAAGATTCCATAAGCCTGTTCAGGTGGGTGAAACTATAAAAAAAGTGATGGGTGTTTCTTCCCCCTGCTATGATCTGGCCAAGATTCCTCCAAATGGTATGCCCATTCACCTCCTGGTTGTTTGTGGGTCTTTGCTTTGTGCAAAATGGCTTGTGTATTTGCTTCCAAAAACGTCCTTCCTTCCTTCTCCTTCCCTTCTCATTCCTTGCAGTCTTCCATTCAATTGTCATTAACAGCATCACTTGTTCCAGAGACCTGTCTCCTTACTATATTTTCAAAACTGTTAATAGTTAACAGAAACCAGCAGACAAGCCTTGTCAAATCTTTCTAATGCAGTGTCTGTCCAATTATTTCCCCAAAACACACAGGCATGCGTTTGAACTTGTCTGCAATACATTGTGATGCCCAGAGGCATTGCAGGATTTTGCAAGAAATTCCATCGACCCTGAATACTTAAAGTGCTGGCAACTTTAAGGTGGGAATAGCATTCTTCCTATTAATCAATGGAAAATAGCCAAGCATCTGCCAGCACATGTCACAGCTCCAGCCCAAAAGCCAGCAATGGCAATAGCCCCCCATTGAGCACTAAACACTGAAATAAAATATTCATCAATCAATGCGCTTTTGTGAAATCATCCACTGTAAAAAAAATCATTCATAGCAGCCGAAAAAGTCTCCTTGTGCAGATTGCTGCTCTTGATCAAAATATTTCCTGAGGGTCACATTCTTTATTTACTAACCTATGGACCCAAAGGGCAATTGAAAAAGTTATTCAATGTCTGCCATACATTCAGTATTCAGCCTCTACACTGGACAACACAGGGTTTTATGTTTAGAACTCAGAACAGTTCAGGGCAGCTCACTGCTACATGTACATACCTAGTAGGAAATGATAGAGCAAGCATGAAAAGCGGCACATTTTTAAACTAAGTGAGAACTAGTTGACATAGGAGTGTGGAAGATTGGTAAAGACCACTGTTAACCTTGTGACCAGTCGTAAAGACAAAATAATATATAATCAATCACTCACTCCTCTTATTTCTCATATCCTTTAATCAATTTCTTCTGAGTATCCTTGAGTTTATGATAGCCCTGCATCTTGCTCATTTACTTCATAGCTATTTGCGGAATTTTTCTGTGTCCAAATTGGCTGCCTACAAATACATGTCACTACACTCCACAGTAAAATCCTGTGAAACCTCTCATAACATATGGATGATGTATATATCAAATGTGAGGATTATTATTGTCATATTATCTAAAGTGTTCTGCTCAGCCATTGTTAGGATGAAATAGAATATCCCAAGGTTTTGCTATCACAATATATTCTTTAGCTAGTACAGTATTTGGTGAATGCTGTAACTGCTTTGAGAATATTGTGAGTTGAGTTATCCTGATTCACCTGCACACTATACTTAGGGTGTGTATTTAATACTATATAAGCTTTGCAATTGATTTAGCACCTTTTCACATTGGAAAGATTTCTCAAAGTGCTTCACAGGATTCACTGTAAAGTGTTGTAAAGTGTTCACCTAGAAAGTGTATTTTTTCTAGGTGAACACAACAGCCCATTTACGCACAGCAATATCCAGGAGCAGTCATGATACAAATGGTTAATTTTTATCATGGGGAGTTATTGGCCAGGATTGCTGGCCTTTTATTTAAAGTCATATGAAGATTTTCCAAATGACAATGATATATTTTAAATGTTAGTGATTGACAAGGCAGTCAACTCTTTGCTAAAATCACAAACAGAACAAGCATGCGGCAGGCTTCTTGTCAGTTTCTAAATCCTCCTTTAATGTTTAGAAATACACATAGCATTTTCACTGCAAAGTAGAAGTGGTGAACACTATTTCCTTGTAATAATAATAAAATAATCCTTAAGTTTACATGACGCTTTCCACATCTTATCGACGTCTCAAAGCGCTTCACAGAATTCAACAACGTCCCAAGGTTGGGACCAGAGCAGTGGGGGAGAGGTTGTGGTTGGGGGAAGGAAAGTAGGAAAATTAACTGTATATTTGTGGGTGAAACGCGGCAGCCAAATTGCACACAATAGTGTCCCATAAACAGTCGTGGAAGTGGGGCCAGGGGAGAAATTGAGAAAAAAGGTTAAGGGGGAGAGGGAGGCGAAGGTGGGGAACAATCAGATAGGAAAAGGGGGGAGAAGGGGGGTGGGGGGGGGGGCAAGGGAAGAGGGAGAGAAGGGGAATAGGGGGGAGAGAAAGTGGGGAATGGGAGTAAGGGAAGAAGGGTGTGTATGACAATACATCAATTGGATAACCAGGTTTGTTCTCACGTCAGTTACATACAGTAAATTGCAGTCATAAAGCAGTTTTGTGTCAATTTAACATGAAAAGCAAGCTATCAGTGAAGTATAACTTGGTCCTGAGGGATTCATAGTAACTTTCGTAGTGACAAGTAGAGGAAAGACTCCCAGAGCAGCACAAAACTCACAAAAGCTGCTTAGAAGCTGAGTTGGGTAACTGCCAACATTTGTATTTTTCAATTTGTCAAACCGCTTATTGAATTTTATCCATTCCACAAAATGCTCCAGGGTTGCAAAACATTATTGGGATGAACGGAAGGAAATATAGAGCTGGGCCTTTAATCGAAACCCAAAATGTAGGTTAGCCTTGGTGAAAGGGTTAAAGTTTTAGTCTAATGATTTCTTCAAACGCGTATTTCAGATATTTGGTTTATGGTAAATTGCAACTGAAGCATTCTTTTAGGCCAATCAAATCTATAATTATGGAAATAATTTTAATAAAGGGTAGCAAAAAAGCCTATGCAGAGCATCTGACATGACTATAATAATAATAAACCTTGCATTTGATACCTTGCATCACCACGCATATGTCAAAGTGCTTCACAACATTTCTATGAAATGGAGCATGTATTCCTGACCCAGAGACGTAAATACTATCAACTGAGCCATGCTGACATCCAAAATTATGACAACTATTCACAGAGAGGTGACAGATGCTATCAGACAATTCAGGGTGGGGGTGGTGTGTGTGTGGGGGGGTGGGGGTGGTGGTGGGTGCGGAATCAAATAAATAATTGGAAAACAAATCAATGGAGGCTTTTTTTAAAAAAAAACAGCCCCAATGTAGTGTGCTGTACAGTGAGAAGTGAGAAGCATAAATCATCAGGCTGTCTGCTCTACATCATTGTGCTGCTAGAGAGAGAGTAATTTGATTTTACTCTGGAATACTCTGATGCGCCACAATAGTCTTTTCCATTTTCTGGCATCTAGGCATTCCTTTTTTTTACCAGACTGTATGAGCAATCTTTATTGAACTCCAGAGTGATCAAGGAATTGGTCTTAACACTGAGAATTCCCTGAGCCACATTCATACCCACTCCAACAACAATAACTTGCATTTATGTAACACCTGTCATATACAGTAAAAAAAAATAGCGAATTGAAAACCTGTATTTTGATCAGAAATTAAGTGAACGTTGTCATACAGGCAAATGTGGCAAGTCATTTGAGATAGCAACGTCCAATGACACTGGGAGCAGGGATTCTTCACACTTAGCTGTTATTAATCCTGCAAGTCAAAACCCTAACTGGCAGGATGGTTTTAACTGGACAAACAGCTGGAAAGCTTTCCATAGTGCTGTAAATGACAAATTATTAGTTTTTTTTGCTGATTAAACTCCAGCTGTACCACAAAATACTCTGAAGTACCCAAACCTTGACTCTCACCAATTGGTGCTTAATACTCTCCAGAAAAATATATGAATAATAAAACCAAAGATTCCAAGGATAACCTGGAAATAAATAGCAAAACAGACCCATCATAAGTGTTACAAAACATCTAACAACCGGCTTCTCCAAGTTCCAAGTATGGAAGTGCAGTTCCAAATATAAAACAACAAACAAAATGCAGTCACTCCATTGTATAGTAAGTATTTTCTGTGAAAGCACTTTGAGACATCCTGACATAAAGAGTAAAATGTGCCCATACCAAATGAAAAGGAAGCAAAACATACACAGCAGGAGGTTCCAGGGCTGTGTTGAGTTAGCGGATTTCCCTCAGTTGGGGATGTGTCAATTGGCCTCATCACCCTGTATGTTTCAGTGTTGGTTTGGGATTACTTGCTCAACTCAATATTTGAATATCTGATATATTAAACATTGGTTGTTCCATGGCTATGTTATATGGGTGTGTCTGCTTTAGACTGTCACAAGCAGAGTATGATGACATTTGGCAGCAAATCAGCAGAAGAGCTGTTGTGGTTATTTATAGCTAGATGAGAATCCTGTTTCACCTTATGATTCCCGGCAGTGCAAATTCTTAGGCAAATTTCCTTATTCCATACACCTGATAATAATCCCTGAAAAAAACCCAATAATAATTTGGTCACTTCAGTCGACGACTGTTTATGGGAAACTGCTATGTGCAATCGGCTGCTGCGTTTTGTCCACGAATATGCAGTCAGTTCACTTCACAGAACATTCTGTAAAGTGCTTTGAGACATCGAGAAAATGTGAAAAGGGCTATAACAAATGCAAGGATTATTATTATTATTATTATTATTATTATCTTCCTTTAAGACAAGCCAACAAAAGTCATCTTCAGACACTGAAAATACCTGTTGAGCTCACCCTACTTTCACATCCACCTGCTAAATTATAATATGCTCGATAGGTGGTCAGAAGCTTCTTAGGTGGACAGTAAATTAAAATTCATATAGTTGATGCTTTTAGCACCACCCAGGCGGGCAAATCCACCACTTGACGCTGTGAAAAACGTGATTTGCATGGAAAGGAAGATAATTAAACGAGATTTTTGCTATGCAGCTGAGTTTCTTTTTGGCAGCCAGGTGCCTGGCACATGTGGAAACCCATCATCATGCTTAAGAGCATCGAAACCAAACTGTGAATTCTATGCATCTCACCTACACATAGAAATATCTGCGTATTGTAATGCGCACTCTCTCCCTGGACGGACACTTCCTGTTTATCTAATGCTATAAAGTATTAGGTGCAGGCTGGCTTGGGGAGTTTAACCAGCGAAAACCACATAGCTTGCCATTGAAAGTACTGTCTGCCAAGCTTTCTTGCTGCTTGTCCAGCACTGGAACACCCTGCTTGTTGGGGCTTTGGATTGCAGGTCAACAGAAGCTGAATGGGAAGAATCCCTGGCCCCATTCCTGACTGCGTCATAGGGAGAACTTCTCCAAGACAAGATTTCTCTAATATGGGTATCCACAGGGACTTTATTGTGTAGTCAGTCCACATCATGTTAATCAAAGTTTTTTACTGCATTTTAAAGAACATCATAAAATGTGAAGTTGGCAAATGTTGTGGGAAGACTATTTTGGCCTTCTTCAGTTGACCTACAGTCAGATTAGGGTCAGCAATTTCTGAAATATGCCAAAATGTAAAATAAAAGTGGTAAGCAAATCTCCTCTGACCTATATCAAACCTTTTCCCCTATGACAACTTTGCAAACCATCTCTTTTAAGAGAAGAGAATCTCTTAAAAAGCATTAACCATCCTTCAGATAATACGTTAAAAGCGGTCCTATCTGACTATGCAGGTGAATGTTAAAGATCCCATGGCACAATTTGGAAAGAGAAAGCAGTTTCTCCTGGTGTCCTGGCCAACAATCCCCTAAATAAAATAGGTAATTCACATCATAATTGTTTTTGGTAAACTATTCTGTGCAATTTAGCAAACTGAATTTGCCCAAAAATTCAGTCATTCCACTTGACAGTATATCTTTTGAAGAACTTTGGAATGTAATCCTGACATGAAAGGCACTATACCAAATGTTAGAATTATTATTTATTATTAACCCATAAAGCCTGAATATTCTCATTTACGTTGGTAATTACATGGATCCCAACTTTCCTGTTGTGCCACTGGCTTTTAATACGCTATACCTTTTATTTCAAACACAGATAGAGGGTTATTCCTAGTCCTATAATGTATGCACTTTCCATTAATTCTAATCTTGGTACTGTACGAGGAACAAGGCACGTTAGCAGCTGTGAAGGACATTGCCACAGCTGAAGGCAGCATCAGTTCGGACCCCTGGGAGTGCATTCTTGCTGATCATCTAGTTCCCTAGTGCTGCTCAACTATTAATAGTTCTTCTAAATAAATGAAACAAAAACACATTCATGTCCAACAGTGGCAGGAGTTCTATAATGAAATGTATTTTCATAAGCAAAGGAATTTGATCAGCCTGAGATAACAACCACATCAACCACAACAACTGGCATTTATACTGTACCCTTTACGAGGATAACAGTTTGGAGCATTGTACAGTAGTGCGATTGGGCTCTGGGCCAGGGTGTTGGGGGAGGGGAAGGCATGATCAAAGAAATAGGTTTTCAGATGGGATTTAAAAATAGATAAACTAGGGACAAATGGTATTGAGCCAGGGAATTCCAGAGATTAGTATGTAATGGGTTGAGGATATGATCACTGATGGCAGCACAGAGGAGTCAGGGATGTGCAGCAGGTATGCATTAGCTAAGTGTAGGGGACAGGCAGAGGTATGGAGTATGAAAGGGTCAAAGAGGTGGCTAGGGTGTGAGAGGATTTGTAACTGAAGGTTCGGATATTGAAATTGAACTATTCAGAGATAGGAAGGTAGTGGACTTGGGGTGATGTGCGTGTGGAGTTTGGTGCAGGTAAGGATACAGGGATTGGAATACTGTTTTAGCTGAATTTTGTGGGTAGTGGGTCTGAGGAGTGTGTTTTGAGAAATCAAGGAGGTAACAAAAGCATGGATGAGGGTGTTGGTGGCATTTTGTGTGGCTCCATTTTTTTTTCTTACGACCATTCTTCACTGTATCCGATATGGTTACAGTAATGACACTCTCACATCAACACAGCACTTGTGACACTGATACTATCCCATCCTATCTCTGCGACTTCCTAACCCCCTTACAAACCTGTCCGCTCCCCCCCGCTAACGGGCTCCGGCTTGCTCCATGTTCCCCAATCCACTTGCCCCACCATAGGCAGGCAAGCCTTCAGCCACTCTGCCTTTGGAATTCCATCCCACAATCCCTCTGCCTCGCCCCTTCCCTAGCCTCCTTCAAGTCCCACCTCAAAACCTTCCTCTTCGACCGTGCCTTCTGTCACTCCCCTTCCCCTCCCTCTACCTTCCGCAATCCCAACCCTTGCTCGGGTCACCTTCAGATGTCCTCCCGACATGAAATGTGCTATACAAATATAATTTGTTGTTGATGTTATTAATACTAAAATGCACTTCATAAGAGAGGTGCATATGAACAAAATCATTTGACCCATTTGATCCCTTCCTTCCAGAATACTAAACTTTCTATTTTTCTTAAATAAGTTCAGAATCTTCCTGGCAACAGATTCCAATTGGTCATTAGCTTCCATGTCTCCTAATATTACCCTTCGTTTTTTGACACACAAGATTCCTTTAACAATCCAGTAGAGTATTTGAATCTGTAACAAAACAAGTAACACATCTGTATTCAGTCACAGCTTGGTGGGGAGGCGAAACAGGGATGCGCAGTGTAACGCTTTGAACAATTGTAAAGGCTTATTTAAGGTACTAAGATGCTATGGTTAAAATGTGTATACTGTACGATATACTGTATTCTGCTAAATAGGCACTCATCCAATAGAACAGACGTTGTGAATTTCTACCGGAATGTCTGGACAAGATCATGGCCAGAGACAATGCGAGTTTAAAAGATATGATAATACAGGAAATTTAAAAATATTCTAATGGAAATGGATTCAGAGAAGATTTTGGAGGAACACACAGCTTTTGATAGGTTCTAAGATATAGCAATAAAAGTTACATTGACAATGTTATTGAAAATGTGCTATTAAATAAGTGTAATTATAAAACTGAGTTGTTGGTTGACCTAATAATTGTAAACGGATGTGGGTATGTCATTCACTTTACAGGATTTACTGCACACAATTTACTGTAAAAAGTATTAACTGTAAATTATTCCTTATGCTAATTAAGTTACTTCTCAAAGCTTTAATGTTAGGATATTTCGGATTAACAAGGTTTTGTCTCTGCAGATATCTTGCTGGATGATTTTCTGCTCACGTACACAGTCTTCATGTCAACCAATGACTTAAGCCAAGCATTACTGAGGCAATATCCTTTTCATGTTTAAACAAATTACATTTCCATATCAACTCAAAAGCAAATTATATTTAGAAATGTATCACATTCTTGAAGCTGTTTTGTCCTGTAAGTAAATACAAGCTTAGGGTTACACGAATTCACAAGTTCTTTTGCAAAGTTCTCGAACTCACCAAGCCAGTCAGGAACCCAGGTGTCTTGTTCGATCCTCAACTGTCTTTCCTTCCCCCACATCCAAGCAATGTCTCGCTCTGCCTTCCCTCAACTCTGCAATATTGCCCGACTCCGCCTTTACCTTACCCCCAAGGCTGCTGAAACCCTTCTTCATGCCTTCATTACATCCCAGCTTGACTACACAAACGCCTTGCCTGTCAGATTTCCCAATTCCTCCCTCCACGGGTTGCAGATAATGCAGAACTCTGCGGCCCGTGTCCTCTACCACTCCTGCTTCGTGACCCCATCTCCCCAGCCTGCTCCCCTACCCACTCGCCCCACCACTGGCAGGCGAGCCTTCAGCCACCTGCCGCCAACCTCCAGAACTCCTCCCTGGCCTCCTTCATGCCTAAAGACCCCCCTCTTCGATGGTCCCATAGATCACTTCAAATCCCTCACTTTGCCTCCACCCTCCTCATCCCTGACCCCAGCTTCGGCCTGAAACAATGATTGTCCAGTGCCATGGGACGTCCTCCTGATGTACAAGTGTAATTTTATTGTTAGAGTTCTTTTGCTCAATAAGAATTATTGAAAGGGAGACTTTTATTATGAAGTGAAATCATTGCTCAAAACTCACAAAATAAAGGGATGAAGAATATTTGTAATAGATAGTTTTTTGACACACAAGATTCCTATCAGAATAAAATCTCTGGTGCTCCAGCAACTCCCACCCACGGAGATCACAGAGGACATCTTATACAGTCATTTAAAATGCTCAGGCTCTAATGACAACCCTTGGTGTGCAGTGTAATGAACGATCTGATGATCGGCAGGAGAGTAGAGCATCAACGAAATAAGAGGAGATTGTTTAAAACATAATTCAGTAAAAGATTCCACTTTTAAAGAGACATCAATGTCAAAAAACTGTTGAGATGAAATGTCCATTCCTTTTCCCTGGTCTCGGTTTAGTTGCATCTTTGATCTCTGATCTCTGCTTGCAATTACCATACGAGTCCAGCTCAAGATAGGATATTAACCAAGCTCTATTACTATCCTGTCAAGAGGCCCTCAGAACCTGGTTACAGGGTTGAAAGGTAAACCGGGGCCTGATTGAGAATATCAAAGGTTGTGGACTAAATAGTTTGAAATCAGATTTCAAACAAAACCATTGCTTGTTGGGATTCTCGGTCCCAGAGATAGACATTAGGAATTCTAGAAAAACAGTTTTGTTATAATACAGTAGAAGCCCGTTTATCCGTGATCCGATCAACCGTAACTTCTGTATAACCGGCACCGCAAAAAAAAGGTCCGCATTCGATAAACTGGAATTTATCCAGAAAAATTCTGTTTAAAAAATGTAATTTAAAAAATAATAATTTGTTTGTGTTGGGTATTCTGCCGAATATCCGGCAGGCGCTTTAACCGGCACTGGCCAGGTCCCGAGGGTACCAGATAAACGGGCTTCTACTGTAATTAAATGCATGATTAAATCCATGTTAACTTTCAAAAGGAACTGAATAAATATCTATCAGACGTAAACTACATGGGTATGGGGAAAGGGACAAGTAAACGAGACTGAAAAGATTACCCTTAGAATCGTAGAATTTTACAGCACAAAAGGAGGCCATTCGGCCCATCATGTCTGTGCCGACTCTTTGAAAAGAACTATTCAAATGCAATCCCATTCCCTGGCTCTCTCCCCATAACCCCGCAAACCTGTCTTCCCCAAATAAACATCCACCTCTTAATAGAGCCAGCATAGACACAATGGGCTGAATGATCTTCTGTGCTATGACTTTCTATGATAAACAACAACAACAACAACTTCGATTTATATTGCACCCTCCACGCCGGACGGCGTCTCAGAGCGCTTCACAGTAGCGGATCCTGGGACCAAGCCAGGGGCAGGGGCAGGAAGATGACCAAAAGCTCGGTCAAAGAGAAACGTCTTCAACTGTGACCTGAAACTGGGAAGAGAGGGGGGGGCGAGGCAAAGCGAGTGAGGAAGGGAGTTCCAGAGCCTCAGGGCGTAGTGGCTAAAGGCACGGCCGCCGAGGGTGGAGCGGAAGACTCGGGGGACATGGAGGAGGCCAGACTCAGAGGAGCGAAGGCAGCGGGTGCTGGGTTGTGGGGAGAGGAGATCAGAGAGATAGGGGGGTGCAGAGGAGTGGAGAGATTTGAAAACAAGGGTGAGGATCTTGAAGTCGATCCTCTGTGGGATAGGGAGCCAGTGAAGTCTGGCAAGGATTGGGGTAATGGGGGAGCGAAGCTTAGAGCGGGTGAGTATGCGGGCGGCAGAGTTTTGGATAAGCTGGATTTTATGGATTGTGATGGAGGGGAGACCGGCGAGGAGGGCATTGCAATAGTCCAGCCGAGAGGTGACAAAGGTGTGGACCAAGGTTTCGGCGGCTTATAAGGTGAGGTATTGCCAGAGACGGGCGATCCGTCGGAGGTGGTAGAAGGCAGTGCTGGTGACGGACCAGATGTGGGGGAGGAAGGACAGTTGTGGGTCGAACCTGATGCCAAGGTTGCGCACAGGTTCGGTGAGTTTTAGGGGCAGGCCCGGAAGGTGGAGGAGGTGAGAGCCGTGCGAATGGAGACATTGACGAGAGCCAAGGAGTATGGCCTCTGTCTTGTCAACATTCAGCTGCAAGAAATTTGTGCTCATCCAGCCCCTGATGTCAGAAAGGCAGGCTGACAGAACATCGGGGGACTGGGGGTCACAAAGTGAAGTGGAGAGATAGAGTTGGGTGTCATCTGCGTACATGTGGAAGTGTGCCCCATGTCTGCGGATCACATCCCCAAGAGGAAGCGTGTAGATGAGGAAAAGGAGGCAGCCAAGGATGGATCCATGGGGTACCCCACAGGTAACCAGTGAGATCGGGAGGAAAAGCCATTTATTGAGATGTACTGCTGGCGGTTTGTGAGGTAGGACTCGAACCAGGCGAGTGCGGTCCCACTGAGGTGGATGGCGGAGGACAGGCGGTGGAGGAGGATGGCGTGGTCGACTGTGTCAAAGGCAGTCGACAGGTCCAGGAGGATAAGGAGGCAGAGGGAGCCCTGGTCACAGATAGAGAGGACGTCGTTTGTGACTTTCTATGAAGATACAGAAGGGAAAATGAAGGATAAACAAAGCACTAAAACATGGCATTGTTCAGAGCATTGAAAAAGACACAATGCGTGAACAAAATCGCCAGTAAGATTTATCTTCCATTTTGATCTCAGTCCTGTACTGTTGAGTTTGAAGATTGATGCTGTGTTTATCCTGCTGGCAGCAACGTGATATCACTGCCAGCAGCAGATCACTGTGGATCAGAAACCCTGATTTATACCTCCATTCAAAGAAACAACATCTGGATTTGATCTCCATGTGTGTGTGTGTGTTGTTTATCACACGCGCAGAACTCAAGGATCAGGCACTAGTATTCTAAATATTGTTATAAAGAGCCAGTCACGCAACCAACCTTTTATTGCTATTGGATATAACATTCTTGGGCTGTTGTCAGACCACCCGTGAACCATTGTAAGTAACATTTCACGAGCAAATTCTCCAGGTTAATTTTCTCTGTAAAGGCGAAGAGAATGAACACATGTTTGTGTCAGTATATGTGTCCCTACCCTGATACAAGGATGCTGCTGTAATGCAAGTGCGTGATCTGCCAGGAGAGTTAGTAAATCTTCTGTGCTTCTTCCAGCCAAGGTTGTTACAGGAATGGAGTCCTGCTCTGAGAGATAAGAGGATGGTTTGATCTTATGCCAAAATCTGATTGATGTAACTGACTGACAGTCCAGTGACGTGAATAAAATCACGCAGTTTGGCTGATTTAGGAAGGAATTGGCTTGAGTGCATTTGCTTAATCCTGGGCTTTTAGATAGTATCCTTAACCTTTGGAGCCTCACCGCACCGCTAGAGAAAGCAGGAACAATCGTTTCAACTAATTCAAAAACAGAAATCGTTGGAAACACCCAGCAGGTCAGGCAGCATCTATGGAGAAAGGAAAAGCAACTCAATGTTTCGGGTCCATGACTTTTCGTCAGACCCACAATATGTTGATTCACTTTTGCTTTCTCCATAGATACTGCCTGACCTGCTGAGCATTCCCAACGACATCTGTTTGCATTTCAGATTTCCAGCATCTGCAATACTGTACTGTATTTTCATTTCAATTAATTGTTGCTTAAAGAGTGGTGTTGCCATTCATTGTGCAGTTTCCCCCCCCACTCGCAGTGTACGTGTCATGCCTGTAACATTGAGACCTATTCATACTGGCATTCTGTCCAGGAATATTGACTGATGAAGTGTGCAACCATATGGAAAAAACTGCCAAGTGGGCATAGAGTTTTAATATGTGGCAGATTTAATTGCACTTTACATGCTACCCAACAACTTAGTGCAACATTCAAACATTGCACTGATGCCAATACCCTTTTAAGAATCGGAAAGATCTGAGATCGGATTTAGAGACATGGTAGAGAATTGTCTCAAGTGATCCGTATAATTAAGGAGTTTGATAAGAAGAGACCTATATATTCATAGCGTGAAGAAAGAAATGCTGCAGTAGAGTGTTCTCAGGAGTACAAGCTGACAAATGCAGCAACGGACAGGAACTGCAGCAATAATATTAAACTGGACAGCATCACACCTGACCCACACATCACTCTAACACGCTACATTGCTGCACTCTCTCTCACCTTCAGTGTTGCAATAGCTTTTGTTTCTTCCAGGTTACTTGGTGCAAAGGTGACCAGTTATTCCATTCCCCTGCACAAACCGCCACATACAATCACACACTTCTCCAGCAAAGGGAAAAGGCAATTTATATTTTAATTGACTACAATATCAATTAATTTTACTCCTGAATGACTGATGGTACTATCCTGCCGTGATTATATTTCTCTCCCAACAACTTGTCAGCAGCCACATTTTGTGTTTCACTGGAGAGGTAAGTTCTATTTGTGTAGGAATTTTCCTTGACTGAGTATTACCTATTGTTCCAAGCCCTATGCAGAAAGGCCAGGGCACACAAACAACAGCTTGTACCAAAAGCGCAAAGTGCTGAGGATTGTGTCGCAATGGGTATCTCTTTACAAGAATTTATTGCGAGAAGATGAAAATACGAAATTGCTTTTGAAGGTATGACTTTTTTTGGAGGGAAAAAATATATTTTTTTGACAACATTAAACCCCTCCAAAAAATCATTATAATATTTATTATTCCATTTGCAACAGAACCTTTATAAATGCGTGCTCGATGATCTTTTTGAATATCCTGGTTTGGAGAAAGAGCTGAAGGAGCTTCAAAACCTGTTCCGGATCCCTCGCCGACAGTGAGTACGACAGAAATGATATTAACTGGGATTTCCATAATAATAATAATCCTTGCATTTAATGTAGAATCTTAGCATGATGTTGAGACGTCTCAAAGCAATTCTCAAAATATATTAGAAAGTGAATTCACTGCAGATTTTGTGGGCAAAATACCAACTTATGAATTTCTACATCTTCTGCTTTTGACTACTGTTACACTTATTACACAATATTTGTGAGATGTACGACCCTGTGTTAACAGCAACTTTAGTTTTGCAACTGAAATAACCAAATTCTCTGCGAATTCAAGATCAAATCTGAAAAAAACAGAAACAGGCTGTTTCTGTCAGCTTCAAGCAAAGCAATGTTTGCTGGCCTTCAAAAAAGGTATTTCTCCCCCTTCCTCCCACAATTATTTTCCTCAATCAAATATCAAGAGGAATCTCATAATGGAGAGTTATTATGATCTGGAATGTGCTGAAAGGTTGGTGGAAACAGAATCAGGAAGTTCATAGGTACTTGAAAAGGAAATCTTTTGAGGGCTATGGGGTAAAAGCGGGGGTGTGAGACTAGTTGGTAGCTCTTCTATAGAGCTGGCACAGGCACGATGGACCGTACGGCCTCCCTCTGCGCTGTAAGATTCTATGAATCTATGAAACATTTGGAAACCAGAAGTGGCTGTTAGCCTTGCAACTTCCAGTTGGGAAGTGTCACATTTTCAACCCCAACCCCTGCTTACATAATCATTCATCTTAGTTGTCAAGTGAGGATCATAGCATAGTTACAGCAGGAACTTTGTGGCTAATGCTGCCAGGAAAACACTAAAAAAAATTTTAGATTCATAGATTCATAGAATTTTACGGCACAAAAGGAGGCCATTCGGCCCATCTAGTCTGTGCCGGCTCTTTGAAAAGAGCGATTTAATCCCACTGCCCTGCCCGCTCCCCATAGCCTAATAGACCTATTAGGGCAAGACAGACCTTTGCTCTGTCTTGCCCACTTTATTGACTATTACAGACTTTGATAAACTGATCAGCAAAGTAGGCTCCAATATAAGGAAATACCATTTGTGTTTAAAAGATCTAGACAGTCTCTAGAAGTACAGAAATTTGAATTGTTCTCTGCTTCAATTGGGCAATTCTCCGTCTCCCATTGCCTTTGTGTCTCTTTTGACCAACATTTCTGACACTTAAAAATATATGAAAAATATCAGGTTACACAAGAATTCAAATTCAGATATATTTTTCAAACCTTTAGTATCAGTTCACTTTTCATCTAGATAAGCAGAAAGGCTGTTATGTTGTAATGCACTACTTCCTGTTTATAGAGATAATCCAAGCTAAAGCAGGATTTAATTATCTAGCCTACAAAAAAAATGGAGGTTAATTTGAGTCAATTTCTCCTGCATCGCTGAGGTACGCACACAGACTCAGCTTATTATATTTCTTACCAGATTCTGTAATATTAATTAATAAGGAACTGTTGAGTTGAACAATTGACACTTCTTCTGGTGTCCAGAAGCACATCATGGCAGTCTGCACCAAATTGGAGTTCCTACTGGAGAATAAGCAACACTGCAAATTAAACCCTACCTTACCTGATCTTGCGGCCTGACTGAATCTTTGAAACATGCTCACTTCAGTCAATCTAAAGACATTCAGTCCCAGGTTTGGAATCTTTCTTTCTTCATAAAAGATTTAGTTTCTCAATCAGTTGTGATCTGTTTCACAACCAGACCTTGAAATTGCCTGAAGAAGCAGAGATCTCATGTGCTTGCTTGTTTTAATAGTATAATGCTCATGGGCAATGTGTAGTCAGTTCATCAACATGTAGCTGGGTGATGCTCATTCAGTTGGAAATCAAGTTTAATTCCTAGCAGAAAACAAGGCTTAATTACTAAAATGGTTTGATTGCATCATCATCAGGACTGCAATGAAACTTTGATCCTTGAATGCAGCTTTAATGCTCAAGGCTTATTGACCATTGGACAGACCCCATCTGGATCAATCCACACCTTCAAGAGTGAGGTTGATAGATTTTTGATAGGTCAGGATATGGGGGAAAAGCAGGAAATTAGAATTGACAGGATCGAGGTGCAGATCAGCCATGATCTAATTGAATGGTGGAAGAGGCTCGAAGGGCTGAATAGCCTACACCTGTTCTTATGTTCTGCTCTGTTTCAATCTGCTCAACAAAGATAGCTGCCTCTGATCTTTCCTCAGCCCGATGTTGCTTGCTCAACCGTTTGTACGCAAGCCTCAGGGTAAAAAGAGTCCAAACCAGTTATTTTGACATATCTTATTATTTATTCTCTTCCAAAGTAATACATTGAGCATATGAAACTTGTAACCCTTGATGTGTTAGTTGTGATACTCTTAATAATTATAGTCAGCAAGGGCAGTTGCAAAATAAAGACCTTGATACCTTAAAAACTACTGACACTGTGTATTTTGTGGGCCCTGCAACTATGGATAGTCCCACAGCTAGCCTGTGCCATTCACTGGCCTCTGGCGTGTGGCATTGAAATGCCTATACGTCAGATATTTGCTGAACATATACAATCTGAGTTAAACTAGTATCCCATCAACTCTATGTGCAACCTGAGAGCTGAATCTTACGTGTTCAGCCATTGTGAGTGAATTGATGGGTAGATATACACCAAGTTCTTAGTTCTCAACTGTGCTCGTTGAGCACATTTATCAACAATGTGAAAATTATCACCCATAGTAATTTACATAGATTTGCACATATTGTACAGCACAGTAATGGGCCATTTAGCCCAAACAGTCCATGCCAGTGTTTATACTCCACATGAGTCTTGCCCCATTCCTTTCACCTTCCCGTACTCCCTTAGCTAACTTAATTAGCACATCACACATCGCATTTAAATCCCATGGTTCTGTTATCTTGTGAATGAGACCATAGAGATATTAACATTTGGTCATAATATTCAGGAAGGCAATTTGTTTCTGTATGTGTCGAGGGTGTGGGGGGAGGGGAGTGCAGGGTGGATGGCTAGTGAGCACTAATATTACTGCATCAAAAGCATGAAGAAATGGGATGCAGAATCATACCTGGTAATTCAGTGTATCAATGTCTTGATCTACGAGTGTCTTGACACAAAACATTGGGTAATATGCACTTTCCACAGTGAAAACAAAGCAATGACAGTGAGTCGAAGAAGGAGAGCAGAAATATATTGGTTATAGTCTTGCGTCTTTCTCTTCAACCACGCCTTTGGTCACCTTTCTACCCCTGGCTCTGTCCTGGGATCCATTATTGTGAAGCGCTCTGAGACGCCGTCCGGCGTGGAGGGCACTATATAAATCAAACTTGTTGTTGTTGTCTCCCAGCAGTTATTCACACAGCAGCACCCTCAGACTCAGGTACTTATCTTCCCTCTTGGTATCATTACTAAATGAGCAACCGAAAAGATAGATGTGAATGAGAGTAAATGGGCATTTCATCTGAATTGCACACAGTCTGAAATGATTTATTTTTGTTTCAGTACCATTGATGAATATTCACCCCACAAAAAGGTAACACTTTGATTTGTATTTCAATCAATTTCTTGGGCATAGCAATGGAGAAAGCAACTGTAGATTTCTTTGATTTTATATTAATGGGAGGAAAGCTGTTTTGCTCCACTCAGTAGAGCAACAAGTTGTGCTTATACGTCCTACTCTGCACTTCTTTGAATCAGGCCAGAAACTGCATTGTAAAGTGTGTAAACTGTATGTAAAGTGACTGCTTTTTCCCTGGTGCAGAATATCCCAGGGTTCCCCTTGCCCACATATAGGAAAGCTAAACCTGACAGAGAATAGTTACAAACCTGAAGCGAGTGTTGGCTTTTTCTCTACATTTCACTCCAGGAATCAAAGTCTCCTCCCATTTAGGTGCCAAACGAATGACCAATTTTATTTGGGGGAATTGGTGGCCAGGACACAGGGAGAAACTCCCTTCTCTAAAAATCTTCAGATATGCATTGTAAACCAGAATAAGTTTAGCAAAACTGATGCCCAGGTTTATTTAGCCTGTAGTCGTGCTCATCGTCAAAGCTGCTACAGTTAGTGGCATGAGAGTGGCAAGCACAAAATGATAGCTCTTTGCAGAACTTTTATTTGAATTCACAGTCAGTGAATCTTGTACTTGTTTGTGCTTTCAAGTCTATCAAAAATCTACATCTTTATAGATATCACTTGAGTTCAGGAAACATAGCTCAAATAGATGCAGAAATCGATATGGAATGATCCTTTTCTTCATTGAAGTACTTTGGCTACTTTCGGAGTTCTACAAGAAGTCTGTGTGTGAAGTTTATCTTACATAAATGAATACCTTTGGAGCATTCAGAAACAGTGGCGCTTCATGTTTGATTTTTTCTAATAAATAGTTAAGTAAAATAACCCAATTCAATTTTAATGTTAATAAAATAAACTTTTAGGAAACAGGAAAATGGGAACAGGAGGGGCTCATTCAATCCATTGAGCCTGTTCCACCAGTTTTATATCTTCACAAATCTTGAATGATGCAGCTGGTTTACAAAATATTACAACACAGTACAAAATACGTTTGTATAGATAAAGATCTTTGTTTTCGACCACGCCTTCAGTCACTTTTTTCCCCCACCCCTGGCTTGGTCCCGGGATCCGTTATTGTGAAGCGCTCTGAGACGCTGCCCGGACTGGAGGGTGCTATATAAATTGAAGTTGGTGTTGTTGTTATGTCGGGAGACATCCCAAGCAAGTTGATGACAGGATTTAAAGCACGCTGAGACACTGTCTGGCATGGAGGGCGCTATACCAATCAAAGTTGTTGTTGTTGATCAACACGTTTTACAAGTTTGGTGCTGGACTGCAATGTCACTATGATTTATGTACTTTTTTTTTACTCCCCTCTATACTTACTGATTTGTTTTTACAGAACACAACAGTTTTTCACCAACTCAGCTGCAGAGAGAAATGGCTTCATCCAAAAGGTTGTCCAGGTGAATCTGACGAAGGTTAGTTTTCAAAACGTAAAACTCTCAACCACCTTGTTGAAGATCTATTGTAGTTGCATAACATGCCAATTCTCGACAAGTTTCATTTTGAGTACTAGATCTCAGCCTAGTTCAATTGTTATTACTCTGGTCTCTGAGTCAGAATATCGTACGTTTAAATCCCAAATTGGAATATTAAAGTCATAGTACCATATAAGCTGACCCTCCCAATACAGTGCCTGAGGTGCACTGCAATGTCAGAGGAGCCATCCTTTGGATGGGATTTTAGAATCGTCCCATCTGACTGTTCAGATGAATGTTAAAGGGGCCATGATATGATTCAAAAAGTGTCCTGGATAATAATCCATTCCAAATTAAAAAAAAAAATTAATTAACTTCTTGCCTGATTGTGAGACACTGATGTGTGAAAATTGGCTGCCACATTGACAAGGTCATTGCAGTTTACAGAAAATAAATTGAAGTATTTTGAGATACTTTGACTGGCATGTTTCTATATATGGTTGATATCAGTACTGTACTTCAGAATGGTGTAAGATTAAGTAGAACACAGGACATTCCAAGGCGCTGGACTGTCATTGTTTCAGAACCAAGCTGTGGTCAGTGACAGGGAGGGTGGAGGGAAAGGGGGGGATTTGGGGTGACCGATGGGACCGTCTAAAAGGAGGGTCTTGAGACAGGCCTTGAAGGAGGCCAAACAGGGGATGAGGTGGAGAGATTGCGAGATGGAGTTCCAGAGGTTGGGGACAGAGTGGCTGAAGGCTCATCCGCCGATAGTGGGGCGGGTGGGTTGGGGGATGTGGAGCGGGCTAGAGCCTGCTGAGCGAAGTGGGCAGGCAGGTTGGTAGTAAAGGCACTATACAAGTGTAATTTTGTTGTTGTTAATTTGGGAAGGTTTATGGTCTATCAAAGCAAATCTTAGGTTACTTCCTTTAATGAGTAAGTTGGGCGTTTGACTCCATGGGAGCCCAAAGGAAGCCTTGTGATTTTAATGTACTCAGTGATCTCAGGTCGGATCTAGGGAACCTGCAATAATGAAAATCATTCTGATTCCTTTTGTATGCATTATTTTATTGATGGTAGATTTATCGTAAAACAGCACACTTCATGGTGCTAATATCTGGTAATATTTATTTAAATACATATTTCTGAGTGAGTATTCTAGGTAGTTTATTATTCTACTCAGGTTTTGTCTTGGGTGCTCCAGAAATGTTGGAGCCAAATGATTTTGAAATGCCAATCTTTATTTGCACTGCAGTTTTCTGCCGTGTTTACATGGCAGATCATTCCTATATCAGCTTCTGGACTAAGGAGTCAACCTCAGCACAGGAGGTCCTTCACGCTGTGGCTGGAAAGCTCCAGAAACCTGAGCAGGATTTGATGCTGGTGGCTGTCACATCCTCGGAGGGTGAGTATTTTTTTTCTATTCAGTCCAAATTGAACAGGTTGCTGAATGTAGTAATGAGCATCCGATTGACTGCTCTGTTTCTGTGTCAGGTTGGTATCGGTAGAGCACAATCGTGTGTTAGCTGGACATGCAGCAATCCTGGTGATGTCTTTGCAGGCAAAATGTAGCACCTGTTTTATGCAGAAAGGACCCATGTACACAATGGGTAACATTCCTGATGGCATTATCCATAGCCCCTTTGATTATAATAGGAAACCCCATTAGTGACTGGCATCGCCAAAGGTCATGTCAATATGTGCTCAAGTCCTGACATGGGATATGAACCCACACAGCGTTGAAAGCCGTCATCAGTGGTATATATATTTGGGAAGGTTTTGAAGACCGATAGAAAGGTGGAAAGGTTAATTGATTTTGGATTTAAACCAGTGAAGTTCAACGAGAATGGAGGTAATAGGTTTGTGGAGCTTGTTCTGCGGAGTTCAATACTGAGCCAAGCTAACAACCACATTACATTTATAAAGCACCTTTCATGTCGGGTGGATGTCCCAAGTGGCTGAACTCGGATTTGGATCCCAGCTTGGGGTTGTGACTAGGAGGGGTGCAAGGCAGGGAAAGTAGGGGTATGTGGGTAGCTGAAAGCGTGGTTGAAGATGAATGTTTTGAGACGTACCTTGAAAGAGGAAGCGAGGCAAATAGAACATGGGATGGAGTTCCATAGAGTGGGGGCAGAAAGGCTGCACGATGAACTGCTGATGGTGAAGCGGGGCAGAGCCTACTGAGTGGAGAGCCAGACTGATATGAGATTAGCAGGTCACAAAGGTAGGAAGGAGCAAGTCCATGGAGGGCCTTAAATGCGATGACAAGGATGTTGAACCCTATCATATGGGGGAATTGAGAGCCAGTGGAGCTGGGCAAGGGTGGAGGTGATAGGGTCATGGAGCCTAGTGCAGGAGAGGATTTCAGAAGCACAATTTTGGAATAATCTGCAACCTGTGGAGGGAAAAGTTGTAAAGGCTGACAAAGATGGAGTAGGCGGAGTTGAGCCTAGAGATAATCCATGTGTGGATAAGGGTTTAGGCGGGCTGAGGGGTGAGGCAGTGGCGGAGCCGGGTGATGTTATGGAGATGGGGGAAAGCAGCGTGGGTCATAGAATGGGTATGGGACAGAAGGGTTAATTTGAGAGTCAAGCAATATATGCTGTGGATGGACAATTAAATGCACAGAATGTAAAATACTGCGGATGCTGGAAACAAAAACTGAAACCACTTTGAAAACTCAGCTGGTCAGACAGCATCTTTGGAGAAAGGAAAGTGAGTCATTGTTTTGGGTTCATGACCTTTCATCAGAACTGGGGCATGTTGAGAGGGAATGGCTTCCAATGACTAATATAGAGCGGGGAGGCAGGGCAAGGAAGACAAAGGAGAAAATGGGGTGGAGGACAGGAGATGATGGGTTAAAATGGTAATGGGTTAATAACAATGCAAAACAAGGGAAAAAGTGTTAATAATAATAATAACCTGCTGAGTGTTCCCAGTGACTTCTGTTCTTTGCAATTAAACCCACAGGTTTTGCCTGAGAATGTAAAGTTGTTTAATTTAATTTTTTTCCTGTGTTTTCTTTTCAGAGAGACAAATCCTTCAGCCCGATGATGTGTCCGTTTTCAAATCACTTGATGCCACTACTCGTATATTTATCTGCAGAAAAGATTCCAGTGATTTCCTGGTAAGAAAGCATACGATTCTCACTATACGACAGCCTTCTACATGCCCTCAGATACCACGTGGTCTTTGTACAATGCTCCTCCCCTTAATATTTGAGATTGTTCAACGTGGAAAAGTAAAATTGGGTCATCCCTTGGAAGCTGATTCTTTTTCTAACAACTCTATCAAACTGTCTTCCAATTACGACTAAATGTAAGAATGCTCACAATCATAAAGATAAGGCTATGTAAAGACTATTCGGACTTTGATTTCCCCTGCCTAGTCAGTATTATTGACTTACTGTATACAGTAGCAGGTGTGAATGAGACTGCTTTGCTGACTCAAGCTAGTGTGAATAATGAGCTGTCTTGCAAACTGAGGATAAGCAAGAAGAATGTCAGCTCCTAGCCGCCCCTTGATTTGAGCAAGATGTTTGGTATAATCACATCTTTAAGAGTTTAATTCCCATCGTAATATCCCTATAACTTTTAACAAGTGGCGGGATGGTTAGACAATTGTCTCCTCCTACTGCCTGGAGCTGAAACCAGTTTGACCTCCCGTCACCTTTTGAACATCATTGTTCAATTTCCGGTATCTGACTATATGTACTAATTTCATAAGTATTTTAGAGGTTCACAATGTTAGATCACAGTTTAAGCTGGACGCTTTGGTTTCATTCCACTTATTAAAATGAACACATATCAGAATGTTTCGTCACTCCTGGAGTTAACAACTGGTGGATTGAAGCACGATATCACTCTATGTGTTTGTGTGGGCAGGATGTTGGAAGTATTTTTCGTTCATTTCCACACTTTTCCTAAAGATACTGATGTCTGACCAGGCTGGTCTGTCTTCAAGGACTTCTTTCACGTCCTTTGCGCCTGCTTTAGTTGAGCCATTTCTCTTCACTGGTATGCTATGTTGCCTTTCAAACATGGAAGTTTCACCCACCATAGAAGGACGTTATCTACTCTTTATCCATTCTCTTTTGTAGTGAGGTATTCCACCTGCTAATAACCCTCTGTGATATATAACTACGCTAATTTTCTTCTCGTCTCTTTCAGTGATAATCCTCAATGTATACCCTCTAATTTCTGAATCATCTATTAGTCGAAATATTGTCTTCCAGTTTATCCAATTAAAGTATTCATAATTTTGAAACTCCTAATACCTGTACTGACAGTTATTAATACAATATTCACTTTCTTCTGGGGGAGAATAAGCGGGGTCTCATTGGAATTAAGCTGGTTCCAAAGCGACATGTTTGGTAACAGAATATCAGAATCGAGCCACCTCTCTGTGGCTGTTTTGCACTCAGTAATTCAGTTCCTGAGCCAGGCAGCTCCGCAGTATTCCAGGGCACTGCTGATGACAGCACAGCCAGTTTGGCTCAAAGATCCTGCAAGGGCAGACCAATCACTGGGGCCTGGGACTCTTCTCACTGAGCTCCTGTTAACTCTCAAGCCAAACCCTTAACCAGTAGGATGGTCCTAACTAGGCAAGCAGTGGGAAAGCTTGCCAGACAACGCTTTCAAATCGCATGCTATGTGGTTTTAGCTGGTTAGACTCCAGCAGTAGCTCAATGGAAACTTTGGGCTATTGCCAACCAGTGTCAAATGCTATCTGGAATTAGATAAGCAGAATGTGTCCATTCCTATAACTATCTCAGGAATTTCAATGTGTAGTTGGGATGCATGCAACTTTCAATTTGGATATTCTTAAACATGGTGATTGATTTCTGTATGTGTCACAAACCCGTCTGAGCAAAGTAATTCGCTTACCTGTGCAGCCGATAATTAATACAATATTCACAAACCTGTACAGACTCTTATAGCAGAAGATGAGGAAGCACCACACAGGAGCATCCGAATGCTTGGAATGAACACTTGGCACTTGGCCAATGAACTCACCAGCTTTGACTGGGACTTGTTTAACTGTATCTGTGAGGTGAGTGTTTTGGGCTAAGTACTGTAATATCACACACTGCAATCGTCACCATTCCTCAGACTAAAGCAGCTTATACACTTTGTACATTAGTTTGCTACTGCTTAGGATCTTCATAATATATATAATGATCTTGGCATTTGATATAGCACTTTTCTCAGTAATTCAGTTCCTGAGCCAGGCAGGAACATTGATGTCTCAAGGTATATTCACAGAATATACTTGTGGGCAAACTGCAGCAACCAATTGCGCACAGCAGTGTTCCACAAACAGTCGTGGTTTAAAAATGACCAATTTTTATTATCGCGTTTATTTTTGGACGGATTATTAGGCATGTGGAGTAAGGAAACTTGCCCAAGGTTTCGACCTGAGCTGCCTAGATTCGAACACAGGTCTCACGCTTGTAAGACGGATGCTCTAACTACTGAGCTACAGGAGCTCCACAAGGGCTCATCTACTGGCTTTGTACTGATACAAAGCACTGTATCTTCTGAAGGGAATCCAGTGTGTCACACTCTATGTTAGCTGCAAGTGGCTGCTGAGACTGGATGATTAGAATCATTAAAATGCCAATTGGATAAATATTTGAGCAATAAAACATGAGGTGGTTTATCGGGACAAGCGGCTTATTAATGCAGACAGCAGTGGCACAACTCAATGGGGGAAAAAGGGATCCCCCTGTACTGAACATTTCTGATACCAGTTTTCTTTCAAGCTGAGCGGTCGGTGTCCTGCACATTTGAGTTCAGCAGTTCAGTTTGCTTCTCAGTATTAAAAAACAGAGTGTCTGAGATTGAAGGTCTTGGATTGAAGCTGTACTGAAATAAATTGTGAACAATTCGCACTAAGTTGAAGCCTGAGAAAAGACATAAATAGCTGTTCTTTCTTGTCCTGGTGTTTTCCCATGAATGTATTGCAAAAATGTTATTAAATAATGAATGCAAGCACTGAGCTAGTACGAGTTCTGCACTACAGCGGTCCTGGTACAGTCACAGTGTCACCCTGCCCCGTGCAACCTTTCAGAAGCAATAAATGAGGCAAGTTTGTTCAGTGAATAAACACTGCTGCTCCACACTGGATCCCACAGGATGTGGATTTGGGAGTGTCCTAGCCAACCCTGTGTGAAACAAAGTCTTAAATGAAATGTTGCTGTTATATAAACAGCCAATGTTTTTGTTATTCCTGAAGACGCATTCTGGGAAAGGTTTGCATCTGTGAGAACTGAAACTCTGCAGACATAGTGAATGAATGTGTGTGCAATGGGATGTGTAACGGGAGAGTTTTCAGTTGTCTGTGATTTTCCAACCAAGAGCATTAAAACACCGGATTTCTAATTTTGTGACGTCTGAACAAAGCTTGGTTATTCCGCAGCCTGGATTTCCTAGGATCTACTCCCTGACTTTCTTTCTTGGGTCATATGGTAATGTCAGCTCTCCATACATCACGCACAACACTTCACTTACATATTTTGGGTACATTTTGTACAATTTGAAGTGGAGGACGTCAGAGCCAGGAATAGAACACACGTACTCGCTATTTATCTCCCAGTGTCCATCTCAAACGTTAAAAGTAAAGCTACCTCTGCTTCTCAGCTCCAGGGCTGGGCTGGAAGCACTATCCCAGAAAAGCATTTCTCTCCTGAAAAAGGTGTTTCGTGACCAACAACCCTCTCAGATTAATTGCCCATTCGCCTTGTGGCTGTCTGTGGCAATTTGCTGGGCGCCAAGCCTAGAAAATAATCATTATATTTGACGGTTATTAATCGCATCTCACAGCCACTGGTTAAGAATCACACAGTCAAGGTGCATTGAGAAATTAATACTGAGGTGACAGGATATGTTCTCTGGACAGAGTTTCAAGATCTGTCTCAATTGAGCTCCTGGGGGAGGTGGCGATGCGGGAGAGGGGGCGTGGCAATGAGGGTGGAGGGATGACCGGATGGGGCAATGGGGGGAGGGGGCAATGGGGGAGGAGACTGTGTTAATGTGGGAATAGGGTCCGGCGATATATCAATATATTGCTAAAACCCGATATAATTTTCGTATCGATACGCCGTTATAGACATTTCAAAAATATCGATACACCGAAAAGTCTATATATCGAGGTAAAAAATCGGAATGCGCGCACACTGAACTACAAGACCCAGAATGCTCATCTCTATACACAATGCACAGGTCGAGGTGCAAAGCCGCCATATTGTATTCATAGTCCTCGAATACAATATACAGGTATGCAAGGGGTGGTGGGGGGAGAGACAGCTTGGGGGGTGGGGTGAGGGGGAGAGAGACGGCTGGTGGGGGGGAGGGGGAGAGAGATGGCTGGGGGGAGGGGGAGGGAGACGGCTGGGGGGAGGGGGAGAGAGACGACGGAGGGAGGGAGAGAGACGGCTGGAGGGTGGGGGGAGAGAGACGGCTGGGTGGGGAGGGGGAAAGAGACGGCTGGGGAGGATAGGGGGGAAGAGAGACGACGGGGGTGGGGGGTGCGAGAGGGACGGCGGCGGTGGTGGGGGGGGGGAGGAGAGACAGGGTGGATGTGATAATATACAGATAGATAGAGATGGGGGGGATGTGAGAGAGGAGAGAGACACAGAGAGACAGACAGAAAAACACAGAGATGGAGATAGTGAGAGACACAGAGAGAGAAAGATATTTACCTCCTGAGGAGATAGGCCCCGAATGCGCGCGCACTTTGAATGCGCATGCTGCGCGTGCGTGTGCATTACGAAAAACCCAAAAATATCGATATTTCGGTATATCTCGATATGAGCCCATCGATATATCTAAATCGGAAAATTTCCATATCGACAGACCCTATGTGGGAAGAAGACCACGTCCACAGGGAAAATGGAAAACTAAGCTCTTGTGCAACTTCTCCGAGCAGGGTTAGCACAAGTCAGCACAAATGTTAGAAATTCTCACACCATAGCAAGGAGAAGCAGTGGGGTGTAATATTTTTGTCATTTATACTGATTATCATTGCACAAACATCCTGTTAACTGGAGTTTGCAGTTAACAGGATGTTTGTGCAAGAATAACATTTCTGTAGCTTAGTGGTTAAAGCCCTCGCCTTGTGAATCAAGGGACCTTCGCTCGATTCCTGGGTGGGGCAAAGTGTTGGGCAAGTTTCCTTACTCCACACACCTCAATTATCGAGCTGTAAGAAGGAACCTGATTGTTAGTTGATTGGCAGTCAATTTTCCAGGGGTAATAATCCCTTGTAAAAAATAATAATAATTTGCTCACTCAATCCCTGACTGTTTTGTGGGACACTGCTGTGCCCAATTGGCTGCCGCATTTCACCCATAAAATATAGTCAATTCACTTTACAGTATATTCAGTGAAGGGCTTTGAGACAAGACATCTCGAAGACGTGGTAAGGCGCTATATCAAATGCAAGGATCATTGGAGTCCTGTAGCTCAGTGGTTAGAGCACTCACCTTACAAATGTGAGACCTGTGTTTTGAATCCAGGGAGGTCAGAGCGAAACCTTGGGCAAGTTTCTTTACTCCACACGCCTAATAATAATCCGTCAAAAAAAAACTAGAATAAAAAAAATTGCTAATTTCAATCCACGGCTATTTGTGGGAACACTGCTGTGTGCAATTGGCTGCCTCGTTTCGCCCACAAATATACAGTCAATTCACTTTACAATATATTCTGTAAGTGCTTTGAGACGTCTAGAAGATGTGAAAAGCTATATCAAAATGCAAGGATTATTATTATTTGTACTAGTATTACAAAATAAATTAGCACTAACAATTTTCAGAAGGTGGTGAAGTAGAGTTTTATGTAAATCTACATGTAACTCTGTTTGTATGAGAACAGAGGAAAACTTGGATGTAGAAGCAAGTTGGCGTGCATATACTTTCTCATTCATGTTTGACGAAGGCTTTCCTAACTCATAAGCTCTGCTTGAAGTAAGAGGGATTTGTGTTTCAGGGACAAGCCTGGGTGTGTGCTGACTTTCATTGTTTTCTGTCTCCGTTTGCAGCAGGAGCTGATTTGCTATATTTACCGCAGGCAGGACAGTGGGAGGAGCACAGTCAATCTGAACCTACTGCTGCAGCGATGTAATGAAGTCCAGCTCTGGGTCGCGACTGAGGTCCTCCTGTGCACCCAACTCTCCAAAAGGGTTCAGCTGGTCAAAAAGTTCATAAAGATCGCTGCACAGTAAGTGGCTTCAGCAGAGATTACACACACATAACATACATAACACACACATAACATAACATTTATGGAATTCTCTATCCCCAAAAGGCCACAGATGCTCAGTCAGTCCTTGAACATATTCAAGACTGAGATTGACAGATTTCTTATGGATAAAGGGATTAAGGGATATGGAGATAAAGTGGGTAGGTGGAGTTAGATTAGAATATCAGCCATGATTTTATTGAATGGCGGGGCAGGCTCGAGGGGCCAAATGGCCTACTCCTGCTCCTAATTCTTATGTTCTTATACAGCAGTGTTAATATGCAATGCTTTCTAACAGTACTGTGATAGCTTGGCTTAATTGATTACACTTTCATTCCCAAATCATAAAGTTATGGGTTAAATCCCCAAGTTGAGACTCTAAACTCACAGAGCTGACGTTTCATTGCTGGGGGTGTGCTGCATTGTTTGAGTGCTGTCCTTTGAATGAGACATTAAACTTAGGTCCCATCTCCTGTTCATGTGGACGTTAAAAATCTCAGGAAAAGAGAAATCCTGACCAACAATCCCCCACATAAAATTGATCATTCACAACATTGATTGCTGCCATGTTCACAAAGTCAACAGTCATACAGTCAACTCACAGCATATCCAGTGAAGTGCTTTGAGATGTCCCCTGGTGGGAAAAGGTGCTATATCACATGCAAGGATTTTAAAAATTATTATAGGATTTATTAAAAAAGTGTCAGTCTGGCTCTATAGGTAGAACTCTTGCCTCTGAAAAACAAGTTTGATGGATCCATCCTCAAATTGAAACTTTGAATCACAGTCCAGGGAACTGTAAGAGCATAAGCAGCGTTTCAATTATTTATTCATTAAGTGCCAACTCTCAAGTGATAATTAATTGCTCAGATATATATTATTGTTTTCCATTTCAACGCTGTGAATTACCACCAAATAATTGTTTATTTGTCATGTTTTTGTGGTTAGAGCACTTGACTTACAAGCGTGAGACCTGTGTTCATATCCAGACAGGTAAGGGCGAAACATTGCGCAAGTTTCCTTACTCCACACGCCTAATAATAATCCGTCCCCAAAAATCTAATAAAAATTGTTCATTTCAACCCACAACTATTTGTGGGGACGCTGCTGTGCACAATTGGCTGCTGCGTTTCATCCACAAATATACAGTCAATTCACTTTACAGTATATTCTGTGAAGCACTTTGAGACATCGATAAGATGTGAAAAGCATGAAATCAAAATGCAAGGATTATTATTATCAGTTACAGGACATTCTGTGAAGCGCCTTGAGATGTCTAAAAGACGTGAAAAGCGCTATATCAAATGCAAGGATTATTATTATTACATTGTTGGAGTTGCCGTCCTTTGGATAAGACATTAAACCAAGGTCCCTGTTTACGTGGATGTTAAAGAATCAGGATACTATTTTGAAAGTGAAGGGGGTTTCTCCTGGAATCCTAGCCAACACTCCTCCGATTCTTTTCATGATTTAGGGACATTGCTGTGGCATTGATTCAGCTATAAAACATTTACTGCAAAATGACTACTCTATGAAGCGATAAATCCTATGAAGTGTTTTGAGACGTTCCAACAATGTGATAAGGCAGTATATCAAATGAAAAAATTATTATGATTTTAGAAAGGATAGTGAGTTCAAGACCTGAACATCAAGTTTTTTTTTAGTAAAAAGCAGTATTTCTATTCTAGAAATGACTGTGGGGAGAAAATGTCCTAATTTTACATTCACATGCTGCAAATGGGAATTGTTTCCACTAATGGAAGAACATCACTCTGACTAATGAGAGTTCCTTCTGAAAATACATTGATTCTTGCGAGTTTGTACATGTTTTTCTGGATTTCCTGAGTTAGAAATTTTATTTAACATTGCTATTGTTTTAGAACCAGTGTAAAGTTATGTATTTAGGTTATCAATTTAAAACGTGTTCTCACCAGATGCCACTTGAAACTCCATCCAGAGATTTCATCCTAGTGTGGTCCTAGCTTGACAAGCAGCAGGAAAGCTTCACAGACAGTACTCTCAATGGCAATCTATGTGGCTTTAATCGGTTAGACTCCAGGAGTAAACCAACACGCACTCTGGGGTGCCCAAGCCTTTGGCGCTTGACAACCTGCATCTAATACTTTCCAGAATTAGGGAAGCAATATAATATAATAATATTCCTTGCATTTTGATATAGTGCTTTTCACATCTTATCAATGTCTCAAAGCGCTTCGCAGAATATACTATAAAGTGAATTTGACTGTATTTTTGTGGGCGAAACGCAGCTGCCAATTGCGCTCAGCAGCATTCCCACAAATAGTCGTGGATTGAAATGACCAATTTTTGTTTTTGTGATTTTTTTGGCCAGATTATTATTAGGCATGTGAAGTAAGGAAACTTGCCCAAGGTTTCGCCCTGACCTGCCTGGACTCAAACACAGGTCTCATGCTTGTAAGGCGAGTGCTCTAACCACTGAGCTACAGGAGCTGTGTCTGTCCAGGGAGAGAATGCGCATTACAATAATCTGTTCTGAGATTTTCATGTATAGGTTGGAATTCTGTTTGGTTTGGTTTGGTTTCCACATGTGTCAGAAACCAGGCTGATCCCAAAAGAACAGAAATAGACAAAAGCAAAATTGAAAAGCAAAACATGATGAAAGGAATTCTTTCCAATGCTTTGATTGGGAATTTTCTGAATGCTGAGACTCTTATTGCAGTCCTTGTTTGTCAATCCTTGGAAGACTATTCTGAGTGAGTTATGAATATCAATTTGGAACTTGAAATCATGAGGGATGAATTCTGTTCATATGCTGTGGAAGAAAATTAACCCTGGGAACATAGGCAGCCTTTCAATTATTTATTCAATAAGTGCCAACTCTCAAGTGATAATTGATTGCTCAGATATATATTATTATTTTCCATTTCACCGCCGTGAATTACCACTAAATAATTGTTTATTTTTCATGGGGTTTTTTGCCACCAGTGTGAGATTCTTGTAAATATTTATTTTCATTTCCTTCCTCTGTAATATTGGAAATTCCTAGAATTGTACTTTTCCAGAGTACTTTGCAGAAACATTTTTCAAGTGTTCGAAGGAGGATTGTTCAATATGTCAAAACATAAATAACTTTAACAGAATAGTAAGACTATGCAATGACAATGGCAAGCTATGTGGTTTTAGCTGGTTAAACTCCAATGCTCAGCGCACACTCTAAGGCCCTCAAGCCTTTGCACTTGCCAAAATATGCTTAATACTCTCTGGATTAGGTAAGCAATGTGCTTCCCTCCAGGGAGAGAGAGAGAGTGCGCATTCCATTCCAGACATGGACATTTCTGTGTGGAGAAAGCATTCATGGAACTTTCACTCTGGTTTGGATACTCTTGAGCATTGTAATGGGTATCTGCATGCAACAGACGCTTGACTGACCCCAAAAAAAATTTGATCCCAAGGCTTCTGCTGTCTTGTGTTGTTACGCAGTGTTTTGAATAAAAAGATTACCTGCACACTGCTGTTTAACACCATAAATCCAAATAGTAAATATTTGTTAAATATACATGAAAAGATGACAGCAGCTCTTGTGTTTCATCTCTGGCATTGAGTTTGTGTTCTAATTATGTTAAACAGCACAGCTTTGTTAAATGCTTAAATTTGTGAATTGCAAAGCTGGCAACAAAATAAGGAACTGTGCAATGAGGAAGATGCCTTTGGATGTGCATTGGACAGTCAGCTTATGGGTACACAGTGGCTCTTCATGTATAAAACCAGATGTTTTATTCTGCAACAAACCAACCGTCTAACCTCAGTCCATCTTTCTGCTCTCCTCTCCAGCTGCAGGGCACTGCGGAACCTTAACTCCTTCTTTGCCATTATCATGGGTCTGAACAGCGCTGCTGTCTGCCGGCTGGGACAGACATGGGAGGTAAGGAGAGAGTTCAATCAGATGTCACACTGCCGGCGAGAGGGAGTGAGTGCTCCTCTGAGTCAAATAAGAGCAAACACATTTATGGTAGTGGATAGTCTGATTGATCAGCACAAGCTATATTCTGTGTAGGTCAGGCCCTGGCATGTACACTGCTTTGAGCACAACCTCTCAATCATTGAGTAAGTTTGTGTTGCCTGTTCATAAACCAACCTTCTCCCCTCCTCCAGCCTATTATGGGTAGGAGGGTGGAGGGAGAGCGACTACAGTACATGACAGTATCACAAGTGATAATTAACACAGCAAGTAAAAATATGGGAAAAACAACAATCAATGGTTTCCACCAGCCTTAGGATGAGGGCTGCAAACCTTGAACTGTCGAGCTCCTTGGGACATCCTCCCAACATGAAAGGTATTGTATAAATGTATATCGGTTATTGTTGTTTCTTCCTTGATTGCAGTAGTAACTATCGACTACTGTTGACCATATTTTTAGTTAATGTGCTAATGATAACTGGCCCACAAAAATTACAATCAATTCACTTTACAGTTTATCTTTGAGGTGCTTTGAGATGTCTCATTGATGTGATAGTACCATATCAGATGCAAATATTATTATTATCATCACTGATGCTAATATCTAATGCTGTAATGCCCTTACCCCCACATTATTATGTTTAACATGTCTTTAAATGAAGATACGATTGTTAATGGGATTTGTTAATTCCGACGTGAAAGGTGCTCTATAAATGCAATTTTGTTGTTGTTGTTGTTAATTCCTAGTGTTGGGGTAACTCTATCCAGCAGCATTCAGTTGTGTCATGGTGAAGAGGAAAATTATATCAGAGGTGTCATGGTACCGGAAGATAATTAGCACTTTTTCATATAAGCATTTACACAATAAATCTCTGTTGTTATAAAGGACAACTTGCTAATCTGTATAGCAAACAATGAGACAGGAAAATCCTCAGAGACCTGAAATGGCACTGGTCTGAGCCTGTCAGACTGTTTTGTTTAAAGTGTAGTGATAGTATTTCGTTGGTGAAACATATTAAATCAGAACAGTGGAAAATTCTTACAGGCAAGCTTAATCTGGAAGCTCTTTTTTTGCTCAGTTCTTTGACAGCACTGGTTTCCAAGTTAATTGACTGTATTGAAGAATTTCCCACAAAGCTGTGTAATCTTACATTTTAAAACAAAATGTTCCAACTGGGTGGAAGTTCAGGCTTCTGGTTTCCCTAATATTGTATTCCTCCTCTGTCCACATGAGAAATAATGAATAGAAAGGAGTGATTATGTGAGAAAGGCAAAATTATGTACTTCATATTATAATCTGCATCACAGGTACAGGCAAACATCTGTGAGTTATATAAATTGTATTATTTCCAGACTGATATCAAGTACGCTGGCTTTCATGTTAAAGTTCATGTTTCTAGTAAACTCATTTGTATTGTTCTTTTGTCCTCTCCAGAAAGTGCCTGGGAAATTTAAAAGACTTTTCTCTGAACTTGAAAATTTAACAGTAAGTGTCACCGTGTGAGAATTACTTACTTGAGAATGCTTTGAATAGTTGCACAAAATCCCTTCTTTCTGTTCAGCTGGAGGTTAAACCTCCCATCGGAACAACTGCAAAGAAGTGCAGTGAGTTTCACCTAGTAATCTTCCTCCCTCATTTCTCCTGGCCAATCTTCCTCCCTCATTCAAATTTGCTGGTAAACATGATTAGTCGAACACAGATTAGCTGACGCCTTTACCTATATGAAAAAATAGCCACTATTTAAAGTAACTCGCTGTCTGAAATGTTTTGAGACAGTATGACAGGTAAAGCGCTGCACCAAACGTGGGGATCATTATTTTATCGTTGTAATAAAATCACAGCAACATGTTGTCAAGCTTTATGTTGGAGACTGGCATCTAAAACTTGCTGTAGTGACTTAATAGCTGTGTGGTGACCTGCAAAACCGCCTATAACAGACCAAGGGCTTTCTCACTCCAGGCAATAGCACACAGCGCCCACACACACCTGAGATATGGGCTTAGACCTGAACTCCTGCTGTGTGCTTTTTGCTTAACCTTTAGAAAATGCTGTTTCACATCAGTGATGACACTACAGCACTTTTTAAGACATCCGTGATGAGGGGGTTTCATGTAGACAATAATAGTAAAGGTAGAATATGAATTAATTCGGTGCACTGACAACTTTCTTTCCCCCCCCAAAAAAAATTCACTTTTCATCCCCCACCCACCCACCCCTCCCCACACACACAAGCCATTGAATTGTATTTTTATGAAAGATTAAGTAAATTTCCAGGCTTACTTGTGATATTTTGTGGCATTTGCTTTGCTCTGCATTAAAATATATAAAGTCTTGTCTCCTCACAGGACCCGTCGCTGAACCATAAAGCGTACAGAGACGCCTTCAAGAAAATGCAAGCACCAAAGATTCCCTTTATGCCTCTGCTTCTAAAAGGTATTCATTTCTGTGCAAGGTGGGGTTTGCTTTTTGGGGAGGAGTGGGGAGGAAGGAGGTACTTTTTTTTATTGTAGTGGCAATGATTAACTTGGATTATTTGATTATAACAACAAATTAAAATAACCTCACTTAGGGTAATGTCTCAGAGCTTTTTACAGACAGAGGGTAGTTGATAGGAGGAGGAGGCCATTGATTTGTTTGGAAAGACAGGATTTGAGGTTAGACTTAAAGCCAGAAAGTGATGGGGTGAGATGGAGTGGTAGAGAGAGGGTCAGGTTACAGGAACTGAAGGTTTAGCAACTTGCAGTGGCACGGGGAAGATGGGGGATGCACAGCAAAACCAAATTAGCTGAGCAAAGTGGGTTAGTTGGAAAGGAGAAAGTCCGAGAGATATGTAGTTAATAATAATAATAATAATCATTGCATTTTGATATAGACTTTTTACATCTTCTAGACGTCTCGTAACGCTTCACAGAATGTACTGTAAAGTGAATTGACTGTATATTTCTGGGTGGAATGTGGCAACCAATTGCGCACAGCAGTACTAGGAAGTGGCTGGATTTTTGAGATAGAGAGGACCCTTCACATTGATCTGTTTGGAGAAAGGGAGCTAGTAGAGACCGTTGAGGACTGGGATGATGGACGAGAAGAATTTGGTATGGACGAGAAGAATTTGGTATGGGTCAGGATACACTGAGTCAGAGTTTTGAATGAATAAATTGCAGCCTTGTTTACAAGACGTGAAAAGCGCTGTATCAAGTGCAAGGATTATTATTAGTAGTAGTATTGGAGATCATCGAGGAGTGAGTTGGAAAATCCTTAAACTGGATGTGGCGAAGGTGTGAATGAGTGTTTCAGCTGCCTTGGATGTGAGATAGGAGTGGAGGCAGGCAATGTGCCTCCACAAAAACTAGAATTTTTTGAAGCAATTATTACCCCTGCCAATTGACCAAGAACTGAGCTCCCACTCACCACTAGGCAAACAGAGGCGCACAGAGCAAGGAAAACTGCCCGACACTGCACTGCTGTAGTACTATTATTCATTAGGGAACGGCGATGTATCGGTTTTTCGATTAAACCCGATATGATTTTCAGATCGGTATGCCGATATGGTGATTCTAAAAAAAACGTTATATCGAGAGATTCGATTTTAAAAATATACATCGTTATATTTTTAATATCGTTCCTGGCAATATATCAATATTGTTGGTATTATCAGTGTAATGCGATCTTTTCCAGCTTACCTTGTCGCCGGCATTGCAAGCTCCTAGACCTAGAGCACGGAATGCGCGTACATTCGGTGCGCGCGCACAGTGAACGGGCGCGCACATCCGATGCGCGCGCACACTTTACCGTGTATACTCGACGTGAGTCGTGGCGTCTTAACAAAGTCGCATCGCTGAAAATTGTAGTTTGAAAATTTACCTTTCTCATCATGGGGAAAAGAAGCCCCGTATGGGACTACTTTGAAAACAATGCAGTCAGTAATGGTGTGTATAGATGTACAGTTTGCAAGGTCTTGGTTAAGACATCTGATTCGAGCACGAGCAACCTGCGACATCACATTAAGCAGCACCACCCCGCCCAGCACGCTGCCCTCAGAGCGAAATCATTGTCGACAACAGCAGGAAGTCGAACCATCGCTTCGGAGAAAGCGACAGGTAGTGGGGCCAGTGCAGCTCAAACAATTCCTGCTTTATTTAAGAGGAGAACATTGTACCAGAGAGGGGACAAAAAGTGGCAAAGTATCACGAACGCTGTCACTTTTTGCATAGCAAAGGAGAGCTTGCCAATGGCGAAGGACATTAATTCAGACTTCAGACTACATAAAAATAAGTGGCATTTTGTGGCTGTAAGTGTTATTTTTGTGTGTGAGAGAGTTAGAAGCCAGATTATCACTGCTTCTATGTGTGTGTCTAGTCAGACACACACAGCAGTGATAATCTGGCTTCTAACTCTTAACAGTCAGACTGTCTGTCTCTCTCTTTTCTATTGTAATAGATCTCATTTACACGTGGACATTACATGCTAGTTTCAAGCAAGAAATGGAGGAGAATAAATCTCTAGATTTAGTTTTTGGTGTGTGTGTGTTCTATTTTGTGTTTAGAGATGGAGGGAGAGAAGGAGAGGGTGAAAGTTGGGAGAGAAGGAGAGAGGAAGAGAGGAGAGGGAGGGAGAGAATGAGAGGGGGAAAGGAGGGAGAGAAGGAGCGAGGGGAAAGGAGGGAGAGAAGGAGAGAGGGGAGGGAGGGAGAGAAGGAGAGGGGAAGAGAGAAGAGGGAGGGAGAGAAGGAGAGGGTGAAAGGAGGGAGAGAAGGAGCGAGGGGAAAGGAGGGAGAGAAGGAGAGAGGGGAGGGAGGGAGAGGGGGAAAGTTGGGAGAGAAGGAGAGAGGAGAGGGAGGGAGAGAAGGAGAGGGGGAAAGGAGGGAGAGAAGGAGCGAGGGGAAAGGAGGGAGAGAAGGAGAGAGGGGAGGGAGGGAGGGAGAGAAGGAGAGAGGGGAGGGAGAGAAGGAGAAAGGGAAGGGAGGGAGGGAGGGAGGGAGGGAGGGAGAGAAGGAGAGAGGGGAGGGAGGGAGGGAGAGAAGGAGAGGGGGAAAGGAGGGAGAGGAGACAGGGAGGAGGGAGAGTGGAGGGGGAGGGAGAGAAGGAGAGGGGAAGGGAGGGAGAGAAGGAGAGGGGAAGGGAGGGAGAGAAGGAGAGGGGAAGGGAGGGAGAGAAGGAGAGGGGAAAGGAGGGAGAGAAGGAGTGGGGAGAGGAGGGAGAGAAGGAGAGGGGGAGGTAGGGAGCAAACAACATTGTATGATTCAACAGACCTTGACACCAACATTACAAACTTTCTGGACCTAGAGCACGCATTTCGAAATGTGCGTGCACCGCGACTGCGCGCGCATCGTCAGTGCGGACGCACCGTCAATACGCGCGCACCGCGACTGAGCGCGCACCATAAATGCGCACGCGCTTCGAATGCACGCGCATGCGCAATATAAAAACTCGATAGATCGGTTTAAGCAGGTATGAGCAAACCGATATATCCATATCCGGAAAAATCCCATATCGCCGTTCCCTATTATCCATATTTAACTTGTCTACATGCTAAATGTGTCTCTTCTCCAATTTGCCTTTATCAGATGTGACGTTTATCCACGAAGGAAACAAAACGTTTTTGGACAATCTTGTCAACTTTCAGAAACTGGTTTGTGAATTCCATAATTTTATACTTTCTTAAATGGTTACCAGTTTGGATATTGTCTACGCCTTGGGATGTCCTTCAGCACCATGGGACGTCCTCCTGATGTGAAAGGCACTATACAAATGTAATTTTGTTGTTGTTTTTAATATATTTTTAGCAAAATACCATGATAAATTTCAGGCTTCTAGTCATGTCCCCTTTGTCGATGTCGATTTGACTTTATTTGTGAGTTAAATAGTAAAAATGTACAGCACAGAACAACAACTTGCATTTATATAGTATCCTTCACATAGGGAACATCTTGGGACAGAAAAGGGAGACAGGTAGGCAGGGGAGGAGACCATTGGGTTGGTCTGCAAATGTAATCTGAAGATGGGTAAGGATGGGACAAGGAGGAGGGATTGAAACAAAGTGTTCCACAGTTTGGGTATAGGAGCTGAAAACACATAACTGATGGTGGAGTGAACGCTGATGAAAGAAATGCAGAATGCGACAGCCACCTGAGAGACAGAGTGGTTAATGGAGTGGAGAGTAAACAGGTAAGGAGGTACCAGGGCAGGAATTATTTTAGGTCTATCTGTAACTCAGGTATACCTCTATGTTACCTTATTGTGTAATTCACACTTTCACACTCTCACACTCAATGCATGCTCCTACAGTGAACCACAATACAATGATGATATTGTATAACAGCTGATGCTCAGCATATTGTTTCTAACTGTGTTGTAAAAATTTCTGCTTCCAGCACATGATTGCCGACACTGTCAGATTGCTGAGACACTGCAGGAGTAACCAGAGCAGTAAGTGATCAGTTTGTTCAGCTGTGATTTGGTGTAGGTCAGGGATCCTGTCTCTTTGGCACGAGCAGGCAGTGTCGGCGGTGGCAGATTGACCGATCATGGATCCATAAAAAAGTACAGCGCACAACGAGGCCATTCAACCCATCATGTCTATACTTTCTGAAGGAGCTATTTTGCCCACTAAAGTATATTTGTATTCAGTATATAAAAGCGTTTTGAGTCGTCTCAAAAAAGTGATAAGGAGCTACATCAAATGCAAGGATATTATTATCCATTTGGTGCCATTTTCCTCCCCTTTCCCCATATCCTAATACAGTATTTCCCCTTTTCAGATATTTATCTAATTCTTTTTTTAAAGTTAATATAATCCTGCCTCTGCCTCCTACTCCTAAAATTCCACTGTCAAGAAACATTATTTTAGCCTGTTGCACTTTTGGTATAGTGTAAATCTAAGGCTTCTCCTGTTAAATGCCTTATTTAAGGTGGCAAGTGGGGTAAAAAATAAAAAAAGTCAAATATTTTTTTTCATATCAAAGTGTACTTTGAACTATATACTTTCAGAAATAAACTGTTTTGATTGATGAAATAAACTTATTTCCAAAGAAATATAGGGAATGTAACATATGAAATATGCACTTCCAGTTTATTTTATTGTCGAATTCTTATTCTTTACCCTATATTTCTTTGAAAATAAATTTATTTCACCAATCAAAACAGTTTATTTCTGAAAGTATATAGTTCAAAGTACACTTTGATATGAAAAAAATGTTTACATCACCTTAAATGGTGCTTTTTACAATCACTTGATGTGAGAAAAGTGTATAAATCCTTCCTGAAGCACTGTGGATCCTATAATAATAATAATAATCCTTGCATTTGATATAGCGCTTTTCACATCTTATCCTCACTAGTGTTTAAATCCCTCCACTTCTCTGCATCCATCTACCTCTCTAACCTCCTCTCTCCTCAAAACAGTACCCACTGCCTCTGCTTAGTGGATCCAGCCTCCTTCTTGACCCCCGAGTCCTCTACTCCACCATTGGCGGCCGTGCTTTCAGTGATTATGCCACAAAATTTTGGAACTCCCTCAACACTTTCGCCTCACCCCTCCTTCAGGTCGCAAGACCTTTCTCTTTCGCTTATAGTCACCTTCCCTCGCCCCTTGGCTCAGCCTTGGGCTCTGACATTGATAAGCGCTCTGAGACGCCACCCAGCTATATAAACACAAGTTGTTGTTGTCATTGTGGCTCAACTCCAGAGACCACTTTGAGGAAGCAGTCTAACCTGACTGCTGTAGGTATGTACCTGATTTGATCTCTGCTAAGGCTTGGTCTGGCTTTCTGGCTCAGCGTCAGGGTACTGTAAAGCGCTCAGACACTAACCCGTGTGAGGGGATGTTGTTGTTGTCATTGGTTCTCTTAAAGCAATCTACTCTTGATTGGTTGTGTGACTTCAAACAAATTAGGCTATGGGGAGCGGGCAGGACAGTGGGATTGAATCGCTCTTTTCAAAGAGCCGGCACAGACTAGATGGGCCGAATGGCCTCCTTTTGTGCCGTAAAAATCTATGAATCTATGAATCGAAATGATTAAGGAACCATCTTAAATGTAATTGGCCCATAACGTTAAGATGTAATTGTGGTTAGGGCAGTTCAGCAGAGTCTATCCTTCTATCCACATTCCCTGTGGATAGAAGGAAATTCAGCAGAATTTCCTTCTATCCACAGGGAATGTTGGCAGGAAATATAAATGTAATATTGTATAAGCTAATATTGCTTTGGGAAGAAAATAGACTTATTGTCAGAATGTTTCAAATTTTAGGAATTCAAATTACCCACTGAGGAAGCATTAAAAAGTATTTTCTTTAGAGAGGAGGAGTCTCGGGGGTAAATTCTTCAGGATTAAACATGGAGGTGTCTTTCTATTACAGTACTTATTAAACATTATGGAGTGGAAAATGTGGTATAGAGTTACATAGAATGTTAAAGAACAGAAATGACACAACTTATATTTCGATGGTGCCTTTCACGCAGGATAGAATCTCTGATTGGCGCTGGGTTGAATGTCAAGTAAGGAAAAAGGTAGTGGGAGGAAGTTAGGTGATGAGAGAACAGTTGAAGAGGTATATATCTTAAAATGGGATTTCACGATAGATAAAGAGGAGGTGAGACAGAGATGTAGAGCTAAGATGTTCTAGAGATAAGGATGTAGTGGCTGAAACATCTGCCATTGACAGGGATCAGTCCTGTAGCTCAGTGGTTAGAGTACTTGCCTTACAAGGTGAGACCTGTGTTCCAATCCAGGCAGGGTGAAATCTTGGTCAAGTTTCCATACTCCACACGCCTAATAATAATCCCTCAAAAGAAACACAATAATAAATCGGTCATTTCAGTCCATGGTTGTTTGCACTGTGCGAAATTGGCTGCCGCGTTTTTCCCACATATATACAGTCAATTCACTTTACAGTATATTCTGTGAAGCGTTTTGAGACGTCTAGAAGACATGAAAAGTGCAATACCAAATGAATGGAATATTATTATCAGTGGTAACGAACCATTTGATCCAACCGGCCCTTGTGGTCCATGTCACTGTTTAAACTCCATATGAGTCTCCATCATGCTAATCTCCTCTAATCTGAAACTGCTCTATTCCCTTTTCCCTCATATAGGGATGGGTGATAATTAGCACTTGGCATCACATAGTACATTTTCTCCCCCGATATTAGGAAATCCCACAATAAATAAGTTTACTGGAAAAGCATTCTTTTTATCAACTGGTGTCAGTGGGCGAGACCAGTTTGTTTGAATCAATTGGGATCTGTTTTTGAATTAATCGGTTCTATTTTATTTTGCGAATTGCCTGAATTTGTTCCAAACCCAAGAGTGACTGTAATATTTGTTCCTCCTGACCCAGGCACAGAGGGAACATACAAGGAGCACCAGGATGTGAAGACTTACACCCAACACCTGCACATAATCGACAACCAGCAGATGCTGTTTCAGCTTTCCCACAGACTGGAGCCAAGGACCTAACTGAAGCTTCGCTCTCCAGTCAGGCTGGTCATGGAGCTACGTACGGCAAGAGAATAACTGCAGGAGGTGAAACTGTGAGAAAGTGAATCAGTGAGCACCTCACATCAAAACATGGGCACAATTGTTTGTGAAAATTCACCACAGAAGGTGGACAAGCTAAGTTACCTTTATGACAGACAGGCAGCTTGTGCTGATGATATCCTGGTGTGGCTTCTAGTGCGGAGGTCCTGTTAAACTATGTAAGACGTTCCACCAACAAGTCACTCAACTGCCAAAAACCGAGGCAAATTCACTCGTCTTTGTTTAACCGAAGCAGATAGGAATTGTACCCAATGCCTTTCAGCCATGTGGAACTGATTTATATTGACTTACTGAGTCTTACATCTTACTGAGCAAAGCTAGTAAGAGAAATGTATTATTTTAATGATGGAGTCATCCTATTAAATGCAAAGATTATTATTATTATCATGCTTCAGGCAAGCTCAACGTTTGGCACAGTTTGAAAGCTGAGCTCCTGTGTAATAAGCATTATCTCATACAAAACGGATCAAAAATTCTGATCTTTATTTAATTACAGGACTGGTATTAACAGGGACCCCTGAGACATGGGGGTCTCCTGTCATCTAATCAAGACAGTGCCGAGAGTATTAGTGGGATAACATTTTAAAAAGCACATTTTATAAGCTAAGATCTGTAAATAATTAACATGTTCAAACAGGGGTCCTCCCAGTATTTAACCTTGTAGGCCTTGAACAACCATTACCCCACTCTGCTGTTTGTGCTGTATGCGAGATGCTCAGTCTAGGTGCTTCAGTAGAATAGGCAAGTCTGAAATACAACAAGGACGAACTGTCCGATTAACTCTAGCAGCTTTAACAAGTGATTTCCACTAAATGTTTATAACTGTGGTGTCCGTCTTTCAATATTGTCTCTAGTATTTTCACTTCACTTATTGAACAACACTGATTGCAGAGATTTCAATAAGGTTGTTTGTTACATTGGACTGCACAAGACTGGAGAAGCCCACTGCAGTCTGTCTGTCTAATTGTTAGTATGGATGGACCAAAAACAATCTACATAGAGAGGGAGGATAGGGTAGGGAGGGTACCTGAATTTGTTTGTGTGTTTAATGCTTCCTGAAGAGTGTTTTGCAGTGCAAAGTCTATGATGTAGTTTTGTATTTGTGCCACTCGATGGCGGTGTTGCACTTTGAAACTTATCTTAGGACTTCACAGGGGGAGAAATTCCTCCTGGGTCTAGATTTACTCAATGTAATATTTCAAAGCAAATTAAAGTCTTAAAAACAGCCTTAATTTTGAAGCCAGTTTCCTCCAAGTTCATTTTAGAAACTCAGAAAACCGACTTCAAAGCTAAGACTGAATTCAACAAATTGCCAAATTCTGGACCTTTTAAAATTCTAAATCTGGGTAAATCGAGACCTAAATGGAATTTCTTCCCCAGTCCTGCACAATGTGCTAAGTGCCATTCTTCACTGTGTGTTAAATTCTGATTATCTGTGCCTGTGTGTGTTTTTGTAAAAAAAAATCAATCTAATATCATTTTGAAAGTCAATTTTTATTTAATACAAAGGATGTGGTACCAATTTAAAAATGACATTCTGGTCATTTCTGGGTACATAAATGCAAGTTGCTGTTTCTGACCATCTGCAAAACTCACCAAGTGGAGCAAAATAGCTACAAATTCACTACATGGAGGAGAATAACACACTCACTACCCTTTCCCCCTTGCTTCCACCCCCACACACCCACCCAACCAGCCCCGATGCGGGATTCAGTTACAGGAACAGACTTACATTAGAAGCTCAGTCTATGGGGCTGCCACATTCCCCACATTCCCCATTCAGAACATTTGCATCGGAGAAGGCGAGGTACCTGCTGCACTGTAACCCTCTTCAATTTGATCTGTATGGGATTATGTGACTTTACAAAGCGGAACAGTTGCTTACCCAAACGGCATCCTTGTATCGTGGGTAATGTAATGCCAGGTGAAATCCATGTCCAACGTGGCTGCGTGCTGCTGCCAGCGCATAACACCTCACACAGAGCTTCAGCACCTATGTGTACCTATGATGCTTGGACATTGTATCTAGTAAGTATTTATTGGTGCAATGTATTTATTTATACTGTGCTGAGAAAATATGTATTTTCTATATTCAATGTTATATATTTAAGCATTGCAATTCAGGAAAAGTCAGTCACTGAATCATATCAGATTTTCACAGAACCTACAGGAAACAAACTCCCCAGTTACAAAGCTAATTGTTTGAGTGTCAATTCAGAGCACATTTCAGCTAGAAAATAAAAGGTCAACAAACCATTAATCTTATTTGCTGATCCGGTTCCTGTATAAAATGCAGCTTTACAGATTTTATTTCTTTTTATATATTGTAATATAATAGCAATAGCTTCTGTTTATCTCAATTGCAGCAGCACAAGTATCTAATAACACACATTCGGCTCCAACTGTGAATTGCAGTCTTTTTAGTGAGAAATAAGTTATTGCTCTTATGTACAGACAAGGATATATCATTTTTTTTCTGCAATGATGTTTGAAATGTTTGACAAATAAATCTAACTTTTATATTAAACTTGGAAAGTGAGTATTTTTCACTCTCGAAGTTGGAAGGTTGAATGTCCAATGACCTTTACAACCAGCACAGATCTGTTCAGCCAAAGCCACCTCCAAATCTGCAACATTTTACCAAATCACAAGATTGGTCTGGTCGAAGAAGACCCTTTTGGCCCATCCAATCTCATCCCTCCAGAACACCCAGTGTACCATGCTGCTCTTAAATGGGTCCAGTGGTCTGCCCTCTCCCACCTTTCCTGGCAACTTATTCCAATCATTGCTTAAGGATGTCCAAGAACAAGGAGCATAGAAAACATGTAGTGGTCCACAGGGCGTAGCCCTATATCTGCTCTGGGAACTTCAAAAACAAAATTAAGACAAAAAATAAAAATGATACCGACATGACACTAAAGTCGACTTACTGGCAATTTCAGAGCCTCAGAGCTGTACATTGTTAAATAAACATTTGTGAGCATTACATGTGTGATAATCCAGAACAACAACAACAAAACAAAATTGCACTTACATAGCGCCTTTCACGTCAAAGCGCTGAACAGTCTGGTCGGGACCCAAGCGGGGTGGGGGGGGGGGGGGGGGGGGTGAGGGTGAGGGGGGGAAGGTGGGTGGGTGAGGGTGGGGAGGGAGAGTTGAAGAAAGGGGAAGGAGAGTGGGAGGGGGGAAGAGTTAGTGGGGCAGCCGAAGGCACAGTCGAAGAGGAAGGTCTTGAGATCGGCCTTGAATTATAAAGGGAGGAAGCAAGGTGGAGGGGCTGTGGGATGGAGTTCCACAGTGTGGGAGTAGAGAGGCTGAAAGCCCGGCTGCCGATGGTTGGGCGGTTAGGGCGGTGGACATGGAACAGGTCTGAATCTGCTGAACGGAGGGTGCGTGCAGGCTGATAGGGAGACAGTAGGTCAGAGAGATAGGTGGGGGCAAGACCGTGAATGGCTTTGAAAGTGAGGACAAGGATCTTGAATTCGAACCTCTGGGTGACGGGGAGCCAGTGGAGACGGACGAGGGTGGGAGTGATGTGGTCGCGAAGCCTGGTACGGGAGAGTATACGAGTTGCAGAATTCTGAATGATCTGCAGCCTGTGAAGGGAGGAGCTGGGGAGGCCGATGAGAAGAGAGTTCCCGTAGTCGAGCCTGGAAGTGATAAAGGCGTGGACGAGGGTTTCGGCGGCATGGGGGGTGAGGTAGTAGCGGAGTCTGGCAATATTGCGGAGGTGATGGAAGGCTGTGCCGGTCATGGAGCAGATGTGGGGGAGGAAGGATAGTTCGGGGTCGAACAAGACGCCCAGATTCCTGATTGGCTTCGAGAGGTGGCGAGAGCTTGATGTTGTCAGCACCTGAGGTGCGGAGGCGCTAACGTGGACTAATCAGGAGGGCTTCCGTCTTGTTGATGTTGAGTTGTAGGAAATTTCCCTCGTCCAGGACTCGATGTCAGACAGACATGCAGACAGAACGCCAGTGGTCCTGGAATCGAGGGTTGACGCGGATAGGTAGAGGTCCAGAAGGTGTAGATTCCCCTAATAATCTACCCACGACTGTTTGTGGAACACTGCCCTGCGCAATTGGCTGCCATGTTTGACCCATAAAATATACACTCAGATCACTTTACATTATATTCTGTGAAATGCTTTGAAACGTCTCAATGATGTGATGAGTCGCTAAATCAAATGCAAGGATTATTATTATTCACAGAATAGTGACGTCTGCTCTGCCACAACAGATTCAAAACAATTCTCTTTGACTCGAGAATCAAATTCATGTCTTGGCAATTTTCTTGAGAATACTGTATTTGGGTGACATATTCAATAATTAATCTTTCCTGTCGGTGACTAGTCAGTTAGTTTCTCTGATGGGTTGCTTGCTGAGAAAGGCTCACCTGCATTAGTTAATTATCCTGACTGCATTAAAGGGATTACTTTATACACTGATGCTGAATTAAGTCACTGTTTGCCAACACATTTGATTCACTTCTGAGTGAGTCACCAATGGGTGGATCAATTGGTAGTTTTTCTGTGGCCATTGTCTTCAAGAGAACTTGGTGGACATGTCTGTCCTCCCTGACCCTCTGTGGACTAGACAGGAAAACCATCATGCGTTTTCTGTTCTCTGGAAGCACTCTAACATTTTGTTACTGATGTAATATTTGGTGTAGTTTGTATACACTATTATAACATGTTATTATTCACATAGATTTACATTGACTATACAGCAAAACAGGCAATTCAACTCTACTTGTCTGTGACAACGTTTACATTCTATAAGATTCTTCACCCACTCCTTCCCTTCCATACTCTTCTATTTCCCTCTTCCTCATGTGAAGATTTAGCTTTCTCTGAAATGTATCTATACTATCTGATTGAACTACTGTCTCAGGCAGTGAGATCCACTAATCTCATTACCCTGTCTGATGCAGTTCCTTCTAAATTCTCGTTTAGATCCCCCTAATCACAATTTTATATTTTTAGATCCAATGGTTACGGACTCCTCAACCAGTGGAAACAGCCTATTTGTGTAACCTGCCTTATGAAATCCTTTTATTATTTAAAACATGTTTTTTAGGTGTTTCTAAACCTAAAAAGACCTAAACTATCCAGTTTATTCTGATAGCAGTAATCTGCCAGATCTGATATCATCCAGGGCTTGCTAGTGTGTCCTGTACTCTTTCTCTTTCTATCATTGCTATATTATGTGCTGTGAAGGCATATGATGATAATTGCCAATGCTTGGATATCAGGCAGTTTTGGTTTGTCGAGCCACATCTTTTGAGATCCCACTGAGGGATCTTAGACTTAGATTTTTCAAAAAAAAGTGCAATCCCCAATGTTCCATGTTCTTTTGCGTATTCAATGGTGTGTTTAAGGCATTTTTAATGGATCTGATTAACAAACATGGCATGCTGAATGAGGAGGGAGAATATTGAACAGTTCTGCTGCATGGAAGAGTCTCAAACTTTACACTTGAATTGGTTCTGATCTGTGAAATGCTGTCTATCCAGTGTAACATTGATTGTTGCGTTGGTTTTCAAGCATCACACAGCACCATCTAGTGAAAGATAGAAATAATACAGATTAAACAATACCAATCCTTACACTCAACAAACAACAACAACAACAAATTACATTTATAGAGCGCCTTTCACGTCGGGAGGACATCCCAAGGCGCTGTACAGTAGGCGTGTGACCCGAGCTGAGAGGGGAGTGGTTGGGAAGGGGTGAAACACGAAGGGGAGGTAAAAGAGTTTGGGGTGGAACAAAAGGCACAATCGAAGAGGAAAGTCTTCAGACCGGCCTTGAAAGAGGAAAGGGAAGAAACGAAATGGAGGGATTGAGGGATGGCATTCCATAGGGTGGGAGCGGAGAAACTGAAGGCCCGGCCTCCGATGGTGGGGCGGTTCGGGCGGGGGGCTTGGAGCAGGCCAAGTCCTGTTGAACGGAGGGTCCGGGTGGGCGTGTAGGGGGAGAGTAGATCGGTTAAATAGGGCGGGGCAAGGCCGTGTAAGGCCTTGTAGGTGAGGACGAGGATCTTGAACTCGATCCTCTGGAGGATGGGGAGCCAGTGGAGACGGGCGAGGGTGGGGGTTATGTGGTCGCGGAGGCGGGTGCGGGATAGTACACGGGCTGCAGAGTTTTGGATGACCTGCAGCCTGTGAATGGAGGAACTGGGGAGGCCGACGAGAAGAGAGTTTCCGTAGTCCAGCCGTGAGGTGACGTATGCATGCACGAGTGTTTCGGCAGCGCGGGGGGTGAGATAGTTGCGGAGCCTGGCAATGTTGCGCAGGTGGAAATAAGCGGTGCCAGTCAAGGCGCGGATGTGAGGGAGGAAGGAAAGTTTTTGATCGAACATGATGCCGAGGTTCCTGATTGGCTTTGTGAGGTGGAGAGTGCAGCCTTGGATGTTGAGGCTGGCAGCGCCCGATGTGCGGAGGCGCTGGCTTGAGCCAATCAGGAGGGCCTCGGTCTCACTCACGTTCAATTGCAAAAAGTTGTCCCTCGTCCAGGACTCGATGTCGGACAGAAATGCTGTCAGAACATCGATCGTCTGGGGGTTGAGGGATGAGGCAGAAAGGTACAACTGGATGTCGTCCGCATACATGTGGAAATTTACCCCATGTTTGCGGATGACGCCGCCCAGAGGGAGCGTGTAAAGGGTGAAAAGGAGGAGGCCTATAACAGAGCCCTGAGGGACGCCGTGAGAAACTGTGCGGGGGTTTGAGGAAAAACCGTTGGAAGAAACAAAATGTAAACGGTGGGTCAAATAAGAATGGAACCAGTCAAGGACTGTGCCTTGAAGGTTGAGGTGGGAGGAAAGACGTTGGAGGAGGATGGTGTGATCGACTGTGTCGAACGCAGCAGACAGGTCAAGGAGGACGAGGAGGCAGAGGGAGCCCTGGTCACAGGCGGTTAGGATGTCATTTGTGACCTTAACCAGGGCAGTTTCTGTGCTGTGGATAGGGCGGAAACCTGATTGGAGGTGTTCAAAAAGTGAGTGAGTTGAAAGGAAAGAGCGGAGCTGGGAGGCAACCACTCTTTCAAGGACCTTGGATAGAAACGGGAGGTTGGAGATGGGTCGATAACTTGATGGTTGCTTATAGTCTTGTGGAAATCATCAAGACATCTCAAAGTATTTCACAGAATTTACTGTAAAGTGAAGTGACTTATTTTTGTAGGCAAACACGGCAGCCCATTTGTGCACAGCAATGTCCTAAAAAGAGCCATGAGGTGAGTGACAGATTTTATTTGGGGGATTGCCAACACAACTCCCTTCTCTCTTTAGATAGTGCCATGGGGTATTCAATACAAGACATTGGATTAACATTTACAGGATGACACCTCCGACAATGCAGCACACCCCCAACATCACATTGGAGTGTCAGCATGGACAATGTGAGTTCAGATGAAGGGTTTACAATACAATGCAATTTATATTGTCTTTCCTAACAGGGTGGCAGTTCACCATGCTTCATGCTGCTTGTTGGGCACCTGAACTGGAATGGTTGGAAGCTCACCCGCTAATGGTGGGGTGGAGAGGGCGAGGACATGAAGGAAGCCAATGTTTGCTGGGCAAAGGGAATGGCTGGGTTACTAGGGTTTTAGGCTAGGGTGGGCAATGAGGGATTTAATGAGGATCTTGAATTTGATCCATTGGTTGAGGAGCCAGCGGAGCTGAGTGAGGATAGGTATGATAGGCTTGTGGAGCTTGGTGTGGGAAAGGTCACAGACTGGAGATTTCCAGGTTGGCGATGAATAGCAAACCCATCAGTTTGAACTCACAACCTCTGACTCAGAGGAAAAAGTACTGCTAACTGAGCTAACTGCCACACAGGCTGATTCTCATTGTAAAGAGTCACGCTGTACAGATACAGGAAGGAAATAACAGGGACAAATTCAAAAACATCCTACCTCATGTTGTTTTGCTGATCTGTCCTCAGCAGTGGTCTGGAGATTTGCAGGTCTGTTTGGCTCAGTAACCAGACTACCGAGAATGCCACAGAGTTCACTCAATTCTAATGCTCCAAACAAATCACCTTGGAGTTCAGCAGGTTGTGGGTTCAAGCCCCATGTAGGGACTTGGAATCACATAGTCTTAGCTGACACTCTATTGCAATGTTGGGAGGGTATTGCATCACCAGAGATATCATCCTTCAGGTGAAATAAACCAAGATCTCCATCTGCCTATTCAGATGGATGGCACTATTCAAACAACAAAAGGGAGTTTCTTCCAGTGTCCTGGCCATCAATCCTCAAATCAAAATAGTTTTTTCGAGGGATTATTAGGATTAGGTGTGTGGAATAAGGAAACTTGCCCAAGGTTTTGCCCTGTCTGGAATTGAACCCAGGTCTCTCGCTTGCATTGCAAGTGCTCTAACCACTGAGTTGAAATAATGCGACATAAATGCAATTTGTTGTTGTCTTTCATTCACTCCATGACTGTTTGTGCGACATAGCTGAGCTCAAACTGGCTGCTGCATTTCAAAAACACTTATAATAATAATCCTTGCATTTGAATATGGCACTTTTAATGTATTCTAAATATCTCAAAGCATTTCACAGAATATACTGTAAAGTGAATTGACTGTATATTTGTGGGTGAAACGCAGCAGCCAATTGTGCACAGCCATGTCTACAAACAGTCCTGAAAAGTGCTATATCAAATGCAAGGATTATTATTATTGTTGTTGTTGGTTGGACGTCCCAAGGTATTTGACAGTGAAGGATTTGCACCCGAGCTGAAGGTTGGAGTCAAGAGGGGTGAAGAGCAAATGGGTGTAGGTGGGAGGATGATCAGCGAGTTCTATAGCATGGTGGTTTGCCCACCCGCCATGTGAGCTGTCTAACCTTAGGCACATTTCCATACTCTGTTTACCTAACAATAAGTAGAAACCCAGTTGTCAGATGATTGGCGGATTGCTTTCCAAAGATAATAATTCTTCAAAAAACATTGGGCCAATCAATTCATGACACTGCTGTGTGCAATTGGCTACCATGTTTCGCACTCAAAATACAGTCAATCCACTTTACAATATATCCTTTGATGTGCTTTGAGACATCTCAACAACCTGATAAGGTGCTATATCAGTTGCCATGATTATTATTATTAGCAAAGGCACCGTCAAAGATGTCTTGACATTGGTCTTTGAAGGAGGCAAGAGAGGAGGCGAGGTAGATGGGCTCTGGGATGGACTTCCAGAGGGTAAGTGGAAAAAGGCTGGAGTGGGCACTGCGGTGCACATGGAACAGACAAGTTGGTAACCCTTTAATATATGTGAAAGACAGAATAAAAGCAGAATATTGATAAGAATTCATATTGATTGCTCGAGCTTAGCATCTGAGACCATGAGTTAATTCATCAGAGTTTCAATCAGAGCTAACCAAGGGTGACTTCTCCAGCCTTCGTCTAACAAGTCAGATAGTTGACTTAGCTATCAGGAAGCTCGACTACAATAGTTAATTGCTGTTTGCTCTGCCATTAAAATCAGTCCTGTGATTTTTGCTTTGAAACACGTAATAAGGCTCAATATTACCACATGCTGACTGCGCGTCTCAATTTTTCAAATGACTTCTTCCATGTTTGCTCTCAATCTTATGAAGGAGCTTTCTTGAGTCCACTTGTTCTCATTCTGATGAAAAGGTCACAGCTGCAAATTAGTGTCTCTTTCAAATACTGTTTGACCTGCTGTCCATTTCCACCATTCTATCTTTTTATTTCAGATTTCCAATATCTGTAGTTTTACTTTTTGGCTATATTATCACGGTCATTATCTTGTCACATCAATTGGCTACAGGCCTTCTCTCCTTCTAAATGGGCAACAAGGTCAAAATCTCCACAATACCGCTCCACCAGTCACTGTGTGAAATGAGTTATTGTAGATCAATTTTATTGCAAAATGGCCCATCTCGAATGTTTCTCAGGGAAAAGCCACATAATTTTGCAATGAAACCCTGTTATTGTCAGTTCACGTTTACTGTCACTTCTTTCGATTGTCAGACTGAAAAAGGCAATTATTGGAAAAATGCTGGGACAAAAAAGGCAGAGAGGCGAGACTGGAAATCATACATTCCTGTCTACAAGCCATTTGATAAGGTGCTTCAATGACACAGAACCAAATTTAAATGAGTATCCAATTTCTTTTGCTCAGAAATGAAAATTTCATAGCGTTTTGAGATATTATTCTGACATGAAAATTTGGAAGGATTTGACTTTTTAGTTTAAAGAACAGCAATGGTATTTGGTAATCTGTCACAAAGTGTCCTCATTCAACTTTTAGCTCAGTAGCCTCTGATAGTCATTCCGGGTTTTCCATCCAAGTATGTCATCCGCAAAATCTTTTTTTTCACAACTCATTGCACGTGGATATCTTTAACTCTGGTCACACCACTATCTACACTGGTGTTTTCTGAATAAATCAATGAAAAAATTAATGAATTCTCATCTTGGATTGAAATACTCCGAACAGCTTTCCAGTTAGCAGCCCCAGAGCAACATTAATAATTTGTGCATTTGATATAGCATCTATAATGTTGAAACATTTTGCCCCATTTCATCCACAAAACATACACTTTACAGTATATTTTGTGAAGCACTTTGAGGCATCTACAAAACATGATAAGGCACTATATCAAATCCAAGGATTATTATTGTAAGACAGGAGCTCACAGGATACAGTCAGAGGAGCAGAGCAATCTACATTACCAAGGTGTTTCCTCCTCTATCTGAGAAGATTGCAAGCCCCCAATGCTTGACAATCTACCTGTGACATATCAGCAATACTCCACCCAGTGTGGATCAGGCAGAGATGATTTTCTGTTAATTTAAAGTTTAAAAGATCAACAACACCAGCAAAATTACATTTGCATCAACAATTGGAGGTTTTGAATGTTTTTGTATTTTGCTTTTGCAAATGTTACTTCACAAAACATGTCCATATAAGTCTCGTCAAAGAAAATTCGGAAAGAGTTAAACAAATTCTGCGTTTGTCGCCCTGGTTATAGAAGGAAGGTTTGGCAGAAGCGGAGCAGTAGATTTTGGTGTGATTAAGCCACATCTGCCGACGGACTGTTAGTTTTGAAACACTGTGAGAGGTTTTGACAATGTGATAAGGTTGTATATTAAATACAATGATTATGATTAATGTGTCTGCTGAGATTCACAAGATCCGATCACAAGACAGTTTTGAATGGAAGTGGTCTTCTTCTTATCTGATCTTATCTTCTAGAATGCCAACCCTATTGTGGCATTATCCCATTACAGCATCAAACTGATTCTTAAATGAGTAGAGCATTCCGGGTCCTACCATCCTTCTTCCTGGGAACCAGTCCCAGCTATTGATTGCTCTGTCTGTAAAGAAATGCACCCTTGTGTTTGTGCTGATCATTCTCCTCACTATCTTGAACCTGTGCCCTCTCTGGCCTTCCAGCAGATCGGTGGCACCAAAGTATCAGCGACTTAAGACGTCTGACTGCAGACCCGGTCACTGTGGCAAAAATGCTAATGCCGGTTTCCACAACGGGTTAACTGCTTTTGGATTCTTACCAGCAGCTCCGAGACACCTGGCAACAAAGTGGGTTTAAAAATCTGTTCATGTACAGAGCGCCATGACTCAGTGTGCCATTTCAGTTGGCTAAATGCTCATTATCCTGCCAACATCTATTATCAGATTAAATACATGCCACTGGATGTCTGCAGCAAGTCATCAAATTAAAATTTGTTTGCAAAGAGTAGGTTTTTGAAACCAGGTTTTGTAACAAAAATTACATCAAGTACATATTTAGGGGTTACTGTGTTAACTCTGAGAAAAATACTAAATGAATTCTGGTTCACATTACTGTGAGGGCTGCTTGGTTAATGAGTGGTCTGGTTTTCTCTTAAAGAGTATTGTAAATACACTGCTCAACAGGATGAAGCGAATCTGCAATGTATCTGCATTCCAGGAGGATTCTGAAGCCTTATGTGAAAATTATATTTGTGGTCCATTGGTGGCTGAATTATGATTGGTTTGGGGTCTAAACAGAACAGGTTTTTTGCTCCCATTGTATTTAGAGGTATTCCTGCCCTCTGTCCTTCATGCAGTTTGTTCTTCATGAAGTCTGATATTCCCTTTAACCTCATCATTTGCCGCCCAGAATAATTGTAACTTGAGGAAAAGGTGCTCGTTCGAGAGTCCTTGTGGAGTCCTGTAGCTCAGTGGTTAGCGCACTCACCTTACAAGCGTCAAACCGGTGTTTCGAATCCAGGCAGGTCAGGGCAAAACCTTGGCAAGTTTGCTTACTCCATACGCCTAATAATAATCCCTCCAAAAAAAACTATAATATATTGGTCATTTCAATCCACAACTGTTTGTGGGACACTGCTGTGCACAATTGGTTGCCGTGTTTTGCCTACAGTTATACAGTAAATTCACTTTACAGTATATTCTGTGAAGCGCTTTGAGACATCTAGAAGACGTGAAAAATGCTATATCAAATGCAAGGATTATTATTGTTGTTATTATTATTCATGGCTAAGAGCTCACTGAATTATGTAATTTTGCAATTCTGAAACATTCATTATTATTGTAGTAATAAAGTTATTTGAGTGCCAGCAATTGCTTTGTTACTGGAATATTAATATTAACTGAAACGATCAAACAAATAGATTAAACACAATTGTTTTATTGTTTTACTGTTTACAAAGTGTAAACAGTAAAATCTGCTTGCTCTCTCATACTTTTTTTCATTTTTTCTTATTTTCCAGTTTCTAATGATTACATTTTTCATTCAATTTTATTTTACTCTCAATTTAGCCAAAGTTTAAAATTAAATTTAAAGCCATTTCTTGCCTTGTTTCCTAAACCTACACATACCCAATCATTACACAACACAGTAAAATTCTTTGAGGCCCTTCAAAATGTCTTGATAAGGCAATGGTACAGTAAAGCCTCCATAAACCAACATTCTGAAAGCCGGAAACTCACTAAAAATCATACAGTATTAGTTTTCTTCTGATGTCTGGCAAATCTCGGGCTTCCCCAGCCATTTCAACCAGGGTAGGTTTCTAAATACCAGCAAACTCCAAAATCCGTGAGGTGAATGGGCCCAACCGTGTAGGATTATTGAGATTTTACTGTACAATAAGGCGCTATGTGATATACATGGATCAATATTATTGTATTATAATTATACTGTATAACTTAGATGCTTCGATAGAGGAAATCTTTCCTCTGTTGCCCCCACCAACCGTATAAATCTGTATTTTGTGTGTTGTGGACGTCATGTCACAGTTTCAATGTTCCCCCCACTCCCCGCCTCTGCCCTGACCAACCACTATGTACATTTTGCTGGCCTTATCCCACCTTATCCTGGGTTCCCTCCCCTTGTTCACCATCCTCCTATGTTAAAATTACCATACCAATAAAATGTGGAGTCCCATAGCTCAGTGGTTAGAGCACTCGCCTTGCAAGTGTGAGACCTGTATTCGAATCCAGGCAGGTCAGGGCGAAATCTTGGGCAAATTTCCTTACTCCACACGCTTAATAATCCCTCAAAAAACCACAATAACAAAATTGATCATTTCAACCCACAATTGTTTGTGGGGACACTGCTGGGAGCAATTGGCTGCCGCATTTCGCCTACAAATGTAGTCAATTCACTTTACAGTATATTCTGTGAAGCGCTTTGAGACATGGAAAGTGCTTTATCAAATGCAAGGATTATTATCATTATTATTATTATAACTTTCTGGCTCACGTTTTTCATCTTGGATAGGAGGAGACTTTCAAAAACAACGTTTTTAAATGGTTTAAAACTAACTGGATTCCTCGGTCTTTAGTTTTAAATTGAGATGCTGAAAAGTATATCCAGTAGTACGTCAAATTTGTTAACAAATATAAACTTTTTCACCCTTTGCCTTTTGGTACAAACTTTACTGAGATCAACAAATGATCCGTCAGGCAGAATGATTTCTGTTCCTCTTCTGTGCACAAATCATGTGATGTGAAAGAGTGTAATTATTGTGATGTTGTAACATTTACTGATAGCACTGTACTAAGCAATGCAGCCAGGTGACAGTTCAGGGGAGATTTATATCAACCAAAGAGATCTGGATCAATTAACAAATGGGCTAAGTAATGGTGCATGGATTTTAATGCAGTAAATGTACGGTTATGCATATTGGAACAGGATTTGTACAACATAAGTTGTATAATAAAGCACAGGCAGAAAAGAAAAATGAGTTGTGCATGATTATTAACTATTTACTGGAATATCTAGACAGTTTCAATTTTTACTCCCTCAAAGCAGGACATTTCTTCTTGTATCCTCATCAACAATCTCATAGATAAAATTGATCATTTACATCATGGCTGTTTGTAGAACAAGTACATTGGCTTACAAATACACAGTCACTACACCTTACACTAATTCCTGTGAACCACTTTGACATGTGTCTGACATGTGTTCATGTGATAAGTCACTATATCACATACAAGGATTATTATTATCATGGAACTGTTGCAAACACGTTATTGTGCAATGGAACTTGATTGTAAGTCATGACAAGTTTAATGAAACAATCATATGCATCATTGGGATGGCCAGATTTGAAATAATAAGAATCCTTGCATTTGATATGAAGTCTTAATACATTGTTAAGATGTCTTAAGTGAATTGACTATGAAGTGAATTGACTGTATATTTTTAAAACTGTACTCCTGCAGCTCAGTGGTTTAGAGCAATCGCCTTACAAGCGAGAGACCTGGGTTCAATTCCAGGCAGAGTGAAACCTTGGGCAAGTTCCCTTACTCCACAGCCTAATAATAATCCCTCAAAAAAAACAATCATAAATTGGTCATTTATATCCACGACTGTTTGTGGGACACTGCTGTGTGCAATTGACTGCCGTGTTTCGCTCATATACAGTATATACATTCAATTCACTTTACAGTATATACTGTGAAGGCTTTGAGACGTCTAGAAGATGTAAAAAACGCTATATCAAATGCAAGGATTATTATTCTTATTATTATTTTGTGGGTGAAACTGGATAACCATATCCCACAAACTGTTATGGATTAAGTGACTAAATTATTATTATTAAGCAATTTTGGTCACTTTTCTTATGTATGTTGATGTTTTAGTATCAGCAATGAGTGATAACAATGGTTCTTGGGCTTGGGGTGGCAAGGACACTGACAAGTGGAACTGACTTGTTTTTGTTTAAGAAAAGAAGATACAGTAATTCAACATCAAATGGCATTGACAGAGATGTGATCATATCTGAAATGGAGCTTGGATTTACAATGGTGTAATATCAATCAGGGAATGTTCTGCTGGGGGCACTTTGTTTTAAATGTAGTGAATCTGATACATATGACCTGAGCAGTTTCAATTCAATCACAAACAGAATAATCAAAGCAGCCTCTGTCACTGGGCAGTGAAGCATCCTGTTCCACAACACAATTTTCGGCCAAATGAGTTGTAGCAACAGCAACAAAATTACATTTGTATATTGCCTTTACTGAGTCGATGCCAAGGACTTAACAATACTGTTGGAAGTTACTTGATAAAGCTTCACCAAACGGGCACTGCACTGCATAGTGAAGCATTTTCAGATGTTTCCACATCATAGCATTCTATAAAAAGGCAAGTTCTTTCTTTAACATTTAACAGAAGCATTTTATTAGGGATGTTTAAAAGGGAGACAGATACTTGGGTAGCTAGAATGGGATATGGAAAAAAAACAGGCTACCGGACTTATTAGATCTCCTTTGACCTAATAAGGTAGTAATAATCCTTGCATTTGATATCCTTAGCACATCAAGCTTTGTGGATGGCCCTAGAAAACAATTATTGATATGCTAGATATGAACTGAATTGTTCCCTCTCATCTAAACATTGAAGTTGTGAAAGCCTTTTTTGCTCATAAATAATAATGTTTTTTCTGGGCAAAGCTTGGTTTGCAACATCTGTGCAATCTATCAGCCTCTAAACTGAGCTGTTGTTTTGGGCTACTTCGGAAGCAGATAGAGTATAGAACGTCGATAATCCGGCAATCCGAAAGCTGGCAACTTCCTAAAACTGGCAAGATTTCAAAGGCTAGCCTTCCCATACGTAAAATAAAGTTATTATAAATACTGTACAATTTTAAAAAAGGTTAATCACTTATTTCTTTATACATTTATATGCAAAATTCATGTTAAATAACACATAAAGATTATATTGTGTAAACGAAACAAAATTGGTAAAGTTACGCAATGTTAGGCCAGGCGAGGTTTCTAAATACCGGCAAACTCTAAAATCTAGGAGGTGCTTGGTCCCAAACATGCCAGATTATTGACATTCTATTGTATATCTAATATAATAAGAATATTCCTTGCATTTGATATAGCACCAAATCACGTCTTCGAGACAACAACAATAAAAATTACATTTGATATAGCGCCTTTCACGTCAGGAGGACGACCAAAGCACTACGCAGAATTAGGGTCCGGCGATATATCGATATATCGGTTATACCCGATATAATTTTCATATCGATACGCTGATATAGACATTTCAAAAATATCGATATATCGACTTTTCAATATATCGAGGAAAAAAATCGGAATGCGCACACACTGAACTACAAGACCCAGAATGCTCATCTCTATACACAATGCACAGATCGAGGTGCAAAGCCGCCATATTGTATTCATAGTCCTTGAATACAATATACAGGTATGCAAGGGGTGGGGGGAGAGACGGCGGGGGGGAGAGAGAGAGACGGCGGGGGGGAGGTGGGGGGAGAGAGAGACAGCGGGGGGGGGAGAGAGGGAGAGAGAGAGAGAGACGGCGGGGGGGTGGAGGGAGAGGGAGACGGCGGTGGGGGGAGAGACAGGGGTGAGAGATGAGGGGATGTGATAATATACAGACAGACAGACAGACAGACAGACAGACAGACAGACAGACAGACAGACAGATAGATAGATAGATAGATAGATAGATAGATAGATAGATAGATAGAGATGGGCGGGGGGGGGGGGGGGGGTGGTGAGAGAGGACAGAGACACAGACAAAAAAACACAGATGGAGAGAGTGAGTGTGAGAGACACACAGAGAGAGAGAGATATTTACCTCCTGAGGAGATAGGCCACAAATGCGTGTGCACCTCTGAATGCGCGTGCACCTCGCGATGCGCGTGCACCTCGCGATGTGCGCGCATGCGCAGTACAAAAAGCCCGAAAATATCGATATTTTGGTATATCTCGATATGAGCCCATCGATATATCTAAATCGGAAAATTTCCATATCGACGGACCCTATGCAGAATATACCATATAGTGATTTGACTGTATATTTTGTGGGTGAAAAATGGCAACCATTGCAGACAGTAGTGTCCACAAATAGTAGTGGATTGAGTTACCAAAATATTATCATGTTTTTGGAGGTATTATTACTCCGGACAGAAGAGGCTCAATTTTTGGGGGGTCAGCTGGGTGTCTGCCACATGTGGAGAATCGTCACTATGCTTAAGGGGTTGAATTACTTTTTCCTTTTGTCTGTTTTCACAATAGAAGCCACCTTTCCTCCACCCGAATAAATGAAGAAACTTTGGTGTGGGGAATTGGAACATTAGTAGGACAGAACATCAATTTTCATTTTTAGCAATTTTGATTTGAAAAGAACCAAATGATTTAGTCAAATAAAATATCTCTTCTATCTGTCCGTAAAACAAACTAGGATTCAGATCAGTTCTCAATTCAGTTCTACAATATAAAGGAGCTACAGCACGAAACTGTTCAGGATTTGTACAATTTGGCAATCTCTTTCAGAGAAGCCTGAAAGCTGGACGGTTTGAGAATATTGATATAAATACTTGTTTGCTTGTCATGATGAGAAATCCTAAATAGGATAGCTAGTTGTGGATCTAATAGGGAACGCAGTAGGAACTTTTTCATGCAGAGGGTGATGGCAATGTTGAACTCATTGCTGGAAGCTGTGGTTCAAGCAAAAAAGCATGAATGTATTTAAGAGAAAATCTGATGTATGCGTGAGAGAGAAGGGGATAAAGGAGCATGGGAAAGAGCAATAGCGTAGGTGGGAATAAACAAACTGGGAGGCTTGTGTGGAGTTTAAACACTGGCACAGACTGATTGGGCTGAATGACCTGTTTCCATGCTGCGTAAATAAAATGTGCTATTTTGAGGTTACAGTTAAGAAAACATAGGAAAATAGGAACATTACAAATTTATATTCATAAAGAGCCTTTCAAGTCAAACAATTGTCCTGCAGTATGTAAATGGTGGGACACACACACGACCATCCAGTTAAATAGATTTTAGCGGATCTTTTCATCACTTTTGCCATAACCCTTAATATCCCCCAATAAATGCAAAAATGCCTCTCAGAATTGTAGTTTTGAATATAAAATGAAACACTCATTTAGTTCAATTTGTGCTGATGAAAATACCTCAAATATTTGAAATCAAGTGTTTCTTAAAAAAAAACTTCATAACTAAAAATAATTTAGAGCGTTTTACTGTGTAAAGATAGCGGAAACAAAACTGTGCCTCTCCTACTGCTTCCCTCAGCCGTTATCTTATAATTGAAAAAGAAGAGAGAAAAAAAGCCGGGACCTACAAATCAAACTTAACATCCTTAAACAGCTGCAGCAAATTTGTTTTACAAGGCTGCCTCTAACTACCTGCTGTGCAGCTCTGTCGATGTTTGTAAAATGAATGATGAGAATGGAAGTCTGTGATTTCATTTATTCAGACCGATTAGTCACGCATGCAAATGGTATCATTTGCCTGTCACTTAATGACTGACCATTCTGTCTGAGTCATTAGCTCTGCAGTGTAATGAAAGGAAGAGATAAGCATAATAAAGAGATGACGGAAGTGCAATGCTGTTTTACCTAAAAGGAACTGCACACAGAAATTCAGTGCAGCTGCAGGTGTTCAGAAGACAATGTGGGAAGTGGTTAGGTTCCAATTTAGCAGAAAATGAAGAGCAAAAAACTGTTATTTGTGCGAGAAGATACTCATCCCGAGCCATCATCAACACAGTGGATTCACAGGATAAGTATTCAGCTGGTTTTAGCCTGAGTTAGAACAACTGGCACATTGCTAGCTTTGGATAACAGATGCTATTTTAGTTCATTCTTTAACATTCTTTGTTTATCTATTCTATGTAACATATGATTTGACTGTTTTTGTTTCAACGGATTTAATGTAAAAAGCTTAAGAGATCAAGATTGATTCGACAACAAAATTTCATTATTATAGCGCCTTTCACATCGGACGTTGGGGTGGATGTCCCAGTTGTATCCAAGTTTATAAAACCTTACCCAGGTTGCTAGGTCCAGCCAGTAGAAAGAAAGTCTGGTCTCACTGTGTCCTTGCGCAGTGTAGTGCATATTCATGTTGTTCAACACGGATAAGTCAAACCACTGCCAACTTGTCTGAATGTGACAATTATTTGCAATAACTGGGTGCAAAATAAAGCGAAAAGCTGGAGAATGTTAGATGAGATAGAATTAATTATTTATCCTAACTGGAAAAACGTTCACTGAAGCGAATGTAACCCTTTTAATTTTACAAAAAATCCAAGTCAAATAAAAGATTAGAAATAGGATAACAGAATTTCTCCTAATTTTGTGACCAACAATCCCTCAAATGAAATTGATCATTCACTTTATGGCTTTTGTGCGACGTTGCTGGGAGAAAATAGTCTGCCGCATTCACCTACAAATACATAATGCTTTGAGATGTATCGATGATATGATAAGGCCCTAGATCAAAGATTATAACTATTATATAATGATAAAAGACCCTGAGGACCAAAAGAACACAAATCAAAAGCCCACACTTTATAGAAGCATCTTGTGAAGCAATTAAGACATTTGCCATTGTGATATTGTATATCAAAAATGACTATCATTGTTATTTTAAAATATCTCCCAATGTTCACTAGCTTGTAAGAACACTTTATAAGAACATAAAATCTTCCAACCTCTCCCTTCTTTCCCCCCGTGAAATATAACGGCCCTATTTCCCCCTCTGCTCCCCCCTTTCCCCCGCCACCACCGCTTGTCACTCGATGGGGAGGGGAACTAATTTATTACCACCCACTGTCAAGACTGGGATCAAATTGGGTCGGAAAGAGAGAGGGGGAAGGAGGGAACAAGTTATGTTTGAGATTAACCAGATCTTTGTTAAATTGGGTCTCGTACGTTAGCATAAGGAAAAACCCTTAAGAAAAGCGGAAAAACTCGGGAATTTGAGTCGCTGTGTATAAAAACCGTTAAAGTCAAATCCCTTAGTTCACTTGGTGCTAAAAGGATAAGGTGCTTTCTATTCGATTTGCGAGTGGTTTCAAATGTCTTATGTCTTTATATTATATATACTGTATATATAAACCATGTGTGTGTGAGTGTGTTGTGGAGCTCCTGTAGCTCAGTGGTTAGAGCACTTGCCTTACAAGCGTGAGACCTGTGTTCAAATCCAGGCAGATCAGGGCAAAACCTTGGGCAAGTTTGCTTATTCCACACACAGGCCTAATAATAATCTCTGCCCTCCAAAAAAAACACACAACAATAAAACTGATCATTTTCAATCCACGACTGTTTGTGGGGGACACTGCTGTGCGCAATTGGCTGCCGCGTTTCGCTCTCCCACAAATATACAGTCAATTCACTTTACATTATATTCTGCAAAGCGCTTTGAGATGTCGACAAGATGTGAAAAACAGCTCTATATCAGATGCAAGGATTATTATTATTATTATTATTGTTATTATGATTATGATGATTATGATGATTATGATGATGATGATGATTATTATTATTATTATTTTTATTAGTTTGTCTCTCCGTCCATGCTGAGTTTGTCAGTGTCAGCCAGGAGTGCATGGGGCAGCTTAACAAGTCTTGACCTACCCAGGATTAGTGATAGGAAAACCAGCCAAGTACACTGCTTCTTCAACACGTATTGGGGCATGTGTATGGTAAAACAGTGGGCTCCGTTGATGCCATTGATAGTTTAGTGGCTGATGATACTCATTTCTAACAATTGGTCCCCACACATAAACAATGGGTACCACAGAGTACCTCAAAACACATCACTGTGAAGTCCTCACTTTCAAGGCACTTCTGAAAGGCCCCCTCCTATCTCTCCGACCTGCTGAACCTCTATCAACCTGTCCGCTCCTTCCAATCAGCAGGCTCCGGTCTGCTCTATGTCTCCCGCCTGACCCGCCCTACCAAACTCCATCACCACACTTTACAGTAATTCCCGAGAAGTCATCCCAATGTGATGAGATGGCTCAACAACAACAACATAATTACATTTGTGTCGCGCATTTCGCGTCGGGAGGACACCCAATCCAATAGATGGCAAGTGAAATCATTTAGTATAAATCATACCGGTTAATACACCTCAAGTTGGATAATGGTTAAGTGGTAAACTGGTACAATTTCACCTAACTTCATACAGATGAATACAACACACAAAGCACAGCAGTAAATTAGCTGTTATTTAGGTATAAAGATATAAAAATATCCGAAGTATCTTACTAGCACTCCCTGCTCACATGACAAAAATCACACTTGAACATTTAAGTGTGCTGTCAATAAAAATTATTGTATTCACAGCTTAATATAAAATCCTAAATAATCCTTACATTTAATATTCTACCTTTCACATTGAGATGGCTTTTCGAGAATTACTGTAAAGTGTGATGATGGAGTATATTGTCGACAAACATGACAGCCTATTTACACACAGCGCTGTCCCACAAACAGCCACCAAGTGGCACACCAGGGGAAACACCCTTCTCTTCTCTCCCTTCTCTTAAATAATGCCATGGGAATATGTAAAGCCTCAATAGACAGATGGGACCATAGTTTATGCTCATCGAAGAGTTGGCACCTCCAACAATCTCCTCTCCTGAGTTTCAGCCCAGACTGTGAGTTCGAAGCTTGAAAGAAAACCTGTGACTTAAACTCATTAATTTTGATAAAGAATCTATCCTGTATAAATAATCCTGAATAATAAACGATGACTCGGTTTTGTTTGAAAAATTTATATTTCATTTCCTGAGTAATGAATATGCCTACATTGAGGCCTAAAATGAAATAATAATAATCCTTGCATGTGATGTTGTGCCTTATCACCTCTTTGAAAGATCTCAAACTGTAGTGACTGTATGTGCGTCTGAACCCAAAATTCATATGTAAAGGGTCCCCTACATACTGTAACTGGATTTGTCTTATATAATTATACAGTGCATAATAAGCCCCTTAATTGGCCTAGTGGATCAATACATTGTCTTGTGCACTACCATCCCATAAAGGTTATTAGCTTGTAGATTTAGATCCCAGATAGTGTTAAGTGAATTGATCTGCTGGGGGTCGTGGTTGTGAGCACTAGACTTGGCGTCAGCACCCCATGTGTTAGGAAGGAGAAATTCACCCAGGGCTCCCATTTCTGATCATTGCTCACAGACCCCTGCTATTGAGTATTCATGTGTGAACATTGGGTGAGCACAGGATCGGTCTCAGACAGTTGTGCTGTCCTCTGTGGTTGAATATCTTGCCAGCACTTGCTATCAAATCTCACCCCTAGAAAAAGGGACCATTTGGGCTCAGTGCCCAGCAGAACTCTTCTTGCTGATGAGAGGAGGAAATTGGAAGAGAAAAAAATTCTGAAATAGTTGCAAGCATTTAAAAATAATTATTGCATTTTAAAATTTATTGTGCCTCATAATGAAATCCAAATTGTACTTTTAAAAAAACAACCACCATTGATTAAATTATTTATAATTGTATCATCCTTCAGATGTGATGTTAAATAGAGATCCCACCTGTCTGTTCAGGTGGATGTTAAAGATCCCATGGTACTATAATAATATTATTATTAATAATAATACAGTACTGTACTACTACTACTACTAATAATAATTCTTGAATTTTTAATCTAGTGCTTTTTGTATCTTGTATATGTCTCAAAGCTCTTCACAGATTATACTGTAAAGTGAAATGATTGCATATTTGTGGGCAAAACGCAACAGCCATTTACGTACAGCAGTGTCCCACAAACAGTCTTAGATTGAGTGACCAAATTATCATTGTTTTTTATCTTGAGTGATTATTATCAGGCGTGCAGAGCAAGGAAACTTGCCCAAAGTTTCATCCTTCTGAGAATCAAACCCAGGTCTCTTGCTTGCAAAGCGAGTGCTCCAACCACTGAGCTGCAGGACTCACCACTATTCAAAAAGAGATGAGAGCCTCCCTCAGTGTCCTGGCCAATAATCCCTCACAGTACAAAATTGTAATTTCCTTTGTGGCTGTTTGTGGGACACTGCTGTCTGCAGATTGTCCACCCACGAAATACACTGTCACTTCACTTCACAGTCCAATCCAATCTGTTAGGTTATGGCGAGAGAGCTGGGCAGTGGGATTGAGTTGCTCTTTTCAAAGAGTCGGCACAGACTAGATGGGCCGAATGGCCTCATTTTGTGCCATAACATTCTGTGATTCTATGATTCTATGAAGTGCTTTGAGACGTCCTCCCAATGTCAAATGCACTATGTTAAATGCATGGATTATTATTTATTTTGGTAGTGAAGAGTAACAAAGGCCTTTAACTGAATGATATACAGCAAATTCATATTTCAGGGAAAATGAGTTATATTGAGTATATTGTTACACATGGGAGGAGTTGACCTTCATGTGGGTTAGTTAAGAAGACTTTGTGTGCCTGAGAGCATGAGGCAATACTTGTTTCAAATTGGATGAACAAATGTCTTTAATTTATGCGTTAGTCAATTTCATTTAATTTGAACAATTGACCCGTAGAATGTTGAAGAATAATAGGGAGGAATTCCATCCCATCATTTAAACCCAAGCCCCAGTAGTGAAAGGATGCCTTGAATGAATTTATCTATTTAAAAATATATATGTCCTGTAACACAACTGTGTTCCTTTTGTGCTCCCCCTATGCAATATTTTACATCCTGTTGTCCAGAATGAAGTTGAGGGATGTTCTAGCAACTCTCAGCTATATTTCACTTCAAGCTGAATCCAAATTAAGAAAGGAATTAATTTGGGAATCTCTGAGAATAAAGTAAAATGACACTTACATACACAGGGATAAAAAAAAGCATAGCTAAAAGAGAACATTACAGATAGGAATGTGGAAAGTAGCTTGACAGTTGTTGATTGCCTCTGTAAATAACTATCTCTGGGAATGAAATAAAAAATGTCACAATCAATAATTACTTCAAATTTAGCCTCATTGAAACCTATGAGGGGAGGCAGACACACAGCCAGTTATCTGATGGCTGAGAATAAGTGTAACAATCAAGCATAATCCAAGATGTCTAAAGAAAGTGCTGTGATCAAGAATTTCAAAATCTTTAACAACATTCTTTCAAAGTTTAAGATAATCTTTTTTCAACAGTATCTTCCCATCTCAGCAGTGATGACTTACTCAACCTTTTACTTTGTCCATCTTGGCATCTCTCTGACTCGCTGTCCCCACTCCCCTCCAGCCACCCCTTCCCAGATTTAAACCCTACCAAAGATTTACCTATTTGACTGTACTTTGGGTCATCCTTTCTCTCCCCACCCTTTCAGCACCCCCACCCCCCCACAACCATCCAGACAGCTGTCCAGCACTTTGAGGCTTTGTCACAATGTGAGAAGTGCTCTGTAAATGTAAATTGTATTGTATTTTACATCGGGCAGAGGGAGGGCTTTGTACCATCACACTGCTAAACCTGAAGACAAGGACAAAGAAACATTTGCTCAGTAGAGTTGAAACCTGTCACAGTTGAAGTACTGCAAAAGAAAGTCCTGTGGTAGAGATCACAGCATTGGTTGTTGAAATCCCATGATTTAAACTCATAATTTTTTATAAAGAAACTAGAGATATGTGTAAATATCTGGATTTATCTGGATTATTCCAATATTATTTCTGAATAAAATTTGATGACTCGGTTTAGTTTGAAAAAATTATATTTAATTTCCTCAAAAATTAAACGCCTACATTGAAATGTAAAATTATATAATAATAATCCTTGTACGTGATGTTGCACCTTGTGAGGTCTTCTAGATGTTTCAAAGTGTAGTGACTGTATATTTTATGGGCAAAACATGACAACCAATAGCCCACAGCAGTGTCCCATCAATAGCTGTTGAGCGACCAAATTAATATAATATATGTTTTGAAGTGCTTATTACCCCTGGAAAAATGATCCACCAGTTGTCTAATACCCGGGTTCCTACTTATTGCAGGATAAACTGAGGCCTGCATAAACAAACTTGCCCAATGTTTTGCCCTACTGGGAATTGAACCCAAGTCCTCTTACTTGCGAGGGGAGTGCTCTAACCACTGGGCTACAGGACTCCACACTAAAGACAATGGCCCTGGTTAAAATTGGCACTGTCACCCTCAAAAAACTTATCACACCACTTCGTAGTACATTCTGTAAAGCATTTTGAGACGTTTCGATGACATGACAAGGCGTTTTATCACATGCAAAGATTGTTATATTATTAATAATATTCTCAGGGGGACAACAGGCAGTTAACAAACAGATGTGGGACTGAACGATTGCAAGTTCCAATTTTGAAGCATTCACTGTGCCCTTCACTATTTTGCCAAGGCTGTATTACTGTCAGATTGATTTCGATGAGAGCACATGTGTCCCAAGGAAAGCCACCTTGCTTTGGACATGATGTGATTTTCCTGCCCTCGTGAGCTTGATATATTTTTTCCACGGCAATGCACACAAAGATTTGTTTTAAAATATTTAGGGGGAAGGGTTACAAAACGAGTGATAGAAATATTACATGACCACCAGGGAGTCAGGTGCTTGCCAATGTCATTAAATTTACTGATAATCAGAGAATCACTGGCTTTGGATTTGCCAAGAGACAGAGAGAGAGAGAGAGAGGATAGAATATTCTTCTGTGCTGAGGTCTAGTTTTTGAACTTATGCCATAAGTGGAGGCGAATGGGCTGCTGGTTGCACAATTTAGAAGAGAGTGGAACACTGATAGCTTGTTCATGTGACAATTTGCTTCACCAAGTGCATTGAAACTCTGAATAGCCATCCAGCCTGCCTGCTAATTTCAAAGATGTCAGACTCCCCTCTGTCTTCAGTACTCCTGCAATGTAATTCAAAAGCTCTTCTGTGGCTGTGAGTTATAATCAAAGCAAATACAATAATTTGGTGTAAGTGGAGGCTATATCGTGCCAACTATGTGATATGATAAATATGTCTACAAATGAAACTGATTGCACAACTTGCAAGGCTCATTTCTGTGCCCACTGGACACTATGCTCCTACAGTGCTTTAGAAATGCAAAGACGATTCACTCGGATATCGAATGTAGCTTGCAAGATGCAACATCAGATCTTTGGCCTTGCAGTAATTATGAGAAACCTTCTCATTAAACATTTGTGTTCAATAATGAGATATGGGAGAGAAACTCCACCTGGGTATAGATTGATTCTATTTTCTGAGCATTTCAGGGCATCCAGAATGCGGCAAATTGTTGGATTCACTCGTAACTTTCATTGCACTTCAGGAGTCTGTAGCTCAGTGGTTAGAGCACTTGCCTTTACAAGTGAGAGAACCGGGTTTGATTCCTGACAGGGTGAAACCGTAGACAACTTTCGGTACTCCACACGCCTGATAATAATTTAATAATCTATTGAAAAAAATGTATGAATTGGTCGATTCAATCCACAATTGTTTGTGGGATGCCTCTGTGTGCAATTAGCAGCCACATCTCATCTCAACAACGAGATTGGATTCTGACAGACGACCTCTGGACCCTATGATCATGCACAGGTTAATCTCATTGGGTGATGTATGGATAACACATACAGTAAACAGAACCAAAGAGGGGCCAAGAACTGGAACCTTAGCTGGTTTTTCACTCCCTAAATTTCAGGATGCAAATAATAATAATAATAGTACAGTAATACTAATCCTTGCATTTGATATAGAACTTTTCAAGAAGACGTCTCAAAAGAGCTTCACAGAATATACTGTAAAGTGAATGGTATATTTGTGAACAAAACACGACAGTCAATTCTACACAGTTGGCTGCTGTTGTGCTGTAAAACTTAATAGTGCTCTAACATGGACAAAAACATATAAATCATTGATAGATTTTTACCTTTTTCCATTAAATTTGCCTGTTAGAATTTTTTCCACTTGTCTCACTCACCCCCCTCACCACCCACAATTTTCTCTTATTGTTTGACCTAATAAATAGATCCTGAAAATTCCCTGGATTTATCCGTTTTTTATTTTGCAGATTACAAACCTACTTTAATATTCCTTATAGATTGAGAATCTCTGCAATGCCTCATTCTTTCAGTAGATGTCACTCAGGCTTCACTGTACCAGTTTATTTACATTGTATGCAGTCTTTCCTCTTTGTTCCCCACCACCAGCAACTCTGCTTTACATCTTTCCTTTACATTAAATGCCTTACACTAACACCCAAAAACATAAACACTGGTTCATGGATTTGAGTCACGCCAATCCAGAAGACCAGTAGTCAGGCTGCCCACGCTAACACACACACACACTGTCAATTGTCTTTATTTTTGTTTGGTTTCTCAAATTCACAACGTTCAATGTTCCTGAATATTAGCAGGTAGCACTCTGCTGCTACATGTTATACAATCACCTGGTTTCAGTTATTATCAATTCAAAATAAACCAAGTGCAGGTAAAAGAGGCTTTGGAAAGAAAAAACTCCAGTGTCTCTCATTCTTGACTGTGGGGTCGAAAAGTGCTAAAACAGGAAACCCACAGAATAAATAGCACTGGTGCCAGAAAAGCACCTTGGAATTTAAAGCATGTTTCATACAGAGAAGCCTGTGTATGTCGTTGCCAAACCACAAGAACTCTGCTCCAGGTCAAAGCTGAGGTCTGACAGGGAACAGTGACATACATAGTGTTTCCTACACAATACGCAATTCACATCCCATGGCATTTTTTCCTGCACAAAGTACCAATTATGCTGCAGTTTTTCTGTTCAAGCATTTTTCAAACCCTTTATCTGCATTTGTTGCCTGAATGAACACGGCAAATTGAAGTCCTGAATGGCATCTGATGCAGGGCTTAGGATATTTTTTATAATAAGATGGTTTTATTCTTCATGTTGACACCTAGAAATATATAAAGGTGTTGATTCATATGGGAGGTAGGGGAGAATGGATGATAGAGAGGTAAAGAGACACGCTACTTTCCTTATCTTGACTTCCTATAGAAATGACACAACATTGTGTTGGCAGAATTTACCTGAATGCGTCTTACATTTGCAAACATACAGAAAATGGTTTGCAAACAGCATACCGTGAAAACAGAACCCCTAGAAAATTAAAACGTGTCACACCAGGGCACGATCCCCACACATCCAGCACACACAGGAAGATTAAAAGAAATAATAATAATCCTTCCATTTGTTATCAACCTTCAGTGTCAAAACGTCACACTGCTCTTCACTCGAAATTACTGTCGAGTGTAGTAACTGGGTATTTGAGCAAATGTTGGGTATTAGGTATTAAAGTACAGTACTGGAAACTAAAATGTCACTTGTGCTTGATGCTTGGGTTTTGATTGCATGTATCATGTTATCTACCTCAACGTTGTCAAACGATAGAGCTACCAGACACATGTGTTTCATGAACCATCTTGGTGTGGTTCCCAGTCATCTCAGCTTCAGCTTCAGCATGTTTCTCAGTTAATTCCTGTTGACAATTTGCTTGCCTTATTTTTCAGTAATCGGATCCACATATATCTGTGAATTAACATTTTCTGTAATCATTTTCATCAAAGGTAAACACAGACCCCTCTTGACAAACCAATGTTTGGTTGTGGAACACTCTGCTGTATGGTTTCTCAATTGTATCCACTGAATTTTCAAAAATAGTTGAGGAAAGCAATTATTTTGACAGAAGTTTGCAGGCATTTTTTGAATAGTGCATTGCTGTGGCTGTGGTGCCTACAGCTCTCAGTACAGAGTGCTCACAAAGTACTGTTACCCCCTTTTGTTTTCTACAGTGCACTTGACCAACCATTGAAACATGTGGAAGATTGATGCTAATTGTATTCAGAAGTAGTTAATTGTATCCAGTACAAGTGCTTAACTGTATTTAGACGTCCATAGGATCAGTGTGTGAGTGAATGAACACCATGGCATTTTCCTGGCAGATAATGATATGTCACCATGTTCAGTCAGTTCCACATCTTCCGTAACAAGGATGGAATCAGTGAGGAGGTGAAATGCATCTCTGACAACTTCTTTCAGCTCCTCCGTAACCTCGTATCACTGTTTTATAACAGGGAGTAACTCTACTTGTGGGCAGTAGCTGAATTATATGGCAATAGCATCTTAAATGGCTTTAACTCAGTCGCCAGTTCCTGTGCCTTGTTCCTCAGTTCCTAATTGGCTGCCGCATTTCCCCCCTCAAAGTACAGTCAATTCACCTTACATTATATTCTGTGCAGCGCTTTGAGACGTCTTGAAGATGTAATAAGGCGCTATATGAAATGCAAGGATTATTCTTATTATCAGAAACTGAGGTCTGAGGCATCGAGCAATGTTTTCAGTGAAATGAGTCCTGACAATCAGTATGTAACAGTACCCACAGCACTGTGATGTGAGTGTAGACATCAGGTACTGGATTTTTGACTGTTCAGGCTGGGTTTTGCAATATCTTCTAAAAGCTATTTTTATATCTTCACGTTGCACAGTTGAATTGTAGCTAGATTACTGAGCATGTTTGTTGAGGTCTTTTTATCCTTTTCAACCTTGGATCCAAATTGTGTATTTCTGTAGCATAGTGGCTAGAGCACTCACCTCACAAGCGAGAGGACCTGGGTTTGATTCCTTGGCCGGGTGAAACATTGGGCATGTTTCCTTACTCCACGTGCCTCTGTTTACCTTGCAGTAAGTAGGAACCTGGTTGTTTGGCAGATCACCTTTCCAGGGGTGATAATCTCTTCAACAAATAAATTATAATTTAGTCACTCAATCGACAACTCTTTGTGGGATACTGCTGTGCGCAATTGGCTGTTGCATTTCACCCACAAAATACAGTCAATTCACTTTACATTATATTCTGTGAAGTGCTTTGAGATGGCTTGAAAATGCAATAAGGCTATATTAATTGCAAGGATTATTTTTATTATTCTCACACTAATGCGATGTTTTGCTTTCATAATATTTTCTTATGCATGAGTGTGGCTGCTATCCATGTGGATATCTTGGTGTTGTCTCTGCTGAAAAAGTGTATGACGTGCTTATAAATAAATCTTTCAGATGTTTCAAATAAAATCATGCAATCTTTAATATTGAATAAGCTGAGGGGAAGAGCGTACTCGAAAAATTCTTCCTGACACCATGATTGAATAAAAATAAAAATAATAATAATAATCCTTGAATTTGATATAGCGCTTTTCACGTCTTCTAGACATCTCAAAATATCTTCACAGAATATAGTGTAAAGTGAATTGACTGAATATTGTGGGCAAAACGCAGCAGCCAATTGTGCACAGCAGTGTCCCACCAACAGTCGTGGATTGAAATGAATAATTTTATTATTGTGGTTTTTTTGGAGGGATTACTATTAGATGTGTGGAGTAAAGAAACTTGTCCAAGGTTTTGCCTGACCTGGCTGGATTTGAACACAAGTCTCACACCTGTAAGGTGAGTGCTCTAACCACTGAGCTACAGGACATGTTTTATTGTCTAAAGCAGATGTCGGCAAACACTATGGCAAGAGAGAGATGGCCTGCCAAGCAAGAGACCTGGGTTCGATTTGCCACGTTTCGCCCAAAATATACAGTCAATTCACTTTGCAGTCTATTCTGTGAAGTACGTAGAGATGTCTTGAAGTTGTGCTAAAGCACCATATCAGATGCAAGGTTTATTATTATTATTATAAGAGGAATGTCTCATCCTATGGGAACTCCATCTGAAACCAGCATCGGAAGCAAGTCTTTGTGAAGCCGGCAGCTGTGGAGGCTGAGCTAATCTCAATAGGTGACTGGAGGGTTGCCAGCTTTGGTCATGCCACATGCAGCATTCATTGTCACTGAGGAAAAATATTGTGAGGTTATCAACATGGAGTTTGTCCAGGCGTTTTTATTAGGTAGAGCATGTTACTAATAATTATATACAGTATTATGATTTTGTACTTTCATCACAGAAACATTCACAATTATTGTAAAAGTATGCATCAGTGGCTCGGCTTCTAAAATAAATATTATTGTTGAGAACTGTGCTGTGCAGATATATTATAATTTAAAAATATTTTTCCTTGTGCATTCAACTTCACGCACTGTTTGCTTTGCTTACCATGGACTGATGATTGCTGTGATCTTGGTCATCTCCTTGGCCTCTCTCAAAGCTTGTTTGTGTCTATTTAACTACATCACTGAGATGCAAAAGCTAACTTAAGGCTGAGACAATGAGAAATTTCTAGTCTCTGATAATTGTGACAAATGTTGAAATAAGGTACTGGAGTTTAATTTGCGATATTTCTTAACAATGAATATGGCAAATTAGACGTGTAACAACACGTGTTACTTTTGTATTCTAAGCTTGTGATCTTTCTTTTGCAAATGCAATGATTTCTTAGTTACTTTGCCAATTTTACTTGTCTGATTTGGGCGGAATGATGAGGCCTGATATGAAACCCTGACAGTAAGTGCAGGCTTGCGAACCTGCTGCTGGGGAGCATTTGTTAAAGATAGCTACTTCATCATCAAGAGGTAGAGGAAATACTATTTCCATTCTGTAGTCCTTGATAAATCAGAAACAAAGACAACTAATAACCCTCAAGGATCTACAATGTGCTGCATCCCCCTATCCTACACGACTGCTGGATACAGTGAGTGAAACTGAGATAATCATTGGTTTCATTAGAAGACACTTGTGCTTTGATTTGTTCGTGTGTGAAGTTTCTAATTTGTCAAAGCACTCTTTACCTGTTACGGTACCATGTGGCAAAGCATGACACACCTTTTATTAGAGACTCTGTGTGAGAAGCTCTGATAAATTGGGGCAGGAATTCTTTCCACTCAGCTCCTGTTAACTCCTTTTTTTGCAGTGACTCTAAATTGGCCACCAACAGGACCTCCCGACCAACAGGATCCTCATGACCCTCGAGACTGAAGTGAAGCTCAGCCAAGACGATATCTCCATCTCTTTTGTGGACTCAGCGCAACTTGCTATTACGGTCTTTCATACAAGTTGGTCAGTGGTATCGCCTTGGGCACTTTCCAGCATTAAAAAAGAAGAAAATAAAAATTCTGATGATCCTTCACGACCCTACTGAAGTCCGCCGTGACCCTGTTTAGGGTCGGGACCCGAGGTTGAGAACCACTGCCCGAATGACTAGGGTGGTCCTAGCTGGACAAGCAGTGGGAAAACTTGCCAGCCATTGGTTTGAAATAGAAAGGACCATCATTTTTTCTTAATTTATATTAAAATCTAAAGTCTACTTCATGCATTAAAATCTAATAATAATCCTTGCACCCGATATAGCACCTTTCACATTAGGAGGATGCCTTTCAGAATTCATTGTAAAGTGCAGTTGCTATGTATTTTGCACATGAATGCAACAGTCAATTTGCGCACAGTATAATGCGGCAAAGGGACAAAAAGGGAATGACCAATTTTATCTGTGGAATTGTCTGTCAGGACAACAGAAAAACTACTGTCTCTTTTGGAATATTATCACAGAATCTTTAATATCCACCTGAAAATGCAGTCAGACTTTAGTTTAACATTTCATCTGAAGAACAGCACCTCCAACAATGCAACAGTTCCTCAATTTTGCGTTGGAATGTCAATCTAGACCAGTGGTTCCCAAATCATGGTTGTGGGGGTCCTCCGTAGGATCACGATAGGTCATCAGAAAAAAATGTTGTTGCTTTTTTTAATGCTGAAAATATTTTTTTGATGCTGAAAAGTGCCTGAGGCCACACCGCCGACGAATTTGTACGAAAGACTGTACTGGCGAGTTGCGCTAAGTCCACAAAGGAGAAGGAGATATCATCTTGGCTGAGCATCGCTTCAGTCGCGCAGTCGGGAGGACCTGTTGGTGGCCAATTTAGGGTCGCAGCAAAAAAGGTTCGGAATCACTGGTCTAGACTGTGAGCCACCAACAACAACTTGCACTTATATAGCAGGTTAGTGTTTTAGATCAAAGCTCCAACATGAGGCTTGAACACAACCACAACCTCTGTCTCTGAGATGAGAGTGCTATCAACTCAACCAGACAGATACCTATATTCAATGTTCATTGAAAATTTAAGCAGACAAAATTTGGGTAGACTAAGAATTCTTCCTGACCTGACACTGTTTCATATGAAGTTTGTGGAACAGTAAATAACAGAAGAGGTTTAGGAAAGCACTAGAATAACATTTTTTTAAAAGAGTTTCTTTGTGTAAAAAAAAAGATTCTCCATACAGATGAAGGTAAGATAATGGTGTATAAAATATGAATTTTCTAATGGATTACTTAATAAGAAATGCAAATGGAGCATCTGATACAATACAATTCAAAATTACATTTGTATAGCATCTTTCACATTGGGAGAATATCCCAAGGCACTGGGCAGTAATACAATACAGAATGATACAAATAATACAAAGATAATTCCTTTTGGTAAGTTAACCTTTTGGTAACGCACTCTTCCCCACAAGAACTCCCTTCTGAAGCGATCCACTTCCATAGTGGAGTTTGCACAGGCCACCAAGATTGCTATCTGGATTTGAATTAAGCTTTTTATTAAATTGTATTTAGAAAAAGTGTGTGTTGTGGAGTTTAACCAGCTAAAATCACATAGCTTGTCATTGAGAGCATTGCCTAGCAAACTTTCACACTGTTTGTCCAGCCAGGAGCTCCCTACCCATTAGGGCTTTGGATTGCAGGGTTAACATGAGGTGAGTGGAAGGACTCTCTGCTCCTAGTGACTGGTCTACTCTTCCAGATCCTGCCGACAAGCCAGGCTAGCTCTCACTGTTAGTGCCCTGGAATACTTACTGTGGGCCAATGTGGCTCAGGAACCGGACTACTGAGACCGCCAAGGAGGGTTGGTGATTCTGATATTCTGTTGCCAAACATGTCACTTGGGGGCCAGTTCAGCTCCAAGGAGACCCTCCGGTTAACTAATAATACTGAATGATAATAAACAATAATACTGTACTGAGAATAATACTGAAAATACATAGGCAGATCAATGACTAATTACAGGATGCCGCTCTTGTGAGTCACCTAGTGTGACATAACTTCATCTCCCGCGCAATATGGGGATAATACAAGTCAATGCCAACAGGGGATCCAGGAATATTGCTATTGTGATTGAATAGGTTATTTTTCTACAGACTTCCCACCCCCAACCCAGCTTCCCATTACAAAATCAAACTTTGTCAGAGCCACGTGAAGCCCACAGATTAATCTATGACTGTCACTAACGTTGTACTCAGAGAGACTGAGGGGAAAATGCTCAGATTAAAAAAAACTCCTTCTTCATAACGGGGATTGCGAATGAACATAACACGCGTTGTTTTTTTTCTCTCTCTGTCACTAAATGTATCCACTTGATGGTCAGAGCATATTGTTCTCCACTTATCGGCCTTAGAGTTGTAAGATAAAGTAGTCTTGATCTTTTCTCTTGGATTTTGGCTGAATTGTTTTGGGGTCAGGTGAGTGTCAGACATATACAGAAACCCATCACCACGCTTAAGAGTATCCAAACAAAACTGAGAATTCCACGCATCCCACCTACACATAGAAATCCAAAGTTAGATCGTGGAGTTCTGTAGCTCAGTGGTTAGAGCACTCGCCTTACAAGCGTGAGACCTGTGTTTTGAATCTGTCCAAACAAAACTGGTAATAAATTGGTCATTTCAATCCACGACTGTTTGTGGTACACTGCTGTGCGCAATTGGCTGCTGCTTTTCGCCCAGTCAATTCACTTTACAGTATATTTTGTGAAGTTCTTTGAGACGTCTAGAAGACGTGAAAAGCACTATATCAAATGCAAGGAGTATTATTATTATTATTATTGTTGTTGGAATAGAATGCGCACTCTCTCCCTGGAAGAATGCATTTCTGGAAAGTGCTGTCTTAGGCACAAGTTGGCAAACTCTAGGCCTTGAAGACCTTGGGTGTGTGTTGTGGTACTACTGGAATCTAACCAGCTAAAACCCAATGGCTTGCCATTGATATTGCTGTCTGGCATTTGCTTGTCAAACTGGGACCACCCGACCTGTTAGGCTTGCAGGGTTAGCAGGAGCTGAGTGGGATGATCCCCGTCCCCAGATTTTGACTAAACAAGTGTGGAGTTTTGGTATTATCTCTGTGTCGTGATAATTGTAATCTGAACCCACCTAGTAACTTGTTTCAAGGCTGTTTATGGAACAATGCTGTGCACAAAATTGGCTGCTATGCTGGCCTACAAAACAGTCACTACAACAACAAGTTGCATTTATTTAGCTCCCCTCACAGAGAGTAGCATTCCAGAGCGCTTAACGGTAACACTACACTTTACAGTAAACATTCACTGTGATGCACTTTGAGATATGTTGCTAATGCAGTTCTACGTCAAATGTAAGGATTACTATTACTATAAACTGTATAATATATAGATGTACCAAAGACCTGCTGTAACAATAGACAGTATCCCAGCATGTCACCGAGTTTACAATAGAAGAGAAGAGAATGGAATAAAATTGAGGGAAAGAATCTCTGGAGGTTGTGACTTTCAAACGCATGAACAAACACATTTAAAACCACATTCATTCAGATGATTGTCATCTACATGTTTTTGTTGTTCATATTCAAAGACTCAAATTCTATGACTTTGATTTTCAAAAGAGCCTTGCTGTTAAATCCTGCTGTGTTTATTCTAAATACAGCTAACATACCAACTCCTTACCACCTGCATCCATCTGAAATCCCCCATATCTCCATTTCACTTCTTTTCAACAACCTCCAGACACATCTGTCTCTCTGGGTATCTCTGCCCTACATTCACTGAAAATGCATGAATCAGTCAGTGTCTCACCCAGATCTCCAGCAACTCCAAACTCTTGTCCAATTTCCAACTTCTGGAAAGTTGGATTTCAGCCAACAGTTTAATTGCGGCTCCTAGGATCTGATGCCTGGCAGGAGAATGGTTAGAGTGGCATGTGAGTGTAGTTTCAATAGGTTAAAGAGCATCTGTACCAGGATAATAATCTTTGCAATTGGTATAGCACCTTATCACGTCAGAAGAATGTCTCAAAGGGATTCACAGGATTTACTGTGGAGTGACTGTAATTGTGGGCAATTGCGGTAGCACAATCGCACACGGCTATGTTCTACAAACAGTCATGGAGTGAATGTTCAAATTCATTTGGGTTATTGTTGGTCAGGACACCGAGAGAAACTCCCTTCTAAATTATGCCAAGGGATCTTTAACATCCATCTGAATAGCAGACAGAACTCGATTTAATGCCTCATCTGAAGGACAGAGGATGCAAAGTTTATGAATCTGAATACAGTACCATGAATTAGATCTCTCAAAATATTTTCAGCTTTTCTTTTGAGTATTTGTGTTGTGTGCCAGCTCTCACTCTTATCAGTAGAATGCATGTCATTTCAAAAATGAAGAATAGATTGCTTTCTCAGTTGACTGCAAAGTCTCTAAAGATTCAATTGTTTTTGAACTAAACAATGCAAAGCAATTTACTTTTATTTCCCTCCCAACCTGCCTGCTCCCTGCGTTCAACAACAACAACAACTTAAACTTATAAAGCGCCTTTCACGTTCAGTGGACTCCAGTCCGCTCCATGTCTCCCGCTCGATCCACAGTGCCATTGGTGGCCAGGCTTTCAGCCTCTCTGCCCCCACACTCTGGAACTCCATCCCACAGTCCTTTCCCTTCGTTTCCTCTCTGGCCTCCTTCAAGGCTGGTCTCAAGATGCTCCTTTTTGATCGTGCCTTCAGCCTCCGTCCCACTTCTCTCTCCCTTCCCCCCTACCCTGCCCCTCCCCCATGCTCGGGTCCCAACTCCTGACTGTTCAGCACCTTGGGACATCCTCCCAACGTGGAAAGCGCTCTATTAACGTAATTTTGTGTTGTTGTTGTTGTTGTCGTTTATATAGCACCTTTCAGGTTGGATGATGTCTCAAAGTGCTTCAGAGGTGAAATAAGATGAGTAGCTGCTGATCGCAAGTGTGTATGTACCATTCAGACCGGATGCTGTGGATGTGATCCATTAAACCACATTGAGTTTCAGCTGATCTCAGTGGGGCAATAGTAAGGATTATTTCAATTGGCTTCATGACCGTTGGGCAAGGGAGAAGGAATCAACCAGTGTTCCTCCTGACCACTATCTAGTCAGAGGTTTTTAATGACAACACCAATAAGGTCAACAGTAAGTTTGGTTAGAATGTCCCCATGGTAGTATAGCCTGACGATTCTCACTGTAATGGCTCATCCAAAATACACGGTCATTATACCGTGTATAAATGGTGTTTACGAAACACACAGTCAATACACTATACAAATGTAATTTTATTGTTGTTGTTGTGTATGGTGTAACCTGGTATGCCACGAAACATACCAAGGTACACCTGACAACATACCTCTATGCCTACGCTTTTGGTCATCTTCCTCTGCCCAACCTCTCAGCTTGCACCACAGCTCTGGCTCCCAGCTGGAATTATCAAGCACTTTTGGATGTCCTCCTGATGTAAAAGGCGACATATAAATGTAAGGATTGTTATTATAATAGCCCCTTTACTTTGGTTGGCTGGGTGTCTGACATGTGCAGAAACCCATGTTTATTGAGTATTAAAACAGGCAGAGTTCAATGCATGACACCTACAAATGGAACCTCCTGTGTTTGGAATGGAACGTGGATTATTTCTTTAGATGGAAATAGGTTCAGTTTGATGAGAGCTAAGGCTTGGGGACCCCAGAGTGTACGTTGGAGTACTGCTGAAATCCAACTGGCTAAAACTGTGTAGCTTGTTCTTGATATCACAGTCTGGGTAACTTCCTGATACTAGTCCTACTAGGGCCACCCTATCATTAGGTCTTTGGCTTGCAGTCCATTGAGTGAGTTACTGGAAGACAAACATCATTTGTGGACCTATATCCTAGTATCACCCCAGGAGTCAAATACATTCCAGGGAAAATGTGAGCTAATCGTGTCAAATAAGGATGAGCAAATTTGAGCTCAGAATTCAGGATCACCTGAGGTCCAGTTATCCAAAACCATTAAGAAGCGCATTCAGACTCAGATTGGTTTCAATTACTATTGCAGCAGATCAATAGTTAAATAGGAACTTGGCACTCAGGCACATTTATTGTGACCTAGAGACAGGAACAGCAATCTTACCCATTCAGCTTTGGTCTGCATTCAATGGGAGCCCATTCAATCATTCCTTACATTGATTATTGTCACTAATCCAATGCCTATGGGAGTTTTAAACCTGTTCTCTTAAATTTACTGCTACAAGAGAGAGAAAAAGACGGGATCCAAGTAAGAGAGGATGGATAAGATTTGGTTCCTTTAGAATATCAATATTAGGGATTTATGGCATTATTAATATGAGCAGCACACAAATAAAGCAGATGAAGTAATGCTGCTGAATTCCCATATTGTGCCACTAGGGGGAGCACTGGGTTAGGGAAACAGAATTTGTTTCACAGTAGCAGTATTGAAATCTCCAGGGCTCAAAACAGAATATTAACTAATAATAACTGAGAGTTGTTTTAACAACTAAACTAGTGAGAATCCTGTGATCTCCTTCTGACACTTTAGAGCAGGAATCCTTTCTTGAATCTCCCAATTCCTTGTTCGTGATTCTGAAGTTCTACGATTGGCTTCCAAGTCAGTTGGTTGTATGTCAAGGAATACAACATAATACAAATACCATACATATCTTCATTTATATACTGGCTTCCATAATAATGATAACAATAATAATAATCCTCTTCCTGACTTTACCCCACTCCACCTTTCTCCCCTGGCTGCACTTCCGTGACTGTTTGTGGGACACTGCTGTGCGCAATTTTTTCGCCCACAAATATACAGTCAATTTTTCTACTCTCCTTCATCCTGCCACGACCCCTCCCCACTTGCTCTTGTCCCTACTTGACTGTATAGCGCCTTGGGATGTTCTCTCGACATGAAAGGCACTATATAAATGTTTTGATTGATTGATTGATTGATCCTCGCATTTGATATAGTGCCTTATCATGTCTTTGAGATGTCTTAAAGTGCTTCACTGAACATACTGTAAAGTGTAGAGACTGTATTTTTGTGGTCGAAATAGCTCTCTGGAATAGTAAGCGTCAGTCAGTGCTCTTGGCTTGCGTACACTCACTTTTGAGAAACCTTAGCTCAAAGATGCACCTGTGCAACAACTTGCATTTATGTAGAAGATGTTGAGGAAAGATTGTATGAGGCCTGGCTGCCACCCACAATTGATTGGGCTGCTGACATTTACTCGCAAGATTTACACGTGAATAATGGCCACTTGGGTTAAACAAAAAGCAGGCTCTGCTTCAGAATTGTTCAAAGCTGAGTTTGTGTTTTTCATTTTTGTATAACGAGAGTTTTGCCGGGGGCAGCAATGAACTCATTTAAATTGTGATTGGAATTTAGCTGTAGGAAGCACAGAAAAGTTTGAAGAAATTATCTTGGAGTATGTGGGTGAGTCACACATTTTACACAATCTATTGCAAGGATGGCTAATGTGCCCCACGAGTAGTATGGAGCCCTCATATCTCTTCTACCATGTGGGCCACAGGTTGTCCATCCCTGATCTAATGCATACTGCAGCTGCCCTGCTGCAGCAAATGATGGATACTCTGCCTTCGAACAGCCTCTTTGATACAGGAAGCCTTTCTTTATCTGCACTGGTGTTAGTGATCAAAGTAAAATTTAGTGGGTGGAAGCATCCTGTCTGTCATTCAGCTACCATCTGTTTCACACTTAGAGTGAAATGCTTATCTTGATGCTATCTTGGTTCAATCAATCATCGGCTTCATGGATTCATTCCCAAAGAACAAATTCCCAATTAAACCAATTGTTAAGTGGCAGCTCAACATAAAATAATACAGTACTGTACCCTGGTACATGCCTGTATGACCCATGCAGTAGTTAAGGTAAATAATTCTCTTACACAAATTATAATAATAATTGTTGTATTTGAAGTAACACTTTATCACATCATCAAAACTCTCCAAGTTTTTCACAAGATTTACTGTTGAGTGCAATGACTCTATATTATACTGTACAGTATTTTGTAGATGAATGGATTGGCAGCAAGGGTCAATGTTGGGATTAACTGCATCTTTGATGTGTATCTGCATTCTTCTCTACTCACAATCCAGGATTTTTCTCACAAATTTAATTTGTACCTGGGTCAATACTTGATACCATTAGCTGATAAAGGTTCCCTTGTTATGATTTCCCATAGAAATCTGATATTCACAAACCAAAAGTTAACAATTAAAACAACAAATCCGTTTAGTGAATATTGCATTTCAGAATTTATGGAACCTTATGCAACACAAACTCGTTCTATTGGTTTCTTTCTCACGGTTGTTGGATGTCTCAGAGAGTACACATTGTTGGTCACACGTACAACATATTTCTCATGGGTAAATTAGTGTGGGAAGTACTGGAGGACTGGAAACCCGAAGTTACTGGTCCGTTACAAATAAAGATGATGGTCATTGAGTGGTGCTCAACAAAAACGGTCAGTTTGACCAATTGTATAGCTCTGAATTCCCTTATTCAACTTATTGAACTTCTCTCTATTGTCATAATAATAATCCTTGCATTTGATATTGTGCCTCATCATGTCATTGGGACGTCTCAAAGTGCTTCACAGAATATACTGTAAAGTGGATTGACTGTATATTTTATTTGCGAAATGCAGTAGCTAATTGCGCACAGCAGTTTCCCACAAACAGTATATCAAATGGAAAATTCTGTGAAGAATTTCTGGGAAAAACCCAGAAGATTGTAGGCAATTCCAAATTTTATTTATTCTATTTATTTCAATTCACTTTTATTCATTTTGGTTGTTAGGGAGGATTTATTTGGCTTACTTTAAAATGACTTATTTAAATTGCTATGATAGTTGCTATCAGAGGAACAGGAGAGTATATTAATCACATATATTAAAAATTGGTACAGGCAAAAGTATATTTTTGTGGTGGCATAAATTTGCAAGCTAGAAAGAGCATTGCAATGTATTAACTTTAATCTTCTGTCTGATTTGTTACCGTATTACAGTTTAGTTATCCCTTCACTTTTCTCCCCTGTTCCCGATAAATCAGGCGGTTATCACCAAGTTACCACTCACCAGATGAAGATTAAGTAGGTATTTTGTGAAAATTGAACAAGCTTCATGGCTTTATTTAAGATGATCTTTCTAACTTTTTGAATTTATGCCCCACAAAAAAATATTATTTTGCCTGCACAGATTCTTTAAGTGAATGATGTTCTCTCTCCTGGTTCTTTTGTTAACTGCTTAGTTAATTTCCCCCGAGTGAGATATATTCTTGCTCTCAATCCTGATGAGAGATATTATATTTTCTCTGATGTATCGCAGTCGGAATGAACGCTTAGCCAAATAGTTCATGGAGAATAAACAAGTGAAGTTGAAGGGCACATTTTAGCAGAACAAGGAAACATACGTGAGAAAAGTAATAATAATCTTTGCATTTGATACAGCACCTTATCACATTGCTGAGATGTCTCAAAACCCTTCAAATAATATATAGTAAAGTGGAATGACTGTACATTGGGCATAACAATTGCACACAGCAGTGTCCCACAAACATTTGTGGATTGCGTGAACAAACTATTATTAATTTTTTGAAGCGATTATTACACCTAGAAAGAAATCTGCTAATCAATAGCTGGGTTCCTATTTACTGCTGGGTAAACAGAGGCATGTAGAGTAAGGAAACTACCCTAAGGTTTCGTCCCACACGAGAATCGAACTCAGGTCCTCTCACTTGCGAGGTAATAGAAGTATATTTGGTCTGTCAAGCCTGCTCCGTTTATTGACTGTGTAAATCTCTACCCCCATCAATTTAAAGTGGTTGATTTGTCTTGTCAACCCATCCGAGGAGGGCAATGTGATATTATCTCACACAATCATATATGCACAGAAAGAGGCCATTCGATTAATTGTATGTTTGCTGGTTCTTTGAAAAGTGCAGCCCAAATCAATCCCACTCGCCTGCTCTTTCCCCATAGCCCTGCAAACCTGTCCTCCCCAAATAATTATCTACTTCTCTCTTACAAGTTGGTATTGAATCATCTTCCACTATCCTTTAAGGCAATGCATTCCAGATCTGAACAACTTGTTGTGTGAAAAGATTTCTCCTTACCTCCCCTCTGTTTCTTTTAACAACTATTTTAAATCGGTGTCGTCGAGTCACTGACCCACTCGCCAATGGAAATAGTTTCTCCTTGTTGACCCTATTGAATCCCCTCTCTGATGCCTTGACATCCTTCCTAAAGTGTGGTGCCCCAAACTGAACACAGTACTCCAACTGAGGCCTAACCAGTGTTTTATCATAACTTCCTGACTTTTGTATTCTATGACCCTATTTATAAAGCCTACTACTGTATTCCATACACATTTTAACAGTTTTATCTACCTGTCCTGCCACCTTCAAAGATTTACTTATATGAACCCCCCAGGTCTCTCTGTTCCTTCACCACCTTCAAGATTCAACCATCTAGTTTATACTGCCTCTCCTTATTCTTCCTCCCAAAATGCATCTAATCAAAATGTGCAATGATAGAACGGAACTAAAGGGATATTCAGCTCTTTTCTAGTTTCACAAATTGCATGGAATATACATTGTCCATGAGTCCTGTGCCAACACCAATGGTAATACATACTATCAATATTACAGCATCTTGTGAACAGATTATCATTCCCTGACGTAAAACAGAACATGTTATATATTAAGGATTAACATGACCAATTCTGTTAAGATTGGTTAATTGAAGGCATCCTCGGCAAAGGGTGTGGGAAGAATAACCCTGACAGTCTGTAATTGATCACTGCAACCAAAATCCCACCCCCTCCCAACACACAAACCAGTCGAACAAATTCACTCTGGCCCATACTGGATGGAAGCATATTTTTAAACAAATATAACATTGAGAAGAAAACAATGTATCTGCAGCCGATAGAGCGGTCAATGGGTAAGTGCTTATCATCAATAATACTTAGCCACAGAGTTACTTTCTCCTTTGATCAATTAAAACATTAGGTTAAAAACCAATTTACTATGTCTTCATTACTATTGGAAACTCTAACCACATTACCATCTAATGGATTTTACAGAGGGACCCAAAGGATTGATGGTAATTGGAAGCATTAACAGGGAAAGACTCCACAACCAGACATGAGAAGGAGTGGGAACTGTCTTGGTGAAAACATGATGCATCCAATGAATGAGTTTGAAACCTCCCAATGTTGAATGCTGATCTCCATTAAGGAGAACAACTTATTTAAAAAGACTGTAGAGAATTTAAATGGAGAAAAATAGACTTAGCTTAAGGTACTAATTATAATAATAATAATCCTTGTAATTGATATAGCACTTTTCACGTCTTCTAGATGTCTCAAAGCGCTTCACAGAATATACTGTAAAGTGAATTGACTGTATATATGTGGGCAAAATACAGCAGCCAATTGAACACAGCAGTATCCCACACACAGTCGTGGATTGAAATAACAAATTTAATATTGTTTCTTTTGAGGGATTATTATTAGGCATGTGGCGTAAAGAAACTTGCTGAAGGTTTCACCCTGCCTGGAATTTAACCCAGGTCTCTTGCTTGTAAGGCAATTGCTCTAACCACTGAACTATAGGACTCTGCATACTAAATAGTAATCCTTACATTTGATATGATGTCTTTCATATCCAAAGTGTCTCACAAGATTTGCTGTAAAGTGTAGTGACTGTGTATTTTGTAGGTGAGCTTGGCAATTAATTAGCACGTAGCATTGTCCCACTAAGAGCCAATGAATTGAATGACCAATTAGAGAACAATGTAGCAGTTTTCATGAACGATACCAAAAATAATATATTTCACCACTTTATTAACATAAGATTAGGATGATATCATGGCCAGTAATGCTATGTTTGGCTATCAGTTGTGAGACCAATTTTCCATGCTCTGAGATGCTAGCCCGGTGAATGGCGCTGTGTAAATTGTTGTGGTTGTCCCAAATATTCACTAAATATATTGCAATGGAAGCTTTAATTCTGTGAACTGGAAGACAAGCTAGTCCACCTTAATAGTGAATGGCTCGCACTAATAATAAACATAGGAACAGGAGTAGCCCATTCAGCCCTTTGAGCCTGTTTCACCATTTAATTAGATCATGGTTGATCTGTATCTCGACTAATCCTTTCAATTCCAATTTCCCACTTTCTCCCCATATCTCTTAATACCCTGACCAACCCAAAAATCTACCAACCTCAATCTTGAACTTGTTTATTTCCTCATTTGAGGCCCAAGGGGGAGAGAATTCCAGATTTCTACCACCATTTGAGTGGAAAAATGCTTCCCGATTTCACTCTTAAATGGCCTGGTTCTAATTTTAAGATCATGTCTGCTTGTTTTGGATTCCCCACCAGAGGAAATAGCTTTCCTGTATCTACCCTATTGAATCCCTCTATCATCTTAAATACCTTACTGGTTTTATATTCATGACTGACATCTAAACAGTAACATTCACAACTTAGCTAATTGTGAATTCTGACAAACCCATGGAATGCAAAAAACATTGGAAAGCAAAGAGACTCAACGCAGTTCACTCTTTAGCCATTTGTTGAACATGATTTGTGTATTACAATATCTGTATTCCAGATCTTTCTCCAAGTGAGAAAATAGTAGCATTGTAGAGCACATTATTATGTTGAATTTCCTCAAAGCACTTCAGTTAATTACAGTCAAGTATAGTGATTTGCAAAAATTTGTGTCAGTTTGGCTCAGTTGGTAACACTCTTGTCTCTGAGTCACTGTGTTGTGGCTTCAAGTCCTGCCTCAGAACTCCAGGCTGACACTCCAATGTGGTACTGGGTGTGATTTGCATTGTTGGAGATGCCATCCTTTGGATGAAATGTTGAATCGCGGACTCATTTACTTGTTCATGTGGGCATTAAAGATGCACATTAGACTCCATTATGCTATTCATTTTTATTTGTACATGCATTCATGTTGGTGAAGGTAAAACTGTCAAATATATACATATGAATATGATAATAATGACCCTTGCATTTGATATAACGCACTTTCACATCATTGAGGCATCTCAAAGCGCGTCACAGGATGTACATACTGTGAAATGGATTGACTGTGTATTTTGTGGGCAGCCAATTTGCAGAGAGCAATATTGCACAAACCTGGAGTGAGTGACTAATTTTATTTGTGGCTTGTGGCCAGATCACGGAAAAACTCCCTTGTCTTTATAAATAATACCATGAGATCTTCAAAAACCAACGGTAGACGGAACCTTGGTTCACTGTCTCCTTTGGCACATCCAACAATACAACACAACACCAGTGTCATCTTAGACTGTGTGATTCCACGTAGTATAAATATATACTGTAGTAACAAAATGATGAATAATGTGGTTCCTATCTTCATGCAATAAACAAATAATAATCCTTGTATTTGATATTGCATCTTTCAAGTTGGAGAACGCCTCAACGTGCTTCACAGGATTTACTTAAAGGGCAGAAAGCAGAGATATGGAGAACATTAGTTCTTAAACATTAAGCAGTAAGCATAAGCACATACAATATAAATCTACTATTGACAATAATAATTGTTGCATTTGACGTAGCAACTTTCACAGTAGGAGAACAATTGCTTCACATGACTTTACTGTAAAGGATAGCTAGTGTGTATTTTGTGTGTAAACATGTTTTATATTACACTATAATACAATATGTCTAATTTTAATATGGATGCTAATATACATTTTAAAAATGAAAATTTCACAATTAGAATACTTAACATTACTTTTTGAATTTCAAGACATTACAAATTTGCTTAAAAATATAATTACAAGACTTGACACTATATATTTGAAATGTCCTCCCAACATAAAAGGCGCTATACCAAATGTAAGGACTATTGTTATTATTATGAGCATTGAATTTTCCGTCATTAAAAGATGTGAAGTTTTCACAATACTGAACAGAATTTCAGAGTTAGATAGAATTCTTCAAACTGTCCCCATGTATGTTGGGAAAGATGAAGATACAGCACAGGTAATATAAATTATAAAAAGCTAAACATATATCCTTACAATTAATATACTAATATATAAATATGAGGCAGATTACAATATTTCCTGGGCAGTCTTCTGTTAAACACGCTCACAGTCATTCTGCTATCTCACCCTTACTGTTATTTTCTTTTATATTCACACCAGGAAATATTGCCAGGATCTTTTGCTATTCTTCATCACATTGCAAATAAATAAATAAGCTTAACAAATGAATTGAAGCTACCAGGAGCCTTGATAAACAATAGAAGAATTATAAATGCCGGAAATCTGTAATAAAAAAACAGAAAATACTGGAAAAACACTTAGCACCTAGGATAGAATGAGAGATTAACTAAAACCATAATCCATTGTGTGATGACGCATTTTTCTATTATTTCACAAATGCAAAGCCTTTGCCCACTGCTTTCTTGCTGATGAAATTAACATTTATGGAACTCCAGTCAAAGTTAAGGCTACACAAGGTAAGACAATTTGTGCTAGTGCTAAGCACAATCCATCGGATATTGGCACCATTGCCACACTGTCACTTGTGAACATCGTTCACTTTTTGAAATTCAATTTTTTTTCAAGTATATTATCGATCCAAGTTTTTTTTAGAGAGGGAAAAGGAATTACAGGGTCTGTCTGGCAGCCTGCCACCAGATGCATTACACACATTCAAGTTCTGCCTCATTACCACTAGGCAACAAAACTGCTCTGTCCAGTAACCCACTTGATCAATGTCCTTCACAAGCGAGGATGACAGAGTACACAACTCCGATTACCAATCCTTCTTGGTGCTCAATGATGCTGGCTCACTGGCTTGACAGGCAGAAATGTGAAATATAAAATATCTAAAGGCATACCATAACTTTCCACAGCTTCACAGCAAATGCTATAAGATGAGGATTTGATAAGTATGTTATGTTTTAATGACAGGAAAGGATTGAATTTGTTGTTTGCACCCAATCGTGATGGATTTTCAACCTATCTGATATTTCACATTCCAGACACTTTATTTAACGTTATTAGGTAGTTAGAAACCAATAAAGTCAATGTAGTTTATTCAGTGAACAGTTTTATTGGTCTTGTATCAAGCTCTGCTGCTCTTTCCTCAGAATGTTACCATTATCCTCTATGGACTGACAGTCCTGTGGTAAAGATTCTGTTTTTGTTTCTTAGATTGGACTGATTTTATATCTACAGTATATCAAATGTAATTGAACCTTTAGTAAATTTAAGCACAAATACAATTTTTCACAAAATCAAAAATAATAATAAGAATAGTAATACTGTAATCCTTGCATTTGCTATAGCGCTTTTCACGTCTTCAAAGTGTTTCATGGAATATACTATAAAGTGAATTGACATGATATTTGTGAATGAAATGTGGCAGCCAATTACGCACAGCAGTGTCCCACAAACAGTCTTGGATTGAAATGACCAATTTATTATTGTTTTCTTTTTTTGGGATTATTATTGGGTGTGTGGAATAAGGAAACTTGCTCAGGGTTTTGTCCTCCCTGGAAACAAACCCTGGTCTCTTGCTTGCAAGGCGAGTGCTCTAACCAGTGAGCTACAGGACTCCACTAACCAAAGTAAACACGTGAACATTCTGGGATGTGGGGTAATAATTACAATTTTTAAAATTCATATGAACACCTCTGACCGTACAGTATTGAAGGTATTGTAGGGATAGGAAGGTGGCTGAAGAGGAGGGTCTTGAGTTGTGCCTTGGAGGTGGAAAGGGAGGGAGCAAGATAAAGGGAATCTGGGATGGAGTTCCAGAGGGTGGGGACTGAGAGCCTGTTGAGTGGAGGGAGTAGACAGGTTGATGTGGGATATACAGAGGTAGGAAGGAGCAAAGGCGTGGAGGCTTTTGAAGGTGAAGACAAGGATATTGGACTCTATTCTCTGAGGGATGAGGAGCCAGTGGAGCTGGCATGGACCTGGGGATGAGATTACAGAGCCTGATGCAGGAGAGGACACGAGCTACAGAGTTCTGAATACAGTATTCTGCAGCTTGTGGAGGGAAAGGTTGGGAAAGCAGACAAGCAGGAAGTTGGCGTAGTTAAGCCTAGACGAACGCGGGGTAGAAAGGACAGTTAAGGGTTAGGGAACGGCGATATGGGATTTTTCCGGATATGGATATATCGGTTTGCTCATACCTGCTTAAACCGATCTATCGAGTTTTTATACTGCGCATGCGCGTGCATTGATGGCGCACGCGCATTTATGGTGCGCGCTCAGTCGCGGTGCGCGCGCATTGACGGTGCGTCCGCACTGACGATGCGCGCGCAGTCGCGGTGCACGCACATTTCGAAATGCGTGCTCTAGGTCCAGAAAGTTTGTAATGTTGGTGTCAAGGTCTGTTGAATTATACGATGTTGTTTGCTCCCTACCTCCCCCTCTCCTTCTCTCCCTCCTCTCCTCTCTCTTTCTCTCCCTCCTTTCCCCTCTCCTTCTCTCCCTCCCCTCCACTCTCCCTCTCTCCTCTCCCTCCTCCCTGTCTCCTCTCCCTCCTTTCCCCCTCTCCTTCTCTCCCTCCCTCCCCTCTCTCCTTCTCTCCCTCCTTTCCCCTCGCTCCTTCTCTCCCTCCTTTCCCCCTCTCCTTCTCTCCCTCCCTCCCTCTCCTCTCTTCCTCTCTCCTTCTCTCCCTCTTTCCCCTCGCTCCTTCTCTCCCTCCTTTCACCCTCTCCTTCTCTCCCTCCCTCTTCTCTCTTCCTCTCTCCTTCTCTCCCAACTTTCCCCCTCTCCTTCTCTCCCTCCATCTCTAAACACAAAATAGAACACACACACGCCAAAAACAAAATCTAGAGATTTATTCTCCTCCATTTCTTGCTTGAAACTAGCATGTAATGTCCACGTGTAAATGAGATCTATTACAATAGAAAAGAGAGAGACAGACAGTCTGACTGTCAGAGTTAGAAGCCAGATTATCACTGCTTCTATGTGTGTGTCTGACAAGACACTTATTTTTATGTAGTCTGAAATAATGTCCTTCGCCATTGGCAAGCTCTCCTTTGCTATGCAAAAAGTGACAGCGTTCGTGATACTTTGCCACTTTTTGTCCCCTCTCTGGTACAATGTTCTCCTCTTAAATAAAGCAGGAATTGTTTGAGCTGCACTGGCCCCACTACCTGTCGCTTTCTCCGAAGCGCTGGTTCGACTTTGTTCTGTTGTCGACAATGATTTCGCTCTGAGGGCAGCGTGCTGGGCGGGGTGGTGCTGCTTAATGTGATGTCGCAGGTTGCTCGTGCTCGAATCAGATGTCTTAACCAAGACCTTGCAAACTGTACATCTATACACACCATTACTGACTGCATTGTTTTCAAAGTAGTCCCATACGGGGCTTCTTTTCCCCATGATGAGAAAGGTACATTTTCAAACTACAATTTTCAGCGATGCGACTTTGTTAAGACGCCACGACTCACGTCGAGTATACACGGTAAAGTGTGCGCGCGCATCGGATGTGCGCGCCCGTTCACTGTGCGCGCGCACCGAATGTACGCGCATTCCATGCTCTAGATCTAGGAGGTTGCAATGCCGGCGACAAGGTAAGCTGGAAAAGATCGCATTACACTGATAATACCAACAATATTGATATATTGCCAGGAACGATATTAAAAATATATCGATGTATATTTTTAAAATCGAATCTCTCGATATAACGTTTTTTTTAGAATCACCATATCGGCATACCGATCTGAAAATCATATCGGGTTTAATCGAAAAACCGATTAATCGCCGTTCCCTATTAAGGGTCAAAGAAGACGCCAAGGTTCCGGACCGGCTTGGTGAGATGAAGTGTGCAACCATGGAGGTTGATGCTGCCAGTGCCTGATGTGTGATGCCGCTGTTGCAAGCAAATCAGTAAGGCCTCGGTCATAGAATCATCGAATCTTACGGCACAAAAGGAGGCCATTCAGCCCATCGAATCTGTGCCGACTCTTTAAAAAGAGCAATTTAATCCCACTCCTCAGCTCTCTCCCCATAACCTTGCAAATCTGTCCTCCCCAAATAAATGCCTACCTCTCTTTTAAAAGTTGTTATCAAATCGGCCTCCATCACCTTTTCAGGCATGATAAATGTCATGTTGACATTTAAGTGTACGAAGTTAGCTCTCATAGAGGATCTGATATCTGACAGACAGTCTGTCAGGACAGTAGTCTGCTTCCACTCTGGACTGTAGTCCAGGGTGGAGGCAGAGAGATATTCGGTGTCATCCCCACATGTGGAAAGTGATCCCATGTCTGCAGATGATGTCATCCAAAGGGAACATCAATCAAAAAAAAATCAAAATTATTTATATAACGCCTTTCACATTGGGAAGATGTCCCAAGGTGCTGGAGATAGTTGAAGAGGAGGGGACCAAGGACAGAGCCCTGAGTGCAGAGGCTGGAGGAGAAACTGATTGTGGAGTCCTGTAGCTCAGTGGTTAGAGCCCTTGCCTTACAAGCAAGTTACCTGGGATCAATTCCAGGTAGGGCAAAATCTTGGACAAGTCTCCTTACTCCACACACCTGATAATAATCCCTCCAAATTTATTTTAAAAATTGGTCATTTCAATCCACGACTGTTTGTGGGACACTGTTGTGTGCAATTGGCAGCTGCCTTTCGCCCACATGTATACAGTAAATTAACTTTACAGTACATTCTATGAAACGCTTTGAGACGTCTAGAAGACATGATAAGCGCTATATCAAATGCAAGGATTATTATTATTATTCTTGTTGTGGAAACAAAGTGGAGCTGGTGTGAGTGCTAGGATCTGAACCATTTCAGATCCTAGCACTCACATATATCTATATTTATATATAATTATGAAAGATATATATTATATATTGCCGTCGAAAAGACATGAAAAATGCTATATCAAATGCAGAGATTATTATTGTTATATTCCTGTAGATTTGTCATAGAGTAAAAGCATTTTGATTTGAACAGTAGTTTATTACTTGGAATTTCCATTGTATGACATGAAAAGTTCCACTCTGCAAAATAATCTCAGGAAAATAGATAAAAGGAGCTGTGGTTATTCTGAACCATTTTGTCTTCTTTGTTTTAACTTAAAGATATTGGAATGAGAAAAGGCAATTTAGCTCATGAAATCCATTACCTCCAAAGATAAGCAAAGGCTACGTTTTCATAAACTTCAACCCTCCTATTCTATTGAATAACAATAATAATTTGATATAGTGCCTTATCTCATGGTCGAGACATCTCAAAGCGCTTCAAAAATATAACGTAAAGTGAATTGTCTGTATACTAACAACCAGGTTCCCACTTACTGCTGGATAATCAGAAGTGTGCAGAGTAAAGAAGATTGCTTAAGGGTTTGCCCGTCCCAGGAATCAAATACGGGACCTCTTGCTAGTGAGGAGAGTGCTCTAATCAGAACACTACAGGACTCCACATTTCCTGGGGATTTCCTCCAAATGCTTGCAGAACCCCAAAGACAATTAAGCAAAAACATCTGAATATTTATCCATTTCCCCGGTTTCCCCAAACATGGCTTCCCTTTATCCAGACAATATCCTCCCCCCCCCCCCCCCCCCCCCACCACCAAACACAGTTACACTAGTTATCAGATAACTACACAGTTATCTTGTGGAATATTTGTTACAATACTGTATTCCTTGCATTTAACATAGGACCCTAAACAAAGCTTCATAGGATTTGTTGTAAAGTATATTGACTGGCAATTTGGTAGGTGAAATGTCCTGTAAACATATAAGCAATGTCCTATAAACAGCCATGAAGTGAAATAATATAATAATAATCCTTGCATTTTATATAACACCTTATCACATTGTTGAGATGTCTCAAAATGCTTCACTGGATATACAGTACTATAAAGTGGATTGACTGTGTACCGGTATTTAGTGGCAAAACACTTTTTGAGATCTCGAACATGTACATGAAGACATCCACAATTCAGCCTAAACTGTGAGCTATAACTTCCACTTTGCTCATTACAATTTTGAACTGCCTGTCCTTCATCCACCTCAGTTCTACCGCATTCGCTTCGTTCAAGTCCTACCTTACAAACTGCCAGCACTACATTTCTGTTCAAAATGTTTTTTCTTTTCACCTCCCCCTGGTCACCAGCGGGGTACCCCAAGGATCCATCCTTGCCCCCAATTCTCTTCCTCATCTATATGCTCCCTCTCGGTGATATCATCCACAGACACAGGGTTACCTCTCAGCGTGGAAAGTGCTATATAAATGCAAGTTGTTGTTGACTGATTCTTACATTCTATTTGTCTATTTAATGATCAAAAAAATCCCACCACACTCCTGCTAAAAACCAATATAGAATAATATACAGTATATTGCAAGAAACTATGTAATAATGAATAAGAATAATAATCTGTATCCTTCGGGATTCGAACACACGTCTCATGCGTATAAGGCCAGTACTCTTAACGACTGAGCTACAATATTTTTGCTACAAATTATTTTTGATGCACATGTTTTGTAAAGGTTTTATTGCCCTAGCCTTCATGTCATAGCTCTCCCACCATTTCTCTGACCTGCTAACTAACTCCACTCCTCTATCCGCACCCTTCGCTCAGTCAGCTCCAGCACGTCCTTCATTCCCTCCACGTTTGGCATTATGATAATAATAATCCTTACATTTAGTACAGAATGATGAGTTAAATGGCCTCCATCTGTGCTGAAAATGTCAATTTCTAACTATCGTATTGTACTGTGGTAGACAAGTAGACTATTGTTTGTGTCAATTGGGAGGGCTGAGACAAAAGAAAGGAGGCCAGTTTGATAAGACACCTGGAGGAATCTTTCATACTTTGGGGCTGATTCTCACACTTCTAAAAGCAGCAACACCACCTTGTGCTGCTGCCAGATAGATATGGCAACCCGTTTGTAACAGATAAGGTTAGCAATGGAATCACAGCATTAGAAATCCCAGCACAAGTGGGCCGAATACTGAAAATACATTTGAGAATTTGAGAAATCTGGAAATGCAGTTACAATATTTTCAAAGAACAAAACAACATAAATTGCAGTTACAAAACAGAAAATGCATTGCGGAAACTTTAGAAACCACAAACACATCTGCCTCTGGATCTTTTGTGTGAATACAGTACAGGCAGAGGTAAAGTTTGAAGTTTGACACAGTTTTTATTGCGATTGCGCCAAAACCTGCCACTATGCCACGTTCTAAGATGTTATCCTCCGTGAAGGGCACTAAGTAAATGCAAGTTAGAAGCATGGAAATTTACAATACAGGTCCATTGTGTCAGTCCCTGCTCCAGTCATTTAAGTGTAGTGTCTGCATTGTGAACATGTACCTGGCCTTTGCCTAAACCCCTCTAGTTTACTCCTTTTAAGGTATTTTAAGTTGTGTGTGGAAAAACTAAATGGATTGTCCCTCAACCACTGCTCCCAGCAGGGCATTCCACATTCTCCAAACTGGATGTGTGAAAAGTTATTGCTGTTAAATAATGATTCTTAGAAAAAAATAATCCTTAAATTTGGCCTTGGATGTATCCAATCTCTCACTTGATTTACTCTAAAGTACGGTGTTTCTAGGCAAAACTGTTGGCTGAAGAAAGCCAACCTTCTCTGTACAGGTGGTTTGGAGTGAAGTGCAATAATTGGATGAGTGTGTTTAAATCCAGGTCATTGGTGAGAGTACTCGAGTTACAGAAGCCTCTCTTCTCCTTAACCCCCTCCCATTCCCACCCAGCGCTGTGAGCAGCCAGTGAGCACTGCCGGCCTTTACCCGCCAAACACAAGGAAGCACCTTCCCACTGCACCACCTTCTGTGCCATGTCCGAGCCAATCCACGTTCCATCTTGGATCGTTTGGCTGCAAGTGAAGCTGCAACGGGTACAGTTATACTGTAGTATATACACAGGCACATGTGGTGGAAAGTACTGTAGTATATACACAGGCACATGGGGTGGAAGGTACTGTAGTATATACATAGGCACATGGGGTGGAAAGTACTGTAGTATATACACAGTAGGGTCTGGCGATATATCGATATATCACTAAAACCCGATATAATTTTCATATCGATATGCTGATATAGGCATTTCAAAAATATCGATATATAGAAAAAGTCAATATATTGAGGGAAAAAATCGGAATGCGCGCACACTGAACTACAAGACCCAGAAGCCGCCATATTGTATTCATAGTCCTAGAATACAATATACAGATATGCGAGGTGGGGGGGGGGGGGGGGGGGGTGGAGAGAGACGGCTGGGGGTGGGGGGGGGGGGTGGGAGAGAGGGACGGCGGGGGAGGGGAGGAGAGAGGGACGGCGGTGGGGGGGTGGGAAAGAGAGGAGAGAGGGACGGTGGCGGGGGGGGGGGGGGGGGTGGGGGAAGAGTTGGGGTGGATGTGATAATATACAGATAGATAGAGATGGGGGGGGATGTGAGAGAGGAGAGAGACACAGAGACACAGACAGAAAAACACAGAGATGGAGAGAGTGAGTGTGAGAGACACAGAGAAAGATATTTACCTCCTGAGGAGATAGGCCCCGAATGCGCATGCGCAGTATGAAAACCCCCAAAATATTGATATTTCGGTATATCTCGATATGAGCCCATCGATATATCTAAATCGGAAAATTTCCATATCGACGGACCCTAATACACAGACACATGGGGTGGAAAGTAAACACAGCTCAGTCGCAGTGTTTGCTCTGAGCTCATAAACTGCAGAGATTAAAATACACTCTGTAGCCCAAAGTCCACCAATCACGAGCCAATGTTATTTGCTGCTCAGTGTGAGGATCGGCAGATTTGACCGATTTAGTGCTTTAAAAACTTGTGGAATATCTTGGTGTGTGTGTGTGTGTTGGGGGGGTAGTGTTAAGTATGCACCAGCCCATACTTGTTTTTCACCCATACACAGTAACACCAAAAAACACACAATTGGGCGTGAAAAGAAAAGCATTATATAATTTTTTTTAAAACCATTAAGAGCGGTTTTATTCCACCCACAGCAACACACAAAAGGAAAAGACTGAATCGACAGGCGTGGGTGAGGGGTGTGTGTGTATATATATATTTAAAAGTTTGAAAGGTTTAAGTTAAAGAGTGTTTCGATATTTTTCTCCACAAAAAAAGCCGTGTTTAATTTTCACTCACAAGTAACACAGAGAGAGAAAGACACACAGAGAGCAACAAACAAAACAACCCAGGGGGGAAATAAATAGCCTAAAGTGGGCGTGAAAAGCGCCCAAACCCGAGGGCGCGGGGACTGGACACGTGTAGCGCGGGCTCCTCCCTCCCTCCCTCCCTCCCGGGATTGGAACACTCGCCATTATCCCCGGGAGCTTCCATTCCATCGTCTTCCTCTTGTTCGAGCGCGAGGGTCAGTGCCAGCCAGTCCCCGGGACAGTGAAGCCGCCGTGGCGATGGAGCCGGTGAGTGAGTGAGAGAGAGAGAGCTGCAGCCTCTGCATGTGTATATACAGTATATATCTTGTGTGCACTAAAACTTTGCCGCTTCTTAACCAGCAGCTTCTTCCGCACCTCCTCCCTCCCCACACCGCCACCTCTCCTCGTGTTATGTGCACAGACTGCGCCTTCTCTCCCTTGCCGGCTGCCAGGGGGCGGCGGCGTCTGCCACTGGCTTTGGCGCCAAACACGCTGCACGCCGCCGCACTCAATGGTGGCTGCAAACTCTGTTTTTTTGGGAGTGTTTTGCTCTCGGTTTGCATCCTCTCTCCCCCCCCTCCCCCACCCCTCTCCCCCCCCCTCCTTCCCACCACCACACTCGGACTTCCCGCTTTTGCACGGCCTGAACGCTCAGGTTGCAACATCTAGATCACCAGAGGGTTAAACACACAATCCGGGTGCAATCCTCGCATCACTTTTTAATACTGTATAACAATAATACCTAGTAATATGTTTTGCTGATGTGAGTTCCCTGATCATCCCGAAACAGACGTTTGATTTGAAACATGGAAACCTTTGCTGCTCCCAGTTATTATTATTATTATTATGTGACACGACTTTAAAAGATCCCAGTTTAACGTTAGCGTCCACCCAACCCAAACGCACGGTTTGGCGATGTTTTTTTCAGATGTAAATAAACTTTGTGGTGAACGTGTAAACATTTATCATCTGACAATCGCCCACGTGCCCCGAACGCCCACAAACTTTGTTCATCCTGTGCACGTATATAGTGTGTGTGTGTGTATATATATATATCTACATATACTTACACGATATATATATATCACACACATAGACATATACACAGTATATACTACAACAATTAATGCCAGCGAGAAGTATTTTAAAAGGGCACCATTTAAATTACTTTGTATTTATTTCAAAGTACTCTGGTGTATAGCTAATCTTTTATTTTTAAATCTTTCCAAATCAGTTTTAATATTATTGTTTGATTTTCGAATCTGCATTTTAAGGGGCCTTTTTCTAATTTTAAACATTACCTTTTCTCCAAGATGTGTTCAAAGCTTGAAATAGACATGAATGTAGTACAACTTTCGCTCAAATACACAATCAATATCTTTATTTAAATAAAATCTTATTTTACAGATGCTAAAAATAATGGCAGATGTTTTTAATGCACCAAGTGATGATGAGTTCATGGGTTTTGAAGAGGCAGATTTTGGAGAAAGATGCAACCGTATTGACTCTAAGAAATCAAACCAGAATGTAAGTAACCTCATATGAAGAAACTATTTATTTTCAAAAGATGTAAAAAGTTGATAATTCAGGTTTTTAAAATTCTGAAATGGTTTTGATAAGAGTATGTAGAGAGATGTACCACTATTTTGGCTCTCAAAAGGCATTTTTTGAGGATTATCACCAGAAAATTACATTTTCATGTGGGGGTAAAACATCTCTGAGAATTAGAATGTACAGTTGTGTACAGGTAGCTTGATGTGGAGCACGGTCCATAGGCACGGTCGAAGAAGAAAGTCTTCTGAAGAAAAAGGGGAAGTGGAAGCAAAACATTCAAGTGTATTCCTATAAGTGGAACACAAATGTCTGTTGAAGCAAAGTTTATAAACATTATCTAAAGGGCGATTAAAAAAATCGAATACAGCAGCTAATTTGTGAACAAACAGTAATGAAGTGACTGATCAATTTTTACCTGGGGGATTGTCGGTCAGGATACCAGGAGAAACTTCTTTTGTTGGGTCTTTAAACAGGCAGACTGACCTTCGTTGAACATCTCATTCAATCGATGGCACTTTCAATAATGCAGCATGCTCCCAGCACTGCAATGGAGTGGCAGACTATGAGTAGAACCAAGTAACAAATTGCATTTGTGTAGCACATTTCTAGTCAGGAGGACATCCTAAGGTACAGGATTGTCAGGGATGTGGACCAAAGCAGGGGGTTCAGATCAGAAGGGGTGGAGGGTAGGGGTAGGACTGTGAAAAAGATTAGATAGTTCCACCAGGAGAATGAGAACAAGTGACAGCACAGGAATAATAATAATCCTTTTACTTGATATAGCGCTTTTCACGTCTTCTAGATGTCTCAAATAATGGGCTGAAGGATAAGTTTAGTGCCCTGATGTCTGTTTGACTCAGATCAGCAATGGACCATGTATTCAACTGGCTCTTTCATACTGGGCAGTGACTACTGATTGATCTTTGGAGAAGCTAGTTGATTATTGTATTTAAACAGTATTGGAACTGTTCAGTTCAGTCACCATATTGCTTTCTTCCTCAGATACCAAAATTGATCGCAGACATCCTTAATACACAGAGCGATGATGAAGAATTTATGGGTTTCGAAGAGGCTGATTTTAGAGAAGAATGTAACCGTTTTACCAACCTTGTAAGTAGTCCATAAAATGCACTTTGCATTAGAATTTTTTTGTTTAATTAGCATCATATTTTGAAAAGTATTGTCTGTAAACATTTTTCAACATTCTAAATACTGTATATAGAATTTTGTATCTTTGCTTTCTATCTTCTGGTCTGTTCTCAAGTTTAAAAATATGGTCATTTACTCTTTGCTCTGTATAGCTCCTGGTTATGCCAGAATCTGCCAGGTGGCATAAACTATTAAACTCTTGTCTACAATAGCAGACATTGTGAATATGTGAATAGAGTTAAGACGAATATGCTTTTCTCTGTGTTTTCAACTCGCAGAGAAAATTGTTTTGGAACCAAAAAAGGTTGTGATGTCCATTTATGTATGCTCAGAGCTTGTATGGATAGGTTTAGTAAATCTATCTTAAGTTTTAGCGTTTTTCACTTGCATTTTTTTGGGAGGGGTGTCAGCTTATGTTGACTGCACAAACCGAAAGTATTTTGTGCTCAAAGCAGACCTAAGATATCATTTGTATTGTCATGTATCCATACAGTGGCAAAAGAAAAAGAGATTTGTGGATGTAATTTTTTTTAACATAATATTGGATATTTTGAGATAAATCAAAATAATATGTTGAGGTGTGATATAATTGGGGTGACCTAGAAGAATATAAAAGTTTTTGTTTCAAATCAAAAGTCGAACCAGCATTTTCATTTGTTGTCATATTTCGAAGACTCATCATCATAAATGTACCTTAATATTGCGTGGTATAGCTGTGTACACATGGTTGCTTAACCAAGGTGATGTCAATGTTCTGGACTTGTGCAAATGTCAGGGAGAGCAATTTGCAGGAGAAGGTTTCACACTTTCTCATTAACTTGAGTTGGGATATAGATTAACAAACAGTGGGTTTGCACATGCTGGGACATGTAATCTTTGTGGCCCGGTAATAATAATAATAATTCTTGCATTTGATATAGCGCCTTATTGTGATATAGATCTTTGAGACCTCTCGAAGCGTCTCACAGAATATACTGTAAACTGTGTTGACTATATATTTTGTGGGTGGAACAGCACTTATGCTATACTGAATGTTTGCATGAAAGAATTAATTGTTTTAGGAAGGTAAACATCTAAACAGATTTCCTTGGAGGGGTTCAGGAATATGTTATCTTTTTGATAACTTTTGCTCTATGTTAACAGACGCCAAAATCGTTAGTGGATGTCTTCAATACACCAAGTGATGATGAGTTCTTGGGTTTTGAAGAGATGGATTATGGAGAAAAATGGGACCATGTAGATTCTAAGACATCAAGCCAGAATGTAAGTGAACCCATGTTGAGTGCTAACTATTTCTGGAATATGCTTCCAAGAGTTTTGTTAGCCTTCCAATGCCTTCATTCTTCCCCACATCCAAGCCACTTTCCGTTACCTCTGCAATATTGCCTGACTCTGCCACTGAAACCCTCACATCCCAGCTTGACTATGCCCTGCTTGTTGGCCTTCCCAATTCCTCCCTCCATAGGCTGTAGATAATGCAGAACTCTGTGGCCCATGTCCTCTATTGCTCCAAGCTCTGACCCCATCTCCTCCATTGGCTCCCCATCACCAAGGGGATTCAATTCAAGATCCTGGTCCTCACCTTCAAAGCCCTCCATGGTCTCGCCCCACTACCTCTGCAACCTCCTAACACCCTACCAACCTACCCGTTTCTTCTGCTCAGCAGGTTCCGTCCTGCCTCTTGTCCCCTGACCCACCAGCCCCACTATTGGAGGGCAAGCCTTTAGCCACTCTGCTTGAAGACCCACCTGTTCAACACCGCCTATAACCATATTCCCCTTCTGTTGATCAGGGTCCTGAAACACTGAAACAACTTTTATACAACAAGTTGTTGTATAATATCCTTTAATGATAGTAGACATTTAAAGATAGTACAAACTGAATGAAAGTTTGTTTTCTTGAATTTGATGGCCTACCTCATCTTGTTGGTTAGGAATTCCTGACAAACTCTTTCTTGTTTATATGCAAGTCACAAACTTCCTAAGACCCATATTCTTATCAACTCTCAGGTTCCCTCTTACCAATCCAAGTACATTACGGAAGAACTCATTGATCTTTTCTCTGATGATAACGACTCGGCTGATAGTGTGTTTGAAGGGTTTGCTGAATGGGATGTTGAACATAACAGTGAGATGGAATGCAGGGTAAGTATTGGGATTCAACTCAACCTTTACTTTTTTTGTCATAATCAAGATGGATCGAACTCAGAAAAATAAAAATGTTAAGTAAAGTGAAATATTCAGTCTGTGGTGTTTGTGCTATGTCTGGTGTATAGCTTGCACCTTTGTACATCTACCCGTTCCTTCTTTGCCTATAGACTTATTACCAGAATGCAAACCTTTTAAAATCATGAAACAATTTCCACTTGTTTGTGGGATGTTATCAACAGGATGACCTGCTTGGCACAGATGGAGGCAGCTGGCATTTCATTTACATCCCAGTGATAGTAATCATATCTAATAATCACAATCCTGATTTAATGAGAGACAGGTTGCAGTATTAGGCAGCAAGTGGAAGCCCTTTGATAGATGGGGAAGATCAAGCAGACAAAAGGACATGGAAACTCATTTCCATTTTAATTACTAATACATTAGAATTCTGTTTGCAGTGCTGTTTTGTGTCCTTAAAATTCCAAACTGCCTCGAAACGGGCCCGATTACGGATCAAAATTTGCATGCATGCAGAAAGTTGCCAAGTTTCCTGTGTTTAAAAATGACTGACTCGTAAGATGTTGTCCTCATTTCCTATTAGCACAAGAGATTGGCTGTGAATTATGAGGCCAGCGGGTTTGTGTGCATATGTAGGAAGTGATGGCTGGTTCTTGGTGCTATGAAAATGTTAGGATCTGAGGATCAGGCCAGCGTTTTGCTAGTGCCCTGCGACATCCTCCTGATGTGTGAAAGGTATTATACAAATATAATGTGTTCTTTTGAGTAGGTTGGCTGACTTTCTGAACACACTATATATTTTTTGTATTTAATAATTAGTAGGATACACACAGTTAAGTGAACCCACTTTGTAATGAAGCTTGTTATGATATGGTTCAACTATTGGAAAGACCTGTTGAGCAGGAAGTTAGCCAGCTTTTTGTATTCTAAACACTGCTTTATAGTGATGTGTGATTTATTTATGAATTATAATTGGGGCTGCACTGCATCGGGTCACTGGCCCATTTCTAAAAACCTGTCTGAGCTTGTATGAAAATGGCTACATCTAGCATTCTGCTGAGCCCCATGTTTGAGGATGAGTGTCCTAAGATCACTCTGCATAGAGGTGCTCAACAATATTTAATATTTTAACAGAGGTTCCAAGGGTGAAAGGACAATGAGTTAATCCGCAAAATACAATGAAAGGAAATAAATGCAGTTGAAGCAGAATTTATTTTCTCATCGACTTTGCCAATGTTTTGCTGGGATGCTGGAAAACAAATATGTCTGATGCTCTCCCATGCTCGATCTCTCCAATGAGTTATAAATCATGTCTCAATGTCAATTCGTTATTATGTTCCTGATGGACACACACAGACATTTTGTCTTTATTGTATAGAAGAAGAGGTAGAGAGAAGATAATGTCTGTTTCCTTTTCTCTCTTTGCATGTCTGTTTCTTCCAGTCTGCTCAGTCTGAGATGGAGGATGAAGGCTTCACAGAAGATGATGATGGTGATGATGATGAAACAGACTATGAAATCCAGTCTTCCTCAGACAGTGACATGGATGCAATACCTAAGAAAAGTCATTTTGGACTCCGCGTGGCATTCAAATTTCCTACAAAGAGGCCAGTGAAAGCAAAGGAGCCAGAGTCTTCCAAGTCTGACTCGGATGAAGATTCTGGATCAGAAAAGAAAACCTCAAATGTCCTGCTGAAAAGGGCTTTAAACATTAAAGAAAATAAAGAAATGGTGAGGATGCTTTCAACATTGTTAGGACACACGTAACTTTCTTTTCATTTTTGACCCCAAAATGCATAGCTTTTCCCATAAATTGGGATTCCTTTCCATTTTGGCTTTGAGTTAAAAATTTGGCCTTGTTATTCTCAAGACTATTCAAAACAAAGCTAGTAAACCAAGGTGTTCAAAGTTATTGCTGTCAAACTGGATAAGTTTTGGAGTTACCTCAGGATACATGGTGGAGTCCTGAAGCTCAGTGGTTAGAACACTCACCTTGCAAGTGTGAGACCTGTGTTCGAATCCAGGCAGGTCAGGGCGAAACCTTGGGCAAGTTTCCTTACTCCAACACCCCATATAATAATAATACCTCAAAAATAATAATAAAATTGGTCATTTCAATCCACGACTGTTTGTGGGACGCTGCTGTGCACAATTGGTTGCTGCATTTTGTCCACAGATTTACAGTCGATTCACTTTACAGTACAGTGAAGCGCTTTGAGGCATCTAGAAGATGTGAAAAGCGCTATATCAAATGCAAAGATGATGATTATAAACAGAATTTTGCATCTCGTTCTCAGTAAGTGAGAAGCTAGGAAATACTGGACCCGAACTGGGGGTAGGGATTGGGAAGGGTGGAGGGCAGGGGGAGAAGGAGATTGATCAGAAGTACAGTCAAATAAGTCCTTGAGGTAGGTCTTGAAGGAGGGGAGGGATGCTGAGAGTAAGAAGAAGAAGAATTTTCCATGCTGTTGCCATTATTTGGTTTGTTATTTTTCTTAAGCAACTTGGGGACAGATTGGATAATTTGTAATAGGGGTGAATTGGGTTGTGCTTATTAAAATAATACTACTTTTACATTTGCCCCAAAGGAATATAAGATGCAATACTTGTGCTGTTTTATTTGCTTGTTTTACCCATTCATACTCTAGTGCTCCAAGGCTGTGGTGGCCAATCAAACTGAAGAGGTGTTGGGACAAGTGACAAATGTTATTCTTTCTAGTTTTTAGTTGACCAGAATCTTAAAAAAAAAAGTAACTTTATTACACTTTTTTGGAACTGGATTAACATTAACCCGTTGCTGCATTATTTATCAATGGGGACAAACAATTGGTTGATTTGTAGCAGCTTCTATTCATAATTTGGATGTGTTCATGATATAACGTACTTTATTCGTTTGTTTTTATTCAGAATATTTCTTTTTTTTTTGCTTTCCAGATTCCTAAAACCCAGATCTTCTGGGGCCTTTTAGGAATATAAACTAACCTGCTTTTGATTATCTTCCAGCTTGCCAAGCTCATGGCAGAACTGAAAACTATGCCCGGACTATTTCCAGTGAAAGTCAGCAGTACGTCGCCTTCAGTAAGTATTGGTGTCATGGCCAGAGCCTCTGTGGTGAGAATTGTGATGTGTGATTTATTTATGAATCATTTTAGTTAGTATTTTTTTACAGTGAAACTGAAGGATTGTGATTGTAGGTGTTGTTTTGCAGAGGTGTCGACTGCCATCGTACCAGACCATTGTTCTGATCGTGTTATGGGTTGGGGGAGAGAGACATTCACTCTCAAACCTGTTGATGTTTGAAAGATTGGTTTGGATTGCACTTTTGATCTGATAATTGTCATTGGCCATGACTCATTTATTTATATCTTTCACTCCACTTTTATGTTTCTTGTTTGCACCGTAAACAAAAATTCAAAACAGAAATGCAACTGATTCCCAACACAAAGCATTTCCGATGTTGCTGTCATTGCATACAAAGTGCAATTTAAACTTGTCCATTATTTTGTCTTACACACAAATAAAAGAAAGCCATTAATGGCACAGAGGTTTGAGTAAACACGCTTTTGAGGCACGATAAAATCCTACAATTCAGTGTGTGAATCATATGGTTTGTTTGGTAGCATGAAATGAGCTAAGTCTCAGAAAGTGGTGCCTGTGGTAAAATTGGTTTATATCAGGAGTCCTGCTAAACCGCAATTTACTAATTATATTTGATTAGCATGCAGTGGATGGAAGAGGGGAGAAAGTTGCAGTAGAGTTATTAAAACCTTTTGAAGTAGCTGGTACCTGAATGAGACAGCTGAGGCTGGGAGGGAGGAAGTGAAACCTGGAGCTCAATCTTTCAGGTCAAACTCCAGCCCTCCCCATCAGCTCCATTAGAAAGCCAAAATAAAGTTTAAAACTTCTCAGATGGTTGTGGAAAATATCCATTAAGGAACAGAATCCAAATCTTCCATTCTCAACTTTGAAAATTTTGACTCCTATTACAGTAAAAGCCCGTTTATCCAGCACCCGCGGGACCTGGCCAATGCTGATTAAACGGCATGCCGGATATTCGGTCGGATCCGACGCCAAAAACCCAATATAAAAAAAATACTTATTTTAACACATACCATATTAATCATAGACTGAATAATAATAGATAATAACAGACCTTTGTTATTCACCTAAACATCAACGGTGCTGATAGGTGCCTGGTTTGAAGTCACGATGTTGGGGTAGAGGTGTATAGTCTATCGATAACTTCTGCAATGGCAGACGCCACGTGAGGGAAAATAACATCTGGTTAATCAGATGGGGACTTTTTTTTGGATGTACTGGTTATACGGAAGTTCCGGTTGATCGAGTCACGGATAAACAGGCTTTTACTTTATATGTTATTTATTAAATAATTTTCATAGTTCCTTGTCTCAAATTAGAAATCCTCTGTATTCCTTTATTTCAGTGTTTTTGTTACTGCTTGTATCCTGTAAATGAAATGGTTGAGCGACACATGAAACCTTTTTTTCAATTGTTGCCTTTAAATAGTCTCATCGGGGTAGGCCAACCAGTTTGTTTCCAGTTATGCACTCTGAATGAAATCCTAATATTAGTCATGAAGCTTCTCTGCCAGAAGACTAGCTTTATTGTAATATTAAACATAAGCTGCCAAAATATAATAACACAATTTTAACTACCTGTGTTTATATTGTTCTTTTCTTCTCTCCTCCCCATTTCTTCCTTATTTTCTCTCGTGATGCTACTACGCTTATTTGGGCTTTAATTTAAAATTAATTTTAACAATTTCTGACTACTCCTAACCTTCATATCTCTTTCTGACCTTTCTTCCAGCTCCCACTGTCCCATTTTGGATCGTGGGAGAAAACGTTTTGTTGGCTGAAGACCGGCCAATGAAGATCGACATATCATCAAGGCTAGAATAAATGAAGTATCTACAGCATTTTAATTTTAAGTGTTAAGCTTGACTCGAATTAAAACCATATATAAGCATGTTGGTATACATCTCTGTCCTATTCCTCACTTGCTATAAAATAATTCTATTTTATTTTCAGAAACAAAGACGAACCCCAAAGAAGACCTTTTCCGAGGGAAATATCGAACGTCGAGTGAATCCTACCAGGAGTGCACGGCCTCCCCAGGGGTTCTCTGTGGAATGCTTCACAATTTCTCCAACCAAACTTATGGATCAAGTGAAAAACTTTAAGCTGAGAACCAATTTTTCCAACCATTTTGTTGAGGTAGTTTGCAATTTTGTTTTTACATTCAGGAATGCCCTCCGCCGTGGATGTACAAATAAATTAGCATTATTTGAACTTGCCGAGGGGGAAGATAAAGGAGATCTCGGGGTGTTAATTGACTTCTTGCTCGCTAAGACAAAACAGTGTGAGGAAGCACTAAACAACATGATAAGTTTTATTACTAAATCAGTTGAGTTTAGATTCCCAGACATTCTCAGGACCGCCTTGGGATCATAAAATCATAGAATTTTACGGCACAAAAGGAGGCCATTCGGCCCATCTAGTCTGTGCCGGCTCTTTGAAAAGAGCAACTCAATCCCACTGCCCCGCTCTCTTCCCCATAACCTAACAGACCAGTTCTCGCTAAATAAAGATCTAATTCTCTTTTAAAAACTGTTATCGAGTCAGCCTCCGCCACCTTTTCAGGCAATGCATTCCAGATTCGAACAACTCGTTGAACGAAAAAATTTCTCCTCTGCTTCGTTTTGAAACTCTTTTAAATCTGTGACCACGAATGGAAACAGTTTTTCCTTATTCACCCTGTCGAATCCCCTCATGGTTTTATAAACCTATTAGGTCTCCTATGAACACTTCTCTCCAGACTGAAAAACAGCCACTCACCACAACTCTCTGCTTTCTGTCTCGCAGCCAGTTGTCGATCCATGCTGCCACTGTCCCTTAATGCCATGAGCCTCTACTTTCCTAATAAGCTTCTCATGCGGCACTTTGTCAAATGCCTTTTGAAAGTCCATGTGAACTACATCAACTGCTCTACCCTCATTCACCCATTCCGTTACCTCATCGAAAAATTGTATCAGATTTGTAAGGCAAGATTTGCCTTTAACAAATCCATGCTGGCTATCCTTTATTACAGTATATTCTGTGAAGTGCTTCGGGACGTCGATAAGATGTGAAAAGCGCCATATCAAATGCAAGGATTATTATTATTAATATGTTTGTGAAATACCTTAGGGTTCCCTTTAATATTACCTGCTAATTGTTTCTCATGCGTCTTTTTGCCCCTCTAATTTCCTTTTTCAGTTCTCTCCTACACTTCCTATATTCTGCTTGGTTGACCTCTATATCTTGGGCCTGACACTTGTCATAAGCCTCCTTTTTTTCGTTTTATTTTAACCCCAATTGCCCTAGTCATCCAGGGGGGTTTGGATGCTCTACATTTTATCTTCGTTGGAATGTTTTTGATCTGTGCCCGAACTAGCTCTTCCTTGAAGACTGTCCACTGCTCGTTAAGTGTTTTACCTGCCAATCATTCTTTCCAGTCCACCTCGGCTAGGTCCCATTTTAACTCACTGAAATTAGCCTTCTTCCAGTTGAGTGTCTTCACATTTGAGTGTTCCTTATCACTTTCCATAATTACCCTGAATCTAATGATATTGTGATCACTATTTCCTAGGTGCTCACCTACAGAAACCTGTTGTACTTGCCCCACCTCATTCCCCAAAACTAGATCCAGCACTGCATCCTTCATTGTTGGACTGGAAACATACTGAGCAAGAAAGTTGTCCTGTACATATTTCAGGAATTCTTCTCCATCCTTGCCCTTTACACTAGTATACTGCCTATCGATGTTGGGATAATTAAAGTCTCCCATTATTACTACTCTATTGGCTTTGCACCTTTCTGTAATCTGCTTGCAGATCTGCTCTTCTATCTCCTTCCCACTATTTGGTGGTCTATAGTATACCCCTAACAGTGTAACTGCTACTTTTTTATTCCTTATCTCTAATCAGATAGATTCAGTTTTTTGGCCTTCTTCCACTTCATTCCTTTCTAAGGCTGTAACTGAGTCATAGGTAGGTCACCCATTTTTCAAACTTCACCATGCAACATTAAAATGTGGTTGAAATGAAGCAGCTTGATGAAAGAAACACAGAACAGGCTTTTTTTTTTTGAAAACCAACACTCGGTTCTTGAGTTATGCCCAAACAACCGTGTCCAATTTCGACCTCATTTTCAGCGATATTCAGGGAAAAAGTGGAAAATGCACTTTTTAGATACAAAAATCAGAGGGAATTATACCTTAGAATTTGTTTACAAGTTATTTTCTTGATGGTCCTTTGTAGGAATTTTAAAGCACATCAAAAATTATGGTGCAATCACTATTTGTTTTTTCGGTATAGATCCGTAAAAATTGCATATTTAAACAAAATTCCCAGATGGAACACACGAAAAAGTAATTGTTTGAGTTCTGATGCGCTCCAGCCTGATAGTCGCTCAACATTGGCCGCAAATACTGGGTCTTCTGCTTGTTCCGTGGCAGGCACAGCGGCTGCAAAAAATTTGGGAAAGCCCACTTTATTGGTTTTTCTCGCTATGCTCCTAATGGTATAAATTCAAGTTTTTTATATATGAATAGAAAGGTCTAAGGGTCTAATTTCATGTGTAACTTTTGAAATTTTGATATTTGAATAATTTTCTGGAAAAAAGTGAGCTCGCTTACCGATATGCCGATCTCCACTTCTGGTGGCCATCTTGAAATTTTTTGAAAACGGAGTCATGTGGCCAGGTTGCTCACCAATCCAAAAAATAACCTCACTAGTTGATACGACGTGAGAAGCACATGGGAAATGTAGTTTTTGTGCAGGGTACACAGCGCAAAATGCTTTACAACACGGCCCGCCTATGGAAAATGCCGCATTTTTCGACAGAGCCCTCTTCACTGTGCATTGTTCAAATCGCTATAGAATCGTCATTTTTCATTCAAATCAAAATCGGAAATAACCACTTCAGAGAGAAATCTTTAAACTTGTAATATGGGTAATTTATTTCCTGCAAATTATTTTTTACAAGAGTAACAATGGTAGAAAGGTACACTTGTGTTTGATATCAAAATGAGCGAGAGTGCCTACGGAGCTCTTGATTAGCTGATGAGAGCATGTGCATGAGTGACCTACCTACTAATTTGCCACCCCGCCTCCTTTTCTCCATTCTCTATCCCTACTGAATATCCTACCGTTTTGAAATTCACCTGCTCAAGGCACTGGGAGTAATCCAGAGATCACCACCTTCGAGGTTCCACTTTTCAGCTTTTTCCCCAGCTTCTGATACTCTCCCTGGAGCATCTCAGCCCTCTTCCTCCCGACATCCTGGGTCCCTACATTGACCACTACGTCTGGATGTTCCCCTTCCCCCTGTAGAATTTTATGCACCTGTTCGGTGACGTCTTCAACCCTAGCACCAGGGAGGCAACATACCATCCGAGATTCGCGTTTTCGGTCACAAAAACTCCTGTCTATACCTCGGACAGTTGTATCCCCTATGACAATTGCCTTTGAACATTCATTCCTCCCCATGGCCCCCTATGCATCTACAGGCTGCTCACTGTTCTCTCCTGAGGAATCAACACTCATCAATACTCAGTACAGAGTGCCGGTTTGTGAATGCCACACTTTCAGGGGATTCCTGCACTGCCTGTTCCCTCTTCCTATGTCCTATGTTGGGATGTCCTCCCGATGTGAAATTACAAATGTAATTTTATTGTTGTATACAGTGCTCTCGTCAGACCATACCTTTATTACTGCATTCAATCTGGTCACCACACATAAGAAAGTTGACCAGGGTAGAGGCAATGCAGAAGAGAGCAATAAGGTTGATCTCTAGTATCAGACGAATGAGCTATAAGTAATGATTCGATAGCTTGGGTTTTTGAATCTTGAGAGAAAACTATTTAGAGGAAACTTCTGAGTTGTCCCAACATCTTAAATGGGATTGTGAAAGTAATCCCAGGTCATTATTTTAACATGCATCAGCAGAACAAGTAAACATAGGTTTAGATCAGTAAAGAGTAATTTCAGAACGGATAGTAAGAAGCTTTCTTTACTTCGATGACTGCAACAGTTTGTTAGGAAAGTTGTTTGTGGCCAGGTCAACAGACTCGTTTAAGAAGCTACTTGATGTTGTGTTGGGAGGGCAGTACAATGGGTGTTGTGGAGAGGTTAGATCAGATATACCAAAGGGTTTTCATCATTAAAAAAAATAATAATCTTGTGATCTACAGATATATAGAGGTGTAAAATGCGTTGTAGAGTATTGTGATATAACCAAGCTTTGCATCGGCTTAAATGTTTTATTGATTACTTGATTATTTATTGACATTTGTTATGTACATAAACCCTCGCTCTGCTTGTTCAAGGCATGCTTCAAACCTTTTCTCTTTGGCCACACTTTCACTCATCTTCTCTCTCCCCACAGCCTTTGCCCCCCCCCCCCCCCCCCCCCCCTCCCCAGCTCAAATGCCCATCCTGGATTATTAAGCATTTTTAAGATTTATTTTCACCATGAAGGCCTCCATAAATTGTACAGTAAAACCTCAATAATGCAACATTTTGAAAGCCGGCAACTCCCTAAAACGGCAAGATTTCCAAATACTTACAGTATAATTTTTTTTTCCAATGTCCAGCAAATCTCCTGAAGTTCTGAACAGCTGCTTACAGTTCCTGGCGTGGCCGGCACTGTGGATGGAGCTGTTTGGCTTCAGTGCTGTGTTTACAGGGGCAGGGCTTTCACATCAATTTCTGGGGTAGGTTCTAAATACCGGTACACTCCGAAATCCGGGAATTGAGTGGGTCCAACCATGCCAGATTACCGAGGATTTACTGTATTGTGTTTTTCAGCCATCGTTGCTATTAAGCATGTGTCAACTTGCTCTCCTGTTGTGATTTTACTTTGCTGGTGTGACTGCACCATTACAACCTTTAAAATGCTGTGTATTTGGCAGGGTGCGGGAATAAGTAAGAGGAGGCGACGATCTTCTAAATGTGCACCACGGACAGCTGATGATATCACTGATGAAGACTTGGATAATGTTGCAATCACTGTTAGAGACAAAATCTATGATCAGGTTATGGTTAGTGTCAAACTGTTTCTAACAGCACGTTTTGGTGTTACTCATTCTTATTCCTTCATCCTTTTACTTTAAATAGATGTCCGATCAGAGAGTCTGATATACACTGTGATCTATTATGAGCCACGTGTAAACACAGCTGCATTATGAGCCACGTGTAAACATTTACCAAGAGAATTACAGGTCCCCGTAATTATGGAAATAACAAGTGATTTATTAATTATGCATTTAATGACCAGTCCATTTCATTGGTGTTAATTATATAATTAAGGGAACCAGACCTTTTCTCTATACATGGGTGTTACACATGTTTCATAATACAATTGTTATGTGCCACGTGCAAATTCTTTGCACCATGCTCTCCAAATTAACCTTTTAGAGTTAATATTTTCAACACTGAGTAAGTGGAATCAAACTTGGTTTAAAACTCATTTTTAACACTAATCTGGTTGGTGCTGCCCTATTACGCATATGAAAACTGGATATCAAGATTATGTTTGCTTCTGCATTGCTCTCTCTTTACCTCTATAACTGTCTGGTGTGTTTGTGTGTGTTTCTCTTATGCTGTCGTTACCTGAATTGATTCTCTCTACTTCATGCTCAAGAAAATTCTGATCTTGGGTAATGTCGCACACATATAAAACATTTGCCAACATTGCTACCAACTTCACTTTGATAGTGGATAAACAACGTGTGGTTGAAGAGTGTTCTACTCTCTAGGCCACTAGAATATAATGTAATAATCATCAATGCTAGTAGTGTGGAATAACAATCTTCAAATGACTCAATGACTACTGGTTGTCAGTAGCAGTATTGTTCGCGTTTGCAGTTGGTTTCTTCCGGTCACTATCTTTGCCGTGCCTGCTCCGGCCAGCATCACGTCCCCGGGATCGCCCGCCCCACCATTGGTGAGCGGAAATTCAGCCATTCTGTCCCCACCCTCTGGAACTTCATCCCGCAGTCCCTCCGCCTCGCTCTATCCCTCGCCTCCTTCAAGACCCACCTCAAGCCCTTCTTACTGAACTTGTGATCAACTTACTTCCCCACCCCCCGTGCCCTCCACCCTCCCCAATCCCTACCCCCAGTTAGGGCCTGGAATACGTGCATCTGATCCTAAAGGTGCTATGCAATTTTTTGTAACTGTCCAGTATTTAAATATTTTTATTATATTTTTCTAATCAAACTTTAAGTAAATTTAACTGTAAATATTTATGCTGTCTATGTGTACACTTGTGAGTAAACTGCTGAAAGTGACCCAAGGCAGGGGTAAAATGTGGTCTGTTATGTGCTAATTTTCTGTCGGTCAATGCAAAATGTTGTCACTTTGAAGTTGTTTCATTCACTTTTCCAGGTGAAATAATCTGCCAGTAAAATAATCATTTTTGGTGGGATTTGTACCGAAGGGTAAAGTGGGATGTGGGTTTTTGTGTTTATAGGGCAATACCTGCCATCAGTGTCGACAGAAAACTATAGATACAAAAACGATTTGTCGAAATGACGATTGCTATGGTGTGAGAGGACAGTTCTGCGGGCCATGTCTGCGTAATCGATACGGTGAAGATGTTAGAACAGCGCTGCTGGATTCTGTGAGTATATATTTTTTGAAGGAATGGTTTTCCTTTTTTCAGTTTGCCAATTTTCCACTTTTATTAATTTCTCAGTCAGTGTACTCGTATTGTGGAGTTCTGTACCTCAGTGGTTGGAGCACTCGCCTCCCAAGCGAGATACCTGGGTTCGATTCCCAGCAGGGCGAAACCTTGGGCAAATTTCCTTACTCCACACACCTGATAATAATCCCTCAAAAAACAACAATAAAATTGGTAATTTCATCCCACGACTCTTTGTGGGACACTGCTGTGCTCAATTAGCTGCCACGTTTCACACACACAAAATATACAGTTAATTAACTTTACAATATATTCTGTGAAGTGCTTTGAGATGTGTAGAAGACGTGATAAGCCACTATATCAAATGCAAAGATTATTATTATTCCCCATTAGTTGAATGGCAGAACAATTTACTTCACTTCCATTTGAAATTGAAGTATTCTTGCTGCTTAATCCTTGCAAGAGCTCGTGATTTCGGGTGGCTATGATAATACAGGCTTGGATCAGACCTTTTCCACTAATGACATTTTAGGATGTGATCCTAACACTAAGAGATTGTGGGTATGATTCAGTAAATTGATCAACCAGTGGAGAATCGAGCCCAGTCTGATCACTGTAATTATTGATAATAATTACATATGTCAGTGTTTGGCCTGCAAGTAGCTAAATAATGGGTTTGTGTACAGTCAAACATGTGGGTGGTACAGATTTGCATGTTGAAACTAACTGGGTTACTAAAGTCTGCCATCCCAACCAGTGCCTATCTTCCCTTAGACCGGGGGGAGGTGGGGGTGGTTAAGTGGGGTCACTGTGGTGCTGAATTGGCTCCAAGGTGAGATGCCTAGCAACGGCATGTTGGAATTGAGCCGGCCCTCTGTGACGTTCTTGATAGTCTGGTTCCTGAGCTAGGTCTGTCCGCCGGGAACTGCTGATGACAGTACAGCCAACCTGTATCATTGGTAGGATTTGGAACTTTGCGTCTTGCAAGAGAGTGTTTTCATTGGCAAAATCTGCAGTGTCCCAATGCACACCTTGGGGTCTCTAAACCCTGGCTCGATAGCTAGCCGTGTCCAACATTCTCTGGATTTTGGAAAGTACGCTGCATCCCTCCCAAGGGAAGAATGCTCATTCCATTCCAATATTCGAGGATTTTTGTGCGCAGGTGGGATGTGTGGAACTCGGTTTGGTTTAGATACTCAGAAGCATGGTGATGGGTACCCGCATGTGTCAGACACTCGACTTGACCAAAAAAAAAGTCTTTGCCACAAAGTAGTTACACAGTTTGTGTCTAGGCTACACGGTGTTTATGTGAACTGTCTAGGGTAATCATGTTCCTTTAAAGTATCTGCATGATCGGGGATTGAGTGCTGTTAATTTTAGTGATGTAATATTGGCTGTTTTATCTTGTACAGGACTGGGTGTGTCCTCCCTGCAGAGGGATCTGTAACTGTAGCTTCTGCCGTCGTCGGGATGGGCGCTGTGCTACAGGCATTCTTGTGCATTTGGCAAAGTTTTATGGATACGATAATGTTCAAGCCTATCTAGAAAGGTAAGCTGTGTGGATTTGGGCAATGTAAAAGTGGTAAACTGTCCATGAAAATTAGCTTTACTTTTGCTGTTAATTTGTGGTTTAAAATTGAATTTAGCTCTACTCCTTGTCTTCTGTCTCAGCTTTTTCTTCTTGTGGCAGATCTTCTACATTGCATGTATGATACAATACAAATTTACATTTTGTACAGTGCCTTTCACTCTGACTTGGCATTCGGGTCAAGAGGGGAAAGAATGGGACAAAATGAGTGGCAGGGTTGCTATAGGTTGAGGACACAGAAGTATTGTTGAGCAAGACTGGAGGGATGTAAAGATGAGGATGAGAATCTTGGATAATCTGCTGTGGGATGAGGGAGCCAAAGGAGCCAGGTGAGAATAGGGATGATCGACTTGTGCAATTTAGTACAGGACAATTTCTGCAGAGTTCTGGATAGTTTGCAATTTGTGGAGTTGGGTAGTGAGGGTCTCAGAGCCCCGAGGGAAGAGATAGTGAGGGAGGTGGAGGAAAGCTCAGTGGATCCAAGCATGGATCTGTGGTTTAAAGGTTATTAGGGAATCAAAAGACACTGGGTCTGTACCGACTCTGATGTAGTGTGCATCCTTTCAGGTTGATATGTATTGCCATGTATACAATCCAATCTCATTCCGCCTATATTGCCACATCTAGGTAATCTTGGTGAGTTTAGTCGGTCTTTCAGTCATTAAAGGTTGATTAAAATGAGTACCATACAAACAAGGGCTATAATTATTATTTTGTGGAGCTGGGTCAGAAAGATCTCTCCCCTGGAGCTGCATTGGTGAAAGGCAGACTCTGAACTCCCTGATCCTGACCCCCAATTTCAAACAATTTATAATGTGTTGAAATTATACCAGAATGACAAATATACTGTACGTCCCTCTGGTTGCTGAGCAGGCCGAGAAATAGGAACACATCGCCCTAGTTGCTCCTCCCACAAGTGATTGACGCAACAGTAGAAAAGTGAAAATATCGGGAAATTTAAGTATCTTTGAATGTCATTGATGTTGGTTATTTTCATGAAACTAAGATTGCTTGTGAATGGGGTGCATTTCTATTCATAGAAGTCCCAAGTCTAAAAGAGCAAGTGACTGGCACTAAGTCAGCCCTCTTTCTGACCTAGTCAGCTGCATTAAATTCAATTATTTTTTAACAAGGCTTGCAGCCTAGCATGTATGACTAATGGGGCAAAGTTAATTTGTAAGCTTTAGCTTATTATGAAGCTACTTGTTTATTTTGGCCAGTGTTGAATAGAAAAGTTGTGCTTAAAAGAAATAGCAAGGCTTTCAAAAGTTGAAATGTACAGTGCGCTAGGGCTTGGGCTGCTTGCACTGTTTGCTCGACTCTGCTATTGTGGGCTGAGTGAGTTCCGGTTGTGCATGTGCGGACGGGCAATGTTGGGATCACGGAAGTGGCGCAAGCAGAAAATCAGCTTTGCCCGGCCTAACCTCTACTAATAAGAATTAGTAGAGATACAGATCAGCCGTGATCTTATTAAATGGCTCAATGGGCTGAATGGCCTACTCCTGTTCCTGGGTTGCTAACCTGAGCTGTAAACACTGAGGACTTGAATGAGGGATGGAGAGAGTGTCTAGTGAAGGGGTTTCCACCACGGATACTCAGAAAGAACAACATCAAAGCCAACTCTCACTTATGCAGCTGCACTAAGTTTGTTGGGACCAGTGAAGGACTTTTGCCTTGATCATGGACTTAACGTGTGGCAGGCTTAGACTGATACTGAGGTTAAATCAGCAGCCAGGCAAATAACACTGGGCTCTTCACGAAATGAACATCTTGTGTGATTTTTAATTTCTCCTGTGAACTTTAAATAGTGAAACCTAAGATCTGTTTTAATGTGACAATGCCTTTATTTAACTTGCATTGCAAAGTATGGTTGTTGAATGTTCATCATCCTTGCCCTTTATTAATGCCCTTTACATTACAACGGTAACCTGAATCACCTGACCTGTTTCAGTAATCGGGTCACCTCACTAAGTTTAGTCACTTGAATGACTGGATTAATGAGGTTCTAATGTACTTTATTTTTTTTAGCACAGACATACTTAGTGGAGCTCAGTATCTTAGTAATTAGAGCATTTGCCTCGCAAGCGAGAGGACCTGGGTTCGATTCCTGGCAAAGCAGAATGTTAGGCAAGTTTCCTTATTCCATTCCTCAGTTTACCTTGCAGAGGTAGGAACCCGGCTGTTCAGTCTGTCATCAGGCACTGTGTGTGGAGCTCAGCCATTGTTTGGCTTCAGTGCTGTGTTTACAGCACATGGGGTGTATGGGGCGAGGCTTTCCCAGCCATTTCTAGGTAGGTTTCTAACACCGACAAACTCAGAAATCAGGGAGGTGAATGGGCCCAACTGTGCAGGATTAGAGTTTTTAGTGTACGCTGAATGCTACAGCATTAATTTATTTATTTTTCTGTAGTTTACAGAAACAACTGACCGATGCCTGAAGTGCCAGCCGTAACCAGTGATCTACAAGTGGAGGTTAAATGCTCAAGGAAGCAGTTTATTTTAGCTGCCGTTTCCATTTATTTTCTATGAACAGGAAATTTTGCATAAAACATGCACTCTTTAATTTACAAATGTTATTACTAGAACTTGAAATATCCAGAAAACCTGTTGTAAAGGATTTTCTCCTAAGAAGCTACCTGTTACTGTAAAAGTTAATTCACACTGAGCCATGCATACAAAATGAGTGAATTTATGTAAATTGCAAATTGTTTTTGGTTTATTATAGAATATACTTTTATAATGCAAAGTAAGCCAAGTTTACATGGAATACAATAATGTTACTGAAAAGCTGTATTATTTGTGAAAACAGGTACTTATGATAAATAAGGTACTGGGAAAAATAATTTTGTTTAAAAATGCATTACCTGACACCACTGAACCTCCTGCTTCCATTGTGTTGCATGCAACATACTTGTTATATAAAAGCAGATACTATTACTGGAAATCTAATGGGTGTTAATGCAAGGTTTCCATGTTCTGATTACTTTTCTTGTTAATGTTTCATCTTCCTGCCAATGTGCAGTTAGTGGTCTGCTGTTAGTTAGGAAAAGTTTTAATGTTGAAAGCTTTGGGTTTTAAAGAATCGTTGATTGACATGTTTTAAATTAGAGCTTCCAGTTGTAAACAATTTTCTGTAAGAATATGTACAAAATTGTTGCAGTTTTATGTTAATGTTTACAGGTTTTTAAAAAAAAATTGTTGCACTGAATGGCCTTTAATTAGACCTGCAAGACTTGCATTGTTATTGAGGTTTATTTTCAGTCTAACCATTTTCACGTCATAATAAATGATTGAAAAGTTGATATTTGGTCTGGTATAGCATTTATTCTTGATCACCTCATGTACATGTATGTTTAAATAAACTCAAGTTTTTCTGTAAAACAATAAAGACTTCCAGTTTAAAACATCAGTCCAAGCACTAAAAAACACTCTAAACCTGCAGTTTTCAGTAACTTATAGATCTCAGAATTATAAGTGCTGTTGTATAGAACAACAACAATTTGGGTTTATATAGTGCCCTCCACGCCAGATGGCGTCTCAGAGCACTTATATGAATCCACTGCAGATGATACGCATTTACCTAGACAGATAACAGAAGTGCCACTCCAGCAAGGATCCATTTAGCAGGCTTCTCTCTAGTCTTCAGATTAAAAGTCCAGACATATGTAGGTCCTCTGATTTTGGTCTTGTAAACTGGACATTCATAAACATTCTTCATCGCCTGCCGATCTGGAATGGCCCTGACATAGATGACTGGCATAGTAGGAGTTAGGTCTTTCAGACGTGCTTCTGCAATGATACCAGTCTGGATATCCCACCTTGCGCCTAAATTTCAGGAAATAAGCAGTTTTAGTTGCATTAAATACTGCAAGCATTTAACAAGTTGATTTTAATTTATTCCTCATACCTTTGTCTTGATCCATTAGTTTTTTTCAATGTGTAAATTTATCCTTTTTGTTTTATCGCTTTATTCCATGACAAAGCAGTTATGGGTTGGGAATACTTATTCAGGCAGTAAGGATCTTGCCCAAGTCACATTCACATGAAATACTTACACACATAATGGCAGAATTACTGGACAGTAATAATGATGTACAGTATGTTGGTTTTGTCCCCTTTGGAGGCCCAATACTACTAACTTAGTACTGCTCGGACTATGTCATTGCAAACCAGTGATTAGGTTTAAGTTAAAGCTTGAGGTGGTAAATATTGGGTACTTGTCCTTTGAAAATGACATTCAGAGCCCATAAACTAAAGGAATAAAGAAAATATCTCTTGGATGCTGAAAAATAAATAAGAGAAAAGTGTGTTTTCTTCCCATTGCTTTATCCATTTCCAGAATTATTTAAATATCTTTTTATATAATAATAATCCTTACATTTGATATAGCGCTTTTCGCATCTTCTAGATGTCTCAAAGTGCTTCACCTAATACTGTAAAGTGAATTGACTGTATGTGGGCAAAATATATACACAAAATGCCCACATATTTTATTTGTATTTATATATTACTGTACATATATTTATATATAAAATATATTAATTTTGCCCAGATGGAAATGTGCAGAAATGTGTTGTCACCTTCCACAAAGAGTCCATGAATGTAGGCTCCTTCTCTGGGTGGGTGGCTGTAATCTTCTTTGGTTTTCTTTGTCACATCCACAGTCACACACATCTTATCCAAAGGCCACTCGTTCTTACGCGCCATACTCTGCATAATTGCTGAAGAATGCCAGCAGGTCAGTTCATACAGTCATATTTAGATACTTGGGATTGTATTTACTCCTCACATAAAGCCCACAAAGCTCACATATTTGAAAGAGACCACTTGAATTTTAAAAAATTATGTACAAAGCATTTCATGCTTAATTACATTCAGTGCAACAGACATTTTGTGCCCACAAACAGCCATTAAGTTTGAAAAGAAAACTCAGTTTTATAGGGCTCGGAAATATGTCATTTGACCCTACTAGTCTATGCTGGTGTTTATACTTTACGCCAACCCTCCTATTTCCCCCACCTATACCCATCTGAATTCCTTTCATGTATGCATCAAGTTCACTCAAATACATTGTTGAATAACCATTTTTTTCTGGAGGACTGTTGACAAGAACAGGTCAATTGGTTTAATATTTCTTCGAAGACTAGTGCCTGCAATAATACAGTGGTCCTCCAACACTGCACCAGAGTGTCAGCCTTAGATCCAACTCCAATGTTTAGGATATGAGCTGGGGGTTGGGATTGGGGAGGTTGGAGGGCAGTGGGGAAGGAGGCTGATCAAAAGCATGTTCTGAGAAGAGGATCTTGAGATATGTCTTGAAGGGAGCAAAAGAGGGGGGCAAGGCAAAGGGACTGCGGGATGGAGTTCCAAAGGGTGGGGGAGAGTGGCTGAAGGCCCGCCTGGGCAAGGCAGGGGACGTGAAGCAGACTGGAAGTGTTCTGGGACAGTACCCTTTCTGAGGGGCGCTATACAAGTGCAACTTGTATTCTGCTTGAGTGTGGTTTCTGGGGATATGAACTGAATTGATTTGGGAATGTAGCCCAACATAATGAACACCTTGTTTCTTGCTGTCTCATACTGTTTTGAAAGCGAAAACATGGGAAACGATGAGTGAAGGAAACCCTCTCCCCCACCCCATGAGCCAACTAAGATAAGATTCTATTCTGCTTTCCCACCCGTGCCACAGAGAAGATGAATCTCCCAGTTTCAGAGGAATACATCCAACTAAAGCTAAGTGCACTTTTTGGGCTTTGTACACATATAGTGACTTACCAGTAAGAAAAGACTGAGGATTAAAAAATCCAGAAAGCCAGACAACAGCAGGGAGGCCAAGATCATGGGTCCAAGTGTCAAGCTCACGGCAACGCAAAAGAACATCATAGAACCTGCATAACACAGAAAAATACATTGAGATGCAACAAAACACATACCTGAATGTGTTTTGTTGTCATCATAATCATTTAGGTTGAAATAAACTCAACATGCTTTTCAAACATACTAAAATTGGTCATTCACTTCATAGCTGTTTGTCAGACGTTGTTCTGCAGAAATTGGATGCCACATTTGCTTACAAATACACAATCACTACCCTTTATATCCTGAATTGTGTGAAGTACTTCGAGACGTTTTAATGATGTGATTAAGGTGTCATATCAAATACAAGAATTGGTGTCAGCCTTGCTCATTTTTGCTTCTGAGTCAGAAATTTGTGGGTTCAAGTTCCACATTAGGACTTCTAATTCACAGTTTAAGTGTCTCATCCACTAAATATACAGTCAATTCACTTTACAATATATTCTGTGAAGAACATTTTGAGAAGTCAAGAAGATGTGAAAAGCACAATATCAAATGCAAAGATTATTATTATTATTAGACTGACATACCATGCCATTGCTGATGGTGTATTACATTGTCAGAAATGTTAGATGAGATGTCGTTGCAGACGATATGTTAAACAGGGGCCTTGTCTATCTGTTTAGATTGCTGATCCCGTAGCAATATTCAAAAAGAAAAATGAGATCCCACCAGGTCTGAACCAACAATCCCTCTCATAAAACAGGTCAAACATGAGTGTTTGTTGGACATTGCTGTGCATACTTTGGCTACTGTATTCATCCACACTGTCGCCACACTACGCAGCGCATTGAGACATCTCAATGACATGTTACAGCACTATATTAAATGCAAGGAATTTATATATTATATAAGCATTACTATTATTACTATTACCTGCAACGGATGCAGCTTCACAATACAATTTACAATTTATGAAGCACCTTTCATATTGGGAGAATGTGTCAAAGCACTTTACATGATGAGAGAACCAAATGGAAGTTCTCTCACTAGTTACTTTTCCAGCACTTTTGGTTGTGATCTCAAAAGAAGAGAGATTAACGTGGAAGAAATAAAATTGAAACTCAATCAAATATTTTGTGCATTTAACCTGAGATCTTCCTTCTCTGTACTGCTGTGATGGCAACATCTTTACCATCTAAACCTTAGTGGTCCCACTTGTGAAGTTATAACAGGAAATTTTCGTAGCAGTTCAGTTAGCTGAAGCAAACTATTACCAATTTTAAAAATAGTACATTAATAATAATCCTTGCATTTGATTTCACATCTAGATGTCTCAAAGTGCTTCACAGAATCTATGGTAAAGTGAATCGACTGTATATATTTGTGGGCAAAACGCGGCAGCCAATTGTGCACAGCTGTGTCCCACAAACAGTCGTGGAGTGAAATGACCAATTTAAAAAACATTTTTTTTTAGAGGTTATTATTATTAGGCGTGTTAATATCTCTTACCACTGTGCCAAGCCACAGGAGGACGGATATGCCAGGCGAGTCCAGATCTCTGGGACGTTATCATAGTAAAGTGCTGACTGCAATGCCTCCATTTCAGCTGAGACAGTTAGTTCACCCTGCAAAGAATATAAACACTAATAAATATGATGGGAAAGGGAAAAACACAGCCAGGTCATCCAGCTTTCTGAACCTGACTTACACAAGAGACAACCGGCTTACACAAGAGACATAGAGCTTTAGCTCCATGTCTGTATCCTTCTGCTCCCTCGCCTGTCAGGACCCTGTCCATTTCCGCTGACTATTTTGGCTATTTGAAAACATCTACTATAGCTCCCTCTGCTCCTTAAGGTGTCAATCTGGCTCAGTTGGTAGCACTCTCACCTTTGAGTCACAAGGTTGGGATTTCAAGCTGCATTGTTAGTGCTGTAATTCTTCAGATGAGACATTATGGATAGAGGGATTAAAGGCTATCCCTGTAGGGTGGGTAAATGGAATTAAATTAGACGATCAGCCATGATTTTATTAAATGGTGGGGCAGGCTCGAGGGGCCAAATGGTCTACTACTATTGCTATTTTATATGTTCTTAGTAAACTATGGTCCTCAGGTAGATGTTAAAGATCCCTTGAGCAATATTTGAAAAGAGAAAAATATTTCTGCCTGTGTCCTGGCGAACAATTCTCCCAAATTAAAAAAAAATTAGCCATTCACTTCACCACTGTTTGTGGGGCAGTGATGTGTTTAAGTTGGTTGCTTTGTTTAGCCCCAAATGTAGTCACTACACATGTTTACAGTATAACCTGTAAAGCGCTTTGACACTTTCCTGGAAGATGCTTTATCACAAGTATCTATTTTTATTATTATCCAGTAGTTTAGGAGGAACGGTTTCACACAGAGGGTAGTGTGAATGTAGAACTCAATGCAGGACACTGTGGTTGAAGCAAAAAGCATAAATCTATTCAAGAGGAAACTTGAGGCATTCATGAGGGGGAGGGAATAGAAGGGTATAGGAGAGGAAAATAAGACTTGTGTGATAGTAATACCAGCATGGACTGGTTGGGCTGAATGGACTGTTTCCATGTTGTATCCCACCATATAATGGGACTTCAGATCAAGGTTCAGTCTGACACCCCAGCACAGTGCTGGGGGAGTGCTGCAGCATAGTTTGCAGGTACTGTACCATTTTCTGAGTGAGACTTTTAACTCAAATTCCTGTCCTTCAGGTGGTTATTAAAGATCCTATTCAGACTTTTCAGAACTGTCTTTTAGGCCTGTGGTACATTATGACATAGTTTTACCTTCAGACCAAGATCCAATTCCTTAAGTGATCTCTGAATCTCTCGTGTAAGTATGTTCATTCGTTCACACTCTTGTAAACAAACAAGAACATAAGGAGTGCGCTCAGCTGTTTTGGCCATAATTTCTACCATGTTAAATTCTTCGGGAAGTTTCTCTACAATATCATCCAGAATAGTCTTCACCTGAAAAAAAAACACAGGTTAGTGTACCCGTAAAATTCAGGCCAAAAGAGAAATGTATAAATGACTGAAATCCATATTGTTAAATTACACATCTCAAAGATGTTATATCAAGTGCAGGGATTATTATTACTATTACACTTTCTTCATAGTGTTAAATTTCTAGCCAAAGAGCTGCAGGTCGGTTATGTGAATAATTGTACGAATATACAGTTAATAAAAGCTGCATCTAAAATTAGACTACATGAACACTTTTAAGCTGCATTAAATCAGATTCAAATGTAGAGCTAAATGGTGCAATATACCATAGAGCTATCAATATTTTTGTAGCACAGAAAGTCTATTCAGTCCTTCATGTCTATGCTGGATCTCTGAAAAAGACATCCATTTAATCCCATCTCCCACCTTTTCCGCACACCCTTTAGACTAAAATCCATCCTGTTTAACCCTAACCCCACCCAGGAATCGAACCCAGGTCCCCTTCCGAGGCGAGTGCTTTAACCACCGAACTACAGGTCTTCACCACATGAAACCCAACATCATGTTTAACACTATCCAAACCAGACTTGAGAGTTCTCTGCATCTCACTTACATTTGGGAATTGCTGTGTATTGGAATGGAATTCACAATATTTCTCTGACAAAAAATCTGACAGTTTAAATTCCAGCAGTCCCACAATGGACTCATCAGAGCCCATTGTGGGACTGCTGGGGTTTAAACTGGTAAATCAATGTGAAAGGCGCTCTATAAATGTAATTTTGTTGTTGTTGTTTTGTTGTAAAACATCAACAAAATTACACTTGTATAGCGCCTTTCACGTCAGGAGGTCATCCCAAGACGCTGAAAACTGTAGCTTGCCACTTATTGAGAGCACTGTCTGGCAAGCTTTGTGCTGCTTATCTAACTAGGACTGCCCTATCTGCCCCCACAATATGGAACTCCATCCCGCAGTCCCTCTGCCTTGCTTCCTCCCTTTCCTCCTTCAAGGTTGGTCTCAAGACCTTCCTCTTCGATCGCGCCTTCGGCTGCCATCCTAACTCTTCCCCCTCTCCCACTCTCCTTTCCCCTCCCCCTACCCTGACCCTCCCACCCCCGCTCGGGAACCTGACTGTTCAGCGCTTTGGGACGTCCTCCCGACGTGAAAGGCGCTATATAAGTGTAATTTTGTTGTTGTTAGGGATTTGACTTGCAGGGTTAACAAGAGCTGAGTGGGAAGAATCTCTATTTCAAGACTGTCTCTGCCACTATCCATGGGCTACCAATCAACCAGGCTTGACAGTCTGTCTGATTCTTCCAAACGTTCCTATCTCCGAGCTATGATACCTCTCAGCATCTTTCTCTCAATTACAAACATTTCAGTCACATTTGCCAATGTACACAAAAAAAATACAATGGGTCAATTCAATCCATGACTGTTTGTGGGGACACTGCTGTGCGCAATTGGCTGCCGCATTTGCCCACAAATATACAGTTATTTCACTTTACAGTATATTCTGTGAAGCGCTTTGAGACATCTAGAAGACGTGAAAAGCACTATAACAAATGCAAGATTATTATTATTATTATTACACATGCATTGGGGATTATTCTCCGTGTCTTGGTACATTTTCTAAAGTTGGGGTTGTCGGAGTGATGAGCAACATGAAGCGAAGATCAGTAACATTACTGACAAGCAGAAACCAATTCTCAAATAATCTGATTTTCTTGAAAGAATCACACGGCTTGATTCCCTTCACAACTCTGCTGCAGAAACAAAAGGGAGCCTAAAGGCACACAATTGCAGTGAGTTGCACTTGTATCAATCTCCTGTGACGTATAATGCGGCACAGCCTAGTGTTCTACAGGGTGAACAATGACTGAGACTTAATGAGTAATTAAGATTACAAAACATAAAATTAAAACAGAGTGAAAATAGAGAAATCATACTTTGTTCTTGCTATTGTCATTATGTAGGGCACTCTGTTCTTCCTGGAATTGTTCCAAATGACTGATCACTGTGGCAATTTTGCAAATGATTTTATGCTCAGAGACATTACACAACACCGATTGCTAATCCGTGCCCGTCCTTCAGACAGTTAGGTGCTACAGTGGGTGCTAATGGCCATCATCAACACTCATCAGGAATCTGACGGCATCAATGGAACGAGGGATTGCAACTGTTCCCAGAGTGGTGCAGAATTCGAATGTCTGATGGCACATCCAATTAGGCTCTTCTAAGCAGCTGCATCTATATTTATGTTTAACACCATAGGCAAGTATTGTCAATAAACAGAATCCACTGGTAAAAACACTGGTAATGATTGGCTGAGTGAGAATTCACTGAAAGAAACTGGCTCTTTTATCACGACTCGTTGGTAGCACTCAGAAGGATGTAGGCTAAAGCTCCATGTCTGGTTTTTGCACTGACTTTCACGTTGGGAGGACGTCCCAAAGCGCTGAGTCAGGTCGGGACCCGAGTGGGGGGATGGGGGGATGGGGGGGGGTGTCGGGGTAGGGGGAAGGAGAGTGGGAGAGGGGGATGAGTTAATCTTTCTGACACTAGTGAGGTGCTGTGCATTGTGGATTGTCAGAAGTGCCATGCTTTGGACATGACCTTAAACCACTGTTATGGACCAAGGGACTAAGGGATATGGGGATAAGGCCATGGAGTTAGATTAGAAGATCAGCCATGATCTTATTGAATGGCGGGGCAGGCTCGAGGGGTCGAATGGCCTACTCCTGCTCCTAATTCTTATGTTCTTATGTCTCAGCTGCCTCTTCAGGTGGACATTAAAGCTCCCATGGAACCACTCAAAAAAAGAAGGGAGTTCTCCTGGCCAACAACACCACAGATACAACTGGTCATTCATTTCATGGCTATTTATGGACCATTGCTCCACACAAATTGGCTTCCCTATCTCAGCTAAAAAATTCACAACCATCACACATTAAGATATATCCTGCAAGGTACTTTGAGTTTCACATACACAAAGGCTTTATATCAAGTGTAACGATTATTATTATTATTATAACTTTGGAGTCACATATGTTTTGTCACTTGACGTAGTGTACCGATTCTAAAATAATGCATAAGATGAGATCCAAGAGGAAAATTTGATCACAAGATTGGTTTGGATGGAAAAGGTCCTTTGGCCCATCTAATCTTATCCTCCCAGAAAAGCCATCCTATTATTTCCCCCTTCCATCACAGCATTGAGTTGATTAAATGAGTCTAGTGTGCTGGTACAGTAAGTCTGACCTTCTCCTCTGTCATTTGTGCAGATCCCTCTCCGAAAGATGAATCTCTCGGCTGCAGACTCAGAAGTGTTCGAAAGAGATTGTCTGAAGTCACAGTGAGGAATTCAATTTCAGCGTTAGGATGCAGGCCATACAGAACAGGACTCTCCGGAGGAAGCATTTCATCCATGTACCTATGGTAACCAACATAGTCCATGTTGGGAGGAGCTGTAAATCCTGGTGCCAGCATAAGCTCTCCTTCAAACTAAATAACAACAAAAATCAAATACTATACATTTATACCCAACCAGCACAATTTGACAAACAATAGATACTATACATTTATTTCAAGATTACTCGGAAAGTTGAAAATCAGTGGTGCATGAAATATGAATAGTAAATTCTCATTAGCCAAACTGGACATTCATTGCTAATGATATATTATTTTGTATCATTTAATAAGCATCATGTTCAAAGAAGATCATTTACATCCTAAGTGAGCTGATGTATATAAATGAAAACAATTGAAGGGATAATGTTTAGCTCAAACCATTTTGTCAATATTAGAAGTTTGAATAATGCAATTCAATTTTGTTAATTGGCAATATTAATGGAACATATGCAGCAAATACATCTTTCAAATTAAAAATACGTTTGAGCACAACTTCCACAACCGGGATTTTATGCCATAAATTGAAAACTTGAGAGACATCCAGATGGATAGAACCAGTGATATGAGGGAGGTACGACTCCTGCATCCGACCCTCAGTCTGTGCCACATCTACTAATCGTGAAACCACGTCATCAAGTAACACAAACACCAAGTAATCTCGTAACACAAACATATTTTAAACAACTATGATGCATTTCTTCAAATCTCTCAGTAGAGGGCACCAAAAGCCCTATAAATTCTGTTCTGCAGCCCAAAGGTCGTTCATCACACTAAAGCAGTGATAATAATAAATTAGTTTAGATCCTATCAGATCAAAAATTCCATCTGCATTTCCACAAGTAGAAATTGGTCCAAGTGATCATCTATCATTAGTTCACAGTCATTTCCTATCAGTGCTTTAAATAGGATTTATTATTTCCTTTGAATAAGTTTAGACTATTTTGCCCAGTTACCTTCCACATAAAAGTAATATCAGGAATACAAAGGTGATGCAGATCTCTTCAGAAATCACTGTTAGTCACCCGGGAGTAAATCCAAGGTTTGCAACACTGATTTTTGTTGCAACTTTTCCTTTTAAAATTGAAAGAATGAAAGAGGCCAAAACAATAATAATCAGTCAGTTTGTGAATTAAGAAAGGACTTGATTGAAGAACAACAGGTTGAATCCTTCAAGCAAGCTACAACCTGCTAACCAGCTGCTTGTTCATTATTATAATACATGTCATAATGTAATATGTGACAACCACAGTGTTATCAATATTTCTAAATGGGGATGGGGGGAACACATGAGCACCTCCACATTCAAATTGCTCACTGCATCCCACCTCCACATGGAAATTCCAGAGATAAATTGCTGGAATGGAATGTACACTCTCTCCCTGGATCTTGTTTACTTAATTCCAAAACGTATTAGGCATAGGTTGGCAAAAGTAAAGGATTGGGGACCCCAGAGTGTACGTAGGGATATTGCTAGAGTCTAACCAATTAAAACCACATAGTTTGCCATTGATATTGCTGTCTGTTAAGCTTTCCAGCTGCTTGTCCAACTAGGACCACACTACCCATTGTGGCTTGCAAGGTTAACAGGAGCTGAATGGGTTGATTCTCTGCCTTCCAGTGACTGATCTGCTCTGCCAGATCCTGGAGGACGCTTGCTGGCCAGCTGTCACTAAACTGTAAGTGTTATCGACAAAGAAATCCTAAAATATAACTGAGATTGCAGCAGGCACAAGAGGAGGCTGGGCATCTATAATAGATAAACTGCAATAGATATAAAGTTTCTCCTAGTCTCTACCATGACAAATAGAACTATTGATCTCGAAGCAAGCTGTACACCCAGCCAAAAAGGAATAAGATGTGCAAGTCTGGGAGAGCTATGAACAGAGAAAGAGAGAGAGAGTGGATATATGCATGCCTTCAGATAAAAACGTATGGTTAAGAAACGTTTAAACAAATTATAGTACTTACCATGTCAGGATGCATGAATTCTTCTAAATAGGTACGGCATAGCCTCCTGTCCCAGTCATCAGTAATGTGCCCCCCATACATAATCTCCCCAAATAGATAACGTAGGTCCTCCCAAGGCACCTAGAGCAATAAGAAGATACTTGGATCATCTCAATACTCAAAATGAATGTTACTTAGGACTTTTCTTCTTTAAATATCAATAGTATGAGGGATAACATTTTGCACAAAATATTAAAAATACAACAACAACAACATGCACTTATTCAGCGCTCTCCATGCTGGGTAGCATCACAGACCGCTTTAAGGTGACCAATAGCTGTAGGCTATGTCTCTTTAACGGCAAGTTCAAGCCCTGTTTGGGCTTTCCTTATTACCTCTATCAGACAAAAAATTATTCCACCACAACAAGCAGACAGAACCTTGGTTAAGTCTCATCTGAACTACAGCACCTCCAACAGTTCAGCACAGCATAAAAATTCTAAGTCCTGCTGTGGAGTGGAGAATCCCTGATTTGTGTGAAATTACTCAATGACAAATGATTAATTTGCATTCATGTTTTGTTGCAATTATTAATAAAGAAAAGAAACTCTCAACATTATCAGCCCTGGCAAAGGCTTAGGTGATTAAACTAAAAAGAACTGGTTTAGAAATACACATCATATTGCACACCATCTGCAAGCAATTTAAGAAATAATTTAATTAATGGAGCTTTATTGCTCCAAACGGCAGGAACAAGTGGATAAAAAAGCCTTTTACTCATCCTGCAAGTTTTTTTTTCCCCATTAAAAGGCTTTCCTCAGGGCATAATATTTATGCAATGGTTAAGTCAATTTTGAAGGATTTTTTGGCAACTGAGAAACGTAGATTAAGAACCCAGTGTCAACAATCCAGAGATCAAACAATGGAGATTTTTTAAATAAAACAGTAGTAGTGCAGCACAAAGAGCTTAAACCTGAATTAGGAACAAATACTATTATTATTATATTCATTTACTCAATGTTTCATACATTTTATGTGCACGTTCATGTGGTGAGTGAATTAAAAATACCATTCACTATCAATCATCGACACTCACAACATGCACTCATATGATACCTTTCATAAACATCTTAAAGAGCTTCATTCATAGATTCATAGAAAGTACATCTCAGACAAAGGCCATTCAGCCCATCCAGTTCACATGAGCATATATTCCAATGAGTGCCCATCCTAGACCATATCCCTAGTCCCACATTTTGCCTCTTTCCCATATCAACTTTATTCTTCCTCAACTCTGTGTCCAGTCTTTTTTCGAATGTGACATGGTTGCCAACTAACAACTGTCTGCGGTGGAGAATTCACCATTCCTGCCGTTCCCAGTTCCGATTTTAATACTACAGGTGACCAAAAAGGTCATGATAACTAATAAATAATAATCCTTGCATTTGATATAGCGCTTTTTACATCTTCTAGATGTCTCAAAGCGCTTCACAGAATATACTGTAAAGTGAATTGACTATATATTTATTTGTGGGCAAAACAAGACAGCCAATTGTGCACAGTAGCGTCCCACAAATGTTTGTGGATTGAGAGACCAAACTGATACTTTTTTGAAGGATTACTAACATTATCTAAAGAAAATCATAATTTTAAGATGTGTTAGCCATCTTAATGCAATCACAATGTTTTTGTGTCCTCTAATTCTGGAGGATCCCTAGCAGAAAGAAAAGAAAACAAGGAGGTGGGTGTGGGTAGAGTGAGGCTTTAAGCATTTTATGTTTTTTTGCCAACTGGATGTCTGACAAATGTGGAAATCACTGTCCTTAAGAGTATGCAAACCAAGCAGTTCCACACCTGTATGCTACCAACATCTGGACATTTCCCTGTGTCTGAAGTACAATGAGGACCATGTTTACCTAATTCCAGAGAATTAGGTACAGATTGGCAAGAGCCCAGAGTGTATGTTGGGGGTACTGCTCAAGCTTAAACAGCTAAACTACATAGTTTGTCCTTGAGAGCATTGTTTGGTAAGTTTCCTGCCACTTGTCCATCTAGGAACTATCCTATCTGTTAAGGCTTTAGCTTGTAGCATCAACAGGAGTGGAATAGGAAGCATCCTTGGCCCCAGTGTCTGCTGATAAGACAACTTTTATCAATAGTGTCCTGGAGTAGCATAGCCTATCCTGGCTCAGGAACCGGGTTACCCAGTGGGTTGAATCATTTCTGTTGCCAAGCCTGTCACCCTGGACCCAGCTCAGCTCCAAGAAGATCCCACTTAGCTCCCCCACTCCGACAAACAGCCAACTTGAGCATGATCAAGTTGATAATGATAAAGCTGTCATTTCCATGTACACAATTACTGTGATTCCGTTTTCCAATCATGAATTCTGCTCCAACAGCACAAATTTACGGTTATTAGGAGACATGCGAGGTCACTGGTTATTGGCGTTCTAAACATGTCCCGCTTCTCAATGCACACATTTCACTTTGTAACTGCTGCCCTGAGATATGAAACTGCAATGACATATTTATTTCAATAAGATACAACAACAACTTCGATTTATATAGAAGTTGTCCACGCTGGACGGTGTCTCAGAGCGCTTCACAATAGCGGATCCCGGGACCGAGCCAGGGGCAGGGGTAGAAAGGTGACCAAAGGGGCGGTCGAAGAGAAAGGTCTTTAGCTGTGACCTGAAACTGGGAAGAGAGGGGGCGAGGCGAAGGGAGTGAGGAAGGGACTTCCAGAGCCTCGGGGTGTAGTGGCTGAAGGCACGGCCGCTGAGGGTGGAGCGAAGGATTCGGGGGACATGGAGGAGGCCAGACCCAGAGGAGCGAAGGCAGCGGGTGCTGGTTTGGGGAGAGAGATCAGAGAGGTAGGGGGATGCAGAGGAGTGGAGGGAATTGAAGACATGGGTTAGGATCTTGAAGTCGATCCTCTCAGGGACAGGGAGCCAGCACTTTTTGCTGACTAAAATAAATATTTTGAGGCTTATGTCTAGATTGGATGGTCTTTTTATGTCTCTTCTTGCTAAGGACAAACATAGAATCAATACATATACTCTATTATCCCATTTTCAAACTGCAGGAGCCTTTCTGCACTCCAAAGTTTCCTGATACAATGATTAAATCCTAATTTGTGCGATTTGATCTGTGTATATTACAAAATCATCAATATTTCATTCCTCATTACAATCAGGCAATTATAGTCTATTATCCCAAACCAGAAATGTGTAGCAAACAGATGAATGTCCAAGTTGTATATTAAAAATATGTTTACCTCTAAAAAGGAAAATCATGATTTTATGGACAAAATGCTTCAATACGTAGGACATTTGAGACTGTGACATGGGAAGGCACATCATTTGTCAAAGCACACTTGTATCAGTCTCTGGTTATATCAATACTGTATATAGTATTGTATTCCCAATTGCCAGATTTCAGTGTCAAAGTTTTACACTATCAAGCCAGGAAACTGAAATTAATTATCTTTCAAATTAAAATCTACTTGGAATACATTTTGTTTGACTACTTTGTTTCAATTAAATATTAAAATTATACCAATTGCTCAAAACAAATCATTGCAAAAATCTTTTATACTTCAGATGCTGTGCGTTATTTACTTATTCACATCCCAGATTCAAATGACATGAACCATTAAGGTTCTCAGGCAGATTTAATTACTTTCAATCTCTCTTGATTTCAATCACAATATGGCTCACTGAGTAATGTACATCTGTTAAAACATATAGAAAGTACCAGAACTGGGAAAGTCAAAGGAAGGAGGGAGTTTCAAACTCATAATAATGACAAATACAGGAAAATATACAGTCATTTGTACATCTGACATGCTCTAAATAGCTACCATCATCATAACTAATTGTAAATGTTCTTCATGCAATGCTGTAAACTGTCAGATATGCTGTATCTAATTACTTTTCTTTCAATGCTTCATTGCCTGCCTAATGATTTCTGTGTATATGCACATGTAGCATTGTTTTGTTAACATAATGGAGGGCATTTTTCCTTTACCACAACCCTATGACCTGTAAATTTGGTATCGGAGCAGTACACAGACATCTGAGGTTTTCCCAAAGGAGTACAGTACATCTCTACTGGTTGGGAAATACCACTATTACTTTGGAAAGTAATCCACTGTGGATAGGATGCTCTGAAAGCCAGTTGTCTGGGTCTCTATACAGTTGAGCATCAATTGAAAGCTAATTATTGCTATGGCTGGCAGCTGATTCCTGTTTGAGGTAGTTTCATCATCACATGGATTTGTAATAATAATCCTTTCATTTGATGTAGCGCTTTTTACATATTCTAGACGTCTCAATATATTCTATTCTCATAGAATATACTGTAAAGTGAATTGACTGTATATATGTGGACAAAACGCAGCAGCCAATTGCGTACAGCAGTGACCCACAAACAATCGTGGATTGAAATGACCCAATTTTCTTTTTTTTGAGGGATTAGTATTAGGCATGTGCAGTAAGGAAACTTGCCCAAGGTTTCACCCTGCCTGGAATCGAACCCAGTCTCTCGCTTGTAAGGCAAATGCTCTAACCACTGATCTACTGGGATTTGTAGTGGGATTTGTATACGTTGCAGTATGTAGAGTATAGAGCATATATTGTAAATTGATTTGGTTTGCTCATACTGTTTATGGAACACAGCCGTGTGCAATTGCCTGCCGCATTTTGCCCACAAATATATAGTCAAATTACTTCACAGTACATTCTGTGAAGCAGTTTGAGGCGTCTAGCAGACATGAAAAGTGCTATATCAAATGCAAGGATTATTATGAAAGTGTTTGTGTGTGATCTGAAGACAGAGAAGGAGGGGCAGGTGGAAGGAATGAAACAGAAAGTTCCATATTTTCCATATTTAGTGGCTAAAAACACAGGTGCTGATAGTGGAGTAGTGGGGATGAAGGATGTTTAGGAGGCTGGAGTGAGCCAGCTGAGCGAAGTGAGCCTGATAGAAGTGTGTGGGGTAAGCAAATCAGAGAGGTAGGGCAGTGCCAGGGCATTAAGTGATTTGTACGCAGATCTTGAAGATCTTGAGATTGATCTGTTCTGGTACAGGCAGCCCGTGGAGCCTGGGGTGATGGCGGTGTGGAGTTTATTAGTGGTCAGTATACGAGTGCTGGAATTTTGAATTATCTTATGAGGAGTACACTTAATTTTGTTGTTATCCTTAAACATGATGATGGGTTTCTGCATGTGTCAGACAGTCGGGTGATCAAAAATGTTTTCCCCTGTTCTCTAATCTGAAATAGAATAAAACAATGCAGACTTTATCTCGTAGAAACACTTTTAAAGAAGATGAACAGACAGAAGGGAATAACAAAAGTCACGTCGAAGAGAATAACTTCTTCAAGGAAGGTATTCCTGGAAGAGAAGTGGCAGTGAATTAAACAATAAACATTGCCCTTTACAGACTTTCTATAATCCTTTGAATATTTCAAACAAGTCCCCAATATTCCGTAACCCATGCCAATAATTTGGTACAAAATGCAGCTTTTGATACCTGAGATTTTGGGGAGGATCATTCTGTGGTGTCAGTATTTTTTGCAGCTTTCAACAGGAAATGTTTTTTGAGCGTTAAATCTATTTCAGGTGTTATTACTGATGTTCGGTATTTAGCATTGTAAGATAGTGGCAGGCACAAACTATTGTCAGCCAAGTATATAATCACTATGAAAACCAATTATTACACAAAAAAGCAACTTTAAAAAAAAAGCCAAGTTGTTAATTTGCATCACTTTCTGAGTTAAAGGTTCATTTATACTAGATTTGAATATATTCTTCTTTCTTAAACGTAAATTAGCTGTGCAACTCCTGTTCTGTACTCTGCAGTGCTGTGACTAATGTAACTTTTATACAGTACTATAATTCCTACAGTAAGTACTGTGACATTGAAGGTCTTTGCTTACGCACTTGTGGGGAGTGGAAGGGGGGCGGGTGGGGTGTTTGTTTACAGCCTTCTCTGATTCTGATACCCTAATTTCAACAGCAGCAATTAAGAAAACATTTTTGTGCATGTCCATCCCATATGATATCACGTCGTGTGAGTTAGTTATGTCTGACCACACTCCAGTGTTGACCCTTTTTATTCTGTTGGCTGTGGCTAACTCGCCTCGGAGGCAATGAGAGATACAACTTTGTTAAGAGTCTGGGATATTGTGGCATCGAAGACTGCAGAGGCAGGCTTGACTCTGGAACCAAATCCAGAGCGTAAAAGCATTTTAGGATGTGTATCAAATCCCTGGTTTTTAGAAAACAGCTATAATATTCAATTATTTCAGCAAAATGCACAGTCACTTCACTTTACAGTATATTCTGTCAATGCTTTATCAAATCTAAGAATTATTATTATTAATAATAATTCAAACCAAGTTGGGAATGGTACTTGATGTGACATTGCAATAAGAATAACATAAAAATGAAACAATAACACAGATGGCAAAGTGATCAATGCACAGTTGCAATGTTCCTGAGCACTGCTCTCTTTCCTTCCCCCAGCTCTTCCCTTAAAGCACTGAGCTATTCCTGCTGCTGTGGTGAATGCATTTCCCTCTTTTGGCCTATTTGGGATTACAACAAACAATAGTGTCTTCCTACTGCCAAACAACTCTGCTGTTGAGGCGACACAAATAGAAGCCTTTCACTCCCATTCAATCCAGTGCTTTTTGGATAATAAAAACTTCACAGGACAATTTTTCTGTTCTTTGCAAGGTGCATTCCACAGATAAACCTCTTATTATTGTACTAGCTGTGTAAAAAAAATAAAGATTTATATGGCTTACTTTTGCATTTGCTTCAAGGTAATTGTAGAGGACATTGACAGATATGGTGAGATCTCCTATATTGAAAGGATAACTTCGGTTCCAGCCCTGGGGGCCAAACTTGCGCCTTTCTGCCACACAGGCATGAAAGTAACAGAGAGAGAAGAGGATGCTTTTGAACTCCTGCTCCCGTGCACACATTTCCAGGGCATTCTGCAACAACACATCAAAAGGAATCAATGTACCGATGACAGTGCCAATCTTTTTGAAACATAAGGATTATCATGACAGCTACAGGGTTTGAAGGCAGACATTCCACACTAGGATTGGGAGTAGAGGGGTTAAGGGTGATATCGCCAAAGTGAATTTCGAGCAAAAATGAGTCTAAATCAGGTCATTCGGGTTAATTTGCCGAATGTCTCATTTGGCTCAATTTGGACAGTTTAACTTTGTGATTTGTCTGCCTGTCTGCTTAAAACAAGCACGCGACAGTTTTCATTTGTAGAGCATCAGTGCTGTCAGTGCCTCAATGCTGGCTGAAATCATTCAGCTTTTACTGCAATGATGCTGCTACGCCATCATATGCTCTTATTCTAAAGTGCATGCATTTATTGTAACTGTATTTCTTCTGCAATAACATAGACATTTTATATTAGACATTTTACATTATAAACTTATTTGATTGTATACATTATAAATTGCATTTAGTAAAATTTCTCAACTCCTCTTCAAATCTCTCCATTCCTCTGCACCCCCCCCCCCCCTACCTTTCTGACCTCTCTCCCCCAAAACAGCACCCATTGCCTTCGCTCCTCCGGTTCTGGTCTCCTCCTTTGTCCCCCGAATCCTCCGCTTCACCATCGGCGGCCATGCCTTCAGCCACTGCGCCCTGAAGCTCTGGAACTCCCTTCCTCACTCCCCTTGCCTCGCCCCCTATCTTCCTAGTCTCAAGTCTCTTTTTGACCTTTCTTTTCGACCACGCCTACGGTCACTTTTTTCCCCCTCCCCCTGGCTCAGCCCCGGGATCCGTTATTGTGAAGCGCTCTGAGACACGTCCTGCGTGGAGAGCGCTATATAAATCGAAGTTGTTGTAAAGTATTTCCTGGGAAATACAGGAATGGGATGTCCTCCCGATGTGAAAGGCTCTCTACAAATGTAATGTTGTTGTTGTTTGTTTCCCTGGCTGAAGATATATAGAGCATTTTTTAAAAAACGAAACCACCTCCACAAAATTCTTGGACCAAGCAAAAAGTTGGCCTATTATTGATGTAATGATATCAGGTGTCTGCCTCACTCAATTGGTAGCACTCTCGTCTCTTAGAATCAGAAAGTCATTGCTTCAGGCCCCACTTTGGAACTCTGAACTGAGACTCTGATTCGATGGTGGAGGTGTATTGCACTATTGAATATGCCAGCTTTCAGATCAGACATTAAACTGAGGTCCATCTGCCTGTTCTGGTGAACGTTAAAGGTCTCACTGTACTACTGGAGAAGGGCCATTAATCCCCCAAATAAAATTAGTCATTCACTTCAATCCTGTTTGTAGGATACTGTTATGCACAAATGGGCTGCCACATTTGTCTGAAAAATACGCAGTTACTACACTTTGCAGTAAATCCTATGAAGAGCTTTGAGAGGACCTCCTGATGTGAAAGGCGCTACATCAAATGCACTTTTAAAAAAATATTATTATTGCAAATGCAAAGCACGTTATCGTACAAAACTGCGGATGTTTAATTCTCTGGTTCCCACCTGGTCAAAGTTATACAGGGCAGCATGCAGGTTGGCCAACATGCCATTAGGGGGCTCATTAGTGATTTTAATTGAGCTTTCCAGTATTCCTTGGGGAATGATGTGTTCTTCTGAAGTTGAGGCTGGCTCTGCACTGATGAACACTCGGTAGTCGGGGTGACTGCCCTCACTGTATTGCTCCAGGAGCTTTTCTAAGGTTCCCAACCATTTCACCACAAGATGAACATTCTGAAAGGTAGAGCACGTGAACAAGTTATAATTTCACTTTAAACTATTATTTTCTGAATAATTGCATTAATAATATTCTAAACTCTTTTGATTAAGCAATGACTTAAAGAATGGTCCTTCAACTCTGAGTTAAGCCTTGCTGATGAGATGAAACTCTCCTCTTTCTAGTGGCTATATGTTTTACAATTTTGTTTTTGTTGTTTAAAAACAATTTGTGTCCTTTTCTTGGTTGTAACCATCATTTGTTTCTTCAGTTAACCTCAGAAAAAGAATGACTTCCACGAAAACACCTTGGATTAAAGGATTTGGGTTATTTACTACTATATGTCCTCCCCAAAATAAATCAATTAAACATTGCAGAATAAGTCCCTTTGTTCACTGTATAGACAGCAAAGACCCAGCTTTCTAAGCATGTGACATTTTATTGAATTGTCTTATTTAGCTATGGCCTAAATCAAAGAGAGACCAATTTATGGAACTTTAAAAACTGATGTCTATAAAACAAATGTTTCCTATTATTCGTGGCAGGTAATTTTAAGCATTAGAACATACAGTAAAAGCCCTTTATCTGGCACCCTCGGGACCTGGCCAATGCCAGTTAAAGCGCCTGCCGGATATTCGGCCGGAAATGCAAAAAAAATTAAAAAAAAAAATTTCAATGCATTTTTCAGGATAAACTCTGGTTAATTGAATGCAGACCATTTTTTTGCGATGCCGGTTATACAGAAGTTACGGTTGATCGGGTGCCGGATAAATGGGCTTTTACTGTATCTTTCTTTTACTACACAGCTATAGCATAACTACAATGTACCTGAAGAATGACCCAGTGACCTTCCAATGAGGATTTCTCTAGAGCATTCTCTGCTACCTGCTCTTGCCCTTGGCCCAGAGAAACATTATGGAATTTTCCCGAATCGATGGTAAATCCCAGCTTTTTACCTATGAGAGAAAGTGTACCTGAATCACACAATTTTATCACTTTTATCACAATTTTATTGTGTCTTTTATCACACAATCGCCTTCAAACTTAGGCAAGTTTGATCGGGTTTCAGCAATCTGCCTTTGGAATTCTCGTGTACAATACATTCTGGTAAAGTGTAGGATGGTTAACCCAAGATATTTACTCCTTTGCACAGTCCTAACTGCATGTTGGCCAACGCAGGATTTTACAGGTGAAGGAATTGACATTTAGCTGTGACTTGATGACCTGGAAGGTTGGCTTTGTTATTTGGAAACTTTGACCTTTGGGGAAGATGGGGGTCAGCATATTCCTGAACATCTTCTAATAATAGTATAAAAATCCTTGTATTGATATAGCACTTTTTCACATCTTGTAGATATCTCAAAGCGCTTCACAGAATGTACTGTAAAGTGAATTGACTGCATATCTGTGGGAGAAACACGGCAGCCAATTGCGCACAGCAGCGTCCCACAAACAGTTGTGGATTGAAATGACCAATTTTATTATTGTGTGATTTTTGAGGGATTATTATTAGGTGTGTGGAATAAGGAAACTTGCCCAAGGTTTCGCTCTTGACCTGCCTGGATTCATACATGGGTCTCACGCTTGTAAGGCGAGTGCTCTAACCACTGAGCTACAGGACTCCCACTTTTGTTTTTTGTGCATTGATCAAAGTACCTTGATTCTGAAATGGTTGCAAGCATTAACATAAGATTACATATTTTATGGGCAGTGCGTCAGAGCAGCAAGGCACACATGGTGGGGGCAGATTTAGTCTCACCTGCTGCTGTGTGCCAGCTGCCTCCCTGATTGACCTATTGACTTGACAGTGAGTCATGTTCATCCCAGAATTATTCCCATCTGACAGAGGCTTCAAAGTTGCTTCTCGAGCAATGGTGTACAGCTCAGAGATCAAATAATACTTTTTGGATGCAACAAATGATGCGTTAGCATAATTATACTTTCTCTTTGCGTTGTGAGGCTGTAGTTTTATTGTAGTTAACACAAGGTGGAAATGTAAGGCTTACATTCTAGGATTAATATAAATCAGTGACATGCACATCAGCTGTCATTTTTTCTGCAGACCTTAATAACAATCTTTCATAAACTGTAAATGCTTTTCAGATTCTCTTATAACTGCCTAATGCTTCTGTTTTCAATCAAACCTGATTTCTGTGTTAGTGGACTTCCAGTGCACATGGTTTTATTCTGAAAGTACACAGGCACCGTAAAATACAGAGACTATAGAACGGATGGTACTCAAATTCAGCTCATCATGAAGTTGCCACATGTGACAAGGTGAATGAATAAATGAGACAATCTAATGACAATCATACCAAGTGACTCAACATCTTTAAGCGGATCCACACCGGGAGATAAAATGAAGAACACAGGGGTGGCTGGGCTGCTTTCCTCATATGATTTAGCAAAATCCATCCGTAGACCATCTACGTATTTGGATCCCAGTTTTTCCTCAACAAAGTTTCTGTAAGCAGCAGAAAGCCACCTTTTAGAACAGTTATATTGCAATGAAAACTTTTACTGAACCAAAGCCATACGGGAGGATTGGCCGCCCACAAACCATAGTTTAAAACACGTTCCAATTTCTAGTTATCTTAGGCTTCAACAACTATTCTCATACAGAATATGGGGTTCCGATATAAGTTTCGCAAGTACTATATAATGCAAGCATTGTTTCTCAGTCAGGACTGTTGTGCCTTTAATTTAAAAGGATTCAATAACTACATTCTCAGGCCCTGCAATCCTGCGGATTTTTCTCAATCGGCTTTGCTTACCTCACTGCATAAATCATTCTGTCAGGCCGCAATGCTCTTAGCATAATAAGTTTCTGAAGGGAGCTCTTCTTTTTCCATTCTTGGGGAAACTTCTCCTTTTCAGGGCACTCTGATTCAACAAACTTCTTCCAGCGCTTGGCCGAGCCTTCAATGTCTCTGTCCAAACCACGGAACTCATCCATTATTGCCATGGCCTGAAGAATTAACAACAACAAAATTACATTTGTAAAGCGCCTTTCATGTCAGGAGGACATCCCAAGGCACTGAGTTAAGAGGTAGACACTGGTATTGTATGTTGTATCATATACATATACCAACATGCATTTACATAGTACTCTTTAAATAGAATAATTTTTCACACTACTTAACATGGTAGAATTGGATCCTGAGCAAGGGAGATAGATGAAGGGACAATAGGCGCAGTTGAAGAAGTAGGTTGTGAGGCGGGATTTGAGGACAGACAGAGAGGGGACTGAAGTGGAGGGATGGAGGAAGGGAGTTCCAAAGGTTAGGGATGCAGTGACTGAAGACTTGGCCACCAATTTATACTGTTCATGTGAGAAAAATAAGTATGGGAGCTACATTTGAAACCACAATTTGCTCAGAGTTGGGGCAGATTTGATGAGCTGAAAGGACTCCTTGTGTACATGATTCTAAATACTGTATTATCATCTTAGTCTTACATCGTCATAAAACCTTGAGTTTCCATAAGGTTTCCAAAAAGGTTTAAAAGATTACATTGGGCACGCTAATTGAATAAAGGCTCAACTTTACACTAAAACATAGGACTATGTTTGAAATTACCCTAATGGCACTCCAGGACTGAGTGGAGAGAAAGTCAACAGGACTCTTGTATGTTTGATCAACTGTGAATCTCAGGAGAAAGTCCAACTCCTGCAGATCTATTTCCATGTTCATCAGCGGGATCTGGAATGGGAACAAAGTAAACATTTGTTTTATTACAGTATCAATACAAGTCAAGTGCCAGATTCTATCTAATTTTATTAACAATCAATCCATGACTGTTGGTGGGACACTTCTGTGCGCAATTGGCTGCCGCGTTTCACCCACAAAAAATATATCGTCATTTTACTTTACAGTATATTCTGTGAAGCGCTTTGACACGTCTAGAAGACATGAAAAACATTATATCAAATGCAAAGATCATTATATTACATCTCTGGATAACTTCACATTAATGATGAAAAATTATGAAAATTCAGATCTTTGTGTTAGGGAAAGAGCGGGGGCGTGGGACTGATTGGGTAGCTCTTGCAAAGAGTTCATGTGAGAGTGTGAAAAAAAGTGTGAAAAAAAATTGTTCACCATAACTTTGCATTGGAAAGGGTGCAAAGAAGGTTTGCAAGAATGGTACCAGGATTTCAGTTATGGGGAAAGGATAGATCAACTAGGTTCATTCTCTTTGGAACAGAGAAGATTGAGAGGAGACCTAATAAAGACCTAATAAAATTATGAGGAGATTTGACAGGGTAAATAAGGAAAAATTGTTTCCACTGGTGGGCGAATCTGTGACTTGTGGTCACAGATTTAAAATAGTTTCAAAATGAAGCAGATGGGAGCTGAGGAGAAATGTTTTCACTCTGCGGGTTGTTCGAATCTAGAATGCATTGCCTGAAAAGGCGGTGGAGGCTGATTCGATAACAGCTTTTAAAAGATAATTAGATCTTTGTTTAGGGAGAACAGGTCTGTTCGGTTATAGGGAGAGAGCTGGGCAGTGGGATTGAGTTGCTCTTTTCAAAGAGCCGGCACAGACTAGATGGGCCGAATGGCCTCCTTCTATGCCATAAAATTCTATGATTCTATAACCCTGAACGTGTCCCAGCTTGCTGCCTTGGTAAACCTCAAGTATTGTATAAGGTTTCCATTCTCTTACCCTTTGTAAGATTCCCTCTAAAATGCCTTATTCTGATGCTGAAAAGACCTAGCATATCCAGTTCTTAGTCATAGTTTATCCCTTTAACATTGGGAAACAACCTCATTCCTTTTGTCTGCACTGTCTCTTGTGACAGTTTTACAAAGGAAAGAATGGAGGCAGTGCAGCAAAACTTAAAACCCATTTAAACATTTTATAGGTAAATACTGCAATAAAAGTTAAGGTATTTAAGGAATAAATGAAATAAAACAGAAACGGCTACATAGAGAAGACAGAAAGAATAGCAGGAAAACGCTAAATCTAAACGATTGCAGTAATAAATCTACTCCTGACATTTCAGTGACATTATTACTACAATATTAGGGTAGATTTCAGCTTAATGGGGTGTGAACTGAAATCTTAAACAAAAATGGCCAGCCCAGGGATCCTAGAGTTAGTGGAGTTGACAGGAGTATCAACATTAAGGGTCATATCAAAATGATTTAAGGCACACTAAAATGCTGTGCAATGGATTGGTTTGATGCTAGCTTGTCAAGATGCTGCATGGAGGTCCAGGTGTAATTTCTATTGTGAAGGAAAACTAAGGGTAAAGTCTCCAGATCACATGTAGTGGCATCTCCCAAAACATGAAATGTGGACCTTGCCACTGTAGGACACCCCATACAACCCAGTGTGGAAACGTTTCTAATCAACAACATGGTTTGACATATAAAAATGTGTTAGCAATTAACCTGTCCTTATGTATGGTGAGTAGATCGATAAATGTTATTCCATTTTTGCGTGATTGCTCTTCAGGAGTCCAGAACATCCCTTCATTCAGCAGCGGGGAGGGGAGCAGTTTTGATGGGTGAATGGCTCATTCTTTCTTATGTTCTCAGATGAACCTATGCACTCAGTGAGGTAGTCTGCAGTACACTGCAATATGATTGAGTGGTGCAATAACAGTTATGTTCTGGTGTGATGAAACAGGGCACTGGAATTTGCAGCCCAACAACAACCCATTACATTTGTAAAGCACCTATCACGTTGGGAGGACATCTTAATGTGCTGGACAGTCACGGATTTGGCCCGAGCTGGGGGTTGGGATCAGGAGTGCAGCGAAGGCAAGGGTAGGAGGATGATGGAAGGCTGGTCGAAGAGAAGGGTCTTGAGACATGCTTTAAAGCAGGCATGGGTGGGAGCAAAAGGATTGTGGTATGGCGTTCCAAAGAGTTGGAGACAAAAAGGCTGATACATGACCTTGTAAAGATTTTCAATGCATCCCTCCCACAATCAACAGCACAAAATGTTAAAAATACAAAATGCTGCTGCATTTCGTCCACAAATATACAGTCAATTCACTTTACAGTATATTCTGTGAATATACTTTGCGACTTCTAGGAGATGTGAAAAGTGCTATATCAAGTTCAAGGATTATTATTATTATTATTATTATTATCAGCATAGATTCAGATTCAAGGGGTACCTGGAAAGCCATTTGCGAAACGAATATAATCTTGTCCCTTTCAAAGAGACCCCTACTGGCATAAAGGAACATGGAGTACGTGATGCATTCAGTCAAGTTTGCCACTCTCTCCTTGAGATCCTCGGACTGTTCTGTCCGTTCAATGGCTTTGTGGAAGACAATGTTAAAGGCCTAAAAAAATCACAACAAAAGTAAATGGTGAGCAGTTATACAGCTATTGGGATATTTTCTTTTTGGCGGGGCCAGCCTAGAGTTTAACAAATGTCAAACCCCAGCACCATGTTTAAGAGGATCTAAACCAGGCAGAGTATGTCAACTACACGTGGAGATTTCCATGTCTGGAATGGAATGCAAATGGGTGCACTCCTCAAATGGATGCACCATACTTACCAAATTCCAGAGAGTATTAGGCGCAGGCAGGTTGGCAAGAGCCCTGGTTTGGGATATTTCAAAGCAGTTAGTAAAAACTGTCATCGCAAAGCTCATACTTTGTGCTGAAGGGTTTCTCGAAGACATACCCCAGGGCTCCAGCCTTGTTCCCCTTCTTTTCATCAACATGCTCGCCCTGTGCATTGTCATTCGCAGACAAGGGGGAAAATTTCACCTGCATGTGGATGTCATGCAAATCTAATTTGCCACCTCCAGTATGGACTCCAGGTCTGCCGATGTTCTATCAGCTTATCTGGTACATATATCAGTGCCTGGATGAGATCAAACTTCCTCCAGCTGAATTTAGACAAGACACAAGCCATACTTGTTTGCTCTCGTCAATGTCTTTACTCCTGTGGACCTGAATTCCTCAACCTTCCTGGGCTCCCCCTCAGATTCATTGAATCAGTGCGCAATCATGGCGTCCGGTTCGACCCACAGCTGTCCTTCCTTCCCCACATCTGGTCTTTGACTAAGACCGTCCTCTTCCAACTCTGCCCCATTGCCTGCCTCCGACCATACCTTACTCCAAACGCAGCGAAACCCTTGTGCATGTTTGCCACCTCCCGCTTGGATTACTCAAACTCACTCTTTGAATTACTCACTCCTTGCCAGTCTCCCCAGCTCCACTATTCAAAAAATTCAGCTCATGCAGAACTCTGCTAGCTGCATACTGACCCAGATCAAACTCTATGTCCCAATCTCATCACTTCTGGCCAGACTCCACTGGCTCCCCATCACCAAACAGATCAACTTCAAGTTCTCACACAAATCCCTTCACTCCCTGGCAACTCCTTACCTCTCCAACCTCCTCACTTCCCAATCCACCACCCAGTGTCCCAGCTCCACTTGCACCGGCCTCCTGCTTGTCCCTTGCGCTCTCCGCTCCACAATTGGAGGTTGTACATTCAGCCATTACTCCCCGAAACTCTGGAACACTCTCCCTCAATTCCTTTGTCTGGCTCCCTCTCTCCACTTTTTCAAGTCCAGCCTAAAAACCTTTTTTTTCAACCGTGCTTAGGGTCACCTCCCTGGTTCGGAGTCAAGCTCTGGCTCTGTTAAATGCTCTGAGATGCTACCCTACATAGAGGGTGCTATCTAAGTGCAAGTTGTAATTACTTATCATTGAGTATCTTAAGTGAGAACTGATAAATAGGATTAATTCTGTGGGTGGTGGAGAATTTCCTGTTGAGAGGTATCCATTCTTTACCTGGAAAGCCACTTACAGCTTGTACCACATTGTTCGATGCTTAGCATCTGTTTTATGGCAACTGAAGCTAATTTGGTAGCAATTAATCCTCATTTCTAATTCCAGATCTGGCTCCAGAGGAATATTAGGATTAGCTATGAAGTAGCCCTTCATTCACTCCATCCATTTGAAGCTGACTAACTCATTGAACAACCTAGAATTCCTTGGACTCTTGTGCTTAGTGAAGTAATAGTACAGCTATGATCAACCCCTAAATATTGAAGCAATATAGTTATTTTAAATAATAGAAAGTTGTCAGTTTAATGCCCTTTGCTCATCCTCACTGATCCTGATTTTGGAATTATCCAAATACCACGTAGAATGTAAACATTATAATATTTTTCTGACCCCCTGCAAACACCCAAGGGCTGCACTTGGTATTGGCTCTATCAATTTGATGATGTGCGATCATATTAGGGGAAATCTCAATGTTGAGAGTAATTTTGATCCAGGGTAGATGTCCAGATAATAAATCTGACAAAGTATTGGGTCTTATCAAGGAATCAATTGTAAATACACCAGTTATCAAATAGAAGTGGTGGAAAATCTAGTTAAAAATACATTTTATTAAGAATTTCTACAATATTGTTGTTAGTTAATTCACCTACATCTTGTGAAATGACTCGAGGTGCTCATGGTTTTGAAGCTAAACCTTAACCCTCAGATACCCTCATTATTTGTACAAATATTATTACTTCATTATACTGCCTTATATAATGCATCATACACATATGCATTATGCTACCATTTGCATTACACAGCACTTAAAAGACATTACTCCACATGAAGGGCACTATGTAAATTCAAGTTGTTCTACATACTTGAAGTTTATCTGTACAGTACATATACAGTATGTATATTTGACGCCTGCCCTCAACTCAGGTGCCAGCCATTTCGAGGCCCTTAAGACATCCTCCTAACATGAAAGGCACAATATAGATGTAAACTATTATATTGCATAAGGTTTTAGAAAGAAAATCACATCCCAGAATCCTTTTAGTGGCATTTCCAGATTTGCTGAAATTCTCTGCAGAACCAACAGACCAGCAATATCCTGGCCATTGTTAATCTATCCAGGAACCTACATTCATTATAACGCATTTGTTGCACACAGTTTACCACTGATAATATGCCCTATAATATTTACACAAAATATCTGATTTGACTTGTCAGTTTTTCTTACAAATTGGTTGCGATTAATGAAAACTAACTCCTACATCAATGAAATCCATATACTAGATATTACAGCAACATGAAACCTGACAAACATGGCACGTGTTTTATTTATCATTGAGTACCTTAAGTGAGAACTGATAAATAGGATTAATTCTGCTGAGATCACTGACGATGAAGTAAAGAACAGAAGCTCTTGCTGCTGCTGGACGGTAGTGTTCCCGAGCCTCATTGATCTTCAATTCATTCTCCCTCGCTTCACTCACCTACACAACACATTCTGATTAAATATTTCCATATGTTTATTACAGGCAAACACATATTACCACAGAACAAGCATTACTGAGGTTACAGCACTAATAATCTGAGCAGACGCACATTGAGATACACAAGTATGAACATGATATTTCTTCACAAATTCGCTTGGGCATCACATGTGTTTATGGGAGCTAAATTTGCAATGTTTGCTAAAGAGGTAGGAAGTTGCATTCCATATAAGACAGCAAAATGTCTGCGCCCAAAAAATAAACTGCTAGTGGTTTGCTCTCTGCCATTTCTTCTAGAAATGGCAAATCGATAGTAAAGCTGATATTATAATTACTGCTTCCCAACCCATTGCCTAAACATCTCAAATTAGATGCATCAAAGCATTGCATGCTTGTACTTGAAACACGAGGCTTTCATGTTATAAGGCTAGCTGGATCCAGCATACATCAATCCTCAACATTAGCAATCTTTTTATCGCAAGCTTGTAATGGGAAATCTCATTATCAACAAACAAAATCAGCGTGTTTACCGTCTTCATACAAGAGATCCTGTATTTTCTAATCTCTGCACACATTAAGTAATGAACTCTCCAAAGTGAAAGGCGTGATAGAGATGTAAATTTTTGTTTTATGTAACTGTGCCTTACTACCTTCAGTTCAATCTCTGCTGCAGTCAGTTTTGTCGTCTCCAGTTTCTCCACTAACTCTGTGTCACCGAGGAAGTTGCCCTCGGCAGCAGACAGCCGACTAAGGAGCTCATCCTCCAGCCGTTTCAGCTCAATCTTAAAATGGTTTTGCTGCTTGGTCAACTCAGACTAGTTGGACACACAAACAAAGACAGGTTTCTTGCATTTTACAATTCAACATTGTTTATTGATAGAAAAACATTTTCCAGGGTCAGCTGTACTTAATGCTTCAGATCATTCATCACCATTCCTTTATAATTTTATAATAATCCTTGATCTGATATAGTGCCTTATATCAGTCTACGAAGAGTTAAACGTTGTTTCCCTGCCCTGCACCCCCGTGATCCCGACCCCCAGCAACAAATCTCTGACTGTCAAGGACCTTGGGATGTTCTCCCGACATGAAAGGTGTTATACAAATGTGAATTGCTGTTGCTGATTGATAAAAGGGATGTAACAAAAAAATGGTGTGTCTTTTGGTGGTGTAAACTTATTATGGAGTTTCCTTAAGGTGCATGCCTTTCAGTTTAACATCATTACTAACCAGTAGAATAATAATAATTAATGATAATCCTTGCAATTGATATACCACTTTTCATGTCTTCCAGATGTCTCAAAGAGCTTCACAGAATATACTGTAAAGTGAATTGACTGTATATTTGTGGGCAAAACGTGATGGCCAATTACACACAGCAGTGTCTCACAAACAGTTGTGGATAGAAATGACCAATTTTTTAATTGTTTTTTTTTTCTGAGGGATTATTATTAGGCGTGTGGAGTAGGGAAACGTACCCTGACCTGCCTGGATTCGAACATGGGTCTCACGCTTGTAAGGTGAGTGCTCTAACTACTGAGCTACAGGAGCTCCATGATAGAACTAAATCCATAATTTAAAGCTAAAACTTGCTTATTTAGAACAAATAATAAGACATAATGGTACAGTAGTAAGACACGAAACATTTTATATTGAGTGGCCAGTCAGCAAAAGCTCCCTTTCCCTGGTGTATAAGCAGTGTAGGTCACAAGTAATGGTTGAGTACTGACACCCAGGATTTTACAGCAATGTAAATGAATATAGACAGTCATTTGTTTATCATTCTCCCCAAGAGAGCAAGTCAATAAAATGAATAATAATTCAAAGGAGAGGTGGAGGGGATAGGGGAGAGGAGAAGATGAGGAGGGAAAATGATCCAAACCTGGTGGTCATTGTGGGATTTTACTTTTAGCAATAGTAATATTGATAGTAATGTAAAACAGTAGTATTTCTGAGTGGAGGAAAATTCTTTACCCTCACCCACCACCACTACCCCTGCCAATCTCCCCTAGGTGTACACATATGTTGTGAATAATCCGGTGATCATCTGCTTTGAAGCTTGGCCACTCAGTTTATGGCTGTTTGTAGGACATTGCTGTACGCAAATTGGCTAATCCATTGGCTTACAAACATTCACAATCACACTATTTCACAGTAAAATTCTGTGACTGCTTTGAGACGTCTCGATAATATAAGGAATTATTTCAAATGCAAGGGCCAAGCATTATATGGAAATGAACAAATACTCGATGATATGTAATAGGTACGGTTTGAAGATTGCTGCAAAAAGCAAGGTTTCAACCAGAAACAGGCCCTTAAAATTAAGACAAGATCGCAATCCCTGACAATTAAATTATTGAATGAGTGGCGTCTGCCACACGGCTGGGAGGGAATCTCATTGGGAGTACAATACCTTCAGATGTTCAAGATCCGGACGCTCTGTGTTAACCACTTCAGCCAGCAGTTGGTCCTCCAGGCCGTCCTGTGTGACAATGAAGTTAATGAGGGTAGTTTGTGCCTGGATCTCGGGTTTATAGTGAGGATTGGCCAACTTTGTGTGAAGAATGAGTCTGAAACTGCTGCTGAACTCGCACTCCTTGTCTCCGATCTTGATGTATCTTGAGAAATAAAAGGTGATCCTTGTTCAATTAGGGACACACAATTGCGTCTTGTAAATTCCATTTGTAAAACGAGATGTGAGTTGAAACAAAGCACAAAGTTACGTTTAACTTTACGTGTTTTTTCATTTTTAACGGGATTATTATCTGAGCCACTGACCTCAGTAAAATCAATGTTGATTCGCACTACAGCACAATAATACCTCTTCTAACTTTCTCAAGGCAATCGCTAACCACTGCACCCTCCCACATAGATACAATGCGAAAACCCGTCACCTCCCCCAGAATTTTTGATTATTTGTTGGATGCCTAAACACCCATCTGGGAATTGTAAACATTTTAAACCTGAAAATCTATCACAGAAACTTGTCTTTAAAATCCATTGTCCCTGGTGACCAAACTGAAGAATGTCACACATTCCAGAAGATAATAACAAAAACGTAAAAACATTAGCAGTGAACAAAGTTCAGTAGGTGCACAACTGATTAATAGTCAGAAGTGTCATTGAACCATTATTGTCTATACTTCGGTTTAAGTTACAACACATTTCCATAAACGGATGGTTTTCGTCACAGACCATTGACCCAATGAACAATATTTTTACATCTGCAGAAATAACATATTTAGTATGCATTTTTTTTCACGGGTGTTCTTTCAAATTAAGTGAGTTTAGTGACCGAAACCTCAAAGTGGTACTGATAGCATAAGTTCAACTGTATTTCTTTCCCCAAACAGAATTAATGCGTTATTGATAGAACATTACTAAAACAAATTAATGTCTCGGCTGATGGATTGGTCCACAAGGCACTGTAAGACATAAAGGAATAATTAGTATACATTACTTCACACCCTGCAACATTCCAATTATTAATGAAGTTCAATTGCTGGACTGTGCAAAATCCATCACTAGACTCTCCACATCACAAACTCATTACAGAAAAAGAAACAAGATGCAATATCAACAGGGGCAAAAAAAAAACAGTGACAAAATATATCAACTGAAATTTAAAAAAGGATTTAATATATTAACAAATCCCACAAGCATTATGTTGCCTTTGGAAATATTTAACAGCTTACTCACTGTTAATTATCTTTTTAAAAAATACATCCTTGTTTCCACTCTGGATGTATAAGTATAATATCAAAGCATCAAATCACAATGTGATGCTAATAGACTGTGGTGTATAGAGGATGGCACAAGTTAGAGGCCCCTCCACACATTTCTTGAATCAAAAAAACATAGAAATGTATGACATAGTGGGACACCATTCTCCCCATTATTTTGTGTCAGTATTTGTTCCTCCAGGAAATCATCCGCATGGATTGAGTCAAGTGAAGATTGTATTGTCCCCCAGTAGAGGACATAGCAAATCAGGAGAAAATCACTGCTGGGAAGTCCTTTAGTGAGGCCAGATATAGGGGGGTGGGTGGGGGGGGGGGGTTAGCAAAGTCCTGGGAGTCAAAAAGAGAAAATAATACACAAAAGCACAAACATAAGTGACCCAAGTTATACAGTTATATCCTGTACTATAACAACAGGGTGTTGTTTGACACAATGCTGTTTAACATGTGGACCGGGAATAGTGTGGATCCCCTGACCAGCTTCCGGGGAGTCAGGTTACCAATGATTTCATTTTCTGCGTAGTGCACATGCACAAGAGCATGACATAACGATTAGGAAGTCAGACATTTCAGGCACTTTGCTTATGAGGTGATCGCGTAGCTAATGAACCCAGCCAACCATGCTGTGACAAAGTTCTCCTGTATGATTTTTGGTTACTAATACAACAACCACTTACATTTATATAGCGCCCTCTTTGCCGGGTGGCGTCTCAGAACACTTGTAATATTTAATGTAATATTTAGAAATACGAGTTAGGAATAGGGCATCTGGGGAATAGAGGCGCATGGAGAGGAGAGACTAAGCGACACAATGAAAATTATGTTTGCTTACACCTTTAATATACAGGTCCAATTTTTTTTTCTTTTATGCATCGATGCATTTTGTCATCGGGGGGGTAACGGCATCATATTTTGGTTTGTTTCTTCCAGTGCACTTCCAGATCAAGCTCATACCACTTCTATTCCAAACAACAAAGGACTGTGTCAGACTGGCTCTTGCCACTGAATCAGAAGGTTGTGGGTTCAAGCCCTAAGTCAGGATTTGGAATCACATACTGTAAACTGACAATGAAACACTAGGGTGTGCTACATTGCCGGAGGTGCCGTCCTTCGAATGAGGTCCCGTTTGCCCATTCAATTAAAGAACCCCTGGCACTATTTAAAAAGAGATGGGAATTTCTCCCGGTGTCCTAGCCAACAATCCCCACAAAATACAAAATTGAACACTCACTCCATGGCTCCACAGATTATTTATTATTAATAATAATAATGAATTTGCCAGTGTAATTCGCTCCATTAATAGTCTTGAAATACAGCTCTGTGGAACAATTTCTCTAAATAATAAATACATACTGACAGTTAAATATTGATCAGTAGACAATCATTATTCAGTTAATTTGCACCACAAAAATATATATTCAAGAATTGGGCATCAGGCTGTAAACTTTTATATTGGTACAGATTGCTTGTACTTGATTGTACATTTTAAGGTGGTATTTTTAGGATAAATAACTGTGATTATTAAATAACTACTTGTGCAACAATTAGCAGACAGCACTTATTTGTTAGTTAGCAAAATAACAACAAACGCAATGTTTCCACACTTTCTGGGCTGTATTTAGGCTCTGACAGTACACAAGATGTTTAAAGCTATGCAGGGACACACAGGAACACCATCATACCAAAAATAATAGAAGCTGGGAAGAGACTTAGCAGCAGATTGCTTGGACACACAGAGGTAATTATATCTGTAGGTACAGGTTGGATTATTAATTAGTAATACATATTATGCTTCAGTCAGTAGGATACTTACTTTCCCTTTTTAATTGTATTTCGCCCAAGTAATGGATCAAGGACTGGATCAATTGTTTCCTCAAGGTTTTCAATGAGAATAGTATCTCCACTACATAACGCTTGTTCAACTGAATCCAAATATCTTTAAGACAAGAATATGTTCAGAGTGCATTCTAATACAGATATACCTCGCTTAACGTTGATTCTGTCAACATTGTTAGGTTGCCTATACATAGGGGAACAAATATTCATTTAACAATGCAACGTTCGCTATTACATTGTTCACTAGTGGATGGATACAAACTACTTTGGGTAGCGTAGGCATATACTGTAGTTTACTGTGTTATCTGAGGAACAAGTGTGAGCACCCAAAACTCCTCCAGCTGACCATTAAGGTGAAAACTGTGACATTAGATCTTATAATTATCAGTTTTAAAGTTCCACCAGCAACTGGCAGTGAAACGCTGCGATCCACAGGCCAGCAAATTCAATGGTGCTGCCAACCAATTCAATGGCAGCGTCAGATTGTAGAGTTATCATCTGGGACATTGCCAGGAGAGGAAAGTCCAACAACATGACCAACATCACCATTGATCAATATGACAATCAATATCTAATTTTCACTACATTTAGAGCCACAAAAACATCTCACCACCAAACAATTCAACAACTTAAGTCATCTTTGGATTAATTACCCCTTTTGGCCCATCCGGACAACTTTCAGCTCATGTCCGTACTGATTTCTAATCCACTTGATTCCTTGCTGCTGTGGGTCAATCATGAGTGGCCAGCGTTCACAGTTGGCCAGGATGGTGGCGTTTTCCATTGACATTCTATCGCTGGGTAATCCGTCATTATTCCAAGTAGCCACTGTAGCATCATCAACCAGCATGGCAATGGGATCCAGGCAGTCTGTTATTGGTATGGCAACCTGAGGGAGCAGTAGGAATGTTTATAAATAACAGTCCTTGCATTTGGTGTCAGCTCTTTCACGTCAGGAGGACATCTCAAAGGCTTCAAAGGATTTATGCAAACAGCATTGTGAACTGTATTTGTGGGCAAGTACACACTGCAATGTTCCACAAACAGCCATGAAATGTATAACCGATTTTATATGGAGGATTGTAGGCCAGAAACCCCTTTCTCCTTTTTTTTGAATAGTGGATTCTTACATGCTCCTGAACAGGCTTAGGTTTAATGTTTCATCCAAGAGGCAGTCCTCCTATTTGTTACAATGAAACATTCCAGCATTTCTCTTTAAAGCATAATGAAAATTACACTAAATTCAGCCATTGCTTTGTGCAGCCAGCTAATGTGTTCTGACAAATCCATTGCTTAGCAGCTTTTTTTATTAATATTATTTTCCTTGTATTTTTCAATCTTTAATTTATACAAGGTAGTGCGGAGTTACTCAGAGATTATCATGCTAACAAAAGCAGTTGTTTGTGAGGGTGTTGTTTGTGATTCCAACAAACAACAGCTTACATTTGTAGAGTCCCATTCACATAAAATAAATAACTCAAAGCACTTTACCAAATGAGATTAATTAAAAATGAAATAAATGTTCTGTGGGCAAACATGGTGGCTAATTGCACCAACACCCCTACAAAGTGACAAGACGGGTGTCCAATTCATTTTAATTTGGGGTGTTTCTGCATGAGGGAATATTAATCAGGATAATCAGGAGGATAATGCTATGTTTCTATGAAATAGTGGCAGGGGCGTTCCTCAACATCCACCTGAATCAAAAGGTAGACAGAATCTAAATTAATGGTTCAATCATAAAAGGGGATGTAGGCAAACAATTTATACTAGCAATGTCCCCTATTCAATAATAGTGATAACAACAATAACCCTTGCATTTCATAGAGTACTTTATCACATTGAGATGTCTCAAAGTCCTGCACCAGATTTTACAGTGAAGTGTTGTACTGTGCATTTTGTAGGTGAGCCTGGCAGTCAATTGGCACACAGCCAACATGTCCTACATGTCAACAGCCATGGAATGAATAAATAGTTTTATTGAGCACATACAAGATGAGTTTTATTTGGGAAACAATATTGGTCATGAGACAATACGTGTTACATTTATCTTGAAGAAATGGTCTGAACCTATCTAGGTTCCCAAGGTATCAGAACAGCTGCAACCTCCAGGCACTTGACCTGCCACCAATACCTCACACCCGCCACCAAGAGGCAGACAACAGTAATCCACAGGTAACTTCAGGCGACTTTTCCGCCTTTAATCTCATCTTGAGCTCAAAATATAATTGAGTATTAGCCTGTTGGACTGTTGCATCTTATAGTGTAGGAATTGTAGAAAATGTCTTGAGGATGTTTAAATTTAAGTTAGAAGCCCTACTTAAAAAGATTTCTCCACAATTACACACATACATGAATTTTTTAGACCAAGTGGCTTTATAGCCAGGCCAAGGCAAAGTGAAATGTTAGCTATCTAGTGTTTCCCTAAAGCAACAACAAGAAAATTACACTTTTATAGAGCCTTTCACATCGGGAGGATGTCCCAAGGTGCTGGACAGTCAATGTTTCAAACCCAAGCTGAGGTCAGGATCGGGGAAGGGAAAGGAGGGAAGTTGGGGAGAACGAAGGCACGATTCAAGAGGAGGATCTTGAGGCAGGACTTGAAGCAGGCTAGGAAGGAGCTGAGGTGGAGGGATTGTGGGATGGAGTTCCAACAGTTCGGGACAGAGTGGCTGAAGGCTCGCCTGCCGATGGTGGGGCGGGTGAGTCAGGGGACATGGAGCAGGCCGGAGCTCGCTGAGCGGAGAGAAAGGACAGGTTGGTAGGGGGTTAGGAGGTCACAGAGATAGGGTGGCGCAAAGCCATGAAAGGCTTTAAAGGTATGGACCAGGATCTTGAATTGAATCCTCTGGGTGATGGGAAGCCAGTGGAGTTGTGGAAGAATGGGGATGATAGGATCATGGAGCTTTGTGCAGGAGAGGACATGGGCTGCAGAGTTCTGTAAGATTTGCAGCATACGGAGGGAGGAGTTGGGGAGGTTGATAAACAGGATGTTGGCATACTTGAGCCTGGACATGGTGAAGGCATGAATAGAAGTTTCAGTGGGCAGAGGGGTGAAGTAGTGGCGGAGTTGGGCAATATTAAGGAAACAAAGTAGTAAGACTGGGATTAACTGCACTCTTGAAGGTTACAAGTGTCCTTCAACCCATACACCGAACCAGTACCCCTAGGCTGTCTGAAATGTAGATAATCCAGGATAATATCTACAGCATGTGTTCAAATCCCCCTAAACAAAGTGTTTAAGACAACATTCTCATAACAATTGAAAATTCTGGCTTTTTGTACCTTTCTCTTGGAGTAACATGATCTGCAGTAACTGCTGGAGAAGTCAGATTTGAAGGGAGTTTATGTGATAATTGGTTGTGGAAGACCTGGAGGCTAGAAACCTCACCAAGAAAGAGAATCGAAAGAGACACGTGAGACTTTTTATTATTATTGCTTATTTTGGGGAATTTATTTTGCGAGAGTGAAATAAACCTGGCGTGTAGCCACTTGTTTTTTGTTACCTACTTACAAGTTGCAAAATTGTAGTTTTATGTTAACATGCTAAAAAAAATTTGCACGCATTTTCCTTCAGCATTTCATATTACAAAATTAGTCAAATACTGACACTGTAAATAAATATTTACCTGGTTAAAAGAATCATGTCTTATATCCAACTTGGTTCCATTATTCTTGTGTTAAATGTATTATAGCTACATGTACAGGATAAATAATAGAGATCTCTGGCATTAATCTGATTTTTATCCCATGATTGTAAAGTATAGTCAAAATCACAAATAATTGTAATAATACATGCAAGACTTCCTCACATCTAAAGGACTGAAAGCATGTTACACAGTAAATCATTTTTGAAGTGTAGTGACTGTTCATGGTGTCCTGTAGCTCAGTGGTTAGAGCACTTGCCTTACAAGCGAAAGACCTGGGTTCAATTCCAGACAGGACGAAACCTTGGCCAAGTTTCCTTACTCCATTCGCCTAATAATAATCCCTTCTATTAAACAGTAATTAAATTGTTCATTTCAATCCACGACTGTTTGTGAGACACTGTTGTGCGCAATTGGCTGCCGTGTTTCGCCCACATATACAGTCAGTTCACTTTACAGTGTATTCTGTGAAGCACTTTGAGACGTCCAGAAGATGTGAAGAGCACTATATGAAACGCAAGTATTATTATGAGAGGAAACAAAATAATAATAATCCTTGCATTTGATACTGCGTCTTTCCGTATCTTTGAGAAGTTTTGATGCTCTTCATAGGATATACTGTGAAGTGTCGTGACTGTGTGTTTTGTGGGTGAATCACGGCAGCTAATTGAGCACAGTGAAGTCCCACAAACAGTCGTGGATTGTGTGATCAAATTATTATTATTTGTAATATTTAAATTATCTCTAACCATGATTTAGCGGTCCACTTGATCAAATACAATATCTTGTGTCCCCATAATTGCAATCATATCAGCTAAAATGTGTCCTTGCGACATATTGTCTAGCCCAGCCAAATGAGAGAAACCCAGAGGTAATATCTTGAAGGTAAGAACATATTAAATGTACTGCATTGTTAAGTAGGAATTGCAATGATAATGATTACTATCCAAGTACACATTATTTTATTAAAGACAAGGCAAGCATTGCTAGACAAGCAATATGAGTACAAAAAAGAGGACGTACCTTTAGTGACTTCAGGAAGGGAATCCAGCTACTCTCCACCAATTCCTCACGGTATTGCTTAGTAAATGACCCGACATAGGACACAAAGGCAGCTGCCAGCAGCACATCTCCGTACAGGGTCATCTCCTGAGCTTCGAAGAATTGAACAGATTGGACCCAGCGAACATTTTCTGACTAAGATAATAAAAACATTGCAATGAAACCATTAGAGAAAGATGAGCAGTTTTATGCTTCTACCCAAAATGATCCTTTTGGATATGCATAGCATTTTATTCCCAATGTACAATGTTGCAAATATCAATATACAATAAGTCTACACAACACTGTACAGAGCCAGAAGGAATTTTAGTCCGAATAATACATGAAAAATAAGAGATCTTCTCAGGTGGCCCCCTTCACTGTCTGAGAACATGATCAATCCTCTTGCACAAGATTTTTAAAGCCCTCCACTTCTGTGGACTGCAGTTCAAAAGGACATAAACTCTGGTTACACAATGGGGCCATAAGAAAAAAATGCAGTGTGCACCATCTTAATCACATGGCACTGAAATCCCATCAGGTCAATAAACACCTGATCCCCACACACACTAAAGTGGTGAAATACTCTGATCACATTCTCTTCAATTGCCTTGACAATGATGAAAGCCTAAAAGTTATTCAGGTCAGTACAAGCTTCTCGAACAGTAAAGGTAACAGAATGAAGAACGTGGGTACATTTTTCTCAGAAATGTGTGACTGGAATTCAGGGAGTGCTTCAGTTGGAATGTATTGAATGATGTATCTTAATTATTCCATTTCTCTTCACAAGGTTTTTTTTTCGTCACAATACTTTTGATTTCCATGTCGCACAGGGCACTGTTATTAAGTATAATTAAACCTCCAAGAATCCACAATTCGTAATTTCTTTTATATTTCAGGGTTACACATTAAAATAATGAGCTCCTTAAAAAAAAGCTTTTACAGAAAGGCTAAAACATCCTGACTATTTACCCCCTGAAATCAGTAACAAACCCTTCAGCTGATCTGCTGCTGCAGTTACTGTGGTTCTGTGGATTAATTTTATTCTTTTGAAACAATGGTATAAAATATTTTTTCAAATTGCAGAGAGGCTGAGGCCATGAAAATGATAGAAAATGGCAATGTATCAGTACTTTTCAAACTGCCAGAGAGGGTCGATTCACCAGCATAGATTTTTTTTCCATAGCAAATCATCATGACTCAAAATATTTTAAAGGGCTTCAGATTTAATTACTACAAAATGTGTCTGTAATCAAACGCACAACTATTGCATCAGAAACATCCCAGAAACAGCCATGAGATGAATAACTAATTCATCTGAAAGATTACATTATTAGCTAGGAAAGCTAATAAAATACAGGTGTTTGGCTCAAGAACCTTCTTTGTAAAACCTATAAATTAAATAGCAATACACATTTTCCCAAATATTTCATTGTTACAAAATAATCTTGAGGTCATCTAGAGTTAGGCATTTTGGAGAATGAGTTGGAAGTGTTGAATCCACACATTTATCATATCTAAGCTCAATTACACCAACTCCCTACTTGCTGGCCTTCCCAGCTTTTCCCTCCCCAAGTTGCAAATCATTCAGAACTCTGCAGCTTGTGTCCTCTCCTCCACCAGGCTCTGTGATCCTATCAACGCCACCTTCACCCGGCTCCACTGGTTCCCTAACCGCAGAGGATAGAGTTCAAAATCCTCAGCTTCGCCTTCCAAACCCTCCACACCTTTGCTCCTTCCTACCTCTGTGACCTGCTAACCCCATAATCAACCTGTCTGCTTTCTCTGCTCAATGGGTTCTGGTCTGCTTCACAGCCCCCGCCTTGCCCGCCCCACCATCGGCAGATGGGCCTTCAGCTTTTCTGTCCCCACCCTATGGAATTCCATCCCACAGTCGCTCCAGCTCGCTTCACCCCTTGCCCCTTCTTCAAGACCCATCTCAAAATTCTCCTCTTTAATGATGACTTCACTGTCTGACACCTCCCCGCCCTTCACCCATCCTGATCCCAACCATCAATTCGGGTGAGGATTCCCGACTGTCCAGCGCCTGGGGATGTCCTCCTGATGTTACACAAATGAAATTTGGTATTGTTGTTAATTTTAAAATGAACAATTTAAAAATGCAGATACAATTTTAAATATTAAAACGTGAACACCATTTACTGTAATGCCAAAGCAAAGACCAAATGGTGTGACATTTGTTAGACGTGCACAATCGTCTGACTCAATAACTCATTCATTTGATATCCAAAGAACAATCGAGCTGTGGAACAATCTATTTTTAAAAGACTTTACTGTAATTAATCTATCCTCTTCCTGGCTCTGTTTGGCAGGCAACAACTAAAAAGTACACAAGTTGATCTCACAAACTGTTAAGCGCTCTGAGATGCTACCTGGAGTGGAGGGCGCTATATAAGTGCAAGTTGCTTTAGTTGTTGTTCAATGGCTTTGAAAGTTGTGTGAAAAAGATTTGCTGTTCATCAATTCAGAGTCTATTTAGAGCTGCAATAATTTTAACATACCACCTTTACATAATTTATCACTGATGACATCTTCCAAGAAGGCTTTCAGAGCCATATCATGTAGTGCAATAAATTTTCAGACAGTTAAAAATCACTATAATTTCATCCTAATGCGTTATAGATTGCATGTAATGTCATTTTGTCTAAGGTGACCCTTTCTAATTTTCAGCAGCTGTTCGGTCTGGAAGTAAGTTAATGATTAAATATATACTGGGGTCTTGCCATATGATTTATTATCCAACTGCTTGTCTGTGATATATAGACAAAATCATCTGTCTTGAAAACACTAAAACGTTTTGAATTGTACTGTGTTGTTAAAACTAGCTCCACAAATTACCCACCTCACAAGTCCTTCCCTATTCTTTTGAATGCATTATGGTTTTACCTCACCAATGGCCTTCAACATTTAATACAATTTAAAGGAGGGCATAGCCTCTTTTAAGAAGATTTAAAACGTCAAGTCATGGGACACCCACTGCTTCTAGTATTGAGGAGATCTTCATAATGCAACCAGCTTAAGCTGAAAACGTTAGTTCAACCAAGATGCCTTGGCTTTCTGCAACTCTACTTAAAATCCCTTCGCTGAGCCATTCTCTACCTGTCCTCAAAATCCTCTTAAAGAAGCATCTCTTTGACCATGGACAATATTGTAAAATTCTCTGTCCTTTCCTCCCTGTTCGATGAAACCCATTACCTTTGCAAAGAACTTCGTTATTTTCACCTTTCATGAAAAGCATTGTATAAATTCAACCCGTTGTTCCAATATAAAATAATTGTTTAAATTGAAATTTACATATCCTGAAGGGGTGAGAACCCAATTCTGTCCAAACACCTGAGGAAAATGGCAGTGTGCACAGGATGCCTATATCAAAGAATGAGAAAGACCTGCTAAGTAGATCATTTCATTTTCTTCTTCCTTACCTGACATCCTTTTACATTTTGGTGGGAATCTTCCCAAGTAGTTCCTACCCAGGAAAAATGGGGTGTAAAATAAGGGGTAGAAAGTCTTAATTATCAGAACATACCTGCCGCTAGTAAGACTGTGCTCCGCCAAATCCAATTGGTAGCGTCTTGTGAATGTGTACATATTACACACCTGACCATAGCAAAAACAGCATGGGTTCATGTTGATGCAATTCAGCCTCTCTGTCCCCACACTCTGGAACTCCATCCCGCTATCCCTTCGCCTCGCTTCTTCTCTTTCCTCCTTTAAGGCCAGTCTCAAGACCTTCCTCTTCTACCGTGCCTTCTGCTCCCCTCCTAACCCTCTCCTTCCCCCTACCCCAACCACCCCCCCTCACACCTGCTCGGGTCCCAACCTAACTTCAGCGCCTTGGGATGTCCTCCCGACGTGAAAGGTGCTCTATAAATGTAATTTGGTTTGTTGTTGTTGTAAAGATAATCAAAGCCCTTTAATATTGTTTCCCTCTTGAAGGTCCCTATGTGAAGGATAGCGAATGAGGAACAGTAAATGTTGTGAATCATTATGAGTTGGTCGTTGTAATCAGACACATTTACTGGTGATCTAATTGTTTTATTCAGGATATAGAGTTACAAACATTAAAAGTGTGGGATACAAAAGGCTACAGAAAAAGAATAGGAAACTGGGATTAGATTAAACATCTCCACTTTAGGTTTAGTGAGTCAAATGTTCTCTTTTGCTATAAATTCCATGATCTCATATTTGAACAGGATCTCACCTGAACCATGTCATGGTTAAAGCAGATTTGTGCTTTTTATGAGTGCTGATACTGGTTAAAAATACACAGCAGCAATTAATTTGGGAATTTTGTCACCATGCCTGTTTGGTGTGCTGGAATGCTGGAGATGCACAGATTTGTTCTGACTTTGTTGAGCTTCACTGCATTAAAGGGGGAGGTGTTTGTATCATTATCTTGATATGATAATGCCAATAATGCTAACATTTGATATAGCTCCTTTCCTGTTTAGGAGGTATAATCTCAAAGTGTTTTGCAGGATTTACTGTAAAGTGCGGTGACTGCACATTTGTAGGTGAAATGTGGCTAAAAAGTTTGCACAATTAAATGTCCTACAAAGTGACTGGACATTTATTTGAGGAACTGTTGGTCAGGAAACTGGGAGGAACTCCTTTCAGTTTTCAAACAATAATCCATCCAAAAAAAAACACAATAATAAAATTGGTCATTTCAATCCACGACTGTTTGTGGGACACTGCTGTGCGCAATTGGTTGCTGCGTTTCACCCACATATATACAGTCAATTTCACTTTACAGTATTTTCTGTGAAGTGCTTTGAGATGTCTAGAAGATGTGAAACGTGCTGTATCAAATGCAAAGATTAGTATTATTATTATTATCTTTAATATCCACCCGAACAGGCAGATGGAGTCTTGATTTTCCAGTGCCAGCATCTTGGGACATCCTCCTGACGTAAAAGGCGCTATACAAGTCTAATTTTGTTGTTGTTGATTTAATGTCCTGGCATGGGACTTGAATCCAAAACTATCTAACACAGAGGTGGGAACTACCAACTGAGCCAGACTGACACCCAAATTTGTTTACACCTCATCTCTACATAATTTATAATTTTGCCGGTTGAATGAACAGCTAACTTGTGTTTGCACCAACAGTGATAATGCCTCTTTGATGGCTCAGTTGGGTAAAGGCACCATCTTGTGAAGCACTGAGCCATACACTCCTAAAATTGGTACAGCGCCCCATGCTAGTGAAAGGAAAAATCTGCCAGCCTTTCTACTCGTATACCCTGCTGTTTAGCAATGCCTGCTGGTATGTCTGCGTACAGACATTGGGTAATAACAGGCTTGGGTATTGCTACAGTGCCCTCCACAGTTCAATTGAGTGCAACACTCATACACAGGAAAAATGAGAAAGGTGCCAAAGCAAAGCAGTGATATTAATGCTCAAAGGCTGCCCTCAACTGCACATCTCTGTACTAAGCCATAAAGATGAGAACATTTTAAACCCTTTTTTATTTTAAACGTGAACAAAGATTTATTTACTTCAGTGTGTGAGGTCTAACATTCTGGACATATAGCCATAAGCTGCCCCCTTACCTCAAGTCCTTTGACAAGTCGATTTGCCAGTTCAATAGTCCGATTAGTCCGACTCACTTCGTCTTGACACCGGACTTTCTCTACTGTGGCTTTCTCATATCCATAAGTCAGTCTGCCCAGGTTAGTATCCAACTCCTGAACAGACAGAAAAACAGACGGACAGACAGACAAAATGCCTTGTTACAGAAGATATTTAAATTGCTGCTCAACTGATATTTATATTTTAAACACAAGTATAAAATTAACCTCTTGACCGTTCAAAGTTTTCGATACAAAAAATCTCTTGTCTTTCAAACATTTCCTTTTAAGAAGTAATCCCAAGTTAGACTATGAAGCCTTTATTTAATGTTCATCATAAGTCCATCCAGAATTCTGCAGCCCATACCCTCTCCCGCACCATGTCCCTCACCCATTCCACCCCACCATTGATAAGTGAGTTTTCAACCACTCTTCCTCCACTCTCTGGAACTCCATCCTGGATCCCTCAGCCTCACTTTTAAAGTCCACCCCTTCGACCACTTCATCCTTCCCCTCCCCCATTTCCCCCCAAAGCCCTGGTGCGCAATCAGCTGTGTGAAGCGTTTTGAGACGTCTTTCCTATGTGAAAGGTGCCACATAAATTGCATGGCAGTTTGTAAACCTTGAACCTTTACTAAAATGTGCTCAAAAACAATTAAGTCTGGTTAAGACTCCTGCATTTTTGACCCTATTGTCTCCACCACTTCAGCTTCTATTTGGATCTTGTTACCATTGCATTAAATCACCACCATGTATTGGGTCGACATTCTACTGCCAGGGAGTTAAAGAATAGTGTTACACAAAGTGAAAAACAAATGACTCAGCAGTACCTGACCTAATTTAGTCACCAAGACTATAATGGTAGAATTGAAAAGCTGTGATTATCTGCGGGGAGTACATACTGTGAAGATGTATCATAATTATACCTGTATGCAATGGCTGATAATCAACAACAATGGCTCACTGTTTCATCTATGTTGCTAACTGTGACATGCAAGATCATTGCCCTTCAATGCAATGCTCTCCTACACTTTGAAATTCACACAAGTGCTCAAGTTCTAGATAAACTGTTCGCAATTCAGTTTCATTCAAATTGTAACCCATCTTGTTAACATAAAAGGGTATAGAAGAATATAATAAACTGCAGGAACAAAGCAGAGATTTATATTACATTAATGAGCTTCAGTAGAAGATCTACCTCCTATTATAATGTTATTTAAGCAAATGGCAAACCCCGAGGTTCATCTGAAAACCACAGTACAAAAGATCTGTGATTGTTTTTACAACAATTAAAATTAAAATTAAAACTGACCAGAGGTTGTGCCATGGTGAGGAATCACTGATGAGCTGTAAATCTCAGATCTACATGTTTAAACGGTATGGGTCAACTGTAACTGTGCTTTTTCCTGATTTAATATGCAAGTTTGAATGTTTAGAAGGGTTTCAAGTAAACAGTCAAGAATCAGACTATGGGCTATAAGGTTGAGGATATAAGCGTTCAATCCACTCAAAGCACTCACTAGCTGTGGACCTTGTGTTGCTGGGAAGACATATTGGGAATATAATTAGTCAAACATGAACATTGTGGGGATTTTAAATAGACTAGAAACATTTCAGTGTTTTATCTCTTGCGTCAAGTCTACCCTTAGTCCTAGCCTTCTCCAAGAATGACTCATGTAGATTCTGTGAAAGATATGTGGTCTTTGATGAAACAAGGTGTGTTTACTCATCCTGTACCCCACAAAGTTCTTAATCTGTGTTACTAAAACCCTTAAAATTCCTCCAAAAGTAGTTTATGCACTTACTGAAAGTTTCTTCCTGATGGCTTCCAGCTTTTCAGTCGCAAATGCTAACTCAGAGTTTGCCTGCGCTAAAGCCTGCCGCTTGGGTTCCACATCACAGTAAACCTAGTATCAGTAATAATATGCAATTAGTAGCTGCAGATTCAATAACCAATGTACTACAATTCAGTATATAAACAAACAATTGCTGATTCAATGCACTTTCATATTACCCTGTATAATCCGCATTTTTATATATTTTCAATTACACATGTGAGGTAAGTTTCCAGACCTTACAAAGAGAACACTTAATATTACAATAACAAACATTTACAGCACAACTGCTTTCCATTGCCTCAGGTTTGTCAGAATCACAAGTCCAGTGGCAGCAAAGATGTGGCTGGGATTTGGAAATCCAACTTTCATAGGAACATGGTCTTTGTTTTTGGAAAGGATTGTGATCTCATGGATCTTGTCAGGCAAGGACACTAAGGTAACAGGCTCTGACCACTGGAGCTAGCAAACAGATCCATTGTTTTAATTGATATGGAGCAGAAAATAATATGAAGTGACGTGTATGTGTGCATATATATATATTTATTTGGACAAACATATTTTAAATAGAATCAGTAAAAGCCTGTTTATCCGTGATCTGATCAAACGTAACTTCCGTATAACCGGCAGCTCAAAACAAAAGGCCCCATTCGATTAACTGGATCTTATCCAGCACAATCACATTTTTTCCCGCTCGTATCAGTATTTCGGAATGCTGCTACTAGTGCTTGAAGGTGGCGCTGCTGTTTTTTTCCTTCACAGAGTCAGTACGATTACCTCTGAATGCTGCTGTAGTGCACTTCTGGGTTTGAGAGAGAGGCAGGGAGAGAGAGAGGGTGGGGCGGTGGGGGAGAGAGGGAAAGAGGGGTGGGGGGGAGAAAGAGAGGGAAAGAGGGGGGGAGAAAGAGAGAGGAGTGGAAGGGGGAGAGAGAGGTGGGGGAGAGGAGGGGAGAGAGAGGGGATGAGTTGATTAATTTAGATGGAAGAGGAGTGGAGGGGCTGTTGGGTTTGGAGCCATTGAGATGCCAGATTGACTAAGTGTATGTGTGTGTGAAAGAGAAAGAAAAAAAACGAGAGTATTCCCTTTGATTGTGTGCTGTGTTTATAGACTGTAATCGATATTTATTGCTTTATTGGTAAATATCCATAAAATATTCTGTTATTATTTAGTCTATTATTAATATGGTATGTTTAAAAAACAACTTAATTTTTTTTGTGTTGGGTTTTCAGCAGCTGGCCGCCCGAATATCCGGCACACGGTTTAACCAGCATTGTCCAGGTCCCGAGAGTGCCTGATAAATGGGCTTTTACTGTATATTGAAGGTTACAGCACAGAAACAGGTCATTCAGTCCAATTAGTCTGTACCTGTGTTTGTACACCACACCTTCCTAATCTCCTCTCCTATACCTTTCTCGTTTCTCCCTCATACTTTTTACTTCACAAAAGTATCAATGTTCTAGATAATCCCATAGATCATTTACAAAAAAAAATTACAGTTGTATAATACCTACCACGCTGGGCGGACATCCCAAGGGAGGATGTCCCAATTATCGTTCTATATGGGGAAATATTTTGCACCTGTAAAATTTACATTTTATACCACTCAGAAAATACAATTGAAATTACAAAGGAGAATCTACCTCGTAGAATTTGATGATGTTAATAACCCAAGCACAGAGACCTGATGCCGCGTAAGATTTTGTGCAAACCAGATCTGGATTAAAATCTGGATCCTGCAAATATTGTTCTTTTGCCACTTTCAGAGAATTTTCAGGGATATGTTCCTTGTCATAATGCATCAGGGTTTGCAAGAAGTCATCAACCTGTTTGGAATCAACAAATGTTCAGAGCTTTCATCACTTCTACTTTTAAATAAATGCACAGAAAATAGAACCGCTGAACTGATTCTTTACATATACAGTCAGGTTTATACAGGAGCATTCTTTCTGAATGAGGAATCTAAATAAACTACTATAACCATAACAACTTGTATTGATTCTGACCCCCACCCCACCCTACCCCCCGGGGCAAGGTAGTGTCCTTGATAGTGTCAGGTCTTCAGGTGTGACCTGAATTCAGGTGTGACAGTGTCAGGTCTTCAGGTGTGAATTGTACTATATTGGTCAGGTGTGACCTGATGATGGTGGAAGCAAGGAGCAAGATGGAGGGATAGAGGAAGAGTGTTCAGAGTTTTGAGAAATAGTGGCTGAACGGTTGAAAGTGCGGCCACAAATAGTGGAACAGAGGGCGCAAATTTCTCATCTACAGTATTTACAAAGATCAACTTGAATTTATGTAGCATCCTTCGAAGCAGAGTAGTATCTTGGAGTGCTGAACAACCATGGAGATTGGCACCAAACCAGGGAGAAAGGGGTGGTGACAGTGTAGGAAAGTCGATAATGTGATTTGAAGTTGGGACTTTTTAAAAGATGGTTAAATTGTTGTGAGCAGATTGGGTAGGACACTCCACAAAATCATGTTCTTGGAGTTAAATATTTCACAGTGCTCACAAAACCAGTGTACCCTTAAGCTGAGCTTTGCTGGCTCTTGAATGGCAAATCTTATTAGTTATTAAAATTTATCGTTCCTTTATCCTGCAAAACATCCTACACCTGTTACCATTTTAAAAAAAATTGGCTACTTCTAGGAGATAATAAAAATAACGATAATAATAATGCTTGCATTTGATATAGCGCTTTTCAGGTCTTTTATACAGACATCTCAAAGTGCATCACAGAATATATTGTAAGGTGAATTGACGATATAGTGGGTGAAATGCGGTAGCCAATTGCGGGCAGCAGTGTCCTACAAACTGTTGTGGATTGAAATGACCAATTTATTATTGTTTTTTATTTCGAGGCATTATTATTGGGCGTGTGGAGTAAGGAAACTTGCCCAAGGTTGCGCCCTACCTGGAATTGAACCCAGGTCTCTCGTTTGTAAGGTAAGCTAACCACTGAGCTACAGGACTCCACGTGGCAATTACGTGTAAGAATAATCCTTGCATTGTATATAACACCTTTGGGAGGATGACTTAAAGTGTTTTAAAGGATTTTATTTCGAAGTATAGTGAACATGTATTTTATAAGTGAATGTGCAAGCCAATTTTCTACAAGTTTCATAGATTACCTGTCACTAATTGAAAAAAGAAATGTTTAGCGTTGAGACCAAGACCTATTTCTTCACGGTATGTTCTATAGAGACCCGCTTTCTGGATTTATTGACTGAGATGGATAGCTTTTATGTTGGTAAGGTTATTAAAGGATATGGAGCAAAGGCAGATAATTCGAGTTGAGATACAGATCAACCATGATCTAACAAAATGGGGAAGCATGCTTGAAGGGCTAAATAGGTTATTCCTGTTCCTATGTTCTTGACGATTTTATAAATGTAGGGTGTATATCAGATAGCAGTCATGTAGTAACTTTCATTTTGAAGCATCACGGTCATTCTCATGACCTTGACTCTAAATCCATTGTTTTAAAAGATTGCTCAGAATTTTGGAAAATCCATCTATCCATCTTAATTTGGTTATTCTTTATCAAATGGGGAAAAAAGGCTACCAAATCATGACAGAATTGTAGAATTTTTTAAAAATTCTGTACAGCCTTCAATTTGAAGAAATTGGTTTCAAGTCGAATGACATTACCAACATTTCTGAATGGTTAAAATGGGGTAACCTGTGTTCTCTGCTTGATTCGTTCTCCTCCACAAACCATGTGAGTGGCCTCATGTGTCTACATGTCAGAGGGAGGGAACCATCCTAATTTAGAAACTCAGCAGGCGCCAGAAGGAACCTGTCAAAATTCTGCACCTTCAGGGATTTTTAATTGTCATGCCCGACATTAAAAATAAAATTGATCCTCATTGTCCTGAACAACATTAAACTAATGCCTGTCAAAGCATGACTGAAGGAGCCAGGTAACTGCTGTATTATCGTTTAAGAATGACTCCTGGCTGAAGGTAATTGGTTCCACCCTCCCTCCCTTCTATCAATTATTGGCTTAGTTTCTGGAGTTCCTCCACATGGTTACATTTTCACCACACTTAAACCCACGCTTACAAACGTGAACCAGCACGACAACTGACAGGGTGAAGGGAGCCACGATGGAAATTATTTGCGCAGTTCTGAGGGCCATTAATGGATTACCACCCCTGTTTTATTTTTAATGGAATTAAATATCATGCCCACAGGCTGGGATGATGTGATGAAGTTCACTCTGAACTGTTTTGCTCATATTGGGAAGTACAAAAACATTGCTGAGCTTCTGATAGAATAATAATAATAATAATGCTTGAGTTTGATGTAGTGCTTTTCACATCTTCCAGACATCTCAAAGCACTTCACAGAATCTACTGTAACGTGAATTGACTGTTTATTTGTGGGCGAAAGGCAGCAGCCAATTGGGCACAGCAATGTTTCACAAATGTGGATTCAGTGACCAAATAATTATTGTTTTTTTCTTGAGGGACTATTATCAGACATGTGGAGTAAGGAAATGTGCCCAAGGTTTCGCCCTGCTGGGAATTGTACCCAGGTCTCTTTTTTGTGAGGTGATTGCTCTAACTACTGAGCTACAGGCCTGCGCTATAGGACTCCAGAAAAACAGGACTGATAAAGAACTGGCAATAAGGATAACAACAATAATACTAACAACATTACGAATCTTATTCATGAATATTATATATATATAAATATAGTAATATAAGAGTCAATAATAACAAGGTTAGTTATGCAGGCACCAGAAAATGATAAGTGTTTTACTGTGCTCTAGATTTCCTACTACTGTATTAAACTCTTGGAGTTACTGTCTATGTACAAGGTCAGAATGGTGAAATTGCATTGCCAGGTGGGTGGCAGGGGAAGGGAGGTGCCCTGAGAGGTCCCATCTGCCTGTTCAAGTGGACATTGCAAATCTCAGGCACTATTTGAAAAGAAAAAGGAGTCTCTTCTGGTGTCTTGGCTAACAATTTACCCAAAATAAAATGTATTATTCGCTCAATAGCCATTTGTGAGACAGTGTTGTGTGTAAATTGGCTGCCTCTTCACTATACTTTATAGTAAAATCCTGTGAAAAATCCATGTTTGGATGACATGAGGACCACGCCTTTGGTTACCTTTCACCCCTGCCCCTGGCTTGGTCCCAGGATCCGCTACTGTGAAGCGCTCTGAGACGCTGTCCGGCATGGAAGGCGCTATATAAATCGAAGTTGTTGTTGTTGTTGATGATATACACTAACTTTAAGGATTATTATTAATATTACTGTGTGAAACAACATTTCAACGAAAGTTTTCAGGAGCTTCTCCCATTCAAGGTTGAAGCTGGCAATTAGAGAAAAGCTCTTAAATCCAAACATTTAAAAAATATAAACTCATAAGATTTAATGGATTTTAGTAGCTGTTAAACTTAAACCAGGATTTTAGTCTAATGGATTCAAAGGTAGAATGCAGCAATTTATTGCACAGTAGGAAGCAATTTGACCAATCATGTCCGTGCTGGTTCTGTGTCAGAGCTCTCTGTTACTCTCATTTTCCTGCTTTATCCCCGTAATGTTTCTGTAGGTGTACACTATTTTAAACCAGTAGTGGATTAAACCAGCAGTGGTTCAGGCAAAATCTATGTGACTTTCAGGAAGAAACCAGACAAATACCTGAAAAATAGTCAGCTCCTTCAAGAGCAATCCTTTCAGTTCAATTTATCTAAACTCTCCACATAGAATCAGTCATAGAAAAAGGGCAGGTAAATTGGACTGAGGACATTTTTCCTGAAGGAGCCGTCACCTACACGATGGGTGTAACTTTCTATGGTCCTGACTCAGTCCCGGGATCCATTATTGTGAAGCGCTCTGAGACACTGTCCAGAGTGGAGGGCGCTATAGAAATCAATGTTGTTGTTGTTGTTCTATGGTAAAGCACTTTCTGGCAATGAGATGCACAGTTTATTTGGCAAAGGTCTATTTTTTTTGCTAAAATGTATAGGATCACCATCACCCATATGTGTTTTATTGAATATGTTTGTACCTTTTGCACATAAAATTGAAGATTTAATTTACTTTGGCATTTAATAATAGGCTAAATTCCAATTGTTTAGTTAGTAAAATCAACACCCAGTTACAACTGAGTTATAAAGAGACCAATAATGCACTGTACCAGGTTTGATCCTAAACCTTTGCCTTTTTAACAGATCTTAGCCAGGGTTGTTAAATATGCCTCAGTGCGAGGGAGGAGAATGAGTGATGCAAGGCTTTCTTTACTTCTTGTAATAGAATGAAGCTACAACAACAATAACTTGCATTTATATAGCACCCTCCAGACCAGATGGTCTCAGAATGTTTCACAATAGTGAAGCCCGGGGCTGAGCCAAGGGGAGAGGCAAGGTGACCATAGGTGTGGTCGAACAGAAAGATCTTCAGGCACGACCTAAAAATGGAAACAGAGGGGGTGAGGCGAAGGGATTGAGGAAGAGAGTTTCAGAGTTTTGGGGTGTAGTGGCTGAAGGCACGGCCACTGAGGGTGGAGCGGAGGATTCGGGGGACAAGGAGGAGGCCAGACCCAGTAGAGTGAAGGCAGTGAGGAGTATTGCTGTGAGGAGAGGGGAGGTTAGTCCATAGTGGGGATGCAGGAGTGGAGGGATATTAACAGAAGAGTGAGGATCTTGATGTCGATCTGCTCTGTGACAGGCAGCCAGTGAATTCTGGGGTAATCGGGTAATGTGGCGGAGATGGAAGAAGGCAGTGAGGGACTGGATGTGGGGGAGGAAGGATAATTGGGGTCGAATCTGTACGCTAGGTTGCGTACGGGTTCGGAGAATTTTAGGGGCAAGTCGGCTAGGTGGAGGAGCTGATAGCCGTGGGACTGAAGACGTCAACAAGAGCTAAAGAGTATGGCTTCTGTCTTGTCAACGTTTAGCTGCTGGAAGTTTGCGCTCATCCCGCTCCTGATGTCTAACAGGCAGGCTGACAAAACATCAAGGGACTGGGGGGCTGGCAATTTGAGGTGAAAAAGTAGAGTGAGTGTCATCCGCACACATGTGGAAGTTTACCCCATGTCTGCAGATGACATCACCAAGAGGGAGCATGTAGATAAAGAGAAGGCGGCCAAGGATAGATCACTGGGGTACCCCACAGGTGACTGGGTGAAAGCAAGAGGAAAAAACGTTTGCAGAGATGTACTACTGGCGGTTTGTGAGGTAGGACTCAAACCAGACGAGTGCAGTCTCACTGAGGTGGATGACAGAGGACAGGTGGTGGAGGAGGATGGTGTGGTCGACTGTCAAAGGCGGTGGAGAGGTCCAGGAGGACAAAGAGGCAAAGGGTGCCCTGGTCACAGATAGAGAGGATGTAGTTTGTGATTTTCACAAGTGCAATCTCTGTACTGAGGCAGAGCAGGGCAGAAGCCGTAGGGCAGAAGCAGTTCTAGAGGGATTCAAATAGGGTGTGGAAGGAGAGGTATGCGTGGAGTTGGTTGTCAACAACGCGTTCTAAACCTTTTGCAATGAAGGGCAGGTTTGAATAGGTCTGCAGTGGATGGTGCTGGAGGGATCCAGGGTAGGTTTTTTTAAGGAGAGGGGTGATGACAGCTGTTTTGAGGTGGGGAGCGACTGATCCTGAGGAGAGAGAGTGATTAATGGTGTCTGTCAGTAGTGGGCAGAGGAGGGGGAGCTGGGTGATCAGCAAGTTGGTGGAAAGGGGGTCGAGGCAGCAGGTGGTGGGTTTCAAAGTGGTGATGGTGGATAAGAGGGAAGGGGGACAGATGGGGAAGAAGGAATGTAGGATGGGGGTCATGGTAGGATCTGAGGACGGGGTGTGTGAAGGAGATGGAATGGAGGTAGTGGGGGGCAACAAGGGGCAGGAAGATGAGGCTGCTAGGCAGATGTTATTGGCTTTGGTGGTAAGGAAGTCCATGACTTTTTCTCACTTGGCGTCGGATGTGAAGATTATGGATGCTTGAGGGGACAAATGGAGGAGGTGGTAGATGGTGAAGAAAAGGACCTTGGAGTTGCTTTTGGCCGCCAGAGTGATTTTGGAGTAGTAAACCATTTTTGCACACAACAAAGAATGATGGTAGCTGTGAAGATGCTAGAACCACAGTTGGTGGTGAACTGTGAGGCTGGTTTTCTGCCACCTGCGCTCGAGCAGTCGGATTTGGGTTTTAGGGAGCAGAGATGGCCACTGTAGCAGGGGGATTGTATGGGTTTGGAGATGATCTGGGATTTCAGAGAGACGAGAGAGTGAAGGTGGAGGAGAGGCAATCATGGAGCAATTGGTGATCATGCAGATAACACCCAACTCTATTTTTCCACCTCACTTTGCGACCCCCAGTCCACTCATGTTCTGTCAGCCTGCCTGTCAGACATTAGGAGCTGGATGAGTGTGAATTTCCTGCAGCTGAATGTTGACAAGACGGAAGCCATGCTCTTTGACTCTAGTCATCATCTTCAGTCACACAACTCTCACCTACTCCACCTACCCGACCCGCTCCTAAAACTCTCCGAACCGGTACGCAACTTTGGCGTCAAGTTCGACCCCCAACTGTCCTTCCTCCCCCACATCCAGCCCTTCACCAGCACTGCTTTTTTCCACCTGCAACGTATTGCCCGTCTCTGGCAATACCTTGCCCCAAAAGCCGCTGAAACTCTGGTCCATGCTTTTGTCACCTCTCGGCTGACTACGCAAATGCACTCCTCGCTGGTCTCCCCTCCACCACAATCCATAAAATCCAGCTCATTCAGAACTCTGCCGCCGCGTTCCCACCTGCACCAAACTTCGTTTCCCCATTACCCCAGTCCTTGCCAGATTGCACTGGCTCCCTGTCGCCGGAGAGGATTGATTTCAAGATCATCACTCTTGTTTTCAAATCTTTCCACTTCTCTGCATCCCCCTACCTCTCCGACCTCCTCTCTCCCCAAAACAGCACCTGTTGCCTTTGCTCCTCCGGTTCTGATCTTCTCCGTCCCCCAAATCCTCCGCTCCAACATCGGCGGATGTGACTTCAGCCACTATGCCCCGAAGCTCTGGAACTCCCTTCCTCACTCCCTTTACCTCACCCATTCCGTTTCCATTTTTAGGTTGTGCCTGAAGACCTTTCTGTTCAATCACACCTACCCCCTCCCCTTGGCTCGGCCCCGGGCTCTGCTATTGTGAAGCGCTTTGAGACACCGTCCGCCGTGGATGACACTGTATAAATCAAAGTTGTTATTGTTGTAGCTTGATGGCTGCTTCAGAATCCCTGTGGGTGGAAAGCCAAAGGGATGGGAGGTCTCTTGGGTGATAGGGCCTTTGTGAAGGTCTCAGGGCAGACAAGAATATTTGAGGGATTGGTGGAGGAGAGAGGGATGTGAGAGAAGAAAGAGATGAGTAAGTGGTCTGACATTGGCTTGTCCATTATGCACAGGTCAGAGATGTCAAGGACATGTGTGATGATGAGGTCGAGGGGGTGGCCACGGCTGTGGGTCAGCGAGGTGATGTGGAGGGTGAGGTTTAGGAAGGAGTGAAGTCAAAGGACTGTGTTGACTGCCCTAGGTGAGCTGCACATTGAGAATGGGCAAACGAGTGAGGTTCAAGATCGTGGCTGTTGGCTAAGAAAACGTTCCTCAGTCAGTATCTTCATTGACAAAAACATAAAACAAAAAAGTGAGGCACATCACAAGATTGGTCTGGATGAAGCAGGCCCTACCATTAATCCAATCTCATCCCTCTAGGTGGCCTAACCTCCCCACCAAGCTCATTTTTAAATGAAATATTTTATAATTTCTATAAGGTAGAAGAGAGATGTAAACTTCCAAAACTGACGTTATGAGTCCTGTAGCTCAATGGTTAGAGCACTCGCATCACAAGCGAGACAACAACAACTTAAACTTATAAAGCGCCTTTCACGTCAGGAGGACGTCCCAAGGCGCTGCACAGGAGGCGTGTGACCCGAGCTGGGAGGGGGGTGTTCGGGAAGGTGTGAAACACGTAGGGGAGGTCGAAAAATTCGGGGGAGAACAAAAGGCACGGTTGAAGAGGAAAGTCTTCAAACCGGCCTTGAAAGAGGAAAGGGAAGAAACAAGACGGAGGGATTGGGGGATGGAATTCCACAGGGTGGGAGCGGAAAAGCTGAAAGCCCGGCCTCCAATGGTGGTGCGGTTCGGGCGGGGGGCTTGGAGCAGGCCAAGACCTGCTGAACGGAGGGACCAGGTGGGCTTATAGGGGGAAAGTAAGTCGGTTAAGTAGGGCGGGGCAAGGCCGTGTAAGGCCTTGAAGGTGAGGATGAGGATCTTGAACTCGATCCTCTGGAGGATGGGGAGCCAGTGGAGACGGGCGAGGGTGGGGGTTATGTGGTCGCGGAGGCGGGTGCGGGATAGTACACGGGCTGCAGAGTTTTGGATGACCTGCAGCCTGTGAATGGAGGAACTGGGGAGGCCGACGAGGAGAGAGTTTCCGTAGTCCAGCCGTGAGGTGATGTATGCGTGCACGAGTGTTTCGGCAGCGTGGGGGGTGAGGTAGTTGCGGAGCCTGGCAATGTTGCGCAGGTGGAAATAAGCAGTGCCGGTCAAGGCACGGATGTGGGGGAGGAAGGAGAGTTTATGGTCGAACGTGATACCTGAGTTTGATTCCCAGCAGGGCAAAACCTTGGGCAAGTTTCCCTGCTCCACTCACTTGATAATCAATCCTCAAAAAAACAATAATAAATTGGGTCACTTCAATCCACACTGCTGTGCACAATTGGCTGCCACATTTCGCCCACGAATATAGTCAATTTAATATATTCTGTGAAGCGCTATGAGACGTCTACAAGACGTGAAAACCGCTATATCAAATAGCAAGGATTATTATTGCTTATGTTCTGCGTATAATTGAAAGTGGAAACTGCGGAGGTGGTTACTAAATTATACTGCTGAACAATTTTACCTTGCCCATGAAAATTTTAGAGGCCTTCCAACTCCTGTCTTTGGGCACTTTGCCTCTGGGAGCGAGCAGCACCATGACTGCTGCCGTAACATTGGTCACTGCTACAGGAGGATTGGGGAAGGTCTTCAGCTCCGTCAGATTCACCTGAAATAAACAGAACACCAGCAGCTTTTACATTTAGTAGGGAAGACATGCGAGGAGGCCAGACAATTCACTACTGCAGTACGCCAATAATTCCACTTTTGTTTGATTATTTCTGTTTATCACCAGAATTTCAATAGAAATTAGTAAGCGATCATCATCACAAATCTGGTTAATCTTTTCAAACGGTAACTTTGTTCAGCCGAGATCAAGGTGTCATTGTGCAGGTATCACAAGTTAGAACCTGGGTTTTTACTAACCAGAATAGAAATCAGCCTTGCATTTGATATAGCGCATTTCATTTCAGGAGGAAAGCTCAAAGTGTGTTACGGGATTTTACTGTTAGTGGCTGTATGTTATGGGTGTACTTTGTAATAAACCGGGGGGAGGAGTGCGGTTATCAGGATGTGGCATTGCATGTTAGTTTAGTCAGTGGTGCCTTTTGGATCCCCGCACTTAAGATTTACGTACATAATGGATACTAGTGGAGTGTACAGCATAACAAAAGGACCTGGAAACTGATGAAATTCCACTTGCCACTGTGTCAGAATCATAGTCGGTTACAGAATAGAAACAGGCCATTAATGTTGTGCTGGTCTTATTGTTCACTTGAGCCAATTAATCTAATTCCACTCCCCTGCTTGCTTCACACGCACATTAATACTGCTCTTTCTCAAACATCAATCTCAACATCTCAAACATCAATTTTAAAATAATTGATGGACTGATAATGTGGATGATGTGCACTCGTAATAGGATATTCCTATTATACTCCCATCGCATCAAAGGTGTTAAAGTAAGTGTCAAGGAGAATTTCTCTCCCTCAAGGAGTTGCTGAAGAGGGAATCAGCCACAGGACGGGTGGCGACAGGGAGGGCAGGCGGGTACAGTAGAGATGCCGATCAGCCAAAAAGGGATGTGGTCACTGAACCAAATAGCCATTTCTGTTCCCTTCAATCCTTTATTTTTTAATGGCACATAAATATGAACGATTTTGATGCTTCTGCTTGCAGTCCCATTGATAGTGTACATCTGATGTGCTTGCTCTTAAGTTAAAGAAGCCAGCGAGTTCCTATTGTGAGCCAATGCTCAGAAGTGAAGTCATGACAACCCAGTCAGTATTTAGCTCTGTATTTGTTCATTGTAATGGCGAGTAAGATTAACTAAAAGGGCACAAGAGTCAAACAAAGCCAAAAGGACTGTGCTATCTGAAATCAGCATTTAATTATTATTATTAGGAACAATTAAGCATTATCAAGAACCCATGTGTGACACAATAACTGCGATCATTAACACTGTAATCTCTTATACAGTCATTGTAGTTCACTGCGAGTGATCTCTCTCCAATACATAGTCGATGGAGGAAAATTTTACTCAAATAACTTTTTTATTTGTACCGCACCTTTCAGCAGTCAACCTTCCTTCTGCAACCATGGGAGGTGAGAGAGTTCAGGTCACACTTACGTCCCATGGTCACAACCAAAGCCCCTCCACAATAGCCCTACGTGAGCTCATGTGTGTCCCTGTGGCTAGGATTTCTGCTGCACTCTCTCTGAACACAGTACATACCATCATTGTCAAGTACTATATCTGGTAACACAGCCAAGAACTCTCATTGAAGCAATCAAAGGTAGCTGATTGCCAATATCAGACAAGGCTTTAGGTTCATACTCGGGTCTATTGTTGGGAGTTCAGAGCTCAATTTCCACCAAAGCTAATAAGATATCATTTACATTTTCTTTTTGGACAGTGAAAGAGAAGGGGAAAAGTTAAGAGGTTTGAATCATCCCCCACTTAGTGATGATCGCTGAGAAAGAACTTGCATTTATATCTTCAGATGTTGAAAAGCCTCAGGTATTTCAGCTTTATTTGCTGATTGCAGGTAAACATGACAGCCATCTGCTTCCTGAAATTGGTACCAGGTTGACATCCTTGCTAGCTGTTGCATATAGTGACAAAATAATAATCCTTACATTTGGTATAGCACCTTTCACATTGAGAGGATGTCCCAAAGCATTTTGCAGGACATAGTGTGTTTTGTGGGCGAATGTGGCAGCCAATTTGCGCAAAGCAATTTCCCACAAATAGCCATAAAGTGAATGAAAAATTTTATTTGCGGGATTATTGGCCAAGACATTAGGAGGAACTAATTTTGTTTTAATAATGCCAATTATTAAATAATTAAAGTTCACCTGAACAGGCAGATGGAGCTTCAGTTTAACATCTTATTTGAAGGACGGCACCTCCAACAATGCAGCACAATCCTAGCACTGCTCTGGGTGTCATCTTACACTATGTGAGTGGGCCTTGAACCCATAACCTTCTGACTCAGAGGTGATAGTGCTACCAACTAGCCAGGCTGATGCATGCCAAACAAATTGGCAGTGGTACAATTGCTGGAGAATCCCAAAGCTTCCTCACTGGATTGTGTTCAATCCCAGACTAGGCAGTGAGGACCAGATTTAAGCACATGTTTTGATTACATTTTCTATCCTCTGCGATAACTACCATTAATAATATTAATAATCCTTGCATTTGGATATAGTGCTTTTCACATCTTCCAGATGCCTCAAGGCGCTTCACAGAATATACTGTAAAGTGAATTGACTGTATATTTGTGGGCAAACTGCGACAGCCAATTGCGCACAGCAGCGTCCCCACAAATAGTTGTGAATTGAAATGACCAGTTTTTATTATTGTTCTATGGAGGGATTATTATTAGGCGTGTGGAGTAAGGAAACTTGCCCAAGGTTTCACCCTGACCTGCCTGAATTCGAACACAGGTCTGATGCTTGTAAGGCAAGTGGTCTAACCACTGAGCTACAGGACTCCGAGAGGATGATATAGAATGTACCAAAGGACTTCTTCATCTCATTCTTCTTTATCCAAACCAACCATGTGAAATCCCTCAGAAACACTATCTTACCTTGTTGAGGGTATTTAATGCAGCAGTGGCTGCAACCAGTGCAGGTTCAGCTTTTGTAAGCTTCTCTTCACATTCTTTCTGCTTCACAGATACTTCAGCCTGGATTGCTGCCACCTATCAAGCAAATGGCAATTTTATTTAATGAATGTCACAATTCTCATTGTGTCAAAATATCATTAGAACAAAAACAACAAAATTACATTTGTACAGCGCCTTCCACGTCGGGAGGACGTCCCAAGGCGCTGAACAGTCACGGGTTAGGACCCGAGAGAGGTCAGAAAGGTAGGACGGCGGCTGAAGGCATGTCGAAGAGGAGGGTCTTGAGACCAGTCTTAAAGGAGACAAGGGAGGGAGCAAGGTGAAGAGATTGTGGGATGGAGTTCCAAAGTGTAGCTACAGAGAGGCAGAAATGGTAGGGTGGGTCGGGCGGTAGACATGGAGCAAGCCGGAGCCTGCTGAATGGAGGGAGTGGACAGATTGATCGGGGGCAAGCAGGTCAGAGTGGTAAAAGATGCAAGGCCATGAAGGGCCTTGAAAGTGAGGACTAGGATCTTGAATTCGATCCACGAGGGATGGGAGCCAGTGAAGCTGGGGGAGAGTGGGAGTGATGGGGTCGTGGAGCCTGGTGCTGGAGAGGACACAAGCTGAAGAGTTTGGGATGATCTGCAGCTTGTGGAGGGAAGAGTTGGGGAGCCCAACAAAAAAAATCTGAAATAAACTTATATGAAATTGCTCATGCGCCAATTTTGTTTATTCAGTCAAATTGAAAGATAATGCAATAATCCAGGGTTCCTGTTGAGATGACAGAATTCAGTCAGGATAGGAATGGGGACAATGACTGCCCACTGTGCTCTTGAGAGAGGCAAGAGATAGCTTTATTTGTGCTTTTTCTCATAAGCAATGAACTGAAACAATGACTTTGCAGCGCCTTGGGATGTCCTCCTGACGTGAAAGGCGCGATACAAGTATAATTTTGTTATTGTAAGCATTATCCAATGACTTGCTCTAGAAAAAAAAGGAGCGTAGATATCGGGTAAGGTCATCTTACATTTGGATGGTTTTCCAAACACACATTGTCTAGACTCTCATGTGCAGAACAATCATTTGGTCTAAGAGAAACGCTAGCATCTGTAGAATCTTAAATCAGTGTGAATCAGCACCTTCAGGGGAGAAGACGCATATATAGACGCACCTTCTGCTCCTCTGCATCAGCAATTGTCCTCTCGTGGCTGACCTTCTCTGTCTGAAACCCTATTTTAGTTATTAGAGCTTCGGCATCTTGATTTCTGAATTGCAGTTCAACCTCCTGAGAGGCAAGCTTGGCTTTCAGATCTTCCACCTGATCACAAAACAGCACTGGATCAAACAGTGTGTGCAGAATGGGGTTTGTTCTCCAACATTGGTATGTTTTGTTAAAATAACAAACAACAAATCAGATTTGACATACAATATACACTGGATATACTTTTATAAGTTTATGATTTTCCAGAATAGCCCAGATATCATGTCTAGTTTTCAATTGTCAACTGGAGCTTTGCTGGAAATTGTGTTCTCCTGCTTATAATAAGTATCCATTTGTACATTATATTTCAGTAAAACCATATTTATTCATATTAAGTGTTAACCAGTGTTTGGAGTATCTATTTATTGTCCACTGTGACTCTGTGTCATTTCCTTAGGTGCTTCTATGGCAATGCATCCACTGGGGTTAAATTTGTAAGACATTTCTCCTCGTTTCGAGCTCATCCTGTTATTATTCCACCTAATCTTCAAGAACATTACAGCCGCAGCAGTATTCTGGTGAATGATTGATAATGTTTACCTGTGAGGCTGTCGTCTTTAGTTTCTGGATACCATTTATAAGCCGCTCCATCCTCTGTGTCAATTCCTTCCGCTTCTTCTGTAACAAGTTCTTGTAGAGTGTGATTTGCTCGAGGAAGCTCCTGGGGGTTGTGTAATTGTACCTCTTGTCATTATGGCGATACTTCTCACTCATTTCATTGACGCTGGTGTGAATGTAGGCCATGAACAGGCTGATTGAATCGTGCATGTTGGGCTTCAAAATAGTCAACAAAGACAATATTTCAATTTGCAAACATATGTAAGAATAAAGTTGCATAAGTCCAAACATTTTCTACAGGCATTACGAATTTGATCAACAATGGAAATACTTAATGGGAAAAAATATATCAGGTATTGTGGTATTTTCCACTTCTTCAGAAAAACGGATATTGGAAAGTATGTTTCCCTGTTGAGAACATTCCTAATTTTCCTATATAATCGCGTCTTCTCGATTCCTAGGCTGCTCGCGTGACATTATCACCATGTAAATCCCAAGCTAGCTTCATTCAGTTTAACATGGGGGCAGATATGGGCAAACTAATTTCAAGTTAGATTGTGCTTGCAATTATGCAACTATTGGCCTGCTTCCAGGGGTAATGGCTCCACATCTGCATCCAAACCAATTTAATGGGAGCTGACCAGGAGTCTTTCGTTATCAGTGACCAGTGTGTGGCAGCCTAGGAAGAGATGAAGCTCAGCTATTGCGGAAAAGCATTGATGCTTCATTACAAGATAAATACAGAGAAGCGAGCTGAATATCTGTAATAATTGGGACTAGGCCCCCATTGAGAATAAGGAAATCATGCGGATAATTGGTAATCATGCCAAATACAAATTTGCTACACTGCAAACCAGATAAAGTTCCATGTGAAGTTGTGCTGGCACAATGTAACAACAACAACAAACTTACATTTATAGAGTTTCACGTCGGGAGGACATCCAAATGCACTGTAGCACACATTGTAATAGCCCCACTCTCTCGCTCTCATAAACTTTCTACCTCACTGAGACTTCATCTGTAAAACTATCTCTGACTTTGACTCTATCCCTAAACTATACAAAGTATAAAGACACACCTCTGCGTTACCAGCAAACAAAAATCCAATTGTCCACATACAAGTAACTTAACAGTGGACTGTACTGCTCAGACAGGAAAAATCTGATCTCATAATTTTTGTCCTTCAGGGTGGGTTTTCTAGGAAGAGATTGCATGGATTGAAGGGGGTTCTTCACCTGTACTTTATAACCATTTTATTACTGTTGCAATGATAGCGTTTGACCTAAATAGAGAATGGTTTAACCATGGAGTTCACTGTAATAACAAAGCTATGAGCAGTTGAATACAATAGATCAATTATTCGCTCTTAGAGGCTTTATCCTACTTCATCTAATAAAAAAAATCCTTGGATATAATAATGTGTGTATGCTTGGCTCATTTGGTAGCACTCTTCTCTCTGAGTTAGAAGGTTGTGGGTTCAAGACCTACATTATTATTGTTGTTGTTTGATCCCCCCACCCCCTAACCTTTCCCCCTTTTTCTTCTTCGCTCCCTCCCTTTCCCCACTTTCTCTCCCTCTTACCCCCCTTTCTCCCCATTTCGCCCTGATTTTGCCCCCCACCCACCTTTCCCTCCCCTCTACCCCTTGCCGCCCTCTTCCTCCCTGACTGTACCTCACATTTCCCTCCATCTCCCCCCTTACCCTCTTTTCCCCCTTTCTCCCCATGCCCCATTTCCACAACTGTTTGTGGGGCACTGCTGTGCAATTTGGCAGCCACATTTCACCCACAAATATAGTCGGTTTTTCTGCTCTTCTTCCCCCTCCCCCTCCCCCCTTTCCCCCCTTTCTCCTCTAAACCCACTTCCATGACTGTTGTGGGGCACCGCTGTGCGCAATTTGGCTGCCGCGTTTTGCCCACAGATATACAGTCAATTCTCCTACTCTCCATCATCCTGCCCCAACCCCTCCCGCCTTGCTCTTGTCCCTAGCTGACTGTACAGCACCTTCGAACGTCCTCTCAATGTGAAAGGCGCTATATAAATGTAAGTTTTGATTGATGGATCATTGGAACTCATTTAGTCTAAGATGAATTTCCAATTCATCTGTGGATGAGATGTTAAACTGAAGTCTCATCTACCCATCTGGGTGGACATTAAGAGAAGTTTTTCCCAGGGTCCCGGCCAATAAAATTGGTCCATCACTCCATTGCTGTTTGTGGGACATTGCTGTGCAAAATTGGCTACTGTGTTTCATCCACTAAATACAGTCAGTAAACTTTATAATACAGTACAGGTATATCTATGAAGTTCTTTGAGATGTGATAAAGCATTATTTCAAATGCAAAGATTATTACTATAATTTGTGTATATATATATATATTCAGAGGCAAATCTATATTCATTATTAACTTGAGTAGTTGAGCAATTCAGTGAGTGAAATAAGATTTATATTTCCCACTCCAAAATTACTCTTACTGGGGTTGAGCAATGCTCCATTCACTTGCAGAGACCCACTAGCCTACTATGCTGAATGCTGGTTATTTTATTAATGTTATAGTAATGAGTTGGGAGGGAAAATAGCTATTTAACAATAAAAAGCATCTGAACCAATAGTCTATGCTACAACTTTTAAGTTGAAGTATTACGGCTTAAAAAGTTCTTTTGAAATTGGTTGCAGCACAAGCGCTATTTGCATTGTAGCCAACACATCCATTAGATTGCTGGAGCAACCTCCAGTCAGAGGTGAGTGGGGTTGGGTAGTCATAAATTGATCTGTTTACACCTGATTGATACCGTATACTACATACTTGGCATTGATTTGCTGGGAAACCAGCTTTGAGTCAAAGCTAACAATCCAATAAAAAAAGAACATAAAATAGAGGGTGGAAAATTGATCACAAGTAGAAGTTTGGATGAAGAACACCTTTTGGCCCAATATATCACATCCTTCCTGAATATCCACCCTACAGTCTTCCCATTTAGTCATCGGGTATTTTCACGAATGAGTCCAGTCCCATGGCCCTCAACCAACTTTTATGTTAAACCATTTCCAGCTCTGCATAAAATAATCATTCAAGAAAAGAGAAGTTTGAAAACTGCCACATATAAAAGAAATAAGCAATAAATACTTTACATCGCAAATGCTGCACCCTAAGTGACATTCTCCTTTAACTCCTATGAGGTCTGCTGTCACATTGTCCTCCCAGTGTCCTCTGTTCTGCTTTATTTTATAACACATCACAACTAATGGTTGGTCTAATGAATCTTGTACACATGAAGCTAGTTTAATTAATCAACAGATGCCCAGAAATCAATTAATATGAATTAAATGAGGTACACAAACACTAAGCAAGGCCATACATAATTTACCATAGCACTGCCATTAGATGTTTGGTATCTTTAGATAAAAGACAGACATAATTGATTTGAGCTGTGGACAGAAATTATTGGAGATGTACAAAATCTCCAATAATAATCTAATAATCTCCAATAATCTCCAGGTAATTTGTACAAAAATGAAAGCATTGTTTAAAATGCAAACTCTCCACCTGGTTTTGCGCAATCTTATGGCCATTGTCCTTTTGCTCGGAAGGAATCAGTCAAAATTTTACTTACAGGAATAGCTCAGAACGCCCCCTACTTTTCATTCTTCAAAACCAGAAAAGGCTATTGTACTCTATCACCCATTAACTCTGCACATAAAATATATGTGAAAGGCATAACCCTAGAGCACACTGCCAAGGTATAAATGAGGAAACACAAGCCATTTATTGATCTATCTCGCTCAAAAGTAACAAGCAACACTTTTATATAATTAAGCAAATCTAAGCCATGCAAGAGAAACCTTTGAGAAGTACATTCGCTTTGTGCAGTTATTAGTGTAACTTGAGTTCTGTAAAGATGGCTGTGGCACATTTTAATTCAACCCTCGTCAAGGGGTATACCTTTGTAAATCAAAATATTTGCACTGGAAATGCTATAGGCCCATATTTCAGAACCAGTTGCTAACCTGTATCTAGTAGCATTAAACCGTCCTGAGTAGACGCATCTCAAGGGGTAAAATAGCAGTTGTCATTAACTTAACAAAACAGCACAGCATGGAAGTCATAGTCAGTCAGAGAGCAGCTGGTAGTAATTCACACTGCTTTCACATAGTGATAATCGCCCCAGAACAGAACTCTTTGATAGCTGCTCTACCCTTCATTCACAATTTGTCCCTTCTGTTCGGATAAGATCAGTGGTGACAGCACTTCCTGACTTTAACAGCTGTGGCTTTTCAAAGGGTCATTGTGTGACTACTAATTATTGTAATTTCATTAGCATAAATTATTTCATCTTGCCATTGATTGATCGCTATGATTTTTTTCCAACACCATCTACTTTGCATTTGTCTGAGTGCTGGGCAGTGATGTGTGCACCTAATGCCCTTGTTTTATGTCAGAAGAGGAGACAGAAGTTCTTTTGGGCGATTTGCAAGATGAAATCATAGACTTGAAAGACTCAAGTTTCATAGAAAGAAAATTCTCACTCGATTGCATTGTTTTGGGCACCAGGGGAATTTCAATCACATTTATTACCTATGAAAAGGTTCGTAACTTGAACACTTATGACCAGGTATTATTTTATTCTATTGGTGAAAATTGTCAGGAGAATGCCACCAAATAGTTAAACTGAATGATAAACAGATTCTGCCAAACATTATATAAAAAACTCATAGGGTTTCATTTTTGTATCCTTCCTTATGTCCAAGTTGCTCTTGAGCTGATGTGAACTAAGGTTCAAAGTACTGTATACATATTCTTAATTACATTGCACAAAGATTTCCCAGTTTCCATCTTTTTTCCCTTTTCCATCATACTAAAATACTTGCTTTGATATAATGCCTTATTATGTCATCAAAATTTCACAAACAACTTCATGTTATTTTTACTGAGATTCATAGTGGCTGTGGATTTATAGGTGAATTAGGTGCCAAATTAGGTGCAGTAAAAAGCTACCCTTAAGTAATAATGTATTTTTGTTTATTAAGTTGTCTCTTAGCTACAAGGATATAATAATACTTGCATTTCATATAGTAACTATCATGTCATCAAGGCATCTCAAAGTGCTGCACAGGATACACTGCATAGTAGTGTGAAGAGAGTATATTTTGTGGGAAACACAGCAGCTAATTTGTTCACAGCAATGTCCCACAAATAGTCTTGGGAGTATGCAACCAATGTCATTTGGCAAATTGTTTGCCAGGACAGTCTTTTCAAGTCTGAAGTCTGTTTGAATAGTGCCATGAGACCATTAATATCCACCTGAACAGGCAAATTGACATCTCATCTGAAGAACATTTCATCCGAAGGACAGCACCTTTGACACGAGCACAACCCCAGCACACCCCTAGATTGGTGTGTCAGCACAGACTACATGGGTTCCAAGTTCCAATGTGGCATTTGAACCCACAACCTTCGGACCCAAAGGTGAGAATGCTACAGACTGAGACAGGCTGACACCTGCCCAAATATTATATAGCAACAGAAGTAAGGACTTAAAAAGTGCTTATAACTGACCAAATATCAATCAATGAATTCCCCTCTCAGTCAAATTTGCTAAGATTTGATGATACAAGTCTGCTGTTTGATAGTTTAAAATATTGTTGCAGCCTCGCCCACCACTAATGCAGAATCAATGTTGGAATTTCACACATAATTAAGCACACAAGATGAAAAGAAAGCTTTAAATTATACTCTAGGCTGAATAATTTCCCCAAACTCTCCTTGTGGGACTTGCACTGAAAACCCCTTTATTAAGTGTACTACAAATTAACACGTGGTAATACAACCAGCAGTTAGTGCAGAGCAGCTTTTGAGCTACTGACTTCCATACGATCATTTAAGACCTATAATTAATCTCTTCAGACTTCACAGAGAGCTTGAAAACATTAAAATTAATAAATGTGCTGTGGTTTGACTTAGTTCCCTGCGCTGAGCTCTTAAAGCAATATTGCTTCACAATAATCCATTTAAAGTCCATGCACATTAGAACCAGCCCGACGAAAATGCATTTCTATTACAAAATACTGTATTATAAATGGTGCTTGAATTTGGTTTGGGCACTTTGAGACATCCCACCGACATAAAAGGTGCGAGGTTAATCAAAATTTACTGCAATTGTATTTCATATAAGCCTGTTGTGGAGTCCCATAGCTCAGTGGTTAGAGCACTCGCCTTACAAGTGAGAGACCTTGGGTTTGTTTCCAGGCAAGGTGAAACGTTGGAGAAGTTTCCATACTCTACACGCCTCATAATAATCCCTTAAAAAAAATTGGTCATTTCTACCCACGACTGTTTGTGGGACACGAATGTGTGCAAATGGCTGTCATGTTTCGCCCACAAGTATACAGTCAATTCATTTTACAGTATATTCTGTGAAGCGCTTTGAGACGTCTAAAAGACGTGAAAAGTGCTATATCACATGCAAGGATTATTATCATTATTATTTTAAGAGGGAAGTAGAAAAACACGAAAGAGAGCGGCTTGAAAGGGTATAAGGGATAAGGTGTAGTAGCAAAATTGAATTGTTCTTGTTCTGTGGACTCAATGAGCTGATTGATTTCCTTCTAAGGTGCTGTATCAAGTGCAAGCATTATCATTTATTGTTTTTGTTAGTCAGCATATGCATGTTAATTAGTATTTTTACATATCATTCATAAAAATGAATAAACTATTATATTTAAACAAAATTATCAAATTTGAGGTAAGTTCATTATATTTGGCACCATAATCCGTAATAATAATCCTTGCATTTGATATAGTGCTTTTCACGTCTTCTAGATGTTTCAAAGCGCTTCACAGAATATACTGCAAAGTGAATTGACTGTATATTTATGGGCAAATATACAGAAATCATAAACCTATGATTTTGTGAAACTTCAGTTTCAATAAATATATATTTCTGTTTATATATTACCTATATGTAATATTTATGATTTTAATTACATGTACTGTATATATTAAGTACTAATACTAATAGAATATTGTATCAGGCTGAAATAAGAAGCCTTGCAACACACTTGGAAAACAAAAGAGTTGTACAACATAGTATATCTCATTTAAAAGATGCTGAGGGACACTGTCAAGTACGAACATTACATTTGGTATATTTATTCTAGAAGCATCTTTGATTTGTGTTTCATATGCTTATAAAGTTCCCCGGGATGCGTGAAGACTTTATATAAATGCAAATTGTTTTTGTTATTGCAGAAACGGTGTGGCTAAGATAAGAAAATGTCTTTGAAGTCTCACACGTTGATGCATTTCTCCACACTGCTTTGACAGACACTACAAACAGTTTTAAGATACGCACCTCAATCCCTTCGATCTCCTCAATGAATCTCCTGCTGACAGACACTAGGGCCTCCTGTGGCCATTCGTGAAACCAGTCAATAGCTGTACAATTAACTATGGCTGGGAACTTCCGTGCTCTTATACGCAAGGTGGAACCAACTGGGGAAAAACAGAGAACAACCTGCAGGGAAAGAGACTACAGTCATAACCAGAGAACAGCCTTGATCAAAGTAAGTGCACAACATGAATCACTATCACATTAGATCAACAGAGGGTCAGCAATTCTAATGAGATTAGTTAAAAAGCCATTTACCTTTATAAGACCTTAGCCAATAGAAACTAATTGGAGGGCATTCCTTCTTACGTGAACTAAAACCAGCACCAAGTTGAAGTGTTTTTTGCTGTGTTTAGCTAGTGTTATGATGACAGCCCCAATTTTACCATCACAGCTGAAGGCAACGAGACCCTGGCTGTGATGACATTTGTAATAAAGTGGCCATTGGCATCTCCTGGCAGTAACTGGATGTGCGACATGTGCGACATGCAATTGGCTGCTGCGTTTCACCAACAAATATACAGTCAATTCACTTTATTGTACATTCCGTGAAGCGCTTTGAGAAGTCTGAAAGATGTGATAAGGTTCTGTATCAATTGCGAGGATTATTATTATTTCTATAGGTGCTGCACCAAATGTAAGGATTATTAGTATCATTAATAAAAGTAGATTAAAGGTGAATTGATTTGAAAACTGCTATGTGGAAGTAGCAGCACAGGAGATGTTTAGCGAGAAGCTTAAGCTGGGAGCCTGCAGGGGCGCTGCTGACTGTGGAGTGGAGGCTGCGGCTCACACAGGCTGCAGCGAGAGCCATGTGAACAAGGTCACATAGTGAGGAGATCAAAGAGCATTCCCCAGGCTGGTGCTCTAGCAGCTTCTGTCATTATGGCACAAAAAAGAAATCACACCAGCAATAGCTCCGTAATAATGATTCTATTTGAATTCACCTGAATAAGTAAATGTCGGCACTGAATGTTTTCAACCTGAGAATTACTTTTAAAATAAACTTGTATTCCTATTATTTCTCCAGCAGATTTTCTCTGCTTGTTTGAAGGCATTTATTTTTCTTTCTAATATGCTAAGGTTCCTTACACCCTGGCATCCCTCAACCCTCCGAAACCTAGCCCAAGTGCCTAATATTTCACATACAAGCCTTGACGGTGTGTGGGCCGGCTGATTCCACCACAGTTAAGTCTGTTCCCGACCCCACTTGACCTGACATGCACATACAAGCACCTTCCAGCAGGGGTCTCTGGATAACCACAAGCGGGAGTGAGAACCGTGGCTGCCTTTCCTGTTCCTAACTCGAGGACTTTGAGCTCAATTGTTGCACCCAATTTGTTGATATCATACAAGCGAGCACAAAGTTTTCCCTCATTAAATTCCACTCAAATTAGCACCCGACAGCAGTGTTCAAATTGGGAACTCGTTTTATAGGAAGTTGGTTCACAGAGAATAGGGCTGTTTCCACTGGTTGAGGAGTCTGTAACCATAGGACACAAACATAAGAAGGAGACTAGGGATGTCGTTTGTGACCTTGACCAGGGCAGTTTCTGTGCTGTGGGAGGCACAGAAACCTGATTGGAGGGGTTCAAGGAGTGTGTATTTTGTGAGAAAAGAGCAGAGCTGGGAGCGGCAACCACTCTTTCAAGGACCTTGGAAAGGAAGGGGAGGTTGGAGATGGGCCGGTAGCTTGATAGCTGCGATGCATTGAGGGAAGGCCTTTTTAGGGTGGGGATGATGGTGGCGGTTTTGAAGGGACTGGGAACGGTCCCGGATGAGAGGGACAGTTTGATAGTGTCGGTGATTAGAGGTGCTAGAAGGTGGAGCTGGGTGGTGAGGAGAGGGGTGGGGATGGGATCTAGAGGGCAGGTGGTGAGCTTCATTGAGGAGATGGTCTCAATGACAGAGGATGGGGAGATGGGGTCGAAGGTGTGGAGGGAGGGATGGGTAGGAGACGGGGTGTGGTGGGAGGGTGGGGAGGGGGTGGAAGTTGGGGGGACAGTGACCACAGAGAGGATTCCCTCGATTTTGGTCACGAGGAAATCCAGCATCTCCTCGTAGCGGGAGTTCGAGGAGAGGATCTGTCAGGCGAGGCCGGGGGGACGGAGGAGATGGTTGGTGGTGGAGAAGAGAAGCCGGGGGTTGTCCTTCACCTCCAGGATTATCTTGGAGTAGAAGGACAATTTGGCGGAGGAAAGGGCGGAGCGGTAGGAAGATGTGAGGTCCAGCCAGATACAGTATGCCGGTGGACCGTGAGACTGGATTTGAACCAGGTGCATTCAGCGGCCCGCACCTGGCCCTTGAGGGATCGGAGGTGGGTGGTGAAAAAGGGTGAGGTTCAGGAGTAGGAGGCAGTTCGGGAAGTGAGGGGGGGCAAGAGTGTTGAATGTGGTGGAGAGGGTGTTGTTGAGCTGGGTGAATTGAGCAACTCGCTGCCTCAAGCTGTGGTTGAATCAGATTGTATAGATGCATTCAAGACAATGGTAGACTGTACATAAGGGAGACGGAATGCAAGGATATGGGAGGGAATAAGTGGGTGAAGACTCATATACAGCACAAACATTGGCACTGGACTGCCTGGGCCGAATGGCTCGTTACCATATGTAACCCATGCATTTAATATAGCGCCTTATCACGTCTTCGAGACGTCTCAAACCGCTTCACAGAACATACTGTAAAGTGAACAGACTGTATATTTTGTGGGCTAAACGTCCTGTAATCCATGTAAGAATCTTTCCATTCTGCAGCTGTGGATTTTCAAAATAAACGAGTGTGAATTGATGGGGTTCTGGCACATGGTGGGGACTGGCACGACACGCAAAATGTTTTACAAACAGGATGCAGTACCTATGCTTCTATTACAGGGACTTTAATGTGACTGTGTAAGTGTTAGAATAACTAATGTTGCAAAGCTATCACCGGGATTCTGAAAACTAAAGACAAGATTGTTTTAAAAATAGAAAAACTACATGTGAAGTAAATGGCAGTCTGCAAAGCATCTTTCAGGCAGTGCTTGGTGCAGTGACATGTGACAGACCTAGCATTGCCCCTGTCACTCCACATGCTAAAGTTCAAGGAAACAAGATTACCAGTCTAGAATGTGGAGAAATTTTCTTAAAACTCAAAAAATAGGATGGGGCTTTTTTTTAGTTTAAAAAAAACATTTGCTCCAAGGTTCTTTTGTAAAAAAAAGTTGTTATTTCTGATATTCTTGATTGATGCGATTTACCTTAAGTTGTTGCCGTACTCTTTCCAAGAAGAACTTCCAGCAATTTTCCCGTGTATCAAGCATGCCAAGACCTCGGACCTCATTGCGTATTCCTGTGAATATACTGTCAACCTCCTCCTCACTGAATAGATCCAGAATTTCACCTGTTAAAGAACATATCAGAGTCAGTTCAACAGATGCTGAGTGACAGAGGCTCTATAAAATGGATGTGTTATTAACTTGCACAGTGCTGAGGAGAATAGGCGGTGGGGTGAGGGGGAAATGTGGCGTGTAATATAATCACCAGCCATGGTAGGGGGGGAGGGGGGGGTGAAAGGGAGGAGGGGGCGTGTTTCACTCTCAAGACCAGTAATAACTAGTGGCTGCTTTTGACTTCATGGTTAGACAATAAAATAATAAGGCTTGCATATGACATGGCATCTTTCATGTCGAGAGGATGGCTCAAAACGCTTCACAGGATTTATCTCAGGATCATTTCTTACAGTGCTTAACAGTGGGGGATAATACTAAAATAATCCATGCATTTGATATAGTGCTTTTCACGTCTTAACGTCTCAAAGCTCTTCACAGAATATACTGTAAAGTGAACTGACTGTATAATTGTGGGCGAAACTTGGCAGCCAGTTGCGCACAGCAGTCGCTGGATTGACCCAGACAGTCGTGGATTGAAATGACCAATTTTATTATTGTGTGTTTATTTTGGACGGATTACGATTAGGCATGTAGAGTAAGGAAACTTGCCCAAGGTTTCGCCCTGATCTGCCTGGATTCGAATACAGGTCTCACGCTTGTAAGGCGAGTGCTCTAACCACTGAGCTACAGGATGGATGCCAAGCAGTGGAGAAAGTGCTATAACAAATGTAATGATTATTATTATTATTATTATTTAGTTTGTTGATGCACTGGAACAGGTTGATGGAGAATCAGGACGTGACACACAATTTGCCACAGGGGTAATCATCTGATCTTCACTGAGTCGATTGGGAGTTACTCAAGCTAGGCTGAAAAACCTCATGCAATGAATATTCAGTGCTCCAACCATAGAAACATACTGAAGCGTTTTGGAGACGTCTCAACGATGTGATACGTCACAATGTTAAATGCATGGTTTATTATTATTAATATATCCTGTAAAGCCTCACTGTGCCAGCTCTGAGTTAGATAATTATCACCAGCAGTGTGTATAAGGTGAGTGTCACTCATTCCTTCATGTGTGTATCAAAAGTGCCCACCCAGCTAGGAATCCTCTGCTATTTGGACCATGGGATCTAATTTGTGGGTTGGGTTAACTAAGTAACTAAGCAAATGTGTAAAAATGCATGCTTAATTACATGGTTAACAGACAATGAAAATAATTCAATGTGATTATGTACTAGATTATATTTTCTAAGCATATTTTTATTGGTGGTCAATTATGAGATTTGGTTCATCTCAAAATCAGTAACCACACTCGACATTGTTTACTCTAGAACACTTTGGAGGTGTTCAGACACAATAAAAATCAAGCCTTTCTTTCTTCACCTCTGCTCCAAAATCAGTTTATTTCACTACGATGTTCAAAACCCTCTTAAAATCTATCTCTTTGCTTGTGTCTTCATTCACCTCTACTTTTCTTCTCACTGAGTCACATCTTGATAGGATGTCTCCCTGGCCCCCCCACCCCAAAACCACCAACTCCTTTAAGGATGCTATTTATGGGTGCATCTCTCTCTCTTGACTCTCTTTCTCTTCCCCACCCCTCCATCCCCTCTGTTTCTCTCCCCACTCCCCTGGGGTGCTGCCTCTATGTACTGTCCTATCATGCAAATCTCTCCATGTGCCTGCATTTGCAAGACAATTTACATTTCTATAGGGCCTTTCATATAAGGAGGCAGGCTCAAAACACACAGCTAACTGATCATTCGCACCCAGGGGGGCGGAGAGGGGAGAAGAGACTTAGCATGGCTTGGCGATTCAATACATCTTGTAAATTAGACCCCACATTTTGCCATCAATCACCAGAATTAGATCAAGCAGGTGGAGTAAGGAGCAGTCACTGAAGGCGTACAGCGGCAGATGGAACAAGGGCCCAGCGCATGATAGTCACGAGCCAACAGTTACAGGGCAAACAAAGGGATGATTCAGAGGAAACCTCTGTTGTCTATGCCCAATACATCAGCTGTTCTTTCACAGTGGTAAAAGCAAATAAACAGGTTGAAACCTAGAGGAAAATGAGTGGATTGCATATTTATGCTGCAAATGGCATGGGAGTTTCTCCCAGTGTCCTGGCTAATAACCCCCACAGATAAAAAACATCATTCACTTCATGACTGTTGGTGGGACATTGCTTTGTGCAAAATTGGCCGTTGCATTCACCTACAAAAATGCACCATCAATGCATTTTATCACTGTAAATCTTGTGAAGAGCTTTGAGATGACCTCATGACATGAAAAGCGCAATTTCAAATGCAAGAATTACTTACTTGCATGCTATTATACATGCCCAGGGTTTTCTGCTGATCCGCAAGTTCATTAAAATGCATTGAAGATAACAAGGCAGACCAAGTCATTTGGTCTACTCCGGCTAATCAAATGTACAAAATAACCTTAAAACGTGTAGAGAAGTATAGCTATTTCAGTGTAAAAATCCTTGAATTTGGTAACGCGCTTTTCACTTCCGGTGGACATTCCAAACGCTTCACACAAATTACTGTGAAGTGGATTGACTGTATGCTTGTGGTCCAATGTGGTTCACAAGGCTCTTTCTTTGGAGGAGTCCCATTTATAACTCAGTTCTTACACTTTACAGGGCAGTCCTATTATGAAGCATTTCTTTATAACGTGAGTTCAGTTATAACTGTAGTTTTGGAGTCCTTTAGCTTAGTACAGTAGTTGGAGCACTCGCCTCGCAAGCAAGAGGATCTCAATTTCATTCAGGTTATGAGGTTGCTGCCAACATCACTCATCTCAAAGAGCTTAACAATCGCGGAGTCTGACGCTGAGCTGGAGGAGGGGAGGAGGTAACCATAAGTATGGTTGAATAGGAAAGTCTTGTAACAGTCATGATCGAAAAGAGGGGCCAAAGCGGAGGGATTGGAGGAGAAAGTTCTCAGTAAAACCAGCCTTCGCAACTCTTCCGAGTGTCCACCTGAACTGTCAGGTGGATTTAATGTCATGTGTGAAGGCCTGTGACAATGCAGCACTCCTCCACACTGTCAGCCTAGACTATCAGGTTAATGGTCTGACAGCGGGCTTAAACCCACAATCTTCTGATCCATAGGCCAGAATGTCAGTAGAGCCAGTAGAGGCAGGCTGTTGCCTAGTTGACAGACTGTGGATTTCTAGCATGTTATGTTTTTGGTTCAGATTTCCAGCCACTGCGGTTATTTTTCTACACAGCACACACATTTGTTCTTCACCTGATGCCAGCAAATCATTGATGAGCACCAGGAAGCGTTCATCTGGCACTTGAGCATCTGTCAGCAGAAAGACAGTTGGCAGGTTTCTGGCTCCAGTCTTGATGTACAAATTAGCAAGATCAACCTAGACGGGGCAAAAGGTGACGTATTACAAACGTTAACAAACAAAAGGCGGCCCCAGATGCCACAATACATCGAGGAGTTGTGATGCAGATTGGAACACCCAGCATTTAAACCCCAGCTAGTTGAGAGGCAGCATTACAACCTCAGCCAGATTATACAACCTCGGGTTACACATCATGGCTCCTCCCCAGCTAGCCACAGACCTGTACCTACCTGTTCATCTTCTTGGAGAGAAATCAAGGTCTGCAGCCTGAAGGGCAGAGAAATGAACTATTACATCCAAACAAAGTTTTTCAAAGAACTACAGAAAACAGGTGAAACTGAATTCAATAATTTGCCAAATTCTAGACGCTCTATAAAGTGCTGCATCAACAAATCAAATCTAGACCCCGGTAGACTTTCTACCCAAATATATTGAAGTGCTTTATGCGCAATAAACACAAGACACAAACACAACTCCAAACCACTAGTGTCCGAACTGATCAGCGTAGCAAACCCAATGTTGGTTTCCTCACAACTCCACAAGGCATGTGCGCAGTCATTGTTGGCATGATGAAACTAAGTGAAACATCACTATTGAGATGATTAAAGAATCAATAGTACATATGGTGACAGAACACAAATGTGTGCCAACATTCAGAAAAGCACATGCAAGATATTGGTAAATATAAACTCTCAACAACAACAGCTTGCATTTATCTCCAACCTTGCAGACACACTCTGGAGTCCCCCAAGCCTTGGCTCCTACCAATTGCGTCTAATGCTTTCTGGAATTAGGAAAGCAGGATGTGTCATTCCAGGGAGAGAGTGCGCATTCCATTCCAATCCAACAATCTATCTCTAGAATTTCTATGTGTAAAGAATTTCCATGAATGGAAATCTTAGCTTAGATTGGATTTCATTTAGATTTCAAGATTCTCACCCTTATTTTCAAATCCCTCCACTCCTCTGCAACCCCTACCTCTCTGATCTCCTTTCTCCTCAAACCAGCACCCGTTGCCTTCGCTCCACCGGGTCTGGCCTCCTCTTTGCCCCCAAATCCTCCCTTCCACCATCGGGGGCCATGCCTTTAGCCACTACACCCCAAGGCTCTGGAACTCCCTTCCTCACTCCCTTCACCTCGCCCCCTCTCTTCCCAGTTTCAGGTCACAGTTAAAGACCTTTCTCTTCGACTGCACCTTTGGTCACTTTTCTACCCCTGGCCCGGTCCCAGGATCCATTGTTGTGAAGCGCTCTGAGATGCCATCTGGCGTGGAGGGTGCTATATAAATCAAAGTTGTTGTTGTTATTGTTGTATACTCTTAAGCATGGTGCTGGGTTTCCATATGTGATAAGACACCGGCTGACCAAAAAACATAAAGGCATGGCTTCTCACATTTAATTTTGAGCTCTCTGAATCCAAATGTTCTTAAGCTAAACTGAGCAAATACTGTTGGACTTTAAAAAAAAATACTTACAGGGTTGGTCTGTGTAAACTGAATAAAGTAAATGCTGCATTGTAGTTTATTGGACCAACATAGTAATTTATATGGAGTCTTTCAGATCATACATCTGTTCAGTTAAACACTAGACACCTGGATTTCCATCTGTTCCTAGTCTGCAAGACTGTTTGTCTTAGAATCGATGATAGTGGTATTACGGAAAAAGCTGAAATAGAATCTTTTTCAAAATTTCAATTCCGATTTTTAGGTGTTAAGAATCGGCTTGAAAATTCATACTGAATTTATGAACTTTCCATAATTCTGCACAATCTTACATTTTAAGGTACAATGGTCTTTCAGGCTAAATTTAGGTGGATTCCGTACATTTGCCTTTACTCAAAACTCAGAAGGAGCCAACAGCAATAATATTACACACATGATAATAACTGAGACTGATCAATTGATCATGGCAATTTCATTCACTGGGAATATTTACCTTTAAGTCTTGGATCCCATAGCCTTTCCTCAGTGTGATCTGAAATACTTCAAAAGAGCTGATGTAAGCAGCCAATTTGGACAGGCTCTGCTTCCCACTGCCACCAACTCCAACCAAGAGGGCATATCCGTGGCTGCTCTCCAAAATCCGACTTATTCGACACCTTGAATATAAAGACCCAGAACATTGAAATCTCGCATTAATAAATTATTTTTCCATACATTAAAGCAAAAATAATAATCCTTGCATTTGATATAGCGCTTTGATCTTCTAGACGTTTCAAAGCGCTTCACAGAATATATTGTAAAGTGAATTGACTGTGCATATGTAGGCAAAATGCAGCAGCTAATTGCACAAGGCAGTGTCCACAACAGTTGTTGATTGAAGTGACCTTTTGTTTTATTAGTGTTTATTTTGAGGGATTATTATCAGGCGTGTTGGCGGAAGGAAATGTGCCGAAGGTTTCACCCTGCTGGGAATTAAACGCAGATCTCTCACTTGCGAGGCGAGTGCTCTAATCACTGAGCTGCAGAACCCCCTACATACATTTTTTATTAATCCTACTCGATGTAGAATCAAAATATACAATAATAAGATCTAATTTGTCTATTTCCTAAAGGAATGCATTATGAAATCCTGTTAAAATTCCTGTTAACCAGTGAGAACCGTGCTCCACACATAGATTGGGTTGACAGAATTCCTATGGGTCATACAGGTATGAAGATGACACAAGCACCGAAAGGCATGACAACATGGCATGTGAGGACAGAGGAACATGAGCAGTGTGGACATATATGATAGCACTCAGTTGATCACACTTTTCTATTAGATAAAGGTTGTGGGTCAGATTTTTTAGATCAAAGTGACATTCCAATGCAGTGCTGACTGTTGGGAGTTGCCATTCTTCAGAAGTATTCAGCCAAAATATTAGATTTCATCAACCAACTGAGCCAGGCTAACATCTGAGGCTTTTTCATACTTACACATGTTGCATGGCATCTTCGAATAACACCAGGTTCATCACAGCATTGAAGTCATTGTAGCTGTTGAGTGCCTCAGTCAGGACTCTCTTTAGTCCCTCCCATTCTATGACAGGCATGTATCGGTTATCTCCAAACCCAAGGGCAAAATGACAATAAATCAGTGGCTTCTGAAGTAAAGTATTATCATTCATACCCTGAGAAGAAAGTAAAATAAACAAATTTAACATAGAAGTTTTGATCAAAGCATATCTGACCTAATTGGGTTGCACCCCCATCCACCCACCATATGACTTCTATTGCACTGTATTTCGATTTCATTTTGCTGTTAGAAATAATCTTTGGCTTGATACCAACAGAGCATTTTGAAGCACTTTCTCTTGAAGATTGCGTAACACAACAAATCCTGGCTGTCCGGACCCATTTGTACAGATACATCACAAAGTAATCTTGAGGTAAAATTTGCGATGCATTTAATATTTAGCACATCAACTGGTGTGTTTTTGTTGGTATTTGATGCAGCCAATTTTGAGTACACCAATTTCCCCCAAAACAACCATGAATGAATGACCAATTTTATTTGGGGAATTGTTGGACAGAACACTGGGAGAAGCTCCTTTCTCTAACGTTACTTCTGACTCGTGAATGGTTACACTTCATTGCAGATTAGTGAGATGTCTGCAGCTTGAGATTTTTGTTTATTTCAGTGATCTCTAATTGGAAAGTCCTTCTGTGAATGTGTGTGTGTGTTTGTGTATGCGTTTGCATGCAAGCACATCAACTATGATCAGATTTGATCCATAAACGTCTTCCACAGTCAGATATCCTGCTGGTGTCATGAACACAGATGATTCAGATGAGTTACTGTGGGGATGTCAGCACTTGGAGGGAAATCCTTAGCACGAGTCAATGTCTCAGGAGACGAAGAGGGGAGGAAACCGAAAAGCAAAAACAAGTTTCTACATCCAAGCATTTTGAAGCTTTTTTCAAAAATATCCACAAATCAGTCAACAAGTTCTGATCCATACTGGAGAAAGAAAAATATCTAAATGAACAAGTTTTTTGAAGACTGATTTATAATCATAGATTTTTGGCATAAATGACAAGAATAATTTGCCACCAAACCCACACTTGAATTGTCATAAAATGTACTTATAATCTTCTTAAATGTTTTTCTCCTTGCTGCATGAATAATTTCATAATCTTTCTCTAACTCTCTTTTGCCACCCTCCCGATTTTCCTGAATATCAACTAAAGGTAATATGCTTACATCAAAGAATTTTCTGGCTGTGTCTAGTAGCATTTTCTTAAAGAGTTCAGAGTCTTTTGGTTCTACTAACTTGTCCTCATAGACACGTGATGATTCATGGATCCAAAGCCGTGCAAGATCCGTTGCTTGTTTTAAACAATCAGGTAGTGCAAACAATATCCCCTGAAGAAAGCAAACAGGATTATTCATTATAATGCACAAATGAATAATCATCTTACACTAAATGCTAACTGCATCCGGCAGAGAGTTAAAGTGACACAAAAAAATTATAGGTCATAAGGTTAATTTTGAAGATGGGGAGTGAGGGTCAATTGATACAAGTCAATTTAAAATACATAGTTAGTAAAAGAGGAAATGCGGAGGTTAGAAGTGTTTTCACACACACCACACACACACACACACACACACACACACACACACACACACAGAGTAGTTATGATATGGAGCAGTGATTGATGCAGAATCCATACTGACCTTCAACATGGAACTTGATAAATACCTAAAAATAAAGTCAGCCGCAGGGGTATGGGGAAAAAGCAGGTAAATCCCTCCACCTCTACCTTAATCCATCTGCCTTCCACCCCACCTCCCCACTTTCAAACCCAAGCAAAAGACCTTCCTTTTTAATCATGCATATACTCACCTCCCTCCTTGGGATCAGATTCTACCACTATTGGGCTCGGGATCAGATTCTACCACTATCAAACTCTGGGATGCAACCCGGAGTGAAGGGCACTATATAGCTGCAAATTGTTGTTGTAAATGAAACTGACACAATTGGTTTGGAATGAGTCAACACAGACATCAATGGACCGAATTGCTCTGTTCTGTATTGTGAATTTCTATAGTTCCATTTTTATTACATATAAATTTGAGATTTATAATGAATTGGTGCATTTGATGCAACATTCCTTACATTGAAACATCTAAACCACTTCACAAGTTATTGCTATCAAATATAATGTCTATATTGGTAGAGAAATGTGGCAACCAATTTGCTCACAACAAAGTCCCACAAACAACCATGAAGTGAATGATTAGTGTATTTGGGGGATTGTTGGTGAAGACAACAGGAGAATCTCCCTTCTCTTTTCACACAGTGTTGGCGGACTAGAGTTCCTTGTTACATACATTCAGTATTTTTACTGCTGTCTAAAGTTCAAATCACTTCCTGTGGTCAACAGATGGTTAGATCAACAATCTTTACCGGTAAATTACACTCACCTGAAAAATATTGGAGAGGTCACGAAGGTTAAAAATATAGTGAAATTTAATTGCCGTTGGCAAAAAATTGTGGGACATCTTCTGATGTAGCCAAATGGCTGCCTGGACCAGGGTTGGGCCACTCTTCACCACTGAGGAGCCAAAACATACATGCTGCTGAAAATGAAAACTTAGAATCTTGCTGTAGATTGTCTCCAAGGTGTCCGTTGATGGAAAGTTCACTGCAAACACTGTAAAATGTCTCTGGAAAATGAGAACATAGATTAACATCAGGCCAAAGAGTTTTGAAAATTTTATTTTAACATTGTCCTCAACTTCTGTTGATCAACACCAGAGTTATAATGGGGAAAATATTCATGTTTTGCAGTATACATGGTTGTGTATATAAGTATTAACCTGACTAGAGTTTGGGTTCGCAGCACGCTGTTCACACCATTATGCCCTATAAAATAACTTGGTTCTAAACGTCCCACCTTCTGCTGAGAGGTTTTGCAAAGGATATTTTTGACTTACTCGTAACACCAGGTCAGCATTGTGCCTAGATAAGTAACCTTCTCCATTGTCCCACCACCAATCATGGTGAGCGATCACTGGGCTTGGGACAAGAAGCAGGTGATAGAAACAAAACATTCAGCACATAGGAGGATCTGCCTTTCAGCTCTAACTCTGTTCATTTTTTTAAAAACCTTCTTGTTTTATTAATACCACCTTCCAGCTCTTTCCCATTCTCTTTAATGTTTTATTGGACTGGACTCTCTCTGGATTTTTCTCTCCCTTGCTCAATGTCCAACCCCATCCCTGTGAAGCACTCTGAGATGTTAACCTATGTGAAGAGCGCTATATAAATGCAAGTAGTTGTTGTTGTTGGTCAAAAATAAAATGCAAGGCTTATCTCCCCTCCAACCTGTTTTAATGGTTCAGACAAAACAAATTTGGTCAGTTGGATGAACCCACCCCCAAAAAAAATCACTGTAAGCATTCAGCAGGTCAGGCAGCATCGATGGAGAAAGGAAAATGAGTCAACGTTTCATGTCCACAACCCTTCATCAGAACTGTTCTGAAACATGAAATGTTGACTCACCTTCCTTTCTCCATAGATGCTGCCTGACCTGCTGAGTGATTCCAGACATTTCTGTTTCTGTTTTCAGACTTCGAGCATCAGCAGTATTTTGTGTTTTGGTCAGTTGGATGTCTGACACACGCAGAGACCCATTACAATGCTTAAGAGTGTCCAAGACGCATCCTGCTTACCTAATTCTGGAACGTATTAGGCACAGGTTAGCATGAGCCAAGGCTTTGAGTGTGCATTGAGGTACTGCTTGAGTCTAACCAGTTAAAACCATGTAGCTTATCATCGAGAGCAGTGTCTTGGCAAGCTTTCTTGCTGTTTGTGCAGCAAGGGCCACCGTATCTGTTAGGACAGTGGTTTCCAACCTCGGGTACTGACCCAAATCAGGGTCGCGGGGGTCCTCAGTAGGGTCGTGAAGGGTCAACAGAATTTTTTTCCTTCCTTTTTTTATTGTTGAAAATGCTTTTTTAACGCTAAAAACAATGCCAATAAGCCAGGTTGGCTGTGCTCTCACAGCAGTGCTCTGGAAGACTATGGACCGCCTCCTTCAGGAACTAGACGAGACCATCACAGAGGGTGGGTTTAATTGCAACATTTCATTGCCAAACAAGTCACCTTTGAGCCAGGTCAGATCCAAGGAGATGTGCCCCACCCAAGCACTAATTGGTCATTTGCTTCCAACATGTGCAGGTTTGAGCTGCTTGGTGGGCAACACAGCTCAATATGAAATGGGTCAGAGCATTGCCACTATCCACCTGTCCACAGCTCGGTCATACATCCCTTCCCACTAAGCAATGATTAGTTGGAATAATAATAATCCTTGCATTTGATATAGCGCCTTATCACGTCTTCTAGACATCCCAAAGCGCTTCACAGAATATACTGTAAAGTGAATTGACTGTATATTTGTGGGCAAAACGCATCAGCCAATTGCACACAGTAATGTCCCCACAAACAGTCGTAGATTGAAATGACCAATTTATTATTATTTTTTTAAAAAGTTATTATTATCAGGCCTGTGGAGTAAGGAAATTTGCCCAATGTTTTGATCTGCCTGGAATCAAAAAAATACACCTATTCTTACTGTCTACCCCCTAATTGGAGAAATGCAACATTAATTGCTGTATCTCTCACACAGTCTTAGGACTAGGGTCCGTCGATATGGAAATTTTTCCGATTAGATATATTGATGGGCTCATATCGAGATATACCGAAATATCGATATTTTCAGTTGTTTCGTACTGCGCATGCGAACACGCATTCGGAGTGCACGCGCATCCCAGGTGCGCGCGCATTCGGGGCCTATCTTCTCAGGAGGTAAATATCTTTCTCTCTGTGTCTCTCACTCTCTCCATCTCTGTGTTTTTCTGTCTGTGTGTCTCTGTGTCAATCTCCCTCTCTCACATCCCCCCCATCTCTCTCTATCTATCTGTATATTATCACATCCACCCCGTCTCTCTCCCCCCCCCCCCCCCGCCGTCCCTCTCTCGCACCCCCCACCCCCGTCGTCTCTCTCCCCCCACCACCCTCCCAGCCGTCTCTTTCTCCCTCCCCCCGCCACCCCCGCCGTCTCTCTCTCCCTCCCCCCCCCAGCCGTCTTTCTCCCCCCAGCTGTCTCTCTCCCCCTCCCCCCAGCCGTCTCTCTCCCCCTCTCCTCCCCCCCCAGCCGTCTCTATCTCGCACCCCCCACCCCCGTCGTCTCTCTCCCGCACCACCCCCCCAGCTGTCTCTTTCTCCCTCCCCTCCCCCCAGCAGTCTCTCTCCCCCTCACCCCCCCACCCCCAGCCATCTCTCTTCCCCCACCCCTTGCATACCTGTATATTGTATTCGAGGACTGTGAATACAATATGGCGGCTTTGCACCTCGGTCTGTGCATTGTGTATAGAGATGAGCATTCTGGGTCTTGTAGTTCAGTGTGCTCGCATCCCGATTTTTTACCTCGATATATCGTTTTTTCGATATATCGATAATTTTGAAATGTCTATATCGGCATATCGATATGAAAATTATATCGGGTTTTATCGATATATCGATATATCGCCGGACCCTACTTAGGACAAGTTCAATCATGGATTGAAAAAGATGGAAATTTCACAGCCAATTTGATCTCATCCTTCCACTCCACCATCCCCCACCTAGGCACGTAGGCACATTACATGGTGCCTACGTGTAAAGTGCTGATGAGGCAGAAAGGCACAAGCTCTTCTGGTTCACTGCATCCAATCTAAATGCAGCACATCAAAACACCCCGAATGCCTACTATTTGGAGAAATTGGATGTTTGCCATATTATGGCCTGAATCTTGCAGCAGTGAACATACTACTGGAAGTGAGGAGTTTAAGCAGAAGCCGTTTACCCCTCTGCAAGCCAAAGTGTAGTGACTGCATTTTGTGAGTAATTTCAAGCAGCTCAATTGCATTAACTTTATAAATATGATATGAACTTATGGATGCATAATCCGACATGTAATAATAGATACAAATCGTGAAACATTCCATTTCACATCATAGCATGGGGGCCACTGATTCAATTCCTAACCCCTCAGCTGAAGGCAGTGCCATGGGCTGCAACGCAAATGGAGCTTCGCTGCTGGCGGTTTGCTGGCATCCAGCTGATTCAGAATTCTGCTGATGACATACTGACCCGGACCAAACTCCGAACCCACATCTCATCAGTTCTGACCAGGACCCACTGGCTCCCCATCACTGAACGAATCGACTTCAAGATCGTCACACTCACGTTTAAATCCACTCATTCCCTGGCACCTCCCTGCCTTTCCGACCTCCTCACTCCCCAAACCACCACCCAGACTCAGCCCTTGTACCCTCCACTCAACTACTGGAGTTCACGCTTTCAACCACTACGCCCCTAAACTCTGGAACACTCTCCCTCAATCCTTCCGCTATGCCCCCTCTCTCACCCTTTTCAAGTCCGACCTGAAAACCTTCCTCTTCGACCGCTCTTACGGTCACTTCCCCACAACCCCCACTCTCCCGGCTTGGGAGTCAGGCTCGGCCACTGTAAGTGCTCTGAGACGCTACTCAGCATGGAGGGAGCTAAATACGTGCAAGTTGTTGTTGTTGATTTCAAACAGAGATTTCATTTCACAGTTTGAGTAAGTATCCACTCTAAGCATTCCCATCTTAGGTGTTACCTGCAGCCGGGGGTTGATAACGAAGCTCCCCACTGTTGGATTCATGCAGGCAATATACTGACAGTTGTGAATTTCTTTCAGTGTTAACTTCTGCCGATCATACCTGAACATGAATGGAGAAAGTTGATAAAAGAAAGGCATTGTTCACACAACCAATAGGAAACAAAGTACCTTCATACAACATTCACAGAAATGAAAAGTTGTCAGCTGAAGTAATTCTCACTGTGTGCAAAGGAACACCAATTATCTTTATCGTGTTTTGGTGCAGCAAGGCCATGGCCGTCTCCAGAATGTTTCAATTAAAACTCAACAATTGTAGCCCAAAGCATAGGAAAGAGTTTTGCTCACAAGTCCATTCCCTTACATAATACTGTATAACAATATTGTATTTGCATTTGATATCACGCCTTGTTACCTTGTTGAGACATCTCAAAGCGCTTCATAAAGACTATAAAGTGAATTAACTGTATATTTTGTGGGCAAAACGCAGCAGCCAATTGCACACAGTAAGTGTACAAAGCACCAGCCCCCAAACTTGCGTGTAACACTCACCAGTGCTTGTAATCGATGTGCTGGCGGATTAGAGTGTGGGGTTGAACTGTTCCATAAGTATCCACTTCTGGCATGTTCATATCATCAATAAAATAAATTAACTTCTTGTTTCCCGGAGGTCCATAATTACGACCAGCTTTTTTCTCAAGTGATTTTTCAAGAACTCCTGATTTAAAATAAAAATGTGAATCAGTAACCTGCGTGCTCCTGGTCAGAATTGAAAAATATATCCTTCAGGGAAGAAGCCAACTACAAAGGTCTACCGATCTTCAATGGTTCTCCCTTTGTAGGCAACTCATCTCCACGCAATCTGAAGAAAACAATGGTCGAAAGCTGCATACAACCTCTCCACTGGAATCAACAGTTCTCTCTATTGCTCTGTGATAAGATGATAAGGTCAACAGTTTCAGCAGGGAAATTGGTGTGTTAGACCCTCTGGAAGATTGGAGTGACAGTCTGGTTGGTATCAGAGATGGAAGAATATCACAGTGATTCAGTAGCTGATGTTGTTCTGAGGTCATGCCAAGTATCTTACAGGACCTGATCTGGGAGTGCTGGCTGCCTCCACTGGATAACCAAAAAGCAGCAGAGGCGTTTCTAACACTTCAAACTACTCAGTCAATTTTCTTAGGGGGCCCGTCATTGGCGGTAAGTTTAATTAGTGCGCATGTGAAATTTTATTTTATTCAAAAATTAACTTTCGGCAGGTGCGATGCCTCTTTAGGCAGACCATCTGCTCCTGCCCTAGATGGGGAGAGCTCTAGTTTTCATTATACAGGTATTGAACAAAAGACAAGAGCACAGCACACTCAAATCCTCCCATTTCGATGATTTTTTGCATTACTTTGGGTGCCCGCAATATGAGAGGCCCGTCGGTGCATTACACCGATTGCACGGACGTTAAAAACGCCTTTGAAAAGTAGTTTCATTTCCCAGCATTACTGCCTATCTCCCTGATCAAAACAAAACTCAATCAATTAAAAAAAATCTTCTTACTGCCATGTACTATGCCAAAAGGACTGAGGAAATGTCTACCTGTACATATGTCATGATGAGCATCAGCTTTTGGAATGCTGTGTTTGTGACAGTACTCAACGCAAGCTCATACCATGTACCTGAATGAAAGATTGGGCTGGAGAGTTACAAATGAAACATTAATGTTACACTGGGAACTTGGCATTGTTTGCACTCTGTTACAAAAAAATCTGTCCCCAGATAGGAAAATAGCAGTAGCTTGACCAAACACGTTTCACCCATAAAATATACAATAATTTCACTTTACAGTATTTTCTATGAAGGGCTTTGAGACGTCTAGAAGATGTGAAAAGCGCTATATCAAATGTAAGGATTATTATTATTAACATACTCTGTAACATTGCTGAAGAGGTGTAGTAGTTGAAAGGCACTTTGGAGACCATGAATTCCTCTGATAGATTTGTGAGCCTGTCTCCCACTAAAATAGTTTTGCCTACTCCTGCATTTCCCACCAGCATAATAGGTTTCCCCTTCTCCAGCAACAAATCCAGGAAGTACTGCAGACGTGTGCTCTCTGCAGTGTGGACGAGGACAGCCTATGATAGAAGAAACATGGAATTACCCAAAAAAATTCCAAATAGTACATCAGGTGCAAACATTTACGAACAGGTGAATGCAAATAGATTCATAGATTCATAGAATTTTACGGTACAAAAGGAGGCCATTCTGCCCATCTAGTCTGTGCCGGCTCTTTGAAAAGAGCGATTCAATCCCACTGCCCTGCCCGCTCCCCATAGCCTAATAGACCTGTTCTCCCTAAATAAAGATCTAATTCCCTTTTAAAAGTTGTTATCGAATCAGCCTCCACCACCTTTTCAGGCAATGCATTCCAGATTCGAACAACTCGCTGAGTGAAAAAATTTCTCCTCAGCTCCCCTCTACTTCGCCTTGAAACTATTTTAAATCTGTGACCACGAGTCACAGATTCACCCACGAGTGGAAATAGTTTTTCTCTATTTGCCCTGTCGAAACCCCTCATGATCTTATAAACCTCTATTAGGTCTCCCCTCAATCTTCTCTGCTCCAGAGAGAATAACCCTAGCCTATCTAGCCTCTCCTCATAGCTGAAGTCACTCAATCCTGGCACCATCCTAGTAAATCTTCTTTGTACCCTTTCCAATGTCTTCACATCCTTTCTGTAGTGTGGTGACCAGAATTGAACACAGTATTCCAGCTGAGGCCTCACCAAAGTTTTATAGAGGTTAGTCAGCACTTCCCGACTTTTGTACTCTATACCCCTATTTATAAAGCCTAGTATCCCATATGCCTTCTTAACAGCCTTGTCTACCTGTCCTGCCACCTTCAACGAGTCACTAACACAAATCCACAGGTCTCTCTGTTCCTTCACACCATTTATAATTGTACTATCTAGCCTATATTGCCTCCCTTCATTTCTTCTCCCAAAATAGAACCCAAATAACTCCACTCACACTCCTTATTCAACCAGTGAAACAGTTAACCATTTGAATGTTTTAAAGGGGGCATGGACACTCCATTTTGGCTGATAATCCTGAAAGAATCTAGAATACCCAGCTCTGGGCCCAAATGTATGGGGTGTTCAATGTAACATCTGGAACAATAGCATTGGGGCATTCATCTTATTTTGTCCTATCCTTTTTGTTTGATCCTTCAAGAAGCCATCCATCCTAATCCCAGTTCCTTGCTCTTTCCCTGTATTCTCAAATTCCCTTCCTCTGCATGCTTGTCTAATTCTTTTGTGAATGCTGAAACCCTCTTTGCTCAAGCAGCCACTATGAGCAAATCATTCCATACCATGACAATTCTCTGGGAGAAATTCTTCCAAACATCTACTTTTCTTCCCCTAATGATAATTTTGAATTCGTGCCCACTTGTCCTCATGTCAATTAATTTGTTCAAACACAATTATTATCTTAAATACTTTTAGAGTTCCACATCTCAATCACCATGTAGGAAAGTAAAATAAGAAGCTTTCTTCCCACAATTGGGACACTGCTGTGCGCAATTGGCTGCTGCATTTTGCCCACAAATATACAGTCAATTCACTTTATAGTATATTCTACAAAGCGCTTTGAAACGTCTAGAAGACCAAAGCGCTGTATCAAATGCAAGGATTATTATTTTTACTTGAAAGTATGGAAAAACTATTAATGCGAGATTTAAATGTTCTGGGTCTTTATAAACAAGGTGTCGAATAAGTCGGATTTTGGAGTGCAGCCAGGGATACGCCCTCCTGGTTGGAGTTGGTGTCGTGGGAAGCAGAGCATGTCCAAATTGGCTGCTAAAATCAGCTCTTTTGAAGCAATTCAGATCACACTGACGTGAAAAGCATTATACCAAATGCAAGGATGATTATTATTATTATAAATAGATCAATGTAAGAAACAGCAGATCACTTCATGTTTTATAACCAGCTCACAAAATCCTACTACCCTTTGACGCTCATCTAGATAATCTGTACAGCTTTCTCATCTCTGACACATATACATCTTGAGTTAATTCCATGAAATGTTTAAACATTTATTGTTATTATTTGTAACTCCATAATTCTAAGTAAACCTATTAGTTAAGGTTCTGGCAAGTTTGTTTACCTGAAGAGGAGTGTCTGGTTCCATTTCGAATGCTGGAACTTTTTCAGACCAGGGACAGAATTTTCTCGTTTCGGGGTCAAGATAATAATCAAAAACTGTGCCTTGGGATGGAAACTTCACTGCTTTCATTTCTTTGCACCACCACTGGCTGAATTCGATACGGTAATCTACCATCTTAAACAAGAGAATTCACATTTTAATCATTTGAAATAAACCAATTTTCCAGAGTAAATGGACAGTGCAAGTTGATACTCCCCTCATTCAGTTTTCTGATACAAGATGCTAATGCCAGATTGAATCAAGTTGGTTCATGATTTCTATTACCCACAGTAGTGGTACAGAGCAAAATCAGTGTAATGTACACTTTAACATAAAGGCTTTAGAGATTTGTCTTGTAGAGTTAATTACATGTCTGTATCTCTGGGTCTGGCTTGGAATACTGCAGATGGTTTTGGCAGGTGAGTCAGTTGACAGTTGGACAGCAGAAAAGTCTCTATTACTTATTACTATCTTCCACCTACCCTACCCCTCCACCCCATAATGATTTTGTTGTTCACAGTGCTTACTTTATGAGCCTCTGAAGTGTGAACAGTGGCTGTGTGAATCCCAGCCATCACAAGTCAACAACAACAACTTGCATGTATACAGCATCTCTTACACAGGGCAGCATCCCAGTGCTCTTCTGGCACAGACTGATCTACTTTAGCACTCGGGCTGCATAAAAATGCAAGTTATTGTCCTGTCAATTATGGGAAAATCCCACTCAATCCTTTCAAGCTCAGTAATGATACTGATCAAGAGTAAATAAAATACCAATAACTGATCAGAGGAGCCTCGCCTGTGTTTCTGCTGGAAAATGTATTTTCTGTTTTCTAAGATAGAAATATAATGACATGATGATTTTGCTTCTCTATTTCCCAGTCATTACAAAACGTTGACCTTTAATGCACTAGGGACTGGTGTGAAGTGGTGATCATGTGGATGTTGTTTCTCTTTATTTAATTAGCTCTTCAGACATTAATTGATTCAAGCAACATTTAATAGATCCCATGTGAATTTGAAAATCAGATTTACCATTGATCAGAAAATATTTTAGGTGTAGCATGGCTCAGTTGGTCATACTCTCAGCTCTGAATCAGAAGGTCCAAGCCCCATGTGAAAGCATTGAATTCATATAGTCTAGGCTGACACTCCAATGCAGTGCTGGAGAAGCACTGTATTTGTGGGAAACTCACTCTTCGGATGAGATGTTAAGAGGGGGGGAAAAAAACCATCTCTGTGTTCAGATGAAAGTTAAAGAACCCATTTGAAAGGAGAAGGTTGATTATCTCAGATTCCAAACCAACAATCCCCAATCAGCAATATATAGTATCCAGTGTGATGGATCTCCAATACCAAAGATCAGACAAGGCCCAACACTTCAGATGTCATAACTATTATTAAATTAGGTCTTTGAACGTATTTTCATGCTTGCAAATATAGCAATAGATATTGACAAATTACCCAGTTGACATTGATCTAAAAACAGTGCTGTGCTTGTAGAGATAGCACTTTAACTAATACTTAAAAATTATCTGGGAAGGTTATTGCCTACTGCCAATTTTGTAACCCATCCTAGAATAATAATTACATTGTGTCTGTGGGCTGTCTCAAAGGCTGTATGTAAAACCATATTGTTTAACATGGTGAGCAAAGAGTCAACTAACACCTTAGATCTCTTCCAGTTTCTCCTTTGCCTTGGGACGTCCTCCCGACGTGAAAGGCGCTCTATAAATGTAATTTTGTTGTTGTTGCCATAGAGTGTATGCATTTCCTATTCTTGCTTCTTGTATACAGTATAGTACCTTGCTTTGAACATTTGCCACTCAGCCATTTATTTGCCATTCGTCGCATAGAGACAAGAGGAAGGCGGACAAGAATTACCTGATCCTGATACACTGCCCCACCAAAGGCCCAGATGCAGGCAAAGACAAAGTAAAGTTCATAAACCTCTCGTGGAGAATCAGGAGGCACATTCTTTGGAGTCAACAGACAATCCAGGAGGGAGCAGAGAGTCTGAAAGCAACACAAATTATTAGAATAGCAGCAACTAAACTTAACAAAACATTGGAGCGGTGGAAAATAATTCATTAGGAGATCTCAAAACAAAATTGCGCTTGTTGATACATAAGCAACGGGGGTCAGTCTAAGTCATGGCAGATGTTTCTGCCGTGTTTAGGATGGAGCTACCCCCCACTGTGCACTGAAGCCAGGGTATCCAGTGGGAGACATCTGATATACAAATGTAATTTGCTATTGTTGTTTACTTCCCACCTGGCAACACTAGTGGTGGTTGGAGGAAGGTGAACAAAAAAGATTATTATTTTACAGCCCTTCACGTGGGGTAACGTCCCGGAGCGCTAAATGGGACGATGGATGTTGGGAATGGAAAATATCAGACTGGTGCAAAGGTATGTTATTGAGGCAGGATGAAAGTAGAACAAGATATACCCAGCACTCCTGATCACTTGCAGCTGTCACAAGTTTACACCGGAAGAGGTGGAACAGTTGTAACAATAGTTGAAACAAGAATTCCAAGCAGAAAGAGAAAGACATAAGGAAGGTTGAGTTCAGGGGATACAAAATACCAGGAGAGGTGATTGTTATATTAGAGGTCAAGTTATTTGGTGTTAATGAGTCAACCCAAGGAAGCCATCACTGAACATTCCACTTTGAACATGAAGAAGAACAGCAAGCACATAGTATTCAGAGGCTCACTCTTACGTTACTGGTTCATTCCACAGTCCCCACAGGTGTGATGTAGTTGTGATGGGGCGAGAGGAAGTGGTTGATCCATATATCATATGCTTTGCTATTTGGCAGGTACATGAGGTTAGGTATCTGATTCCATGAATTCAGAAAGAATGTCCACTATCACATAGTTCAGCAGCCAATATTTTTCAATATTGTTGGAACAGTCGGTGACTATTCACATCCACTAATTGTTTCTCCCTCTCCCTTCAGCAGAAACAGTGCTGGACTCCTGGAAGGTTATGGTGCTAGTTTCATTAATGGTTTACATCAAAAAGTCTCATCACCACAAGTCTGCTTTTATATTCTTTGGGTGACTGTTGTTATCATATACAGCTGCTAGAGAAATATATTTTTGAGCATGTGGTTGCATTGCTTACCTGTACCATGCTGTTCTCAGGAATGGGGGTGATGGTTTTTAAGGAAGATCGTAGTTGCTCCAGACACGAAGGAACATACTTATCGAAGAGAATGGTCAAGTTGGCTTTCTCCGACTGGTAACTTCTTGTATCAATCCAGCTGGTCACATAGCTAGGTAATTAAAGTCACATGCTTATTCATAGCTGCAAACAGCAATATGTTGGCACAGCAACAATTTGCACATACATAGCGCCTTTAGTGTAGAAAGACTGTGTCCAAGCGTTTCATACAATTGGAGTGAGAGCCCGAGTTAGAAGGTAAATGGAGGGATGTGGCTGAAAGCGCAGTCACAGAGAAAGGTTTACAAGACAGGTTTTGAAAGATGAAGGGGACAGGGCGAGGTGAGAATACACAGCGTGAAGGCAAGATGGCTTATACTGGGGCAGAGCAGGTGGGCGATGTGAAACAGATCTGAGCTGGCGAAAAGGGGGAGTGGTTTGGGGGGGTGGAAAGAGGTAGGATGGTGCAAGACCATGGAGACATTTGAAGATAACAACAAGGATCTTAAGGTCGATCCACAAGAGGACAGTGAGCCAATGGAACCCGGTAATAGTGGAGTGATTGGTTGATAAAGTGAAAATGGGCTGCAAGATTTTAGATGATCTGTAGATTGTGATGGTTAGAGCTGGGACAGACAGCATACAGGTGATTAGAGATGTGGAGTCTAGTGGTGATAGCAAAAAATTTACAGTTAAGATGCTCAAAGTACTTCACAAGGTGGAAAGCCTTGGATGAGGGTTTTGGATGGTTTGTGGGTGAGACCCAGCTATGCAGAGGTCTTCATGTTTGTTGCAACACATTCCTGGTTAGTCACACCTACACCAGTAAAAAATCAAAGACTCACGGATTCCATCCCAAATCCTGAGGATTAACATATAGAATGCCTGCTCTGGAAACAGTGGCCGGTGTGGCTGTTCTCAAATGGCTTATTTCAAACAAGAGACGCATGGATGGATTAAGTGGAATACGCTCATTGCTGGCAAGTGTCAAGACCTGTGTGTACAGCAATAAAAATACGATATCCACATGAACTGAAATATGAAGGCAAATACATAAAGCATTGATCTTGGGAGATATCATACTGTAGATTTTTATTAAGATGCGTATTTTAATCTGGACTCAGAATTCATTACTGTGGAAAAACCCAATGAAACAGAGAGATCAATTTGAGATTTAGATACTGGTTCTGTATCGAGCAATTTAACAAGTTATTGAGATTGACTTTCTAACACAGAATGTTGCAACTTTCAGATGACTTTACGCAGCTAACTTTTTAAGATTACATTCTGGAGTGCAAATGCCATAACCTTTGGGGGAAATGTATATTGATTAATTAATTACAATCAAATATTTATGTGAGTTACTCTGAATGCATTTCTGCTTTGTAAATACTAGGGTCCGTCGATATGGAAATTTTCCGATATGATATATCAGTTTGCCCATATCGATATATACCGATATATAATTGATATATCGATATCGCGTTTTTTTTTGTCCTGCACATGCGCGTGCGCATTCGGGTATCAACAAGGTAAGTTGAAAAAGTCCGCATTTTATCGATATATACCGATATATCGTCGGAAACAATATATCAATATTTGTGATATATCGATATTTTATAGATTCCGATATCGGCCTATCAATATGAAAATTATATCGGATATAACCGATATATCAATATATCACTAGTAAATACTATAAACATTCTGTCTCATAATATAAATACAGTAAATTGCCTACCTTGTTGTCATCCATAACTGTGTTGAGTGACTCAATCCACATTGGATCTATATCACCATCTAGCACAATCCATTTTTGACTATCATGCGTTATATAGGCTTGCTCTCTCATGAGTGATGAGAAGAGCCCTGTGAGGTGCAGAAAACAGCAAATATTACATTAAGGCTCACGACATATTTAGCTGCGACAAGCTCTGATGATTTTGTAGCTAGAAATTTATTGTTGCAACAAAGTAAATTCACTTCCATAAGTATCATCAACCCTGCTCCCTCTTTGCACCATCTTGTGAAGCCCTGTAGGCCAGTGGTGAGAGCACTCGCCATACAAGTGAGAGACCTGGGTTCAATACTTGGCAGGGTGAAACCCTTGGGCAAGTTTCGTTACTCCATACACCCGATCCCTCAAAAAAACAGTAATACTGTAATTTGGTCATTTCAACCCACGACTGTCTGTGGGACACTGCTGTGCACAGTTGACTGCTGCATTTCGCCCACATATATACAGTCAATTCGCTTTACAGTATAGTGAAGCGCTTTGAGGCGTCTAGAAGATGTGAATGCACTTTATCAAATACAAGGATTATTATTATTATCATCTCCAGTGCATTACTGTCCTTTTGAGAAGATAGTAGGAAAATTGGCTAACTTGGCAAGCCTCCATATACCAAAAGGCATAAAATATAACGATTGTATCAAGGCATTTTCAGATTTACTCCCAATCTAATAATATCAGTGCAGTTACAGTATTGGATTCTGAACCAGATAACAAAGCCAGGTGACTGTTTATATTGTGGCAAATGTGGGTTTGGTCTGCATTCCATGTTATAGTAATCCTTGCATTTAATAAAGTGCCTTATCACATCATGATAATGCACATGTGTTTACAGTATTTATTGTAAAGTGACGTGATTCTATGTTTTTCAGCGAATCCAGCCTCCAATTTGATACACGGCATTGTCGCACAAACAACCCTCAATGACTGCTTTTTATCTTGGGGACTGTTAGCCAGGACATCACGAGAAACATCCTTCCCTTTTCAAGATTCGTTCAAAGCGTATTGTAAGCCTAACTTTAATTTGCTTTGGTATTTTACTTACTGCTACTTTTTAGGCATGAGCTGTCTCTTTAGTGATGATTTTAAATTAAAAATCCAGATTTACATCTTGAGGTCAGCCACTGTAACAACTTTAATGCCTTTTTTAAAAAAAGTACGATATAGGAAGTTCAGCAGGATAAAACACCTTTGGGACCTGAGTAGTCCTGGCTACATTGAGGCAAATGTTCCTGGCATGTTACTTCTAAGGGCCCTGCGTGAAATAAGTTGACCATCTCAAGGGAGCTTCTAACAAGCTCAAGTCCACAGCAAAATCCTTGACACAAAATTGTGTCCATAAGTTGACATTCATGAATCGACATTATTGAATTGATAGTTTGAGAAGCATTTATAAGAACAATAATCCTTGCATTTGATTTTAGCACCTTATCATCTTTGAAGCATCTCAAAGCGATCACAGAATATACTGCAAAATTAACTGACTATATAATTTGTGTTAGTAAGAGACGTCACATGTCAGGAGGGACAGGCGCTATACACGTGTAATTTTGTTGTTCTTGTTGTTGTTGTAGTACAGGAAGTAGAAAAAGCAACAAATTACATTCATACAGCGCCTTTCATGTCAGGAGGAAATCCCCAAATTTGCAATCATGCAAAGGGATATTGTCGGCAGAACAGACAAGCTTACCTGCGGATTTGAAACTGCAACTGCTAAAGTTTTTTTTAAAAAACTTGAAACAGAATGTTACACCACAGACCTTTAGTGGGCTCAGAATTGCTACAACCCTATTTCACTTAAGACAAAATTCTAATGTGCAGAAACAGAAGTGCACTAGACATGGATTTCTTTTGAATACTATGACACTGCTGAAGAGGCATGGCCTCTTGTGAACTTAATACAGTAGTATTCTTCCAAGGTCTATCAAATGTATTGATTCCATTGTTTTGTCAGCAGAAGCACATCTATTGCAAGCAATACACTACTTGCCATCTTTCCACTCTCGGGTTGCAGGATGTATAAAACCAAACATTTCATCTGTAGTGATTGCCTTTGGGTTAAGATCATTCCAGACCGGCTTCCGTTTCATATTTATGTACGTCCTGTACAACGTTTTTAAGATCTGTATATAGAAAGAATATTAAATTACAAAATGTCTTGATAATTCCAATCATAGTACACAAGGAAAAGTTCCCTCATCCCTCACAAGGTAAAGTTCACTCAATATTTAATATTATTATTTATTATAACATATATGCTTTGTCACAAGTGTCTATTGAAATGAAAGCTATAACATTCAAAAAGAGCAGAGAGTTGAGATTAGAGTCAATAATTCCTGTGAGGAGCAAGCAGCGTTTTAGGCTTGATGTGCTGAATGGCCTCCTTCTACGTTGTAATAGAAACAGATAAATTAAATAACTGTTGTGACACTGATGACTCTGCTCTTTGTGCTGGGGTCACTTTCCACATATTTGACAGACAAACAATATTCATCCAAACAAATTTTTAACATACATTCCAATTGTAAGCACTGTTTAATCAATGTATGCATCGATCACCTATTTAAAAAAGTTGTTTATGTTCTTCCCAATTATTCTTCCTCCCCCAGATCCGGTCCCTCACCAGCACCTCTTTCTTCCATCTCACATACATCACCTGTCTACGCCAATATCTCATCACAAAAGTTGCAGAAACCCTGGTCAATGCCTTTGTCACCTCTCAGCTGGACTATTCCAATGCCCTCCTCCCCGGTCTTCCCTCAGCCACCATTCATAAAATCCAGGCTATTCAAAATTCTGCCACCCGCATTCTCATCCGATCCAAACTTCACTCCCCGATTACCCCAGTCCTTGCCAGAGTTTACTGGCTCCCTGTCTCGGAGCAGATCGATTTCAAGATCCTCACTCTTGTTTTCAAATCCCTCCACTCCTCTGTACCTCCCTACCTCTCTGACCTCCTGTCACCTCATAACAGCACCTGTTGCCTTCCTTCTACAATCTGGTCTCTTACTTGTTTCCCCAAATCCTCTGTTCCACCGTCAGTGGCTGTGCCTTCAGCCACTATTCCCCAAGACTCTGGAACTCCCTTCCTCACTCTCTTTGCCGCTCCCACTCCTTTTCTATTTTTTGGATTCTTCTTTTCACCTTTTTCCCCCTCCCCCTGGCTCAGCCCCGGGATCTGGTATTGTGAAGCACTCTGAGATGCCATCTGGCATGGAGGGCGCTATATAAATCCAAATTGTATTTGTTGTTCTTCCCAATGTCCGACTTAGTGATGTCATCTAAAATCCACCACTCAATACTTCAGTATCACAACGTTACACGGGGAGTAACATTTACTTATTTATGGTAATTACTGGCAAGTGAAATGAGCTGTTTTTGTAGGTAAAATACAGCAGTTAGTTATACAAAAATACGATATATATAAATGACTGGGCTGGTTAGGAGGTTTTCGTGTAGATATAAGCTGATGAGCTGAGGCCTTACGAAGGTTATGAAACAAATAGATTTGATGGACATAAATAGGCTGTTTCCCACTGTGTGTCCAAAATAATGGAACAAACCTAAAAGATAGCCACTATCAGATCTAAAATCACAGAATTGTAGAATACTACAACACAGAAGGGGGCCATTTGACCCACTGTGCCAATGCCGGCTCTTTAGAAGAGCTACCCAATCAGTCCCACTCCCCGCTCTTTCCCTATATCCTTGCAAAGAAAGTTTTGGAGGAACTTCTTCAAGTAGAGAGAATGTGCATTGGCAGAAGCTGTGGTTCAAGCAAAATACACCATATATTTAATAGAAAACGTGATACATTCATGAGTGGGGGAGATAATAGAGTTATGGGAGATGGGATTAGAAGTAGTGGAGACTAAATGGGCCAAATTGCTTCTTTCACTGCTGTACATGCTATGTAAATCTATGCAATACCAAGGTCCCGCAAAATGCCAGGAGATGAATGGAGGATGGTTGGCTGGCCCCAGGAGAAATGGCCTTTCCTTTGAATAGAGCTGAAGAATCTTTAACCTCAGGCAGATGGGTTCGTCATTTAATGTCTCATCCAAAAGGTGATATCTCCAACAAATGTAGTTAAGCAAGCCTGGCAATGGCAGTCCAATTCTCAGCTAAACATGGACACTAGTATGTCCAATTATATTTTTGCAGCTGAATGAGGAATGCTTTGACTTTTATTAACTCACAGACCCTCTTCCTAGATACTTGTAACATCCAGAAGTGGCTTTACCTAACATTGCATGGCACTTCACTATTAAAAGCAGAATAATCACAAGTGCATTAATACCAATGTTTCCAATTCAATAGTCCAGGAATGATACCTATTTATTTTCTACATGTTCACAAAAACTCTTTCATTGCATCAAGGGGTGTTTGAGGCCAGTAAGTCTCAGACAAACAGTCTATTTGGATCTATAAAGATAAAAATCATTTATATTTAATTGGGTAATTTTTTTTCTAAATCAATCACTTTCACCAAAGATCAGTACATGCAGAAATAGCATTAATAGCTATAGCCATTAGCATATAACAAAGCACAGTTACCTAAGAAAAACGTCCTATAATGATTTTGAATTATAAATTAAGTGCTTTGCACAAAAGGCTATTTTAATGGATCAATGCCCACCCACTGATCAATTGCCTTGTATTATTTACATGATCTAATTTTGAAAGTATTTAGGAGAGAGAGAGACAAGAAATTGAGGGTAGACAAAGAGAGTACGAGAGTTTAAAACCTTGTGAATATCTAAGATCACATGGAACTCTAAGTCTGGTTTGGATACTCTTAAACATGGTGATGGATTTCTGGATATGACAGGCCCTTGGCTGACTCCCCTAAAAAACAATCAAAGATATATTAGTGAACTTGGAAGAGGAGCAATTTTGCACATGATACTGGAAGAACTCTGCTCTTCTTTGAAACAATTGTCATGGAATATTTACCAGGGTATTTACTGTCTACCTGAAATGCCTCAACATGCAAGACAGACCCTCTGACAACCTAGAGCTCCTCCATGCCTGCATTTGAGTGTCATCTTAGATTAAAAGATCAAGTGCTAGTGTTATGATTGAACCAGTAAACCTTCTTTTGACACAGCGACTAGAGTGCTACCAACGCAGCCAAATGCTGATAGCTGATATTATCAGCTAGCAGTAGCTTTGACAGATTAAGTAGGTAATTATGTTTCAGTTAAGGATCATATGTGCATTACTTTATGTTTGGTACCATGTAGTAATTGAACTGCATCAATATTTTATGTAGAGATACAGGACAAAACTCTAATGTAAGGATAACTATTATTTAAATCATAAAATAAATGAAGTCACAGAAGCAGAGAATTCTTGGAACCCTAGGTGCAGGACACCTTTGGGTGTCAACTCAGTTCAGGTGGAAACTCATGCCAATTGGCTGATCAGATTGAAATCTATGGTTCTTCAGAAAAAAAGATGGCATGCACCATGGCCAATAACCCATCAGATAAATTGGTCAATCATCTCATAGCTGTTTGTAGGACAAGGTAAGGCTGCCTGACACATTGGCCTTCAAAATCAAACTTGACAGTAATTGCTGTAGAGTGCTGAGACATTTCAATGCGATAAAATGCTATAAAAATGCAAGTTCTTTCTTGCTAAACTAAAATAACATACTTCCATCAAGCATGACACTGGATTGTCAATGTCATGCTTACAAATGTGAGTCAACATGTAACAGGTAACCCTTCAACACTGGCATATCAATCAGCTTGCTAAGTGGTTTAATTGTAAACATCCTGAGCCCTTTAGCAATGCTGTGGGCCACAGGCGTTTACATTACACGGTAAGGGCACAACCCATTTCACCAGTTATTCTATCACTGGAGTCAATGCATTTCATTGAAACAAAATAAACCAGTCTTCACATCAGAATACATTTATTCACAAAGAGGGTTGGGAATATGTGAAATACAGTGCCCCAGAAGGGTGTAGAGCCTTGAGGTGACAAATGCGTGTATGAAAGTTTCGGTGGCCTGAGGGATGAAACAGAGGCGGAGTTGGGCAACAACAACTTCGATTTATATAGCGCCCTCCATGCCAGACGGCGTCTCAGAGCGCTTCACAGAAGCGGATCCCGGGACCGAGCCAGGGGCAGGGGCAGGAAGGTGACCAAAAGCTCGGTCGAAGAGAAAGGTCTTCAACTGTGACCTGAAACCGGGAAGAGAGGGGGCGAGGCAAAGCGAGTGAGGAATGGAGTTCCAGAGCCTCAGGGTGTAGTGGCTAAAGGCACGGCCGCCGAGGGTGGAACGGAGGACTCGGGGGAAATGGAGGAGGCCAGACCCAGAGGAACGAAGGCAGCGGGTGCTGGGTTGTGGGGAGAGGAGATCAGAGAGATAGGGGGGTGCAGAGGAGTGGAGGGATTTGAAAACAAGGGTGAGGATCTTGAAGTCGATCCTCTCTGGGATAGGGAGCCAGTGAAGTCTGGCAAGGACTGGGGTAATGGGGGAACGAAGCTTAGAGCGGGTGAGTATGCGGGCGGCAGAGTTTTGGATAAACTGGATTTTGTGGATTGTGGTGGAGGGGAGACCGGCGAGGAGGGCGTTGCAATAGTCCAGCCTAGAGGTGACAAAGGCGTGGACCAAGGTTTCGGCGGCTTTTAAGGTGAGGTATTGCCGGAGACGGGCGATCCGTCGGAGGTGGTAGAAGGCAGTGCTGGTGACGGACCGGATGTGGGGGAGGAAGGACATTTGGGGGTCGAACCTGATGCCAAGGTTGCGCACAGATTCGGTGAGTTGTTGTGGGGGTGTTGGAAGGCAGTGCTGGTCATGGCATGGATTTGGGGAGAAAGGACAGTTCCGAGTCAAACAAGTTGCCCAGGTTTCTGGACTGGCTTGGTGAGGTAATGTGTGCATCTGTGAATGCTTATGCTGGCAATGCCTGAGGAGCTGAGGTGCTGAGGCGCCGGCTCGAGCCACCTCGGTCTTGCTGATATTCAACTGTAGAAAGTTGCCTCTCATACAGGACTTGATGTCTGACAGGCAGTCTGTCAGAACGCTAGTTGTCCTGGAATCGAGGGTGGATTAAAAAGTGATATGATTGTTGTCTTTAAAGATTCTAAATGGGCTAGATAATATAGATGACAAGCTGTTTCAACTTGTTCAGAATGGTAAAACCAGAGGACAATTCCTCCGATTGAAAGGGGGGAATTGCAGAATGCATTACTCAAATGAACCTGTGGAACAGGCTCTCCTGGAGACGGTTGAAGCAGGAAGTGTTGATTCTTTCAAACACAGACTAGGTAGTTTTCTTTTAGGAAATAAAATTTTGGGATATTATACAGTAGAAGCCCGTTTATCCGTGACTCGATGAACCGGCACTTCCGTAAAACCGGCACACCAAAAAAAAGTCCCCATTCGATAAACCAGAACTTATCTGGAACAATAGCAGTGGAGCATTTGTAAATGCATAAATAATAACATAATAAAAGAATATTGCATTGGTACTTATTGTTAAAACTACTCTCTTGCACTTTTCACCTTTACTGGTAGATGCTGCGCTTGAGGCCATGATGCTGCGGTTGAGGTTTATAGTCCAGCGATTCTTTTTAAAATGGAGCACGCCAAGCGGGTGAAAAAAATGGAGCGCGACTTTAAAGCCTTACTAGCGGCAAGCCGATAACGCTAGCCGATAACCCGTATTGTCGCGCAGGTGCAACATTTCAGTTTGCCGCTGGTAGAGTCTAGGGCTCTAGAAAGTGGAAAGTGGAAGAGTCTAGGGCTATCGGTTTGCCGCTAGTAAAGTCGTGCGATTTTAAAATTGCGCTGCCGTTTTTTTCACCCGCTTGGCATCTTCCATTTAAAAAAGAATTGCTGGACTGTAAACCTCAACCAGTAAAGGTGAGAAGCACAAGAGAGTAGTTTTAACAATAAGTACCAATACAATATTCTGTTATTATCTGTTATTATTTAGTCTGGTGTGTACGGGGTGTGTTAAAAGTACTTTAATTTTTTTGTTGTGGGTTTTCGGCCTCAGGCCACCTGAATATTCGGCAAGCACTTTAACCGGCATTGACCAGGTTCCACTGGTGCCAGATAAACGGGCTTTTTGTGACATATGTGCTTGCGACCGCCAGGAAAAAGGAAGGCGAACTAGATGGCTCTTTGGTCTTCTTTCATCTAGCATTTCTTATGTTATGTTCTTATGTATATTTTAAGGATGTCAGTGGTGGTCACAGCGCTGGGCAACAACGCATTCTCCTATTAGTCTATCCTCCATGACTGACCTCACTATAGACCCACTGAGCGAGCAGGAGAAGGAGCAGTAGGCAACATGAAATCATTGTTTCCTTTTATGTCATTTTATACAAAATGTTTTAGTTTCATTTTGTATTCACGAAAAACACCGGATATGACAAATATATTCCTGCAAGGATAATTTAAGAATAAATTTCGCCCACAAAAATATGCAATCAATTCACTTTACAGTATATTCTGTGAAGTGTTTTGAGCTGTTTCAAAGACTTTACATCAAATGCAAGGATTACTATTATTATTAATTGAACATTGGTAATCTTTTCCGGAGCATGTTTTGTGTTGTGCATTTCATTGAAACCCAAGTGTGTGGGGACAATGCTAATAAAAGAATCTTATCCTGGGTGGATCTCTCCTCAGGTCCGAGGCCCAGCCGCACTGGGTTTACTAACAGCAAAGCCAAGTGCCCAAGATCTCATTTGCTACAATTGTATGCAAACATTCCAAATATAAATGCTGAAATATCTCACAAGGAATCACTACACACTCTTGGCTTTTTTTTTCGAAGTCTGCACAAGGCATCCAGGCAACTAGATTACTGCAGTATTATCTTTGCGTGTTATGCTGTTTTGTGTTCTGTTTTACATGACTGCTACTCTGACTCTTCATGATGGGTCTGTAAGTATTTCAATGAAATAAAAATAAATTTTCGATTGCACCATCTCCCCCGCTTTTAAAATCCTCCATTTCTTCCTCAACAGATAAACAGCATTTATCCCCGTTACTTACACTTTGAGAAAAGGAAAACGGCAAAAAAACGGCCCATCCAGTGGCGATGTCTGATCACTAACAAAATATTTAAAGTACACTGGACTTCAATGCAAATCGGGTGAAAGTAAAAGCATTCAATAAAAATGCTTGTTTTTTTTTAGAAACTCTTGAAGTTCAAATCATTGGAGCTGATGGACTGTGTTTTGGTTTTGTGAACAAAATTTAGACTTTTAAACTGCTGCTCCACATATTTACACCATGCCTTTGTTGCCAAAAGACTGGATATGTTGCTGCTCCTTAGTAACCTGACATGTTGGAAGTTTCGCCCAGCAATGCTTTGCCTACCTGACTCTTTCCCGTGCCAGCATTTCCCACCACGAAGACTGAATGGCGAACAGCCAGTAACTCCTCCAGCTGGACCACCTGGGGCAAACACAGCATATTTTATGAAGTATTCATTAGTTTTGTTACACCTCAAAACTAATATTCTTATTCAAAATAATCCAAACGGTGTCACGGAACAATGTCTTTCAATGTAAAAAAACTTAAAGAACAACATGGTACAGTAAAAACCTGTTTATCCGACACCCAATCAACCGTAACTTCCTTATAACCGGCATCGCAAAAACTGGTCCGCATTTGATTAACCGGAATTTATCCGGAAAAATGCATTAAAAAAAAAAAAATTGGGGGGTGTATTTTCGACTGAATATCCGGCAGGCGCTTTAACCGGCATTGGCCAGGTCCCGAGGGTGCCGGATAAACGGGCTTTTACTGTATTTCTTTCGAGTCTCTCTGGAATGCCATCGCAGAATCTCTCCCTCCCCTCATTCAGGGCACATCTCAAAATATACCTCTTTGACCACACTTTCTTTTACCTTCCCTCCACCCGCCTCAGCTTCCACCCCAGCTTGGGTAACCATCCAGAATTATTAAATTCATTGAGACGTCTTCCTACTAGGGTCCGGCGATATATCAATTATATCCGATATAATTTTCATATTGATATGCCGATGTAGGCATTCTAAAAATATCGATATATTGAAAAATCTATTAAAAATCGACAGGGGGGGGAGAAACGGGGGGGAGGAGGGGGAGAGACGGGGGGAGGGGGGGGAGAGGCGTGGGGGTAGAGAGACAGGGTGGGAGAGAGACGGCGGGGGGGGGAAAGAGACGGCGTCGGAGGGGAGAAATGGTGGGGAGTGGGGAGGGAGACGGGGAAAGAAACGGCGAGCGGGGCGAGAAAGACGGGGGGGGGGGGAGAGAGACAGGGAGGGGGAGAGAGAGATGGGGGGGGGGAGAGAGACGGGGAGGGGGAGAGAGAGATGGGGGAGAGAGAGAAATGGAGGGGGAAGAGACGGGAGGGGGAGAGACGGCGGGGGGGGGGGGGGGGGGGAGACGGGGAGAGAGACGGGCGGGGGGGAGAGATGGGGGGGGGGGGGGAGAGACTGGAGGGAGAGACAAGGGGAGGAGAGACGGGGGGGTGGAGAGAGACGGGGGGGAGAGAGACGGGAGGGGGGAGACGGGGGGGATGTGATAATATACAGATAGATAGATAGATAGAGAGATAGATAGAGAGAGAGAGAGAGGGAGGGAGGGAGGGAGGGAGGGAGGGAGGGAGGGAGGGAGGGAGGGAGAGAGGGAGGGAGAGAGAGAGAGAGAGATGGGGGGGATGTGAGAGAGGAGAGAAACACAGAGACACAGACAGAAAAACACAGAGATGGAGAGAGTGAGTGTGAGAGACACAGAGAGAGAGATATTAACCTCCTGAGGAGATAGGCCCCGAATGCGCACGCATCTCCGAATGCACATGCAGCTCCGAATATATATCGGTATATCTCGATATGAGCCCATCAATATATCGAAATCGTAAAATTTGCATATCGACAGACCCTACTTCCTACTGTAAAAGGCGCTATATAAATGTAAATTGTACTATATTGCATTTTGAGTCACTGAATTTAGACTTTCTCCACCCAGAGCTGAGGCCATTCATTTTGTGGCTGTTTGTTGGATAATAATCCCTGCATTTGATATAGCGCTTTCCACATCTTATCAACGTCCCAAAGCACTTCACAGAATATACTGTAAAGTGAATTGACTGTATATTTGTGGGCGAAATGTGGCAGCCAATTGCGCACAGCAGAGTCCCACAAACAGCCGTGGATTGAAATGACCAATTGTATTGTTGTGTTTTTTTTTGAGGGATTATTATTAGGCGTGTGGAGCAAGGAAACTTGCCCAAGGTTTCGCCCTGACCTGCCTGGATTCGAACACAGGTCTCCCCAGCTTGCGTTCCCCAGCTTGCAAGACAAGTGCTCTAACCACTGAGCCACAGGAGCTCCACATGGATATTGCTGTGACCAAATTGGCTCCCAAATTCACCTACAAAATACACACTGCATATAACAATAAAAATCCTTTGATGTTCTTTGAGACATCCTACAGACATAAGGGGTGCTGTATCAAATGTGAGGATTATTATTTTTTTATATTAATTGTCATGGCCCAAATGTCATCTCCTGCCCTGGCAGAGATTGTGATCCGTCTGCACCTCTCTGGTCTTTATAGGAACAAAGGAACAGGAATAGGCCATTCAGCCCTTCAAGCCCATTCCACCATTTAATCAGATCATGGCTGAACTGTACCACAACTAATCCTTTCAAATCCAATTTCCCATTTTCTACCCATATCCCTTAATACACTGACTTAGCACAAATTTACCAACCTCACTCTTGAAGTTGTGGATAGATCCAGTACAGCTCAGTGCTGCTTTGAGAGTTTGCCCATTGAGCCATCAGAAATGCTAAATGATTATATTATACAACTTGTCCTAGTCCAAGGTTGTGCCTCATAGATGGAAAACATGCTTATTTTAAGACAGTCGATTTCATACCTTAAGGATAAAGCTTTCTTCATGCTGTAAGCTGAGTTCCAGAGTAGACTGTCGAACCAAACCTTCAAATTGAATGTCTCGTTTTCTGGGAACATCCAGGGCAGGAAACAAATCCCCAATAAGCCCCATAAAAATGGGGACATCGTCTGTCACAATCTTGGGCAGGTTGAAGTCCCTTAAAGCTCGCATTAAGACCTTGGTGAAAAAAAATATATTTTTGTAATACAGTAATAAGGCATTATCTACAAGCACAATTTTCTTTGAGAATCTTAAATGAAAAGTCCTAAAAAAAGATTTTTTTTGGGTGGGGAAGCAGGGTTGTGGGGGTCAGTCTGAAACATACAGAAACCCAACATCATGCTTAAGAGTTTCCAAACAGGACAGAGTTCCACACATGTATGCTACCTACACAGGAAAATGTCACCATGTCTGGAATGTGATGCACACTCTCGTCCTGGAGGGATGCATCCTGCTTACTGAATTCTGGAGAGTATTAGGTACAGATTGGCAAGAGCCTGGGCTTGGGCCCAGGACGACGAATACACTGTAACAATGATTGGTTCAGTTGGAATGGTACCTGGTTCTCCGGCCTATTCTTGTCTCCTCTCTTAAGCGAACCGGCAACTACTAAAACAGACTTCACTGCACGAAGGCCCCAGTCGTAATGTTCCTTAACAAGAAATAAAGTGATTTTTATGAGCAACAGGCAACACTGTTAATCATGGTCAACAAACAAGAATGGGATGATTTATTACAGTTACAAAATTACATTTGTAGAGGGCTCTTCATGTCGCGAGGACAGCCCAAAGTGCTAAACAGACAGGGGTCAAGACCCAAATATGGGGAGGTGGTGGTGGTGGGGGGAAAGTTGGGATGAAGGAGGGCAGAGAGGTAGGACAACGGCTGAAGGCACAGTCTATGAGGAGGGTCTTGAGACCGGTCTTGAAGGAGTCAAGGGAGGGATCAAGGTGAAGTGATTGTGGGATTCAGTTCCAGAGAGTGGGGGCAGAAAGGCTGAAAGCCTGGTCACCAATTGTAGGGTGCGTTGGCAGGAGACATGGAACAGGCTGGAGCCTGTTGAATGGAGGGAGCGGACAGGTTCATGTGGGTTCAGCAGGAGAGGTAGGAGGGGACAAGGCTGTGGATCTTGAATTCGATCCGCTGAGGAATGGGGATACAGTAGAGTCAGGCGAGGTTAGGGGTGATTTGGTCACTTAGCATGGTGCAAGAGAGAACACATGCTGCAGAGTTTTTAATGATCTGCAACTTGTGGTGAGAAAAGTTGGGGAGGCCGACAAGAAGGGGGTTGCCATAGTCTAGCCTTGAGATGACAAATGCATGTGAGCAAATGCTGTTAAGCAAACAATAAGGCTTTACAGAGGTTCCTGAGTAGCAATAAGGAATTGTAGAGGTTGATATAGTTGGCAAGGTGAGGAGGGGCTAAAGGGAGACAAGTAGAATACCCTTCGTTTTATCAGTTGGGATGCAGAAAATCATATCATCAACTTAGACCTTAAAACATCAAAACATAGAAGGGAATCTTAATATCAATAGTTAATAAAACACTGCAATTCTTTCTTTGTGTGAATCCATTCCTTAAATAGGCTGACCTTTAATTATGTATACCATAAATACCCGCGTATAAGGCGCACGTTTTTTCACGTCGGAAGATCTCGAAAGTTGGGGGTGCGCCCTATACGCAGGTACAAGAAATGTTGAGCCTCGGAAATACGGTAAAAAGGATGGGCAGTTGGCGCACTGTCAGCTGGGGTTTGGTCACTGTGTCCGGCGGGGGTTGGGGGGAGCGGATAACAGGGCTTCGGCCTCGGCCGCCTGGACAGCGGCAGCAGCAATGGACTTCAGTGCTGTGCCTGCTGCCTGCCTTCTGCCAAACCCAGTCTGCCTCCCTCCCTCCCTGCCTCCCTCCCTCCCTCTCCTGCCTCCCTCCCTGCCTGCCTGCCTCCCTGCCTGCCTGCCTGCCTCTCTCTCCCTCCCTCCCTGCCTGCCTGCCTCCCTTCATCTCCTGCCTCCCTCCCTCTCCTGCCTCCCTCCCTGCCTGCCTGCCTCCCTCTCTCCCTCCCTGCCTCCCTCTCTTTCCCTGCCTGCCTGCCGCCCTCCCTCTCTCCCTCCCTCCCTGCTTGCTTCCCTCCCTGCCTCCCTCCCTCTCTCCCTCCCTGCCTGCCTGCCTCCCTCCCTCACTGCCTGCCTGCCTGCCTCCCTCCCTCCCTCTCTCCCTCCCTCACTGCCTGCCTGTCTCCCTTCCTGCCTGCCTCCCTCTCTCCCTCCCTACCTGTCTCTCCTCTCTCCTTCCCGCCGGCAATATCATCGAAAATGCTTCCGTTTTTTTTCACCAAGAAAAGGTCAAAAGTGGGGGGTGCGTCTTATACGCGAGTGCGCCTTATAAGCGGGTATTTATGGTAATTATTTATATGATGGGCGGTAAGTAATATTAAAGATGGGAATTTTAACCTTTATCTAACTCCATGGTACCTGCTTATTAGAATCATATAGTCTAAGCCAGTGGTTCCCAACCTCAGGTCCCAACCCAAATCAGGGTCACGGGGTCCTTAGTAGGGTTGTGAAGGGTCATCAGAATTTTTTTTGTTGCTTTTTTTAATGCTGAAAATTGCCTAAGGTGACACTGCCTACCAAATTGTATGAAAGACTGTACTAGCGAGTTGTGCTGAGTCCACAACAGAGACGGAGATATCATCTTCGCTGAGCTTCGCTTCAGTTGGGAGGTCCTGTTGGTGGCTAATTTAGGGTCGCAGCAAAAAGGTTGGGAACCATTGGTCTAAGCTGACACCTCTAATCCAATGCGGGGTGAGTGCTGCTTTGTTGAAGGTGCTGTAGTTCAATGGAACATCAAAATGAGGCGTGTCTGCAAGTCAGGCAGAAGATAAAGATCCCATGGCACAAATCAAAAAGAGAAAGGAGTTTCTCGTGGTGTCTTAGCCAACAGTCACGCAAATAAAATTAGTCATTCACTTTCCGGCTGTTTGTGGGACATTGCTGGGTGCAAAATTGGCTGCTCAGGTTGCCAGGAAACATAGAGTCACTGCACTATAAGCACATCTTGTGAAGCGCTTTGAAACCTCCCCCTGATGTGAAAGATGCTACATCAAATATAGGATTCAATGTATTTGTTTGTTTGTTTATTTATTTGTTTCAGATGTCTCTGTGAAACAGTAAATATCAATCCTGAAAGCCAGTACATTGATGAGAGAAGTAGATTAAGAAGATACCTGTTTTGAAAGCAGTTCTTTGCACAGAGTGTACAGCGTGATGAATTTCCTGGCCAGCAGCTTGGCATCTATGAACCCTTCAGCCACCAGCATAATCTCACAGATCAGCTCGATGTCAGGGACAACCATTGCACAAGGCCTAATAAAGCAAGCAAGATATGGTCAACAATCACATTGTAAATGAGTTATCCTGAAATTGGATAAATTAATTTAGCGGTTAAGAAAAGTGATATCATGAACACGGACTGCACAAGCTCTCTCAGTACAGCAGCCATCAAACAACTAACTAATGCTCGTGTAACTGTTGATGGGCAATGCATTTAACTGCCATAGTGCAAATGACAGAATTAGCAGCAGCTGAGAAACAACTGCGAATGGGTAAATTTGTGCACACGTTTCTTTTCTGACACTGAAATTGCCCACTGACGGAGTCCCCCTACAGGCAGTAAAAACAATGTGAAGGCTTGTCTATATATATTTCTATATATATTGGTGAGCTTTCCATATATGTGTGTGTGTTGGTGAGCTTTACATATATCCTGAAATTAAAATGTAAAGACCCATAGCACAACTCAAAAAGAAGGGTTTCTCCCAATGTTCTGGACAATAATGCCCCAAATAAAATTGATCATTAACTTCATGACTGCTTGTAGGACATTGCTGTGAGCAAATTGACTGCTGCCTTCTGAGATGTCTCCTGAGACAACAACAACCATAAACTTACATTTATGGAGCGCCTTTCACGTCAGGAAGAGAAAAGCACTATGTCACATGCAATCATTTTTATTTTAGATGGAATGAGGGGCAAATGTATGGATTTTGTATTGTGCTTATATTGCAGTGAACATTGCATATACAGTAGAAGCCCATTTATCCATGACTCGATGAACCGGCATGCCAAAAAAAAAGTCCCCATTCGATAAACCGGAATGTATCCAGAACAATAGCGGTGGAGCATTTGTAAATGCATAAATAATAACAGATAATAACAGAATATTGTATTGGTACTTATTGGTAAAACTACTCTCTTATGCTTCTCACTTTTACTGGTAGATGCTGCACTTGAAGCCATGATGCTGCGATTGAGGTTTATAGTCCAGTGATTCTTTTTAAAATGGAGGACGCCAAGCGGGTGAAAAAAACGGAGCGCAACTTTAAAGCCTTACTAGCGGCAAGCCGATAACCCTAGCCGATAACCCACATTGTCGCACAGGTACAGTATTTTGGTTTGCCACTAGTAGAGTCTAGGGCTATCGGCTTGCCGCTCTTAAATTTGCACGACTTTAAAGTAGTGCTGCCGTTTTTTCACCTGCACGGCATCCTCCATTTAAAAAAGAATCGCTGGACTATAAAACTCAACCAGTAAAGGTGAGAAGTACAAGATAGTAGTTTTAATAATAAGTACCAATACAATATTCTGTTATTATCTGTTATTACCTTGTCTGGTGTGTATGGTGTGTGTTAAAAAAACTTAAATTTTTTGTAGTGGGTTTTCGGTCGCGGGTCGCCCGAATATCCGGCAGGCGCTTTAACCGGCAATGGCCAAATCCCGTGGGTCCCATATAAACGGGCTTTTACTGTATTTGAGGGAAGGATAGAATCCCTCCACATTAACACGTTAGTCATACTATTGCAAACAAAGTTTGTTTTTCTACTCAACAATTTTCAGCGTCAGATGGGTTAGTCTGGCTCTGTCACTGATGATCAAGGAAGAAATCATCCACTGGGAGACTACAATCAGTGATGCTGCTGGTATATAAATAAACACATCTCACTTACCTGAAAAGGGCCTTAAGATTTTCTGGCAGTTCTGTTCGACCAGCATATCCTGGGTTCATTGTTATAAATATTCCAACAGCAGGCTTGAGAGAAATCTGTTCTCCAAGAAACAGAAATCTAGATGCAAAAGCAAAACGCATTGAAATTTCTGAACAGGTAACTATTCGTAAACCACAACAACAAAATTACATCTGTATAGCACCTTTCACAATGTTTATCATTAATGATTGTCCCTTTGGGATTCCATCCCGCACTCCATTCACCTCGCTCGCTCCCTTCCCCACATTTGAAGAACCTCTTCTTCGTCCACCCTACTGCCCTCCACCCACCCTAATCCCTATCCCCTACTTGAGACCAAATCCCTGACTACCCGCGCCATGGGACATCTCCCAACATTAAAGTATACTGCAGCTCAGTGGTTAGAGCACTCATCTTGCAAGAGACCTGGGTTTGATTCCAGTCAAGGTGAAACCTTGGGTAAATTTCCTTACTCCACATGCCTAATAATAATCCCTCGAAACAAAAAACATAATAAATTGGTCATTTCAATTCACGAATGTTTGTGGGACACTGTTGTGTGCAATTGGTCGCCACATTTTACCTATATTCCGTATAGCGAATTCACTATACAGTATATTGTGTGAACTGCTTTGAGACATCTAGAAGACATGAAAAGCACTATATCAAATGCAAGAATTATTATTATTATCACACAAATGTAAGTTATTGTTTTTCTCATGTGCTCACCTCTTTTTTTTATTTTTAATGGCATCCTGTATGGTTTTGACCTGTACTGCTACAACAGACAGAACTTCCACAGAAATCCGATTGAACTCATCAAAGCAGCCCCACGCTCCAGTCTGTGACAGCCCTTTGTAGATGTTTCCTATGGACTGTACAGCACGTAAATTTAATTCACAATCGATTTTTCCTGGGAGGCAGAAGTAATGAAATACTGGCTGGCGAACCTACTTTGTAATCCATTTGCTCAGAACAGTTGAAGACGTAGACCATCACACCAAGCGCACGGCCGAGATCCTTGGTGGTCTCTGTTTTGCCTGTGCCAGCGGGGCCTGCAGGAGCTCCACTCATTGTCAAGTGAAGAGACTGTGTGAGGGTGATGTAACATCTACAAACAGAACAAGCAATCAGCAAAGCTCTATCAAACAGTTATTTGTGGAGTTGTGGAGCTCTTGTGGCTTAGTGGTTAGAGCACTTGTCTTGCAAGCTGGGGAGACCAAGCGGTTTGATCCAGACAGGTCAGGGCGAAACCTTGGGCAAGTTTCCTTACTCCACACGCCTAATAATAATCCATCCAGAAAACCACAATAATAAAATTGATCATTTCAATCCACGACTGTTTGTGGGATATTTCAACATGCTATCCAATGCAAAAATAATAAGTATTACTATAATAAATACATACAGTACTTACATGCTTATTTTATATGTTGGTTATGAAACCCTCAGACATGCCATATGCATATTATACATATTTGTTTTAAAAAATAATTATATTGCAGGGCTCCTGTGGGGAGCAGATTCATTCACCAGACAGTGTAGGGCATCTGCTCCAAAACAATCTTTTAATACTCCTGTGAGTATGTGTGGTGTCTCTCACAAAATACATGCTGCTTTCCCTCCCCAGCCTCCACAAAGCAGCCTTGCTAATAGTGAATAGAAACTATCAAGGCACCTAGGTTTCACTATCAAGATACAAACTTTAGTCACTGTAAACTTCACAAACAGAACAGTTGAGAACAACAACAACAAAACTTACATTTATATAGTGCCTTTCACGTCGAGGTGGGAAAAGAGATATGAGCTTTGAATATACAATACAAATTTACATTAATATTGTGCCTTTCATATCAGGTGTACCCAGTCAACACATGATACCGTAAACTTTGTGAAGCACTTTGAGATGTTGCGACACGATGACAACAAAATTACATTTATAAAACTCCTTTCACATTGGGGGGACATCCCAAGGAGCTGAACAGTCAGAGATCGGGACCTGAGCCTGAAAAGGTGGGGGGTGGGGGGGGGGGGGGGGGAATAGGGGTAGGGTTGGGATGAGAGAGGGCAGAGGGTAGGAGGGTGGCTGAAGATACTATATTTACTGTATATGGATTTGGCAAATATAGTCAATGCAGGTACAGAACACTTTGTTGAAATTGCTTAGAAAGAGGTATGAAATGGGGCTGATCTAACCCTACACACTGCCATCTAGCGTTATTGCTGCACACAATAAGCAATCAAACTAGAGAGGCATGTGCACCAGGCATCATTAATAATTGAACAAAGAAATAATAAAAGTTTTTAACACTGCACTCACCATTAGTTCTACTAAGGGACCTAAAATAAATGACGCCCAGTCTGTAAATCATTACTAGACTGGTGTACCTGTATTTACTAACTAACAAATGTTCCCTTCGTAACTGAATTGTTGCCAATTGTAGTGTCCTGTAGCTCAGTGGTTAGAGCACTAGCCTTGCAAGTGAGAGACCTGGGTTCGATTCCAGGCAGGGCAAAATCTTGGGCAAGTTTTGTTACTCCACACGCCTGATAATAATCCCTTAAATAATAATAATACTAAATTGGTCATTTCTATCCACGATTGTTTGTGGGACACTGTTGTGCACAATTGACTGCCGCATTTCACCCACATACAGACAATTCACTTGATAGTATATTCTGTGAAGCACTTTGAGATGTCTAGAAGACGTGAAAAGCGCTATATCAAATGCCAGGATTATTATAACAACAACAAATTGGATTTATTTTTACTTCCCAACAACGGATCCCGGGGCCAAGCCAGTGGGAGGTGGAAGAAGGTAATTGAAACCACGGTCGGAAAGAAAGGTCTTTAGGCAAGACCCGTAGGGAGTGAGGAAGTGAGTTCCAGAGCCTCAGGGCGTAGTGGCTGAAGGCACGGCCGCCAATGGTGGAACAGAGGATTCGGAGGATAAGGAGGAGGCCAGACCCAGTGGAGCGAAGGCAATGTGTACTGTTCATTATTATTATAAACATGCACACTGCAGGAAACGGATCCCCCAGTCAGAAAAGGAAAAAATGAGCAATATAACACAGCTATATATAACAGAAAGTCATTGGTTGTGGGGTGGGGGGCAAATCTTCAGCCAATGTTCGCTTTCTGGTTCACTTGCTGCAAGCGATACTGTAACTTCTACTTAAAAATATATGTGTGGAGACATCAGCAGCTGAAATTCCAGGCAACCTTACTTTTTTTGGACATCCAGATGTTTGTCACATGCAAATTGAGGGTTTCAGCTGCCTGTGAGGGAAGGCAGAGCAGGTTGTTGCTTGAATGTGGGGCAGGAAAGACAGTTGAGGATCAAACAAGACACCTAGGTTCCTGACTGGCTTGGTGAGGTTGAGAGTGCAATTACCAATTTCTAGATTTTTTCCTGCAGCTTTAACCTGTTTCCTGGTGTGTGGGGGACTACATAATGGTAGCTCTTCAAGGGCAAAATGAAATATATTTTTGCAAGAAAGTTGACCTTTCAGTCATTTGGTTTTATATCATACACAACAACAACAATTTACATTTATGATGTCCTTCAAGTGGGATACTATTTCAAAGCACTGATATTCATAAACATAAGGGTGAATAATTATTTGTGTACTTCTTTAATTCTCCATGTACAACAACCAAAAATATATACATTTACCTGGCAGTTTTCACTTGGGATTAATAGCATGACATGCTTTCCAGATATAATGGAGAACAGCGAGAAAGGGGGCGATAGAAGAAAGCTGCTCAAAACACGCTCAATAAAATTGTGTCTTCTTGACATTAAGGAAGTTTGCAAAAGTTTCCACCTCCACAAAGGTGTAGTAGGATTTCCTGGGCATCAGCAATAACCAATCTTGATTGATAAATCATTGCACAAAATATGAAGGAAAGCAGTTCTAGGGCTGTGTACCTGTCAGTCAGTGGAGTGATCACCAGTCGAGCAGTGTTCCCCAGGTACTCGTAAGAATACTGGAACTGAGCATCACAGATGTTGGCAAAGCAGTGATCCTGGATACCATCCCAGCGATGCCGCAACTGAGAGAGCCAGGCAAAGGCTTGGGAATTTGTAACCTGCGAGCAGGAAGGCCCACCATTTTAAATTCACACATTAGTAAAAGGGCAAGCAAAAATAAGTTTAAAAAAAATTAAAGGAGAAGCCTGTGCTATCAATGGCAAGGTTATGCACTTTTAGTTGGTTAGACTCCAGGATTGCTTCAACAAACACACTGAGGTCCCCAAGCCTTGCTTCATGCCAACCTGCATCTGATACTCTCCAGAATTAGGAAAGCAGGGTGTGTCCTTCCAGGGAGAGAGAGTATATTCCATTCCACACTCAGAAATTTCCACATGTAGGTGGAGTCCTGTGGAGTCCTGTAGCTCAGTGGTTAGAGCACTCACGTTACAATAAAGAGACCTGGGTTCAATTCCAGGCAGGGTGAAACCTTGCGCAAGTTTCCTTATTCCCCATACCTAATAATCATACCAGCCCTCATAAAAACTAAACTAAATTTGTCATTTCAATCCATGACTATTTGTGGGACACTGCTGTGTGCAATTGGCTGCCACATTTCACCCAGGTATATCGTCAATTCACTTTACAGTATATTCTGTGAAGCGCTTTGGGACGTCTAGAAGACGTGAAAAACGCTATACCAAATGCAAAGGTTATTATTATTATTTTTATACTTTTGTGGAACTCTTCGTCTGGTTACGATACTGATGGTGATGGGATTCTGCATGTGTCAATCACTTGGCTAGCCCCAAAAAGGAAGCAATTTACTCAACTTAAACCGAAAAGGGAACAAATAATTAACTCTCAACATGCCTTCTGAGCAATGAGCTTCGTAACAACATCTCGTGCATGGACATCAATAGTGCACACAGTCATAATCTTCTGCCGGTCTCCTGGTCTCAGCTCTCCCATCAGCATGTTAATAAGAGCATTCAGCTGGGCAATCTGCATACAAATGGTTAAAAAATTGAGCAGTTTTTAGTTGTAGGAATGCAAATATTGAAGTACTGTACAGGTAAACCTCGATTTAGGATGGGGATGCGTTCCTGAAAAACGGTACTCAGATCGAAACATCCTGAATTAAAATGCGGTTTCCCATGCAGTCCCATTATATAACCCAAGATGCGTTCTTTTCACAAAATTTTCTGACCTTAAACCCACTAAATAACACACAAAACACACAAAATAACACACAAAACACATAAAAATAACACACATAGGCAAGAAAGGGTACTTGGGGTAACTGTACAATATTATAATCTGCTTGCACCTGTAGCTGTAACACACCTTGAACTTGCCAGTATATTGTCCTTATTCTGTTTTATAGTAGCCACCGTCGATCTAGCTAGCCCTAAAGCCCTCCTGACATCCGTACCTTTTTCGCCAGACTCAATGCGCTTTATCACCTCCAATTTAGTATTTAAAGTGATGACTTTGCAGGTCCTCGTGCCGCTAGCGGTATTACCGCTGCTTATTTCACTTACTGCTCTTCTTTTCCGACATGGTAGAAACGCAGTTAAGGCTGTAAATCGCTCAAAGTTGCTCGGGAATGTTTGGAAATCACTGTAATACTGGTGTGGCGTGGTGTCGCTTCAAAATCAGCTGGCTTTTGAACAATGACGTAGCAACATGCTATTGGCCAGTCCAAATGCTTGGATACATTATATCAGGTGCGAGCCCGATTTAGCCGCGAATACACTATGTACTGTGCGTATGGGCAAAAAAGACACGCCAAATACAACTGCGATATACAATATGTACTGCGCATGCGCAAAATGATAATTTTGGTCATTAAAAAAAACCGTGTCCTATATTGATAAAAAGGTGTTAAAAGATTATGTTCGTTCAATCAAAACAATGTAAATAGAAGCGTCCTAAATCGGGGCTTACTTGTACTTGTGAAAAACTACACAAAAACACATAGACAGACTAACACATCACACACATATTCACAGACAGACACAGTTTGCAACATTAGTGGCTGAGGCAAACCTTCTCCAACAATCAAGTGGGAAAACATACCTTTAATATTTTGTGCTCAACACTGCTTTCTGTTTCTATTATACTTTAGTGAAGAATTAAAAGAAGACAACAACTTTGATTTATATAGCACCCTCCACGCCGGACGGCTTCTCAGAGCACTTCAGACAGGCTAATGCTTCCATAGAGCCCATTTGTAAGGTCCACCTGGAGTCCATCACAAAACTCATTGTGTTCCATTCAATAAGAATATCAATAAAAATCCATTTGATTGTCAAAAGGCAATATACTTTCTTTCAAACAATTTCAGTCTTGGATAAAAGCATTGGGGATTTGAACAACCTTCGTTCAGTGAATTTGACAGACTCCACTCCCTCTTATCTCTTTCAGCATCTCTGCACACTTACTGTCAAGTTTTCCTCTCCAAACCTTTCAGCAAATTCCCATTTATTCTGTACCCAACAGTCTCTATCTGCATTGTTAGTTTCCATCTATTGCCATCTTTGAGCACAGAGTCTTAATAGTGAACATTCAATTCATTATCATGTCACAATGTACAAGTTCTCTTAGTTGTAGCTCCATCTATCCACATGGTCAAGGTCACTTTTTGCTCACGATACTGCAAAGCATGTGCTAAAATTTTTTTTTTTTTTAAAAAAGCAATTTTGTTCCAAATACTATCTTGAAACATAAATTATCATCTCTATCCAGAGCAGAAAGATTCCATTGAAATGATATCTGACTGCTGACAATTTGAGTGTTAACATGCTGTGCTAGTGTTCGGTGATTATAGTGCGATTTCCCACTAAAGGATGATAACACCAGATTTGCTCGCATTAGCAAACATGCATTATTTACTCTATCGTCACAATTTTCAGCTGCCATGCTTAAAGTAATGGTATGAGAAGCAAACAATTGAAACCTGTCTCCGAAATGTTAACCTAAATCTATCCCTAAATAGTCCAGTAGAATTACAATACAATAAGATAAGAATTACTGTAGAACAACATAGTAAAGAAAAATTGGTCATTCAACCAATTAGTCTGTGTCAATGTTTTTACTCCACATGAGGCTAATCTCCTCCCCAAACCCAGTAATCTCTTCTCCCTTATTTATGTATTAAGTTTCCACTTTAATTCATTGATGCTTTCTGATTCAACCACAGCTTCTGCCAGTGAGTTCCACATTCTCATCACCCTCAGAAGTTATTCCTAAACTCTGTTTAGATAATAATAATAATAATCCTTGCATTTGATATAGCGCAAGGATCATGTCTTATCACATCTTCGAGATGTCTCAAAACACTTCACAGAATAGAGGAAGTCCTCTATTTAGGTTCTGTGGAAACGCGATGTTAGGTGAAACAACTTAAATCAAAATCTATTTTACCATCGACTTAATTATACAAATTTGATGATATACATTTAATGAGCGGGCGCTGTGGCATAGTGCGTCATCACATACGCTGCCCAAACTACAGTACACTAGTTTTTACGCGTACATTTAAATTTTGCGTTCTTTCCAAACAACAATACAGTGAATCAACGTATTTTAAATCGAATCACGTTCCCTAATTAATTGATGACGTTAAAGCGAAGCAACATAAATAGGAGCAACATAAATAGAGGACTTCATGTATATTGTAAAATGAATTGACGATATATTTTGTGGATGATATGCTGCTAGCTTTCTTATATTTATTGCTCCTAGCTTTTGACTCACCAAGAACTGGAGTATCATTCAGAAACAGATAGAATCATTTTTTTAATACACCTCCCAGCCTCACAATTTTTGTTTTCTTTTCCCTCGCTTCTTCACTGATTTTTCCCTCTTCTTCGTTTGTTCTTTGATAACACTGGAGACTTGTTTTAGTTACCCGGTATTCTACGTACAAGTGAACGATTACACTTGTAAAGAAAACTCAACTGTATTTTCCAATGACTCCACACATAGAATAAAATGCACAGCACTAACAGCATGATATTAACACATGCTTCACAGCTATAATCTATAATGTGACTTATTTTTAGTCCAAATCGGAAAGAGAGCAACTGGCAACATTGGAAACATTTTCTGGGACAGGGTGACAGTCTGGTTCAGCTGGTAGCTCTCTTACCTCAGAGTCCAAAGTTTGTGGGTTCAAACCCCAATTCTTATCTTATATTGTAATTCTACTGGGAGATTTAGGGATAGATTTAGATCAGTCTGGGACTTTGAGCTCAGTCTGGACTGAGACTCCAAGTAGTGCTGGGGAAGTTTTGCATTGTCAAAGGTTTTGTACCTTTGGATGAGATGTTACACCAAGATTATGTTTGCCTGTTTGGGTGGATATTAATGATGTCATGGTATTATTTTTTTTTGAAAGGAAGATTCTCCCAGTGTCCTGGCCAACACTACCCCAAACAAAATCGGTCACCAACGTCTTTGCTGTTTGTGTGACAATTTGCAAATCATCACTAAATCAGCTGCCTCGTCTGCTAAAAATACACAATCACTAAACTTCACAATACAATCTTGTGAGTGCTTTAATTGAGACATATCAATGATGCGATATTGCACTATAATGAACACAATGTTAATTATTTATTTAAATGTTGCATAACATTACTCTAAGTTACTCTAAGTTAATACAGCAGATCCATAGTAAAAATACACTAAATGAGCAGATGTAAAAATCTAATTTAAACCAGAATTCCTCTTCAAAGCATTCTCACTTTAGTTTTGATCAATTTGCTCATTCTTTTTATCACTGTCTGTTGTTCCTTAAACTCAATCTTGAGTTCTCAGTTCTTCTTTTAAAAAGTCTGAATTTGTGGAATTTTGCTCAAGGTTGTGGAAACAAGCCTTGCATCACGGCTTGAGCTACAATACAATACAATACAGTACAACACACCTGGCAATACAGTTTTAAATTCAATGAGTGTTGTATTGACTTTCAGGCAATACATAAACCATTAGGATCTATATGCCTATCCTTGTCAGATTTTAAAGATCTCTGTACTAATCGGAAAGAGAAAGGAGTGTTTCCCATTGCCTAAACTAACAGTCCCGTTTTGTCCACAAATATACAGTCAATTCATTTTACAGTATATTCTGTGAAGCGCTTTGAGACGTCTAAACATGTGAAGAGCGCTATATCAAATGCAAGTATTATTATTATTATTATTAATCCTTAAGGTTAATTGTGGTGGTCAAGTTCTTTAAAGTTGTTCATGGGATCCTGCAGTGTGCAAAACAGCTGCTGAGTTTTCCCGCAAAAGGTCACTATGTTTGAAGGTATTTACTGTGAACTACTTTCCAATATGATGAACTGCTGTTATAATGCAAGTCTTCTTTTTAAGTATGGTTGAGATGTTAAAATAAAGAAATACTTCAAAATATAAACCAAATGTAAAACTCGCTGTATTCATCCATTGAGTTAATACCATGCAGAATTTGCTAGAATTTGCCACTTGTTTACTTGCTCCATTATGATAAAATGAACACTGAATTTAGCAAAAATCATTTGGAGGAATAATTGATCAAAGTAGTAAAAATAATAACCCTTTATTTGATGTAGGGCTTTTCACATCAGGTGGATATCTCAAAGCAGTTCACAGAATTTATTGCAATACACTGTGAATCTAGTTTGTAGGGGAACGTGGCAGACGATTTTGCACATAGAATGTCTTGCAAACAGCCATAAGTTAAATTATCTCTTATGGAGATTTGTGAAGTGAATGCTTAACTTAATAAGTGGAAACCTAAGTATGTCAATAAAAAGACAAAATTGCTGTGCTAAGAATGAACTAAAATTAGCCTGGGTGATCAATAGCAAGATCAGGATTAATCCCAAACTAGTTTGGATCATCACCGCAAGCAATGAGTACAGTTAGCTAATGGTAACACTTCTGTGGCAGCTTTACTGCAAGTTAAATTTAACCTACTGTAAGATAAAAACAGGTTTACTCTAAAGTTAAATTTCCTGCGCCTTTCACTTCAGGCAATGTATACCAGAACCACCACCAAGCTGTTCCACGATTAAATCCGCATATACAAAATGCTATTGTAGAAGGATCAGCCAGGCACTTCCACCAAGTCTCTGTTTCTTGTCTTTTTCTCCTTATTGATCTTTGATTGCTTTCAGACTTGTGCTCTGACCACAGTTACCCCTCATTTCTCTTTTCGTCCCCATTCATTCTTTCCCATTTCATTGCAGTTTAAATAGCAGTCATCATCGACCCAATGATGTCTGTGCTGTAAATTTATATGGGAAAGTGGCCGTGTAAATGGAGTCCTGACGCAAGAAAAAATCATCGGATGTAAATTGCACCTCTTCCAGAAAACTCTAAGTATGTCATGCCGAGCTATGGGAACGTAGCTGCAAAATGATCTTGGGTCGAAGCTGAGGTATTGCAAGACAGCACACAACAACAACAACAAATTACATTTATAGAGCGCCTTTCACGTCGGGAGGACGTCCCAAGGCGCTGCACAGGAGGCGTGTGACCCGAGCTGGGAGGGGAGTGTTTGGGAAGGGGTAAAACACGAAAGGGAGGTAGAAAAATTCGGGGTGGAATAAAAGGCACGATCGAAGAGGAAAGTCTTCAAACCAGCCTTGAAAGAGGAAAGGGAAGAAACGAGACGGAGGGATTGAGGGATGGCATTCCATAGGGTGGGAGTGGAGAAATTGAAGGCCTGGCCTCCGATGGTGGGGCGGTTCGGGCGGGGGGCTTGGAGCAGGCCAAGTCCTGTTGAACGGAGGGTCCGGGTGGGCTTGTAGGGGGAAAGTATATCGGTTAAATAGGGCGGGACAAGGCCGTGTAAGGCCTTTTAGGTGAGGACGAGGATCTTGAACTCGATCCTCTGGAGGATGGGGAGCCAGTGGAGACAGGCGAGGGTGGGGGTTATGTGGTCACGGAGGCGGGTGCGGGATAGTACACGGGCTGCAGAGTTTTGGATGGCCTGCAGCCTGTGAATGGAGGAACTGGGGAGGCCGACGAGGAGAGAGTTTCCGTAGTCCAGCCGTGAGGTGATGTATGCGTGCACGAGTGTTTCGGCAGCGCTGGGGGTAAGATAATTGCGGAGCCTGGCAATATTGCGCAGGTGGAAATAAGCGGTGCCAGTCAAGGCGCGGATGTGGGGGAGGAAGGAAAGTTTTTGATCGAACATGATGCCGAGGTTCCTGATTGGCTTTGTGAGGTGGAGAGTGCAGCCTTGGATGTTGAGGCTGGCAGCGCCCGATGTGCGGAGGCGCTGACTTGAGCCAATCAGGAGGGCCTCGGTCTTACTCACGTTCAATTGCAAAAAGTTGTCCCTCGTCCAGGACTCGATGTCGGACAGACATGCTGTCAGAACATCGATGGTCTGGGGGTTGAGAGATGAGGCAGAAAGGTACAACTGGGTGTCGTATATAGGTTTGCCTAAAGGAAATACACTTTACATCTTAAGCATTTGTAACGGCACTGAACTGCCATTTATACTCCCATTTCCCTGACAAGTGCTTCTTCTGAACACCTCTGTTGTGGCACACTATTTGTGCCATTACTTAAACCCACATCGCTAGGTTGTATCTGGCTCAATGAACACAGGCAAGTGTGACCACAGAGAATCCTCTGCTTCTATGCATAATTCACTGTGTGCTATGCAGACCCCATGTGTTGGCACACATTATAAATTTAGTAAGTGGGCTGGTATCTAAACTCCATGAAAATACTCTTACGCAAACAAAATAAGAACTGTATTTATGGTGACGCTATACACACTTGGAACACTTCCTTAGATTTATTAGAGGTATTCAAAATTATGAGTATTAATTAGGGTCCGTCGATATGGAAATTTTCCTATTTAGATACATCGATGGGCTCATATCGAGATATACCGAGATATCAATATTTTCGGGGAGTTTCGTACTGCGCATGCGCGCACATTCGGGGCCTATCTCCTCAGGAGGTAAATATCTCTCTCTCTGTGTGTCTCTCACACTCACTCTCTCCATCTCTGTGTTTTTCTGTCTGTGTCTCTCTCCTCTCTCACATCCCCCCCATCTCTATCTATCTATCACATCCCCCCAGTCTCTCCCCCACCCACCGGTCTCTCTCTCTTCCCTCCCCCCCCACCCCCAGTCTCTCTCTCTACCTCCCTCCTCCCCGCCCTGGTCTCTCTCTCTATCTCCCCCCCGCCAACCCCCAGTCTTTCTCTCTTCCTCCCCCCCACCTCCGGTCTCTCCCTCTCCCCACCCACCGGTCTCTCCCTCTCACCAACCCTCCCGGTCTCCCCCACCCCCACGGTCTCCCTCTTTCCATCCCCCCCCCTTATCTCTCTCTCTCCCTTCCACCCCCCCGGTCTCTCTCCCTCCCCCCCCCACCCCCCGGTCTCTCTCCCCACACCCCTTGTATACCTGTATATTGTATGCTAGGACTATGAATACAATATGGCGGCTTGCACCTCGGTCTGTGCATTGTGTATAGAGATGAGCATTCTGGGTCTTGTAGTTCAGTGCGCGCGCATTCCGTTTTTTTGAACATCTTTTCAAATATATCGACTTTTTCGATATATCGATATTTTTGAAATGCTTATATCGGCATATCGATATAACATTTATATTGGATATAACCGATATATCGCCAGACCCTAGTATTGATAAGAGTAAATAGGGAGAAACTGTTCCACTGGCAGGTGGGTCGGTAACTAGATGCCACATATTTAAGATAATTGGCAAAAAAAAGAGAGCGGAGATGAGGAGACTCATTTTACTCAAAGAGTTGTTATGATCTGGAATGCACTGACTGAAAAAGTGGTGTAAGCAGATTTGATAGTAGTTTTCAAAAGGGAACTGAGCTGGTACTTAAAACTGAAAAAAAATTGCAGGGCTATGGGGATAAGAACAAAAAAATTGGAATAGTTGGATTGGTGTTTTAAAAAGCTGGCTCAGGCACAATGGGCCAAATGGCATCCATCTGTGCTGTAAGATTCTATGATTCTTTCTAATTCAATCCTCCTAAAGAAGAGAAGTGGCTCCTGTTTAGATAATTCACCTGTAGAAACGCTTCAATGTCATTAGACTTCACAACAAAAGTCCTGTGAAGCATTTTTGAGACACTTTGATGACCAGGTGCTCAGGTGCTATATCAAATTGAAGGATTATTATTATATCAGATTACTGTTGAGTGGAATTCTGCAGTTTCGACTCCAGAGGGACCCATTGCAGCACTGTACAACAGCAACGCCAACAACAACAACAACAAAATGACACTTGTATAGTGGCTTTCATGTCAGGAGGACGTGACAAGGCACTGGACAGTCAATGTTTCAGACCCGAGCTGGGGACGGGGACGGGGAGGGTGGAGGGAAAGGATGGGATTTGCGGTGACCGATGGGACTGGCGAAGAGGAGGGTCTTGAGTCAGGTCCTGTAGGATGTTAGGGAGGGGGTGCGGTGGAGAGACTGCGGGATGGAGTTCCAGAGTTTAGGTACAGAGTGGCTGAAGGCTTGCCTGACAATGGTGAGGCGGGTGAGTTGGGGGACATGGAACAGGCCTGCTGAGCAGAGGGGTCAGGCAGGTTGTTAGGGGGTTAGGAGGTCGCACAGTAGAGTAAGGTGAGCTTTGAATGGAGGGCTTTGAATGTGAGGGTCAGGATCTTGAATTGAATCCTCTGGGTGATGGAGAGCCAATGGAATCGGGCGAGGATGAGGGAGATGGGGTCACTAAGCTTGGAAGCGGTAGAGGACACAGGCTGAAGAGTTCTGGATTATTTGCAGCCACAGAGGGAGGAATGTTGAGCCTGGATGTGATGAAGGCATGAATGAGGATTTCAGTGGCCTGAGGGGGTGAGGTAGTGGCGGAGTTGGGGCAATATTGCGGAGGCGAGGGATTACAGAGCGGGTCATGGTTTGGATGTGCGGGAGGAAAGATAGTTGAGGATCAAACCTAGGTTCTTGACTGGCTTGGTGAGGTTGAGTGAGCAACCATGGAGTATGATACTGCCAATGCCTGATGTGTGAAGGCGCCGGCATGAGCCAATCAGGATGGGCTCGGTCTTGTTGACGTTCAACTGTAGAAAGTTAGCTCTCATCCAGGACTTGATGTCTGACAGACAGTCTCTCAAGACAGCAGTGGTCCTGGAATCGATGGTAGAGGCAGAAAGATAGAGTTGGGTGTCATCCTCATACATGTGGAAGTTGACCCCCATGTCTGCGATGATGTCACCAAGGGGATGGATATAGATTTTTAAAAGTAGGGAGCCAAGGACAGAGCACTAGTGAATGCCACAGGTGACAGTGCGGGGGCTGGAAGAGAAGCCGTTGGTGGCAACAAAGTGGAGACGGTGAGAAAGGTAGGAGTCGAACCGGGCGAGGGCAGGTTGTGAAGATTGAACTGGGAGTAGAGAGGATGGAATGGTCAAAAGTGTCGAAGGCAGCAGAGAGGTCAAGGAGTGCAAGGAGGCAGAGCCCTGATCACAGATGTTTAAAATGTGGTTAGAGACTTTGACCAGGGCTGCTTCCGTGCTGTGGGCAGCACAAAAGATGGATTATAGGGGTTTGAAGAGGGAATGATGAGAGAGAAAGGACCGAAGCTGGGAAGCAACGACTCGTTCCAGGGCCTTAGAGAGGAATGGGAGGTTGGAGATGGGGCGGTAGCTGGAGAGTAGAGATTTGCCCGGGAAGGTTTGCAAACAGGTTACAAATAGGTTCCATCTTTTAAAAGGCCCATCTAAATGCAATGCAATGCAATCTTTTGCAATTTAGCTGTTGCTTTACTCTGCACAGAGTAAAGAGCTTCAGGGACCACAAATCCTTGTGCTGGATTTAATATTAATCAGCCAACCATTGATAGCACAAAGCTTCACACTCAACAACTCTGGGACAATGACAGGTATATTAATCATCTGATTAAAAGGCCTTGACAACGTATGAGGCAATTTGCTAAGGATATTTTGTTACCGTGCCAAGTCACCCACCTGCTGTTAAAATACTCTGAAGAATTGCAAAGCTGGACACTTTATTAGTCGTGACACTTTCACATGTACATTTAACTGCAAGGGAGGAAAACATCAGTAAAATTTATGTAGTGAAATTCACCAGTTATAAAGGGCAATTGATATATCTATACTTTAAAATGGTCCTTAAATCTGACCCCAAAAAGTGCAAAACAATGACTTGAGAGTATTTCACGTATATGGGGTGGTTTGCGGAAGAAATGAAATTGATGGATTGGTGCAATGTCAGACACTGATAGATTGCTGAAGTAAACTCATAGATCAGGACGTCAGTACACAACAATAGGCACAAGCACTCAATGTATGTACTTAAATAATAAATAAATAATAATCCTTGCATTTGATTTTCAAGTGCTTTTCATGTCTTCTAGATATCTCCAAGCGCTTCACAGAATATACTGTAAAGTGAATTGACTGTATATAGCCCATTTATCCGGCACCCTTGGACCTGGCCAATGCCGATTAAAGTGAATGCTGGATATTCGGCCGAAAATACACAAAAAATTTGTTTTAAAATAAAAATAATTAAAAATGCATTTTTCCTGATATATTCCGCTAAATCGAATGCGGACTTTTTTTTTGATGTGCCGGTTATACGGAAGTTACGGTTGATCGGGTGTTGGATAAACAGGCTTTTACTGTATATTTGTGGATGAAACACAGCAGGCAATTGCAAACAGCAATGTCTCAAACAGTCGTGGATTGAAGTGATCAATTTATTATTATTAAATAACAATACTCTCCTTGGAAAGGAATTTCCTCCCACTTGTTGTCCCCATGGATTGGAAGATCGCAAATGTCACACCACTATTTAAAAAGGTTGGAAAGGAAAAGATGGGGAACTATAGACCAGTTAGTCTGACATCGGTGATAGGAAAAAATTTAGAATCCTTGATTAAGGATGTTTTAGTGTGGTATTTAGGGGAGCACGATATAATTAGGCCAAGAGCGCTTCACAATAACGGATCCCGGGACCAAGCCAGGGGCAGGGGTAGAAAGGTAACCAAAGGCGCAGTATATCTTTGGGTGAAATTGAAGCAGGGAGGTCAGGGTGCAGTACTGAGTCAGAAGATTATACATTCAAGTCCCATGTCCGCGCTTTGACTTCATATCGTCTAGCCTTTCACTCCAGTGCAATGCTGGAGACATGTTGTGTCTCATATGCGTGGCCTGCATATGAATCACTAAACTGTTTCTCAAAGTGTTGACCAACGATTCCCCTCCAAAAAAAATTGGTTATGCACATTGTAGCTCTTTGCTGTGTGCAAATTGTCTGCCATTTTTGTTTACAAAATACAGTCACTGTGCTTTACAATATTTACTGTGAAGTGATTTGAGGCATCCTCCTGATTTGAAAGGTGCTATATCACACGCAAGGTTTTTTTATATTAAAAACCCTCGGGGCTAGCTGATAGCACTTGAGGATGGAATATTAAATCTCAATACTGGTAGTGATGTAACAGATGTCACTGCAAGCACTTCATAAACCACTTTTACACAATGTTTTTTTTCCCTTTTCAAATGGGTGAAACAGAATGTGTCAGTAGTTAAGCTTAAATAAGACTTCCTTCCACAACTGAACCAATGCAGACCAAATTATCAAATGGTATTAAATGGGATACATAGTCACTTGTTTTGTGAAATTTTCTGAAGACCAACTTTGCAGGCTGTATTGGTTATGGAACTGCTGGTCATGACTTGTATATATTTCAAGTTTACAATACCTTAATATTCCAAGTTTATATATATCTTGGGACAATAATACTGGTATATATACTGTAGTACCCTATTGCTAATTAGTTGTTTTCTGCCCATAAAAAGTCATTACATTTGACAGTAATTACTGTGAGACATTTCAATGTTAAAACTGCAATAAGAATCCAAATTCTTTCTTTCTTTAATCTGCATGCATAAAGTAAAAATTCCAAGTGTAGCACACTGTATTATTACCCTGTCCATTCACCTCTAACATGACACAGGGAGGTGGGGTAAAAGAAGCTTCAATGGTAAGTGATAAGAGACAGAAGACTCACAAACATTCCACTTTAACTACTAGTCTATGGTCTAGTCATTCAAGTTGGCATACACACTCAAGTACACGTACACCATATAAAACTACTTGTATTTATATAATGTACCGCCTTTTAAGTGGGGTAGCATCCCAGAACACTTCAAAAGCTAGTTTTACTGTCACGGTTGTGAAGGCAGTGTTTGGGCCAGTCACTGGGAGTAAGGATTTTTCCCGCTCAGTTTCAGTTAAACCTCCATGAACAAAGCCCTAAAGGATAGGGTAGTCCACGCTGGATAAACAGCCGCAAGCTTGTGGGACAGTGCTCTCATTCGCAAACTATGTGGTTTTAGCTGGTCAGACTCCAGCAGAACACCAATTCATATTCTTGGGTCCCCAAGATTTGATTAAGACTTGATCGAGTGAAACAGGTTAACAGAAGAGGTGGTAGAGACCATGACAGATTGATGGAATTATGGGGGGCGGGGAATGAACTGTTTTCTGGAGGGATGAGATCAGGAGGGCTGAAGGGCCTTCTTAATCCAGACCAATCTCGTGACCTCATAATATTCTCCAGAATTAGTTAAGCAGGATGCCAAGGCCTCCCATGCCAATCTTTGTTTAGTGAAAGGGGGTTCTCATAGCTTCCTAGCCAATATACCCCAAATAAAAGAATGCATATTTTATTCCAGACATGGGGACATTTCAATGTGTAGGTCGCACATATATGTGGAACTTTGTCTTCTTTGGATACTATCAATTATGGTGATGGATTTCCACATGTGTCAAGACATCCAGTTGGCTAAAAATAATGTTGTGGTATATAAGGTCCTCAGAAACTTTCTGCTGCACTGCATCCCTGAAACAGAGTGAGCTTCTAGTACACATATAATATTAACAGATTCACACACCACCCCTGTTTAAATACCTGTTTTTTGTTGTAATCTTTCAAGGCTGTTTCATAGCCTTCCTCAAGCCTCTCAAATGCAATTCCCACATCTGTCGTCCAATATATCTGGGAGCTGGTAAGTGCCACCTGAGCCGGATAGTCAAAAATCCACTGATCTCTCGGTTTTTCCTCATAAGCTGCTACAGCCTCCGTAATCTGATGACGGACAGTTCCACGCATGGTCTCCTCGATTCGATTTAACCATGCTTCCACCTACAGAGGACAGAGCAAGATGTGTTATCTTAAATTTTAGGTTGAAAAGCCTGAAAACAATTATACTGCTCCATAAGTCATCTCCCAGTTCACAAGGCAATAAAAATAATTTTGATTAAAAATTATTTGGAATCTTGCTTTGCTAAAACAAATCCTGACTTCTACTCTCCTTCTAAGTAATGCATTCAAGCTGATATAATACCAAGCAATGTCCCACAAACAACCATGAAGTGAACGACCAATTTTATTCAGGGAATCATTGGCCAGGAAGCTATGAGAAGTCCTCTTCATTAAACAACAACAAAAAAATTACACGTGTATAGCGCCTTTCACGCGGGAGGATGTCCCAAGATACTGGGTCAGTCAGTGCTTCGGCCTAAGCTGGGGCAGGATTGGGAAGGGTGGAGGGAAGGGAAGGTAAGGGGGGTGACCGATGGTACCATCGAAGAGGAGGGTCTTGAGGTGGGACTTGAAGGAGGCTAGGAAGGGGGGGTGAGGCGGAGGGACTGTGGGATGCAATTCCAGAAGTTAGGGGCAGAGTGGCTGAAGGCCCGTCTGCCTCTGAGAGGGAGAGGACAGATTGGTAGATGGTTGGGAGGTCGCAGAGGTAGGGTGGGGCAGGGCCATGGAGGGCTTAAAAGGTGACTTGGCATGAGAGGAATTAAATCGAGATTGTTAAGTGTCAACAACACTGAAGTTCCACAGTTGGGGAGGTCCTTATGGTCAATACCTGAGTTGAGGATGAGAAAAAATACCTTTTGAAAGATCCTGTGAAACATGATTGCTGCGAAAGTGTTTACATAGAGAACAGATAAGGGAACATTAAGAGAACATTGAATTCAACCTGATGACCTGAAGATAACCTTTCCCTTTCAGTGTGATACAGTTTACATGCGATGTACCTGTCCAATGCATTTGCACCTTCTGTGGAATGGGACAAATTCTCTCTCTTTACTGAACATCCCTATGGCAGCCTTATTTATTTGCCTCTTGGCACCTTCTTCAAACTTTAAATCAGCCATGTTGTCAAACAGCTTGGCAAGATGGCGAGTCACCTGCAACACAACATTTCCACATGGTTTTCATCAAACATTAAAAGAACAATCATTATGTACCAGCCTGGTTAGGATGAACTCCTAAAGGGAGCAAATGCTATTAAGCTGTAATTTGTTCCCAATTGACTCAGAAATAGACAGAATTAACACAAATGTAGCACAATTTATTAATAATTGCTTTATTCATCCTAACCTACTACAGGAATAGCCTCTGAGTATTGACTGGTGTAGGGAAAATTCAGCTTGATCAACCAACAAACAACAACAAAATTATACTCATATAACACCTTTCACATCAGGAGGATGTCCCAAGGCACTGAAACAAAAGCAACAACAAAGTTATCTCTTTATAATAATCCTTGCATTTGATATAGCACTTTTCACGTCTTCCAGACATCTCAAAGCGCTTCACAGATTATACTGTAAAGTGAGTTGACTATATATTTGTGGGCTAAAGCTGCTGCAAACCAGTTACGTTTTGAAATAAAGACAAAAACAGCAGGAAATCCACTCACATATTCCTGCAGTCTTATATCTATGTTTTTATTCTACTGAAAAATGAACTTCGATATGTTAAATCTACCCAGTTACTAACAGAACATTACAATGCGTGAAATCAGTGGTTTAATTTTATGATTAGCATGGCAGTCAGTGCCTGAGAAAAATGGCCAAAAAGCAATAATAACATCTTGGTATGCCTCACCACTACCAGGTTTGCTGTAATTGAATCTAACCCAGAAAAATATTAACTAACACATTAATAACGTCAATATTCTTGGATAACACCTTCAGCAATAGTCTACTGGCAACAATCCTGACCCCTGCCCAGCGAGCCACAATTACTGTTAAAGTGAGCCCTCATTGTTACAGTAATTGTACAAATTACTTCAACCACAACTGACTTTTTAGGTGGGAGTGGGTAAAGGAAGAAAGGAGGTGCCAAGGTTTTGGCTATGAAGAAGCTATATGCAATGTTAGGTTTTTGTTAACATTCAACAAATAAAATTCACTGTTCTTAAACCCTGACCTGTTCAGGCTGTGTTCCTTTGGAAAGAATATCCAGTAGATCTGCAGAAGACACAAAATAAAACCTCGGGAAGGCTAAACGCTTTGTTTCCAGATACTCAGCCAAAGCCTTTTCACACAGAGCCAGTCTACAACAAAAGAGATATATGAATTTTGAAATAAACATCCAGTATTTTCTAGTTCTATACTTTCTTGTTCAACACATACAGATCATCAATAAATTCCTTCCATTTATACCTGGGGTTAAACATTGTCAGAGAAGGTTGATGTATATGTCCGTAGGAAATACACACCTGATAATGTTTCACAGTACAGTACACAGAATATAATATAGCTCAGTACCTTTGCTGGAGAGCTTCCAGTCTTTCGTATAACTTGGGTTTATTTGTGGCTTCAATAACATTCTTTGTTTGGGCTGTTTCAAACATTAATTCCTGTTTTAAAAAAAAACACAGGAATAATAACAATCAAAACACACATCTGAAAACAGCATTTATAGGTCATTTATGTTTCAATAACTAATCTGATCATTAAAGTCAGAATGTATTTATTAGATATTTAATGGCATCTGCATATTCCCTTCTGAATAAAAACGACTAATTGTGTTGTTGCTTTTTCTCAAGTGAACCTTTTCTCCAAGTATAATCCTTCCCTTGATCCCAAAGAGAAAAATTATACCCTATGCAACAGACGGTTCATGATGCACGGAAACTGGGTTGAGAATTTCTTTTAAAAAAAACTAGATTTGAGTTGAGATCTTTTTACCAAATGAAAATAATGAACATTCTGAAACCTGTTATGTGAACATAATCCATGATTTTATTGTAGGCTTACAAGGCTATTCAGAAAAGTAGTTTAGTTGATAGAGCAGGAGCACATGGCAACCTTGCTCACAATCTTCCTGATCAGAGATACTGATCTATGCTACATCCCATTGCAGAATGGCAGTGAAGTCGCCAGAGGTTTCAACATAGTCTTGGATGGAGGAAATAACTCCAGGTTGTTCTCATAGACATCATAGTGGCTGAAGGTTAATGGCGGTTAGATGGAAGCATTGCCCTAAAAGCCAATATTGGTATGTGGTTCAGGAAACTCCAACCAAGGGAGAAAGGAAGAAAATAATATATTTTTTGAAAAGATTATCTTCTTCAGATATAAAAAATGCTCCAACCTTAAAGTCTGCATCTATTCCATCAAATCTCTTGGCATCTTCAGGAAGTTGGTTTCGAATGTCCTCGGACCCAATAAAAATACTCTCCAGGTGGGACCATGTGCGTTGCACCTCCATCCAGATGAAGATAACAGAATCAGCCACAGTCAGCTTCTTTTGCCAGGAAGACACCTGCTCAATAAAGTACTCTACATATTTGCTCAGCAAGATAGCTTGCAACTGCACCTAAAAAACAAAAAGAAACATAGCTTTATAGCTTTGAGATGAAAGAAGGAAGGAATATTCCTTTCATTCATAAAGAATAGGGGTCATGGGGTGAGTAGAGGGAAGAGTATTCAATAATAAAAGAGCAATGAATAATTTAAAAAAGTGGAAAAAATGCTAAGGAGGAGTAATTTTTTTAAAGTATGTCCCCTGGCGATTGTCAAAAATGTATTCAGAAAGATACATCTCTGGTGCAAAATCCTTGTTGTTAGTTGCACATCCTGAAACCAGCTTCCTCAGGAAAAGGAGCTGCATGATTCCTCGAATGACTGAGTTTTATTTAATGAGTCTGAGTGCCTGGGAACTAATCTAGAAACAACAACAACAACAACAAAATTACATTTAAAGAGCGCTTTTCACGTCGGGAGGATGTCCCAAAGCGCTGAACAGTCAGGTCGGGACTCGAGCATGGAGGGAAGGGTCGGGGTAGGGGGGAAGGAAAGGAAATTCACAGTCAGGATCTCTGGGCAACAACAACTTGCATTTATATAGTGCCTACTGCACCTATAGAGTGCTCAACAATGTTGGAGGCAGAGGCTGAGCCGGGGAGATGGAAAAGGTTAGTGTAAGTGCAGTCAAAGATAAAGATCTTTAGGCGCGATCTGAAGATAATAATACTAATAAGAATAAGGATAATCATGCTTGCACTTGAATAAGCGCTTTTCACATCTTCTAGATGCCTCAAAGTGCTTCACAGAACATACAGTACTGTAAAGTGAATTGACTGTATATTTGTGGGTGAAACGTGGCAGTCACTTGCGTACAATAGTGTCCCACCAACAGTTGTGGATTGAAATTACCAATTTTTTTTGTGAGGGATTATTATCAGACATGTGGAGTAAGGAAACTTGCCCAAGGTTTCACCCTGCCTGGAACTGAACCCAGGTCTCTCACTTGTATGGTGAGTGCTCTAACCACTGACCTAGAGTACTCCATGATGGGGAAGTGAGGCAGAGCTCAATTTGGGGCGTAGTCGCTGAAAGCACGGTTGCCAATGGTGGAGCAGAGGATTCGGGGGACAAAGGAGGAGTCCGGACCAAGTAGAGTGGAAGCGGCGGGTGAAGGAAGGGAGACCAACAAGGAGAATGTTAGAGCAGTCCAGCTGTGAGGCACAAAGGCACGGACAAGGTTTTCAGCAGCATTTGGGGTAAGGTATTGGTGGAGATGCGCAATATGGCGGAGATGGAAGAAAGCAGTGATGATGAGGGACTGAGTGTGGGGTAGAAAGGATAACTGGGGCTCAAGGATAACTGGGGATCAAACCTGATGCCTAAGTTGCACACGGGTTCGGAGAGTTTTAAGGACAGGTCGGGTCCTTAACCCAAACCACCCAACATAGATAAATATATTAACAAAGCCACTCTGGGACACACCAGGCTCCTGTCGAACAGTCTAGCAATGGTTAGAGCAAGGATTCATCATAATAATAATCCTTACATTTGATATAGAGCTTGTCACATCTTATCGACATCTCAAAGCGCTTCACAGAATATACTATAAAGTGAATTGCCTGTATATTTGTGGGCGAAATGCGGCAGCCAATTGTATACAGCAGTGTCCCATAAACAGTTGTGGATTGAAATAACCAAATTTTATTATTGTGGTTTTTTTTGGACAGATTATTATTCAAGTTGTTGATGTAGCATAGATCCCCCCCGATATAAGTATGTATACCCCGAATAAAGTATTCCCGTTAAACTTTTCATATGCACAAACTAAAACAAAACTACGCTGGTATCTCTCAGACACAGCCCAAACTTTCAAGAAAAACAAACAGTAAAATGTAGCTTCTATGATATAGTGCCCTTACATGGTATTGTGCAAGGATTCAGCTTGTCAGAATGATTCTCAATAACGTGGATAAATCTGATCCAACAATATCCAGCATGAGATCCACAGTCTCACTACCCTCTGCATTAAAAAGTTTCTCCTGAACTTCTTTTTAGATCTGCTACTGCCTATATGTTTCATTGATGCCCCTTGTTTTGGATTGATCACAAGTGAAAATAGCCTATTAATGTCCACTTGTTCCACTGTTTCAAAATGTTAAACACCTCCATCAGGTCTGGTACACTCTGAATATCCCACCTCCAGAGAGTAAAGCTCCAACCTGTCCAATCTTTCTTTTAATAATAATCCTTGCATTTGCCATAGCGGCTTATCATCTCATCACGAAATCTCAAAGCGTTTCACAGGGTATAATATAAAGTTGTTTAACTAGAGATAATTGTCTCCAATTATAACATCCTAGTAAGGATGTCTTGACTTCAAATCCCTCCACTCCTCTCCACCCCACTACCTCTCTGACCACCTCTCTCCTCAAACCAGCTCCCGTTGCCTTCGCTCCACTGGGCCTGGCCTCCTCCATGTCTCCCGGATCCTCCACTTCACCCTCTGTGGCCATTCAGCCACTATCCCCCGAATTTCCTTCCTCACTACCTTTGCCTCACCCTTTCTTTTCTCAGCTTCAGTTCCCAGCTGAAGACCTTTCTCTTCGACAGTACCTTTGGTCACCTTTCTACCCCTGCCCCTGGCTCGGTCCCGGGATCTGCTATTGTTAAGCGCTCTGAGGCGCCGTCTGGCGTGGAGGGCGCTATATAAATCAAAGTTGTTGTTGTAGTAAATCTACTCCACATTCTCTACAATACCATCACAAACTACGCACAAACTGCATGCAGTACTTGAAATATGATCTAATCAATGTATTTTAATCAATGTAATATTACTTTCCTACTTTTATGTTTAATGCCACAACAAAAAGTTGTAGATGTTCTGAGGCAATGGATCATACCTGGTTATCATCCAGTGTTTCAATGAGTTCTTCATCAGACTTCAGTAGGGGCGTGGCTGTTCTATGGTGTTTCTCATACGAAAATTCCATGGTGGTCCATGTCTGACTGATCTCTATGAGAACCTGTAATGTAGGAAACACGTGATTGTTGTTGAAAGTTTTGTCCAGTTTTCCAGAATTGCTTTTCAATATCACAATTTGATTGCTGTGGACGCTAATACTACAATAGTTCCCATAGCTTAATATGAAAGGCTTTTCCTTGAATTACATACACATAACAGGATACTTAGCTTATTTTCTCCAATCGTTAAATACAAATCTTTGCATTCAATATAGCTCCTTTTGTGTCAAACGACTTTTTTTTCAAAGGATTTATAATCCTTTCCTTTGATATAGGGCCTTATCACATCTATGAGACATCAAAATCCTTCATATTTACTGTGTGGGAGGCTTGAACAACAACAACAAAATTACATTTGTAGAGAGCCTTTCATATCGGGAGGTTAGAGTTGGAGTTTGACCAACTGAGATACAACATGGACTAAGGGTTGGAGGAATTAACTACTCCAAACATGGACTCGGAGAATCACATGGTATATCATAAGAGCACAGGGATTTCTTAAAGGTTAACTGTTCCAGTGGGCTTCCCAAAGATCGAGATCTAACTGGGATTAACCTTAGTGTGTGGAAGATGCAAGTAGAAAGAAGAATGGTGTCAAGCATTCTCCCTCCTTATTAGTACAGTTGAAATCAAGTCCACCCATTGCATTATTGATCAAAAATATAATAGGTTTAAAATAATAACATGAAAGTTTACTATTTTCCACGGAAACATGTAGTACTGTATATGTGTTGGGTGATTCTTTAATACTCAGACTCTGTGGTGGGAACTAGAACTTTAAAATTATACATGTTTGTGCCTCAAAAATTCGCTCCAAATCTTAAAAAGCTACCACCAGACTTTTAGTTGCTTAGGAACAGAAATTCTGCAGCACAAACACAAGCTAGTGGAAGTAAAAACTTGCTGATCAGTATTGGTACAGATCGTTTTGCCCTCCTGATTGGTACTGATCATTTCAGCACCTTGGGAGGTCCTCCTGATGTGAAAGGTACTCTAAACATGGAATTTTGTTTTGTTGTGCACTTATCATAGGATTTCCAAGTGATAATGGGATTTCCACCTTGCTCATATGCAAAATGAGCAATTTTACTGATCTGTAGAATTTCACTCCCAAAGTCACCAAATACAGCTTTAAAACTTATAAAATCAGAGAAGGACTGCATTTCTGGTGAGACTAAGCTCTCTGAATATCATAAAAACTTTTTTAAAAGTACAACATAAAAATAATAGAGAAATTGACCCCTGGCCTTATCCATGTTGTGGAGTGCTATTCACTCACAGAATTGTGTACTAAACAGTTGCGGGTATAGTGAGGCAATTTAATTCAAGTCCATACTGCTCATAAAGGGTTTAGTTAAAAATATAGTTAAATCCATCCTGAGGCAGAAATAATCTTGCAACAATCTGTGAGGACACCAGTCCTGAACAAGCTGTTATGGTTACACAGATTGCCATCAGAGAGGTGGCAGAACACAGACAGGTTTGTTGTTCTTTCCATTAAAGCCAACAAAATAACCCACTGTTGCACATTGAACAAAACAAGGCCAATCACACAGAGCATCTCAAAGCGACAAACCAGGAAAGTATGCTGAATCATTCCTATTTATCAAACTCTCTGTTCGCTTCAAACATTCAATTAGAACACAGAAAAAGAAAAGTCAAGGACCTTCTCTATTCCCAACTCCTTCACAGCCTTGTCGACAATATTCCTGACTTCGTCTTCCACTTTATGTAACTGTAGAGCCAACAGGTCGGCTAGGATGGTATTATTGCTCATAATAAACTTCACCTGAAACACACAATTACAAAAGCATATCAACAAAATCTATGGACCCCAAATGCAACAACAACAACTACTTTGATTTATATGGCGCCCTCCATGCCGGACGATGTCTCAGAGTGCTTCAATCGCAATCGCACTTCATAATTTAAACATTATATCAGATCATGCATACTAAATACAATGCCTAAAAGGCATCAGATTATATACATATGTATGTGGAGGTGGTTGGGTGGGCAGAAATATTTATTTCCAGTTGGTGCACTTTTACCTACTCTGCTAAAACTCTCTTCAGGACAAAGACTGGACAGAATGCAGATTTCTCAGCATTGTTTTAGTCCTATGCCTTGACATGAGCTTTGCTACCCCAGATGCTACTTCTCTATGACATGCTTTCCTGAAGAGGAAAGCTTTAAAGAGGAAACTCATGGTATTCTCAGTTTGATTTGGATACTTTTAAGCATGGTGTCAAACACCTGGCTGACCCCCCCAAAAGTCCCCTGCAGTCACCTGATTTTTAACAGTTTTAAGCAGAAATGGAGTTAAAAAGCTCACCACAAAAATATTTTTAAATATAAAGTTGCAAAAGCTCTCAAACATAATTTAAATTACACTATTCACAAGGAAAAGGATTGAGTAAAGCAAGAAGTGGTTAGGTGTCAGCAAATTGTCAGATTTTTGAAATAAGTACCATTATACTGTCAATTTATATATCATGCCCTTTTCAACTTCATAAATTGGTTCAATATTTTGTGGTGGTCCATTCGACCACTTTCTGAATACCCCAATGTGTAAAACTTGAAAAATTGCAGTGCCTAGACAGAGTTCCTGGAAATAGACAAGTGTCCTAAGGAATGATGGTGCTCTGGAACTAATGATGTTAACTTAAATGCGCTAATGGGGCAGATGCACATTACTGTGTCAAGAATCATATTCAAGCCAATTGGGCAAGCCTGCAAATTGCACACAGGTTTTCATAATCAACCAGTCTGCCCATATCAATCTCACTGCCCACCCCCACCCCCCACCCCACCCACTTCATCCCGACTGTGTTTCTGCTAGGCCTAAATTGAAGCAACTTTGAATCCCTCCACAAAGATGTCTTTGTGTAGCTAACATTGAAGATGTGGGGAAGGAATTTACACTCAGTTGAGATTGAGAACTCACTGGAAGATGAATTGCATAGTTGATTTGCCATTGTACCTTCATGTAGCAGCGTACAGTGAATCTCCAAAGCAAGAGTTCTTTTCAAAGAGTTTACAAACCATATCAATACGCAAGCTTAAACTTTCCTGGACCTATTTTGATTGAAATTCTCTTACAAAACTTGCATGGATCATTGGTGGCACATGTTGACTTGTCTTTCCCAAATGGTTAGATTTACTATTGTGATTATTTCTCTTCATCTCAATAAGTCAGCAAGCCTTTGAGAATGTTTAAACTATAAACGCAAGTTCAAATGTATATAAAAACCCTGATCAACATAAATTACAACATGTTAGGACTTGCATTACCATTTACCAGGTAATTAAATGCTAAGGATACTCTTAGATTGAAGTATAAGCCCTCACTCTGCTGAACCTTCCATCCCACAACAATGGCAGGGTTAGGCAAAGTGCTTGTTGTCAAGACATTTTCTAATCAGTTAAGACATCATTCACCATTGACTTTAATAAGTGTTATCAAACATTCCTGACATTTTGCAAATGTACTTGATTGTGTTAACTAGTTGTCTGCTCTCTGTAAATATAATAGGGACTATGTACTCTAAAGCTAGCATAACTTAGCCAATTCTTCTACAACTCTTTTCTTCCAAAATAAAATGTTGCTTGATTAAGAACAAATACATTTCTCTTGGACATTTGGCTGAGAATGCATTAAGAAGAGAAACAACAAAAGAACATCACTGCACAGTTACACACTGTGTTAAGATTTGTGCCCACATTGCTTGAAAATGAAGGAGGGTTAGGTTAGCAGTGAGAACTGATCTGTTTAATGCTTCCATTGATCTGGACAATCCATTCCTGCCACAAATCCAACAAGATCTATCATTTTAATGCAGAATCACACAGTCCAGCTAAACCCTATATTTTTCTACATTCATAAATAATGGGGTAAATAATGTGGGAGTTCACAACCTGGATTTGCAAATAGTCACTCTTGAAGTAATTGAATATGGATCACAAATATTAGCAGAAACTCCACACCAGAATACCGTTGAGCGCAATGATGTGTGTGCCAAGACAATCGGATGACCCCCCAAAAATTAATCGATGTTGCAATTTATAACTGCAATAGTAACAAATTATATTTCAAATAGGACTTTGGTTCAGAAATACTGCTGACACCCTTTGAGTGTTCACCACTCTGGCACTCAATTGTTGCCTTAGTATACAATTTGTTCGAAATGTTTATGCTCCATTGCTTCTGACTGACCCCTGTGGAATTCATCAGCTGATGCCAGTGCCTGTCCCTGATGGCCGGGTTCTGTAGCTCTGTTACTGCCCGCAATGATGTTAGCAGGTTCTTTACAGTACAGTCCAAACCTATGTAGGCATCCCAGGCTCGCACTTCTTTGTCCAACATTCGGATTTCCTGCAAAAGACGTAAATAAAGTAACAACTCTGAACTGAAACAGCATAAAGTGCTGTGATATTCTGTAAGCAACCTGTACGGTTATATGCAATGAAAGTGCTCTGTGTTGCTACATTAACACAGACAACTACAGCACAGATAAACATATTTTTCTAACATTAAAAAGTCACGGTTATGTTGTTGATTACATTATACATTACGGGTCAGGGTGAGAAAATCATTTGCACCTAAGGAACATTTGCTGATTTTATATCTTCTGTCACTTGCAGTCACTTTTACACTGGCTTGTTGTATTTTGCAGTATTATAGTCTGATAAGATTTTTCTACTTCCTCACATGAAAGGTTCAGTACTTTTGGAATAATTAAAATACTAAGTTGAGGAAACAAGAGGGAACATTGTGCTGAATGGAGGTGATAGTGGTGGGGAATTGAATGGTTTGTTTTCCTGTGGCACTGAGACATTCCCATTCGGCATTCCCAGACCAGCCGAAGCAGGAGGCAGACCACATAATCATGGTTGTTTATTGGACATTGTTGTGCACAAAATGGTTGCTTTGTCCCCCCTACAAATTACGGTCATTATATTTTACAGCAAATCACGTGAAGTGCTCTGAGAGATTCTGCAGACAAGGTGCTATAGCAAATGTGAGGATATTATTATCTGGCCATTCAGTCATGCTGGTGCTCTCTCAGACTGAGTCGGCCAATTTATTTGCCAATAAATGCCAAAGTACAGACAGTTTTACACTGTTGACACAGCCTCTGAAAATGGGCTTCATTCGCCAACTTCTTTCAATTACTGCTAGCCAAATGATTTTCCTTCCATCAATTTGTTCTGTGTTTCACCCATGGGAGAATTACATAGTAATCTTTTCATTACTGCTTTAACAATGGGACATCTCAGAAATGAAAGGGCTCAATCCAGTGCATAGCTCGGTTCCCCAACAAATTATTATTATTTTCTAAATTGCTGAAGGTAAAGCATTTGCCAATTATTTCAGTACAAATAAGATAAAGACTAAATAATATTAGTTGGTTGGATTCCGTTAATAATTTGTAATCCCTGTAAATTTTGAATAGATGAGGGAACCGTTGAATCTCAACCAAATTCTACTCAAATCTGATTCATTATCCCTTGCTACAATTCAACAATACAAAGTCTTAATCGGTCAATTTCCTCTTGATGCTAATTGGATAGTTACATGGAGGAATACAGCATGGAATCAATACTCTCACAGTCTCTGCTGTCCCCCACTTCTCCCTTACCCTCTATTCCCTTCTCCCATCTTTATGTGAGTCAAGTTAAATTCAAGTACATATGAAGTGAATGACTGAAGACATTTGTAGCTTCACATATCCTAGGTAGCTTTACATACATATCCTCTCTTTTCACATTCTTTTCCTCTTTGTGTTCCCCCAGGTTCCAGCTGTTGAAAAGTGTAGAAGGGAAGCATACAAAAACATAGTGCATTGGATTGACTTGCCTTTGCAAATCTCCTGAGTTCTACTTCCATCTGTTCCACGTTGATTTGTCTCCACTGTGTCTTGGTCCAATCGTTAATGCTACTCTGTTAACAGCAATAATAACATTGATAGTGCCCTTTGCATAGAATGACATCTTCCAGCACTTCAAGGAGATAGTGTTGGACAGAAACAGGGCAGCAAGACAGAAGGAGGAGCAATAGGTAGCAGCCGCAGGTTTTTCAGCAGGATTTAAAGATAAGGAGAAGTTGAGACAGATGGATAAAGGAAGGTCACCAATTGTAGATTGGAGTGGATATGGGATGCATAGCAGGCTTAAGTTTACTTTACAGATGAGTGGGAAAGGAGTCCATCACAGACATAGGTTGGTGCTAGGGCATGAAAGGTGAAGATCTTGAAATTGATCCATTCGAAGACCAGAGAGATCGCGGAGTCTGGTGAGGATGGAGAAATGGGCATGTGGAGTTTGGTATGAGCGGGGACATGGGTGGAGGAGTTATGGATTTCCTTGAGCTTGTAGATGCTGGAAACAGCAGCAAGGAATATGTATGAGTCAGGATGTAACAAAGGTATGAATGAGGGACCTAGATTCACACCTTGGGGCCTGCCTCACTCAGGCAGTCTACCCATCTGATGACAAGAAGAAGTATAATCATGTGATAGGTCACATTAAAATCCCCAAACAGTAAAATAATAGTGCTATAATATAACAAAAGGATGCAACTTACCCTCACGAATATAATGATGTCCCACAGTACTTTAAGCAAACCAATATCACGCCGACACTGCTTTAACTGCTTGTAGTCTGGAACGGTCACCTCAAATAGGTTGGCCGATTCCTGCATTTGGACAGTCATTTTCTCCAGAGCACTGAGCTCTTGGTTAGACTGAAAGGCAAAATCAATAGGAGTTACACTTACTGGTATAAATGGTAGCTGCACTGGCATTCGCCTAACACTTTATATTTGTGTGAAGTGTCAACGAGAATAATTCATGCTTCAATGAAGAATTAGGGGAGATAATTCATACTTCAGTGAAGAATCCACTTCAGTGGAACAGAATCACCATCCAGTGAAGGGATTTATATTATTGTTTCATGTCAGCCCGTACTATAGCAGTTCTAGTTGTTTAATCTGGCTTTGACGTCCCAGATCAAATCTTCCAGTGTTTGTACTGAAAATTCCTGGATTCAACTCTTACCTTATCCAGTAGCTTGTATGGATTCACAGAATTAAAAGAGAAAGGTGCTTCTAGTCGGAATACTTCCCTAAATTCTATTTGTTTGGCCTATTAAAAGGAAGAAAAACAAGAAAGATTTACATTGTCTGTACGTGATTAGAGGGTTTCATATTTGCTAATACTTCAGAAGGTTCAAAAGGCTACTTTTGGTTGAAATATTTTCAGTAAAACAAAGCCAGGACTTACATCAAACGCCACACACTGTTTTCTGATTAGAGACACCTCAGCTGTCTGAAGCGGGCCAACTTCATGCTTGACAGACACAGCAATCTTCTTTGTGTTATTCCATTTCTCTGGCAATTCCTATTAATCATTGAAGATTGTGTTAACTAATAGAGGAGGTACTTGAACTGAGGATTAAGTTCAACATCCTGGTCATCACCTTTAAGACCCTCCACATTCTTGCTTCTCCCTACCTCTGAGATCTGCTAAATGAAGCAGAGGGGAGCTGAGGAGAAATGTTTTCACTCAGCGGGTTGTTCGAATCTGGAATGCATTGCCTGAAAAGGTGGTGGAGGCAGATTCCATAACAGTTTTTAAAAGGGAACTAGATCTTTATTTAGGAAGAGCGGATCTGTTAGTTTATGGGGAGAAAGCTGGGCAGTGGGATTGAGTTGCTCTGTTCAAAGAGCCGGCACAGACTAGATGGGCCGAATGGCCTCCTTTTGTGCCTTATAATTCTATGATTCTATGTTCTACTATTACCACTAATAATAATCCTTGCATTTGATATAGCACTTTTCACATCTTCTAAATGTCTCATAGCGCTTCACAGATTATACTGCAATGCCAATGGACTATATATTCGTGAGCGAAACGCAACAGCCAATTATGCACAGCAGTGTCCCAAAAACAGTCATGAATTGAGGGGACAAATTTTTATTGTTTCTTTTTCTTGAGGGATTATTATTGGACATGCGGAGTTAGGAAATTTACCCAAGGTTTTGTCCTGCTGGGAAACCTTTACCAAGTTGTATGCTCCCTCCATTCAGCGGGCACTCGCTTGCTGCACACCCGCCCTGCTGTTCCACCATCAACAGTCAGGCCTTCAGTCTTATTGTAGTCTTTCTTTATCGTCACCTCTGGAACTCCACCCTGAAGTCCATCTGCCTCCCTAGTCTCATTAAAGGCCTATCTCAAGATCTTCCTCTTTGTGCATGCCTTAAGTCAATTTCCCTTCTCCACCTTCCTTGTCCTCCACTCCTCTCAATTACCAGCTCCAGCTCAGGTACAAATCCTTCACTGTCCAGCACTTTGAGACATACTCCTGACATGAAGGTAAATTACATTGCATGTAAATGCAATGTGTAATTGTTGTATTTGAATTTACCTTACGTCAGATACATATAAAGGACATAAGAATTAGGAGCAGAAGTAGGCCATTCGGCCCCTCGAGCCTGCACGCAATTCAATAAGAACATGGCTGATCTATTCTAGCTCCACCTACCTGCCTTATCCCATATCCCTTAATCCTTTTATCCATAAAAAATCTATCAATCTCAGTCTTGAATATGTTCAAGGACTGAGCATCTACAGTCCTTTGGAGTAGAGAATTCCATAAATTCACTACCCTCTGAGTGAAGAAATTTTTCCTCAACTCAGTGTGAAAGGGCTGACCCCTAACCTTCAGACTGTGAGCCCTGGTTACAGTTTCTCCAACCAGGGGAAACAGTCTCCCACTATGTACTCTGTCTTGCCCCCTTAATAATCTTATCGGTTTCTATAAGATCACCTCTAATTCTTCTATATTCTAGAGAATACCCGTGACTATAATCACTCTAGACAGCTAGTCTAAGGTTTTGGATTGTTACCAATATGAAGGATGTGTGAATAAAGGGTAATCAAAGACCCTAGATACATGTAGTCAGATCGCCTGGGATGCGCTGATGGTCAATCTCAATGCTTCAACGTGAGATACAATGGAATGCAATCCTTCATTTGATACAATACTTGTAATGTAGAAATGTTGCAAAGTGCTTTACAGTAATTGCTACTAAGTGTAATGATTGTATATTTGTAGTCAAATGTGCACAGCAATTTTCACAAATACCCAAAAGGTGAATGATTGATTAATTTTGAATATTTGTTATCTAGGACAACGGGAGAAACTTTTGAATAGTTTCACGTCCTCCCGACATGGAAGGTGCTCTGCAAATGTAATTTTGTTGTTGTTGTCAAGGCATTCCTTCATGTCCATCTGAACAGGCAGATAGGAACTTGGTTCAAATGATGGCCTGTCTGACAATGCACTGTACTGAAGTATCAGCCTAGACTGTGATCTGAAAATTTCAAACATGAGGCTTTTACCTAGAATATTCCGACCCAGGAGTGAGAGTGTAAATGGGCATTTCTTCCAGGGACTTTCACTCTGACACATTAAGAGACATAATTCTGGTTATCTGAAAAGAACCTGGCAGAGGAAAGGCCACTTAAACCCAAAAAACAACAAAACTACATTTGTACAGAAATGTATTATATAATGAGGATCATGTTCAAGGCTTCACTACACAGAAAGATTTGTGTCTCTCAAAAGGGGAGAGTTCAAACTCAAAAAGAGACTCAATTTGCTTCCGACATCCTTTATAACAAAGTTCAACCCTTTGAGAAAATATTCTTGCAATGAAAAGAAAAATGTCTCCAAGAATTGCACTGACCCCTTCTCTACTGGCTGCACAAAGAATATATTCTAGTTTATTTAAAGAGACACTTTAAATAAAAGTTTAATAAAAGCAGAGCTCCCACATTGGTAAACTACTGCTTGGTGCAAATCAAATGATACATATTCAGTCTGCGCAGAGGTAGAAGTAATTAGTCAGAGTGGGACAATATCCTCGAGTTATGTAGATAAAAAAATAAAATCAACCTGACTTCTGCTTCTGATCAACATCCACTTTGTAGACTCACTCAAGGAGAGTTCTCCACTTAGACATCGAGGCACAATATCAACATGAAATTGGTATGACTCTCAGAATCTGAGGCATCTGGTTCTAATACTGAACAAAATGTATCAAATGCTAAATAACAAGCTTGACAACAACACAAATTACACTTGTACAGTGCCCTATACATCAGAAAGACGTCCCAGGGGAACTGCACAATCAGGGATTCGGGGCCACAATGGGTGGAGGTCAAGGGGGGTGGAAGTGGGAGGGTGGCCGAAGGCATAGTCGAAGAGGAAGATCCTTAGACAGGACTTGAAGAAGGCAAGAGAAGAGGTGAAGTGGAGGGATTGCAGGAAAGATTTCTAGAGTGTAGAGGCAGAGATGCTGAATGCCTAACCGCTAATGGTGGGGTGGGAAGTGCAAGGGACCTAATGTAGGTTGGTGTCCACCAATTGGAGTGAGTAAACAGGCTGATATGGTGTTAGGAGGTAGCAGAGGTAGGGGGGAGCAAGACCATGGAGGGCTTAAGTCGCCAAAATAAAGAGCCTCCTTATTATTAAATCTATACATTTATTAAACCGTGTTCTTTTGCTTATTAAACTTCATTAAAATGTGCAAAACTAATTACCTCCAATTGCATGTAAATCTGGTCAGGCATAGTCTGACCATAGCTCTCCAGAAGGGTAATTGTCTCCTTTAAAGGTTCAAAGAGATCATCCGTAGCAGTTTGTCTATCTCTCACAGCCATGAGATGCTCCATTATATCAACAAGGCCATTGTAATCTCCTTCCTTCAGTTTTTTCTTTAGTCCCTTATCTGTAATCTTTATGAATTCTTCAAGTTCATTCAGGCTGTGTGAAAATATTAAAAACAATGAATTAATATTGCATTCAATATTATCTAAAATGTGTTGCAATGCACTACATGGAGTCCTGTAGCTCAGTGGTTAAAGCACTCGCCTTACAAACAAGAGACCTGGAATCGAACAAGGTTCGATTCCAGGCAAGGCGAAACCTTGGGTAAGTTTCCTTCCTCCACACGCCTAATAATAATCCCTCAAAAAACAATTAATTGGTCACTCAATCCACAACTGTTTGTGCGACACTGCTGCGCACAATTGGCTGCCATGTTTCTCCCACATATATACAGTCAATTTACTTTACAGTGTATTCTGTGAAGCGCTTTGGGACATCTAGAAGATATGAAATGCAAGGATTATTATGATAATACATTAAGAAAAAATGCATTCGAATTGCTGGAGGTTTTAGATATTTTAAAAGATTTGTCAACCAAGTTGATCACTTCAGGAGTTATTGCTCAAGGATTGGTGGAATGTGGGAAACTGACTTTATTCTGATGTGTTTAGTTAGCGAGCAACTAACCAGCAGTCCAAAACAGTAAGCTGTCATAAGGTTGCTAAATTCAATGCAGCTATCAATTAGAACCATCAGTGTTAATTAACTTGTCACAACACCCCAATATACTCCTGAAATGGTCTATGACTTACCTGTCGGTGACGTATCGCATGAGATGCTCTTTAAACATCCAACTCCATTTTTTAATCGTATTTAACAGCGCCACTTTAAGCGGTTTGATGTCAACTTTAAACCAGCTTTCAAAAACTTTCACACTTTCACATTTGCTGATTTGATTGCATAAATTTTCGTAGATGTCAATCTGTAAAGGAAATAAAATGTGATAGCAACACCATATTTGTACAGCAGGAGTTTTCACTTCTCCAGTATCAGCAATATAAATGACAATACTAAAGTAACAAGCATTAAATCAATATCAAGCTTTCAGCACAGCAATGCCCAGTTCACTAAATTAAGAAGCAACGAATGTGGGAAGAAGCAACAAAATTATATTTGTATAGAGCCTTTCACATTGGGAGGATGCCCCAAGGTGCTGGACAATCAGTGTTTCAGATTCGAGTTGGGTATCAGGACTGGGGAGGGTGGAAGGCAGTGAGGAAGGAGGGGAACCAAAGACATAGTTGAAGAGGAATAAAGTATGAAGATGGCATGCCAACCCAACACTTTGAAGTAGTAACATCCTATGCTGTTGAGTGACAAGTCATGGGTATTCACACAGAGTCTGTGCTGTCCCATTGTGAGAAGACACTTAACACTCAGTGCCGTGGGACGTCCTCCTGACATGAAAGGCACTCTATAAATATAATTTTGTTGTTGTTGTTTGTAGCTGAGAACGTGTACTTCTGCACATGGAAGGAAGCAAACAAGAGGACATTTTCTGGAAACCCTCAATCCATTCCTCGCTAACACCTTCATCCTTAACCTCCAGAATATCCCTTAATCCCTGTCTGTCTTGAAGCCAGTCTCAAAATCTATCCCTTCACTGCGAACAAAGTTTATTTGTGTTCAAGGAATTTTTTTTTAAAAAAAACTATAACTTTCTTCAACAACAAATTTTCCTTTCCCTTCAGGTCACTGACTCAATCAGTGGTACAATACTCTGGCACAACCACTGCTCCCAGAGGGCATTTCATATTCTAACCATTGTGTGTGTGAAATAAATGCTCCTAATTCTCAATTTTTGCTTGTCTACTAACTATCTCAATCTGGTGCCCTCCAGTCACTGATTCACCAATCATAAGGAAACTAGTTAATTTTCTCTCTTGCTAACCACGTGCACTTCTACCACCACTCTAGACACTAAGATCTGTTAACTCATTACAGACCCAAGCATCAAGCCTGGCACACTTTGCTGGACTGTATGGCTCAACTTCACACCAAGATAGTTGGCTTTACCGAGTGAGTTGTAAATGAAACACCGTTTGACGCCATATTTTGTGAAAGTCTGAAGTTAATTTCATCCACACTTGTTAAAAAAAAAGTTCTGACAATCATTTTTTTCATTTTCAATGAAAAAGCATGTTGATAATCATATTATTGTATTGTTATACATGTTATTATTATTATCATGTTGTTGTATTCTGTGAAGCGCTTTGAGACGTTGATAAGACGTGGAAAGCGCTATATAAATGTAAGGATTATTATATGATTTATTATTATAGGCTTTGCAATGAAAGTAGCACATTCTTTACTTTTGAAAGTTTTATTGTTTTACCTGTTCTCTAAATTGTTCTATAGTTGGAGGGCACTCGGGTACACCCTCCTCAGCATGCAATTCTATCTCCTCTGCGGTCAGCACATGGCTGTAGAGTAAGAACTGTTTCATGAACTCTGAACGGTCATCAACCCACAAGTAAGCATAGGTGTCGAATGAATTCCGGTATTCTGTAGCTTTGTTGATCACATCTGTTACTCTATCCATGATTTCCTGACGTATCTCCGACAGGTCCAGTATATCTTCCATATCGTTCTGTCGTGAGAAAAAGTATAATTTATCGTCTCCAACCACGGTATATTACAGATCTGGGAATCGAACCAAGGTCTCTTGCTTGTGAGGCGAGTCCTCTAAGGACTGAGATACTGGCCTCCAAATGCATTCCAGACACAGGAAAATGAAGGTAACATACATACACATAGACCTCCCATTGCGGTTTACAACAACAACAACAACAAAATTACATTTATAGAACGCCTTTCACGTCGAGAGGATGGTGATCGGTTTTCAGATGTCGGATACCTGATTGAACCAAACAAATTCCTATAGAACGATTAACTACACTGAAAGCCTGAGATCAAGGAGTCAAGGGAAGCTTCTGTAGCTTCTGATTTAAAAACCTTCAAAGAAACCTTTAAAGTAAAGCTCCAAATCCGTAATTCAGCAGCCGAATCCGGTGACATCTCATATCCAGTTGTCAAGGTGATTGCAGCTTTTTGTGAGTTACTTTTTTTTAAAAAAAACAGATGCTTTCAAGCCTGATAGCCACTAGATGTGGAAATGTATGAAATAAAAGTCACTGCACCTTTCAGAAAAATCCAATCAACTGGTTGGAGACATTTTAACAACAGTATAAGGTGCTACAGAAAATCTAAGAATGATTAAAGAAAAATAATAACTTGGTCACTCAATCCACAACTGTTTGTGGGACACTGTTGTGTGCAATTGGCTACCATGTTTCACCCACAAAATAAATATGTACAGTCAATTCACTGCTTTGAGACATATTGAAGACGCGATAAGGCACTATATCAAATGCAAGGATTACTATTATTATTATTTTATCAAAACCAACTTTTTAATCTTGTCATATGGATATTACTTGGCAAATGAATCAGGACCACCCACTCTCAAGTGAGGTTGGCAATTCTAAACCACACAAAAAAAGTAAAGTTGTAGTTTGAGAAACATCAGTTAAAATTACTTACACAGTAATTCTCCAATCCCATTTCCTTCCCCTCCCCTGCCCCCTAAAGTATTAAAATGGAGAGCTAATAGTCTATTACCTGATAATTATCCATCTCAAGGTGACCAGCTAGTCTCTTTATCTGTGCAGCCATTTTGTAAATATCACTTAATAACCCTTCAACCAGATCATAGAACCCATCAGCGGAGTCTTTATCCAGCGATGGTTTGAACACAATCTCTGGGGCACTGAGGATCATTTGTGCCACAAACAGAGGAGAAGGTTTGAGAACAGCCTCCGTATTGTCAAGGAAGAACTCCAGAGAGCATGCAATAGCATTAAAGAAACCATCCAAAATCATGTCATCAATGTACTCCAAATAAGCCTTCCATGACTCAGTACTGGTGTCTGCTTTCAAAAGATGGAGGTTCTCCTGTTAATAAAAACAAACAAAGGTTGATTGAAGCGATGACTTTGTAAGGACAGACAGTGGAAGAGGGAAACAGGTTCTAAACATCTGTTTAGTTAAACCAATCTATGCTGTGTTTTACTTGAAGCAAAACACAAGCTGACCTTGCTGTATCATGCCCTAGTGTAGAGTAGGACTACTGTTTGCACCATGAAGTCACTGTATACCAAAAAATGTTATACTCATTTTGAATAGAAGGCTTATTACCCACTGTACAATAAGCGATATCAACAACGACCTGACAACACAGAAACTGACTACAGCCACTTATTAGAGGCTCTCACTGTAACACAGGGTCTGGTGGTTATGGACCCAATATTGGTGTTGTCCTATATGGTAAATCACATAAGCTCAGGATTGTCGTTAAAAGAATTAAAATAAACTGTTACTCACAGAAGCTCATCAGAATCTGTAATGCATTGTCAAAAGTGGTCCTAATGCCTGGAGACTGCAAGATTCAAAAGCAAACTGTATAAATACTTGAAAAGGAAGAATATAAAAGGGCATTAAGAAATAGGAATTGTAAGTGAGCTCCACTGAAAGAGTCAGCACCGGTTTAGGTTTAGGTTCAATGGCCTCTTCTAACACAGTAACGTCTATCATGCTACAATGTTTACTTATGATGAGTAAATGAAGGGAAGCAGCATTCAAAGACCACGGCTTCACTCACATTAACATGTTAGCTCTTGACCTAATCCAAATGCGTTAATTCTTACACAGTCACTCATTTTTTACAGAACAGAAACTAACTCAAGTCAGTAGCTGGAAATGTGGTCAAACTGATTTCACATTAATCAGCTAAGTAGAATCTGTAGCTTCGATCTAAGGTGTTTTTTATTTTTATTTCTATTGACCATAAAAATAATTTAGTACATTCCACCTGTTACCACTGCACCAAACACTACCAAACAGGAATGCTAAAAGAGACTGAAATTGAGGGATTTTGGTTATCAAGAAAGGCTGGAGAGGCTAGGATTATTCTCATTGGAGCAGAGAAGGTTACGAGGAGATCTAATAGAGGTTTTTATAATCATGAGGGGATTCGATAGGGTAAACAGGGAAAAACTGTTTCCACTGGTGGGTGTGTTAGTGACTCGAGGTCACAGATTTAAAATAGTTTCTAAAAGAAGCAGAGGAGAGGTGAGGACATTTTTTTCACGCAGCGAGTTGTTGGAATCTGGAATGCATTGCCTGAAAGAGTGGTGGAGGCCGACTCAATAACAACTTTTAAAAGAGAGATGAATGGTTATTTGGGGAGGACGGGTTTGCGGAGTTATGGGGAGAGAACCGGGGACTGGAATCGACTTCGAATAGTTCTTTTCAAAGAGCCGGCACAGACACGATGGGCCGAATGGCCTCCTTTTGTGCTGTAAAATTGTATGATTCTATGAAAAGAAACCTGTAGATATTCTCCTTAAATGCATCTATTTCTAGCACACATTTGTCATTATAATAATAATCCTTACATTTATATAGTGCTTTCCACGTCTTATCGACGTCTCAAAGCGCTTCACATAATACAACAACGTCCTATGGTTGGGACCAGAGCAGGGGGAGAGGGAGAAGACAAATGGGAAGAAAGGGGGGAAAAGTGGTAGGGACCAGAGCAGGGGGTGGGGTTCGTGGTTGGAGGAAGGAAAGTAGGAAAATTGACTGTATATTTGTGGGAGAAACGCACATTGTCATTGTCTGACAACCGTACTATACCTTCCACCCACTCTTCCCATTCATTGAATGCAAACAGATATAAAAATACATAAAATCCTCTCTATAATATCATTTGTGACATTTGAAACAAATTAAGGATTGTTCTACAAAACATTATACTGTCTCATAAACAAAATCATATCCAAGTATGTGCTATATCAAGGATAACTCGTTTAGTATAACAACAACAAAATTAGATTTGTATAGCGCCTTTCATATTGGGAGGATGTCCCAAGGCGCTGGATAGTCAATTTCAGACCTAGCTGGGGTCAAGGAGGTTGGAAGGAGAGAAGGGGATTTGGGGACCGCTGAAGAGGAGGGTCTTGAAACAAGACTTGAAGGAGGCTAGGGAGGGGGCGAGGCGGAGGGACTACAGGATGGAATTCCAAAGGTTAGGGCAGAGTTTAATAGCGAAATAAACTCAGGATAACTACATTCTATTCGCCGAAAGAAGCATGCCTTTATACATACCTATTTATGGGTGCAGCATATTGCTGGTCATATGATACAAATTGTTAATCCAAATCATAGCGGCATTTAAAGGAACTCTATTGCTCACTATATCAAACTGCTCAGTCTAGCTGGAGCCAGTGCAAAAATATCGACAATCTGTTTGACCCTCATGATTCCTTGAACCCTTCTAATCTGCCACCAAACCAAGTTCACTCTCCTCCACCTCTGCAATATTGTCTGCCTCTATCTCTACCTTGTGCCCAACACTGTGAAATCCCTAATTCTCTTGTTTGACATTCCCAAATTTGACTTCTCAAACATGCAGCTCACTGGCCTTTTAGATTCTATCCTCCACAAGCTACACATCATCCCAAACTCCTGTTTGCATTTCCTCCCACACAGCACTAAATGCAATCTCCTTTATTCCAACTCCCCTTTCCACCTCATCCTTTCCTTCCAACTCTGACCTGCTTCATGAGTCCTATAGCTCAGTGGTTAGAGCACTCGCCTTACAAGCTTGGTTCAATTCCCGGCAAGTCAGGGCGAAACCTTGAGCAAGTTTCCTTACTCCACAAGCTTGATAATAATCCCTTAAAAAAAATTGGTAATTTCAATCCATGACTGTTTGTGGGACACTGCTGTGAGCAATTGGCTGCCATGTTTCGCCCACAAATATATAGTCAATTCACTTTACCGTATATTCTGTGAAGTGCTTTAAGACGTCTAGAAGACAATGAAAAGCATTATATCAAATGCAAGGATTATTATTATTATTATTAATGTCCAACTTGCCATCGGTGCACAAGCATTTCACCAGTTTGTCCCGCTCTCTGGAACCTGCTCGATAAATCAGTCCACCTCACTCTATCTTTCAGATCCTATTTCAATGCCAAGTTCTTTGACTGAGCCTTCAACCACTTGCTACCCATCCTCCTATTTCCCACCTTCTTGGGCTTGCACTCTTGCTATGTAAAATTTATGGGGATATTTACCTTTGTGAATGTTCCTAAGTTAATGCAATTTGTTGTTGAACTGGGAACACTTCCCTGATCATTAATAACGTTTCCACCTTCTTTGGGTTAATCAATTCTTCTTAGATACTAAATTTACCCTATATAAATATAAATTGCTGATGTATATCTACCCATGTTCTTTCCCACACCCACCTCCGCAAGCCTGTTAGTGCCATGCTCACTGTATTGATTCTGTATCTCAAATTAAATTGATATAGCACCTTGAAAGTCATGAGGACATCAAGATACTCATGCTCATGCCACATCCCTACTTGGCCTTACCCCACCCAACCCCTGTAACTTTCTGCACTCCACTGCCCCCCTTTAAGACTTATCTTTTTGACTAAACGTTCTGTCAATTCCATCCAGTTAAGCTGTGTGAGGTGCCCTCCTGCTGTAAAAGGATTTCTTACTGAATGAACAATTGGAATTCTTCACCTTATCTTTCAGAGGCAGTGATTTACTTTTTACAACAATTAGTTACTGTGGCACCATTCAGCTAGCATATGCCTAGCAACTTGGGATGCTTGATATTAAATTGGCAATCAAAGGAACAGCTCAGGGAAATATAATTTAACTTGCTGAGAAAAGCAATAACTTTCTAATGCAGAATTTAATCCAACACAGTTCAGATATAGATCAGTAATTACTTCAAACAGTAAAAGGACAGAGAGATCCTTTGAATATAAATGATCCATAATTGATGATTCACCCATCTTACTTCAGATCTAAGACATTTTTAGTTCTATTGTACCTCAACCAATCTGTGCATCTTCTCACCATCCTCCCGCAACAGCTTGTACCTCTTGGCTACTCTGTCATCTAGGTCCTCCAAGCTCATCAGGTAATCCTTTCTGCTATCTTTCCTTGTGAACAGAGCACACTCACTCCAGGTTTTCATGATGGTTTGGACAGTTTCAATGTTGTCCTTTGCCTTTTGAACCCTGCTCTCGAGATCACGCACTGCATCCTTGGTTTGCACAATGTAGCTCCAACAATTTTCATCCTTCCAGGTAATGGTCTCTTCTGCATCCATCAGCTGTCCATCAATGCTTTCCAACTCGCTTTGGATCAATGGATACTCAACTTCCAGGACAGTCAGTTTCAGCTTGTTGCACCACTGTACCATTAACTCCAGGCTTCCTATATACTAAATCATTTACAGGCAATAAATAAGGACAGTTATTTATTTTGTAATTCTTTGCCCATATGGATATATTGCTGAATCATTATGAATCACTGGTTAGGCCTCAGCTGGAGGTCTGTGTCCAAATTGTGGCACTGCACTTAGGAGGGATATCGGCCTTGGAGAGGATGCTAAGGAGATTTAACAGAATAGTATTAGGGATGAGGGACTTTAATTATGTGGAGAGACAGAGAAGCTGGGATTGTTCTCCTTATAGGAGAAGTTGGAGGGGAGATTTAATAAAAGTGTTCCAAATTATGAGGAGTTTTGATAGAGTAAATAAGGAAAATCTGTTTCCTCCGGAAGGTGGTTTGATAACCAGAGGACACCGATTTAAGATAATTGACAAAAGAACCTGAGTGGATATGAGATTTTTTTTACCCAGAGAGTTGTTACAATCTACAATGTGAAAGGTTGATGGAAACAACAACCACAAAATTACACTTGTATAGAGTCTTTCACGTCAGGAGGACATCCCAAGGTGCTGGAACAGATTTGACAGTAGATTTCAAAAGGGAATTGGATAGCTATTTGAAAATGAACATTTTCAGGACCATGGCGTAAGGGTGGGGGAGTGGGACCAGTTGGATAGCTCTTTCAAATAGCCGCCAAAGGCACAATGGACCGAATGGCCTCCTCTGTGCTGTAAGATTCTCTGATTTTATGATTGATGTTTCAACACAAGCACCAGAACTGTGCCAACTGTTACCACCTGTGATGGTAATCTGTTACACACCAACCTTAGTCAAAGTCTCTCTTTTTTTGAAGATGGCTAAAGCTGCTTCGGGTATGTTTGATTGATTCAACACTTGAAGGTACTTCACCTCACGCAGTACAGCAACAAGCTGGAACAAAATAATCAATCATCAGTACAATACAACACACAGAGACTCCATGAAACACTCAGCCAAAGGTTTCAGATTTCACAGTGGAATTATATTTATTTTTACTGCAAGAGAATAAGGAAAATAGTTATAGAAAAGCGAATAGGGTCAGAGAATCACAGACCATTGTGGCGAGAACATGAATCTTCAATTTCAAAAGTGTTTCAATTGATTATATTCCTTCCTTCCCACCCTACTCCTCACGTTCAGCAGAAATGGCACATACTCAGTAAAATAGTCCCTCTACATGGATCACATGAATGAAGAACAACTACTTAGCAAAATTACTGGAGGAAAATGAGCAATTATAGAACTGCACTCCAGCATCAGAGGCAACTCTAGCTATAGACAAACTAGGCAGTGACCTAGGGCAGCAGATTACAGTCTCAGATGGGTAAGGATGGTTGGTGGGGAGGTTGGGGGAGATGGTGAAATCACCCAGTGTTTGACTCGGGATTGGGCCAGGTCACCATCATTCAGACTTCAGGAAATGTCTGGATTAAAAGTGGGCAAATGAAAAGTGTCAGAAGTGCAAAAGTGGTGACCATACAAAGGAGTGGGTCAGACAAGGTGTTGCACTAACCCCATGATCACGGATTGTGAGGAAAAGGTGGTGGAAACTTTTTATTTTGGTGGGGAGGTGGTGGAAAAGGACATAAATATATTCCTTGATGGTGAATAGGGGAATGGAGGGTAGGCACACTGAAGTTTAGCCTAGGATGGCATATTGTGCTGCCGGCCTCTGCCCACAATCATTCACAGAGTGGGACAAACGAACATTCCAGTTCTGACAGACTACCACAGAGTTTTACAGACTTCATTTTTCTTCCACAATTGAAATTGTTTTAATTGTACCTGAGGGTCGAAATTCACACTCAAAAATCCAGTTTTAGCGTTGCGCTTGACAAGTGCCTGGTTCAAGTTGAACTGGCAAATCTTGTGCACTCCACCGGCCCATGATGAGTAGATACGTTCCTCATACTCATCAAGTAATGTCAGCATCTCCATGTACTTCTGATACACAAGCACAGCCTCTGGACCTTCCAGACTTCTGAAACATCAATTGTATAAAACAATCTATTTACGTACCCTGGAGAATGTTATGGTGAAACATTAGAAAGTTGGTCATTTATATTACAATAGTTCAACCCTTTCCATCCCACAGAGACAATCAACTTTATGGACATATGGACATTGTTGCTGATAAGTTTACTCATCAATGTTGGTTTGACTGTTTCAGATTGTAATTAGCATGGTTGTTATAATATTGACAGGTTGATCATATTGTCACATTTACAATCACTATTTTGCATGGGAGTGGGGGGTGGTGAGTAGATCTGAAGTCTTGATTGAGCCTGAAACCTCCTGCATCTTGATCATGACTATTGATGTATCAGGAATAACATGGTCAGGTGGAACGTGACCATGTTATTCCTGTTATTGCTGGTGATACACTATTGCCACCTTGCTGGCGAGTCCAAAATTAGTGGGAACAAGCAATAATTTTCTAATGCAGAATATAATCCGACACATCTCAGATATAGATCAGTAATAATTTCAAACAGTAAAAGGTCAGAGAGATCCTTGGAATATAAATGATTCAGAATTGATGATGATAATTGTCTGCCCACTTGCATGGGGTGCTGCTTTATATGAACTGACCAAAAGTCTAACTCATGCTGGATGATCTCATCAAGTATCTTATAAAATTTACAAAGTTACCACTCTTTCATGATGTAATTGAAAAAATGTATTGTACTTACACGTGATGGATAAACTTGAAATTTGACCAAGGAGTCTGAATCCTTTCCTTTAGTTCTTTGGCCCATTTTAAATTTCCCGATGTTTCAGGCATATTCTTGTTTAACATTCCAGCACTGTTCTCCTTCTGCACAGTACGTACAAGCACAAACTGATAGTACCATACCACACATTGAATTACCCAGTGCTTTTGAGTGAATTCATTCACATTCATTTAAAGCTCATGATGTATCTCTCACTGCTGGAGCCACTTCCAGCACACTGCACAATGGGCAGGAATTATTGTCGATGGTAGCAACCCAGTGACCTGGAAATCAGTCTTTTAGTTGGAAAGCTAGACAACCCTCTTCATATCGGTGCAGCCACCTCGCTCATCATGTGATTGGTCTTAAATTATTGAAGCACTGACTGGTGATCAAGCCTATGGTGTTACAACAAGCTCTATTTCATCTTTGTTTTGTGGCGCTGGTAGCTGGCTGTGATCTCTAAACCAAACACAGGGTGAAGGCAAAGGGTACTCTATACACAGCTATAGAGTACATTCAACCAAGATTTTAAGGAGCTAGTACCAGTCTCCCATGTGGCAGTTTCTATGACTCATATCTATTGGTGTGAAGGGTTTTGACATATTTCAGCAAAACTGCGTGCAAGGTTTCCCACGGGATGGGCAATTCAGCCACACTCTGTTTCACAAAGACATTGATTTTTAAGCGGTTAAACAATGAAGCAAAACTACTGTGTAGAGACCATCTCAGTAAAGGTTACCAAGTCTGATCATCTGTTTTTAAAAGAAAAAGGCAACTTTTTAAAGGGAGGAGAAAAAAAAGCTTTCTTACACAAACCTGTTCCACGTGCCTGTCATACAAAAATTTGCATCTGTCCAGTTCTTGGCTAAACATCTCCAGAATTGTAAAGTAATTGGGACTAAAAATGTCCACGATGGCAGGTCTCTCCAGAAATACGCCAGAAACTGCAAGGAGCTTCAACAGAAAGCAAATCAAAGCAAATCAGTTGTTTGGCAATACAATAAAAATAAGTTACAATTTGGGATAACATTTCAAAGTACTTTGCACGATTTACTGTAAAATACCAAGCATCCTATTTAGTTTTACAATATTTCACTTGAGTCTAATATAAAATAATTCCATACCTTAAAAGCAGTCTCCAAACCAGAGCAGTCTTTGAATGCTGCCGACAGTATTGTCCCAACACGCCTCTCAAAATCCATAATCTGCTGTTTAAAATCACCATAATCCTTTTCAAAATCCTTGAAGACAGAATGTGTAACAATTCAGAAAAATCTATTGACAAGAATAGTCTACCAAAGTACACTAAAGTATGCTGAAATGGAGAGAAACGTAAATATTCTGATTCAAATCTCCGAGTATCCACTGGTGTCAAAGGTTTCGCACTCATGCCTATTATTTAACATGGTTCTGCTCATAATATTTCTTTGATGTACTAACATATAATTTTTAAGCAGAAACCAACTAATATTCAAAGTATCGAATAATATACAATTAGCAGAGATGTCTGGTGGTAGGGTACATTTTCTGCATGTTAAACCCATTGAAATAACTAGATTAGAGCAGAGAGAGGTAGTGCTGTGAGGAGAGAAGAGGTTGGATAGTGGCTACTAAGGCGGGCCGCAATTTAAACACAAAAGTGAGTCGATCGATTCTGAGACAGGGAGCCAGTGGAGATTGGCAATGACTGGGGTACTCTGAGTACCAAGTTTAGTGCAGGTCAGAATGCGGGCGATAGAGTTTTGGATGAGATGAACAGTGAATAGGGAGTAAGGGAGACCGATGAGGAGGACTTTTGAGTAGTCGAGCCGAGAGGTGACGGAGGCATGGACAAGGGTTTCGGCAGCTTGTGGAGGGAAGTATTATCAAAGACGGGCAATGTGGCAGAGGTGGATGAAAGTGGTCCTGGTCAGGGACCAGATATGGAGGAGAAAGGATAACTGGGGATCGACCTGACACCTCACCTGCACATGGGTTCAGAGAGTTTTAAGAACAGATCGGGTAGGTTCAGGAGGTCTGAACTGCAGGACAGAAGATGTCAATGGGAGCAAAAGAGCATGGCTTCAGTCTTGTTAATGTTTAACTGTCAGACAAGCTGACCAAACATCAGAGGACTGGGTGTCGCAAGGTGAAACAAACAAATTTAAATCTTCCATGAGGACAACCGCAACAACAACCTGCATTTATATTGCTTCTGTTTTACGCTCCATCCCCAAAACCACTTCCAGGTTAACACGCAGCAGATTCCAGCAAGCATTAAACCCCCTTTTCAGAGAGTATCTGAGTGTTCCTGGCAGCCTAATGGGTGTCATTACTTTTCCTCGGATATTTAACACTTGCTCTTGCTCTCTCAGCTCTTAAGTATCATATTGTTTGAAAAACATGCACCAGAGTTCAAATAGTAGCATTAACGAAGCTGTCATCAGCTCTCTGTGAGAGTGATTCAAAACTGCTGAAGATGTAACAAGAACAGGAGAAGGTTGGGCCAATTGATTAGATCGTGGCAGATCTTTTAGTCCAATTTCCTTGCCTTTTGCCCATATCACATCTAGAAGACGTGAACAGCACTATATCAAATGCAAGGATTATTATTATTACAAAATACCTAATGCAGACAATGATTATTAAAATCAGTTAGACTAAGCTTTTTTCTTTCTCATACAGTTACCATTGTAAAAAGTGGGAAGAAGTGTGTAACTAATACACTTGTGTACTCAATTTTTCAGCACACACCTAAAGTAACAGTTCCACAAGATTATGGTATATTTATAGAGTCCACAAATGCATGAATAGCTTAAGAAATGACATTATAAATCAAACCAAGCTAATGAATCCACTTATTTGTATAAAAGAAGCCGTAATTTACTCTGTGAAGAAAACAGAAGCAGGACAAAACACATAAATATTATGAGGAATTTTGATTATACCTTCAACAATAGAGGAATGGTATGTCAATGGCAAAATGACCTGGATCAATTACTCCTGTTAGCCAACAGTGATCTGTTGAGATGTGTGATGTGTTGCGATGTTGATGATCACACAACAAGAACACAAGATTTGCTCGATGAAAGAAAACAATCCACAGTTGGATTTTAAACGTCCCAATTCTGAACCACTTTTTCCCAAATGGATCCGATTTATAAAAAATACCTGCATCAACTTCAACAAAACATCAAACTCGGGGATTAGAGCTGCAATTCTCACGAACCCTGGTGATGCAGAACCACTGATCTTTTATACCTGTATCAGTCATGCACTGAGATGACATTCAAAATTCATACAGTGCGACAGTTTTTACTACTTTAAAGGTAACAATGGTTCACGTCAAGGGCTTTGTACAAGATGTCAAAACTAACTCCAAAGAAAAATATCTGATGCATTATTATTGTAAGATGACAGGATCAAAAGGCAGAACCTCTCACTGTGATACAGAAAGAGGCCATGCTGTAATGCACAGAATGTTCCATTGAGTGAGATTTTTCTGTAATAGTTAAGTACACTATATGTCAACATAATTGCAACTTTAAGAGGGAATATGATAGCTACTTGCCAAAGAAATCAAGGAGAGTCAGAGTAAAAATAGAGATTTATTTTACGTTAGGGTATTTTCCGATTCTTTGCATTCCTACTTTCCTATGAGTATCGAGGATAAAATGCCAACCAATAAAAAAAACTGTTACGATAAAAAAAATCTGTTGATGAATTAAAGGCATTAAGTCAATTTAATAAATTCTTTGAAATAACATTAAGAAAACTGGATGAATACCCCCAAATCCCTGAGTGAGAAAAGTCTGATTGGATAAGCATTAACACATGCTTCGGGAAAATTACAGACCTATGGGTCAAATTCACAGCTAAACATTTGTAGAGTTAATGATGTAGTTTGGAGTAAAATACCATATTCTGTCTGAAATTATAAAGCTCAAAGGGAAATATATTCCTTTAACATCTGTTCAGCTCATTTTCTTTTTAGCCGAAATGTCAAAAGTCAGTTCTGTATGTAGATGTTCATCTCTTTTCAGATCTTTCTCTGCACAAAATATTGCATTCAAAGAGTCTTTTGCACCTGTGTATCCCTATGTAGAGTCACCGCTCCCTCCCTCCCCTCATTCAAAGTCCAGCTCAAGCATCTCTTTGACCACATCATTACTCTCCTCCATCCTTCTGCTCCTATCATCAAACCAGGTGGCCAGCCAACAATGTCAGGTGCTTTGAGACATCCTCCCAATGTGAAAGAAGACGTATGAATGTAAATTGTATTGTACTGTAATATTTCAGAGAATTTTTTTGATACAATGCTGGACAAATGACACAATCAAAGTGCCAGTTTTTGAGGCCACTTACTAATAATAATAATTATTGTATTTAATATAGTGCCTTATCATGTATTTGAGACATCTCAAAGAGTTTCACTTATGAAGACAGAGAATATGTGAGTCAAAGGGGTGAGGCAAAGAGTTCTGGAGTGTGGGGGCACAGTGGATGGAGGCTTGGCCACTCATGTCAGGGTGGAGCATATAGCCCGAGTTGGTGGGAAAACAAGCTGTGGCTTCTACCATTTTTCAGCATCTGTTAGAAACAAACAAACTTCAGCTATAAAGAATTGCTACAGTTAACTACACTAAAAGCCTGTTTATCCAGCACCCCGTGGGACCTGGCCAATGCTGGTTAAAGCGCTTGCCGGATATTCGGGCGTCCCGCGGCCGAAAGAGCACCACAAAAAAATTAAAGTTCTTTTAACACACATCATACACACCAGACTATGTAATAACAGATAATAACAGAATATTGTATTGGTAATTATTGTTAAAACTACTCTCTTGCGCTTCTCACCTTTACTGATTGAGGTTTACAGTACAGGGATTTTTTTTTAAATGGAGGACGCCAAGTGGGTGAAAAAAACGGCAGCACGATTTTAAAGTCGGGTGACTTTACTAGGGGCAAGCCAATAGCCCTGGACTCTACTAGCAGCAAACCAATACTCTAGACTCTACTAGCGGCAAGCCAAAATACTGTACCTGCGCGACAATGTGGGTTATCGGCTAGCGTTATCGGCTTGCCGCTAGTATGGCTTTAAAGTCACGCTCCATTTTTTTCACCCACTTGGCGTGCTCCATTTTAAAAAGAATCGCTGGACCATACACCTCAACCACAGCATCATGGCTACAAGCGCAGCGTCTACCAGCAAAGGTGAAAAGCGCAAGAGAGTAATTTTAACAATAAGTACCAACACAATATTCTATTTTTATGTTATTATTTATGCATTTACAAATGCTCCACCGCTACTGTTCCAGATAAGTTCCAGTTTATCGAATGGGGACTTTTTTGGGGGGGTGCCAGTTATATGGAAGTGCCGGTTCATCGAGTCACGGATAAACGGGCTTCTACTGTATTATTTTTGACTGTTAGTCAACAGGTTGTGGTAAACCCACTATTAGTTCCTTTGTTAAAATGTTTGTGGTCATGTATTGTGGCGAGCTTATAACAATATCTAATTATGTAACAATAGAATCAATCATAGAATTATACAGCACAAAAGGAGGCCATTCGGCCCAATGTGTCCCGGACATAGTAATCCTTGCATTTGATATAGCGCCTTATCACGTCTTTGAGACATCTCGAAGTGTTTTTCCAGGGAGAAAGCTTGCATTCCATTTAACCTGGGTAATTACACCCGGTGGGGGGGGGGGGGGGGGGGGGGGTAATACAGCCTTTTTCAGGGAGTAATGAGCTGGTTCCGCTGTTTTACAAAAACTCACTTAGTTCGCAGGGTTGGTATTACTGGACACTAGTGGTTTGGCTTGTCTGTCTTTCTTTACCGTTGTTGGCTAGCTCAAGGGGTAACAGTGACAAAAATGTTAAATACCATTTATTTAGACACTGGAATTTCCATATGTAGGTGGGATGCATGGATATCTCACTTTGGTTTGGATACTTTTAAGCTTGATTGATTTTCACATGTGTCAGATACTCGGTTGACCAAAAATAAAAGGACATAACATGAGGAGTAAGCGTGAATTCAGAAAGGAACAGTGGAAGGTGATAAAATGCTGGTGCCTGGGCAGGGTTGATCATTCTGAGCTCTAAGCATCGGAAGCTCATCCTCTTGCACGGTTGCTAGGTGCCATGGACTTGTTCACCTCTCTAACTACCTGTCAAGGTTGACACTCGCATGCCAGGGTATAATTGAAAATGCTACTTTCCACTTGCTGAATGATGCTAGTGAAGTTGTGCACCTCACTCGGGATATCCGAATTCATTATGCAAACAAAGGTACGTTAACTCTCAACATTTGTCTGCCCAAATTTCAACCTACCAGTGAATAAGGGCAAAGTGGTAAATGTCACTTGCCCTCAATTCAAAAACCATTTGACACCATTTCACAAAATGAACTAAGATCAAGGGCCACAGAAACAATAGCAGTGTGTTAAATAGGATTAGCAAATAGCCAGTTGGCAGAAAGTAATGAGTAGTGGTGTATGAGGAGGGATTTGGCTCAGAGTAAACTGTTTGTGGTGTGTCAGAGGTTCAGTATTCGGATCGTTGCTGTTCAGCATTTTTAGAAATGATTCGTAGGCTGGGATCATGTTGAAGGTGTGCAACTTTGCAGACGTCAGTCTATAAATGGTGAAATTCAGTGTGTATAAATTGTTAAAGATCTGGAGAAAGTGAGCAGAAAGGTGTGAAAAATTCAAGCAGCAAACTTGATTGAGCTGAAAGACTTTTCAGACTTCTGTATTTAATCCCTCTTTAATTTTCAAAAGAGAGAGACGGATCACTATACAGGGTGTACACAGAGTACTGCACATAGAGATATAAACAATCGGAAACGGGGAGCTTCCCACACATAATAGCCTTAAAAACTGCCTTAAAAACTCCAGTCTGAGGCTTCCTTAGCTTGTCTCCTCAATTATAATTTCATCTTGTGCACAATAAGATTTATTCAGCTTCCTTTCAAGTCAATATTGTTTTACTTTCAAATGTGCCAACTAGATTTTAAAAATAATCCTTGAAATTGACATAGTGCCTTATCACATTTTCGAGGCATCTCAAAACGCTTCACAGAACATACTGTGAAGTGAATTGACTGCACATCTGTGGCCGAAACGCAGCAGCCAATTACACACAGCAGTGTCCCACACACAATCGTGGATTGGGAGACCAAATTATTAGATAAATGATTTATATAATGACATAATTGATTTGCAAGGAATGCCTGATAGAATACACCTGGTGTGAATGCAATCTTTCCTGCCACAAAAAAGGACATCGGGTGGAAGAGTCAAATATAATTACCAATAACAGTAACCACACAGTTTATCAGTATGAAACTATGTTTCACAGTAAATGCCTCGCTCAGATCATCCTTTTCTTTTAAACCCCAATCAAGTAAATGAAGTCAGCAAATTAAATTACATGCATAACCAATTCAAATTGTTACTTCATTAGAATCTTTGTTCAATACAGTTTATAAAACACTTCTTTCTATTTACCACAAAATCCATTCTGCTTATTTTACAACAAATGATCATTGTAAGCCTACTCTTGGTGTTACTGGTGAAATCTAAAAATAGTATTAAAAGGAATGGATGACATTTATCAAACGCCAAGGAAATATATTTGTTGCACATTATACAAAGCATTTTTATCATTCAAGATGGCACATGAACATCTGTTGACACATGTTAAAAAAAACATAAAATAAGCAGTACACAAACAAGCATGTCTCCACAACAGCAGGCAGCTATTGCATTGTAAGAAATATGATTCGTGACACAGTGACAGAGTGAGAAAACCAAACTCAAATCATTTGCTCAAATTAACCACAGAATTTACAAATAAGGGTTGCTATGTTTTCTTTTAAATCAATCCCTATTTTCTATTCCAATCAAACATTGTTCGATTTATTCTCCGAAGTAGATAACAGCAATGATGTGCAGTGCTTTTTTAATGCTGGCAATTTGTTGCTTTGATTTTGGTCAGCACTAGGTCAGAAAATGAAGGGCAATTTCAGGAACAAACAAGTTCTCAGTCCTAATCTTTCAATAGAGATCTCACATACAAATCCTTTTGTGCTAGCGGTACTTTAAAGGGCTAATAAACGACACTGATGCAAAGCCAATCTGTTTGCTTTGTACCATTATCCCATAGATCACTGGCTATTGGAAATGATTTGGTGCCGAATATCTGCCAAATATCTGCCAAATATCTACCAAGGGTGGAGGAGAGAGGTGTGACCTTCACACCCATCATTCCATTACTTATTTTGCTTACATTTTATTTCAACTAATGGTGAAGTATTCAGATCTGAGAACAATGGTAGCGTTGAGCTGAGATCAAGGCGACTTTATGGTACAGTAAAAGCCTGTTTATCCGTGACCCGATTAACCGGATTGCGCAACCCCCTCCCGGGGCAATTCCCCATTCCAGCAATCGCGAGTATGCTCACTTTGCACATGCTGCAATGGGTGCGCATGCACACTTATTAAATTTACGAACTCTGGGTTTTTACCAATCGGTAAAAAAATGCCTTTTTATTTACCGAGTGTGCTGAAATCTTTATTAGTAAGTATCCATACAATATTCTGTTACTATTTCGTATATTATTAATATGTTTTTGAAATAAGTACATTTTTTGTGTTGGGTTTCCGGCAACTTGTCGCCCGATTATCTGACACACTCAATTAGTAGACCCCCCAGAGGGTGCCGGATAAACAGGCTTTTACTGTACAATGAAACTACATTGCTCAAAGTAAAAGGATTTTAAACCTTAGATTCTGCCATAATTTGATCTGTACACGACTTTTAAAAGAAAAACAAGCAGCTACCAAGATTGATGAGCTTTAGTTAAACAACAAATCACTACGATGGGTGAAGTCACAAATTTGACATGCTCTCTTCAAGGATTCTGAAGGGTCACAAGGCATCAGTACTTTGGGGATATCCTAATAGTAATACTGACTTAGTAATACTAAGTAAGAACCAAATGAGAGCTACGTCTTCTAAAGCTTTTGCTTTCACCTATATACAAAACCAAAAACTAAATTTTCACTTTACCGTGCTGTTATAATCCAAAGGGTCATAGGTGCTTTCCTTGAAAACCCTGCAACATTCTATAAATTCACTGTTCATCATAGAGATCTGATCACTTAGTATCTTTCCCTTTATCCCACCAAACTCCAGTTTTTCCAGTTTTTGGAATTCCAGGGTGGTAACAAACAGGTCCTGTAATAAAAATAAACAAAAACATAAAGCAATGTAAACAACAACAACTTCAATTTATATAGCGCCCTCCACACCGAAAGGTGAATCAGAGCGCTTTACAATAGCAGATCCCGGGACGGAGCTAGGGGTAGGAGTAGAAAGGTGACCAAAGGCGCGGTCAAAGAGAAAGGTCTTCAGCTGGGACCCAAAACTGAGAAAAGAAGGGGCAAGGCGAAGGTAGTGAGAAAGGGAATTCCAGAGCCTCGGGGCATAGTGGCTGAAGGCACGGCCGCCGAGGGTGGAGCAGAGGATTCGGGGGACATGGAGGAGGCCAGATCCAGTGGAGTGAAGGCAACGGGAGCTGGTTTGAGGAGAATGTATTTCATGTTGGAAAAGTTAAATGCATGTATAATAATCATCATCTTTGTATTTGATATAGCAAACTTCACATTGAAAGGATTTCTCAAAAGAGCTTCCCAGAATTTATTGTAAATTGTTGTACAATCTGTACACCGAAAATGTTAGTGCTAAGAACCGCTAGGAACTAAACTGATTTTAGTGGGGAGGCTCGGGTTGGGGCAGTGTTTTCGCTGTGGCCAAATACAGTAATACAGTTAAACTCTTGCTTAACAATATTTTCACTTAATGAAGGGATTTAAAGTCCCTAGCCCCTTCGTTAACAGGGGTCTACGTGTACAGTAGGGTCCGGCGATATATCGATATATCGCTAAAACCCGATATAATTTTCATATCGATACGCCGATATAGACATTTTAAAATTATCGATATCGAAAAATCAATATATCTAGGTAAAAAATCAGAATGCGAGCACACTGAACTACAAGACCCAGCGCATACACAGTACGAAAAATCCAAAAATATCGATATTTCGGTATATCTCGGTATGAGCCCATCGATATATCTAAATCGGAAAATTTCCATATCGACGGACCCTAGTGTACAGTAATTGCTAACTTGGCAGTTTGGAAAATCAGCATCAGGTCTAACATAAGAATGAATTTTGCTGAATGGAAGAAGGGAGGAGTTACCCACCCAACCATACATTTACAGACCAATTGGGGATAGAATTTTCAGAATAACTTCCTTCATTGACTTTGACAGAAATTACCTTGAAAAGAATCTACCACATGCTAATTTAGACCATACTTTGTATTTTCATTCTAATATAAATAAGCTACCAAGAGGCAGAATATTGCTGTTTACCTCAATCTGTATTTGACGTTCAAGAAACCTGTCAAACCGCATGAATACCATTTGTAATGGGAAATCCCAGGATTTGATATCTTGTTGGTGTTTGTAGTAATTTCCAAGCTTTTCTTTGTGCTTCAAAAAACAGTCTTTGTAATTCATGAAGATTTTAATAGACATTTGAATGTGTTCTAAGGACTCTTCCATCTCTGTGTTCAGAAGATCTTCAGGCGATAAATATGTTATGGCCTAGAATGAAGCACATATTTAATAACAGGGACATCTTTGAATATAGATGTTATACTCCAAAAGAATATAGCTTAATAGCAGCTGTTTAGAAGTCAAAAACTGCAAAAAATGCGTGGTACATTTGAAGCCTGTTTATCCGTGAATCAATCACCCGGCACTTCTATATAACCAGCATACCCCAAAAAAAGTCCGCATTCGTTAAACCAGATCTTATCCGGAACAATAGCAGTGGAGCATTTGTAAATGCATAAATAATAACATAACAGAATATTGTATTGACACTCACCGTCAAAACCACTCTCCCACGCCCCCCCACCCGCACTGATAGATGCTGCGCTTGGATCCATGATGCTGCGGTTGAGGTTTACAGTCCAGCGACTCCCCCCAAAATGGAGCACGCCAAGTGGGCGAAACAAACGGAGCACGTATGACTTTAAAGCCATACTAGCGGCAAGCCGATAACGCTAGCCGATAACCCACATTGTCGCGCATGTGCAGTATTTCAGTTTGCCGCTAATAGAGTCTAGGGCTTCGGCTTGCAGCTAGTAAAGTAATGTGAGTTTAAAATTGCACTGACGTTTTTTTCACCTGCCTGGCGCCCCCCCCATTCAAAAAAGAATCACTGGACTACAAACCCCAACCGGCAAAGGTGAGAAGCACAAGAGAGCAGGCCCAACAATAAGCACCAACACAACATTCTGTCACTATCTGCCATTGCTTAGTCTGGTGTGTATGGTGTGTGTTAAAAGAACTTAAATTTTTTTGTAGTGGGTTTTCAGCCACGGGCCGCCCGAATATCTGGCAGGCGCTTTAACCAGCATTGGCTAGGTCCCGCGGGTGCCGGATAAATGGGCTTCTACTGTACTTCTTCGCTTCTGTTCAATAGAAGTTAATAGTTTCCAAAATGTTAATAATAATCCTTACATTTGATATAATACCTTTCACATTGAGAGGTTATCTCAAAGGCTTTCAAAGGATATAACATAAAATGCAATGATTGTACATGTAGGTTGATGTGGCACTCACAAACAACCATGGAGTGAATGACCAGCTTTATCTGGTCGATTGCTGACCAGGGTACCAGAAGAAACTCCCATCTCTTTTCCAATTATGCCATGAGATCTTTAGCATCCACCTGAATAGTAGATTCTGATGTGAAATACACAATATTAAATGCAAGGAATATTAATGACTGCATTTACTGCACAGTGTAGTGACAGTGTATTTGTAAGTGATTGTGGCAGCCAATTTGCACACAGCATTGTTCTCCAAAAAGACGCAAAGTGAATAACCAATTATAAAGAACTATTCACCAAGATTCACTTTTCTTTTTGAACGTGCCACATGATCTTTAATATCTAGCTGAACAGGCAGACAAGACCACAGTTTAACATCTCATCCGAAAGCTGGCACCTCCGACATTGCACAGCTTGGAATGTCAGCCTCCTAGACTACGATCTTAAAGTCCTGATTTGGGGCTTGAAACCAAAAATACTTCTCACTTAAAGGCAAGAGTTGTAGCCACTGAGCAATGCTGACATGTATCCAAATGAACTATGCAAATGTCCAGGATATTAGTTTGAGGATATTATTTACAAACCACTTGAGATATTATAAATTGAGAAGTCTAATGATGTATTTGATATAAACAAAGGCATGAAAGCTTACTGTTTGACTATAATTAGCTGGCATCTTTCTTCTTTGCTCAATCTGTAATTTGATAAAATAATAAGTCTTCTCCATTTTAAAATAAGAAAAGCAGAAACTTTCCCAATATCAAATGTCTATAATACCCTACCATTAGCAATGGATATTTCTACATCTTATTATAATATAATAATGATAATATTGCAACAAACCTGGAGGCACGGTGTGCTAATAGGTAAAATGTCTGCCGCTTATTACCTGTTCGATTAACAAATTGCAGAACTCTTGAAGGATGACTATGATGCGAGCAGGAACACAGTAATACTTGGAGTGGCTCCAGATGAGGCAGATGGTGTGAAAGAGAGTCGGAATGAAGACAAGAAGCTTTGCAAATTCTGTATCTTGCATTATGTTAACATGGCGCTGCAGTGGTCGGAGATGTAGCTCAATGTCTTGGGCCTCAACCAGAGCTGAGAGAGTAAATGATACCAATGTTACAAGTGCAAGATTAATATTATGAGCATCACAAACGTGCGCAAGTTAGAAGTCCGACTCAGCAGGTGGTTTATGGAAAAAATCATTTATATTTACCCCACACATTAAAACTGCGTCCAAAGATTAAGGGCATTTAAAAATGTTTCATTAAAAAAGATTGTTTGTGATGACTACACTTGTGAATGGGGTTGATAAAGTACTTGAACAGTGCAGCTGCCACGAAAGGCATCACAAAATAACTTGTTTTTCTCTACTGACCCACATTACACTAACTGGTAAGATCATGGCTCTGAGGAGATTATTTTAAACTGTTCAGTAAAGTCCAGAAGATTTCCTTGCAGAAAATGCAGTTTTCTCTTCTGAACTGTCACCTGTGGCATCTCCCAGGGCTCCGTCCTTGGCACCTTACTTTTCAACATCTATATGCTCCCACTTGGTGACATCATCCGCAGACATGCAGACTTTCAGCCTCAACAGTGTGGAACACATGTCTGCTTTGCTCAGTGACACTCCCAATCACCTTCATTTCCAGTGACATTTCCACAGGGGAGTCTGGCTGTTTTGTCATGCGCTACCTACCATCTCTCACATCTTGCAAAGTAGCTTTGAAAGTAGGAAAGTAGCTGCTTTCCGTTTTCTCTAGAATTTTAGCCATTTTTTGAACAACTGGAGTCTCAAGCTGGAAGAAAGAGAAACAAAAAAATTCAGTGCAAACTCCATTATCCACTTTCCTAGTGCTTTGAACAGATGGGTAGGGGTGGGGGGAGTGCAGAGAGGAGATAAATAAGGAAATGGATAGACATACAGTAAGTAGTTGTTTTTGAGGAGGAAAAAAAAGGTCAAACATAAAACAAGGACATACAATGGATAACATGGCATTCAAGATCAACACTAGGAGAATAAAGAACACAATTGTTGCAAAAACAACCACTACTTGCATTTATACTGTGCCTTTCATACACAAAAGCAGCTCTGAGCCCTGAATGCAGAGGATGGAGAAAATGTAGATGCCACTGCTGGAACCTGTGGCTGAATCAAAAGGCGCCAACGTATTTAAAAATAAACTTGAAGCAAACATGGAGTGGGGGGTGGGGAGAATACTGCCATACTAACATTTTAAGAAAATAGTGATTATTGCAATGCAGGAATTTTTCTTCCGACTTGATGTGCTTCCAAATGTGCTGAATCCAGGGTGGGGTTTGTACTCACAAGCTTTTTTTCATCATAGATTGGATATTGTGATGTTAGCAGATTTGATACTGAGATACACAGAAACATCAACATTTTCACTGCAATGTTGTATTTTAGACCACGCTTTGAAACCCCTATTACCACACACCAATGAACTGTGCATCAATTCAACTCTAACATGCACCACTTCACAGAAGCCACGTTCAGGCCCCCGGTGCACAGAGGTTCATTTTGACATCAAGCAGTGCCTCACTGAACTCAGTATCACATGTACCAATGTACTGCATGAATAGCCTTTTGAGATTAAGTCTTGTTGTCTTATATCAACTCTGTTCTATTTGGAAAGCTCACAAAATTGTATTTGTACTAGTCTATGATACTGTAACAAATCTTTTACTCTCTAATGATGAATTTCTACCACATTCTAACACAAAGAGGACCGCACTCTCATCGGCACATTTACAGGCATCTCCAGCGCACACTTAGAATAAGAATCATCACGGATCTCAATACTAAGTGCAGTAATTGTAATGCATCACCACCAATAGTTACTTACCTCTAGGGGTAACATCCCATCCCATTCAGGAAAATGTAGTTAAGAGATATGAATAATAAAAACATTGGCATTCATATTTCTTCTTCCCTACCCACTCCAGATAGAATAATTCCAACCATTACACAATTCCAGTTCGTGGAAATCTTCTTCATTTGGGTCCATAATCACAAATACAACAACAACAAATTACATTTATAAAATGCCTTCCACATCTGGAGGACGTCCCAAGACGCTGTTAATACTTTGTTAGATCGGGGCACGGGCCTAAAATGGCCATTGTGCTATCACTTCTTGTGCAACACAATGTTCTCAAGAGCTGTAAATTTCTATGATGCTATTTGCTGTAAAATGGCCACTGCTCATATTACAGTACTTTGCAGGAGCTAGAGAGCGACACACTGAAAAATGTCCAACTTCTGGGGAGCAGGATTGAGAGGTTGTCTTGAAACACTTCACACGATTTTACTATTAAATAAAGTGCCTGTATTTTGTAGGCAACCGGCGGGACAGCCAATTTGTGCACAGTAATGTCTCGCAAAAATGAATCATCAATTTTAATTGGGGGAATCACCAGGCAGAGCACTAAAAGAAATTCCTTCCTCTTTTCAAATAGAGCCATTAATGTCCATCTTGGGATCTTGGTTTCAACTTCTCATTTGAAGTCTGGCACCTTTCACAATGTAACACTCTTCCAGGACTGTCCTATAATGTTAATCTAGACTACGAGATCAAAGTTGCATTGTGGACTTGAACCCTCCCAGGCTGACACATCAAGTTAATAAGTATTCCTAGTTTTTTAGGAACAGGAAGAAGCCATGATTGCATCAAGCCGATTCAACATGTTCCTTACATCATGACATATTGTTTAATCCCATATCATGTTTCTTTTGTTATTGATATCTGATCTAAAGTTTGTGAATAAAATCACATCATGTTCCTTTTGTTTGAAACGTATTCATCTTCAATCCAGTGCCTCAGGTATTACTGTACCACAAGACTACAATTTAGGGACTCAATTACCTGCCAATTTTGATTATCCACATTAAAGCAGGACAGTATGGAGTCTTAGTTATGGTGGATAATCAAAGTTCCACTGTAATAAAGTTGGAATTCGAGCACATATTAACCTAAAACCCTCTTGGCAACACAAACATAATTTTAGTAAGTTTATATTTCAAACTAAATAATTTCCAGCCTTTGCCCATGTCCGTGCCACACTCACCTGTTTGTTCACACACATCAGGTTTTCCTTCCTTGCCTTCCAGAAATCCAGTTCCGTCTTTGGCCCTGGGTTTAGTCCTTGGAGCAAAGGATCAGCAGAATCCTTCTTCAGCACTTCCCGAATCTGATGAGTCCATTTGATCACCATAGACTCTATTGGATGAATTAGTGTCCGGTCATATCGACCAAGCCTGAAAAGGATCATACAGGAATAAAACAACCAAACGCAACCTTCTCACTTAAGACAGAAGAGAATAGGCTTCAAATTTTTTTGTGTGACACCTCCATGAAGTTTCATACTCAGAGGGAAAACTAAACCATTTTACCAAACCATACCCTTTTTACATAGCTAGCAATACAGATTTCACTTTACACCCTGAATGTTAGTCTAATACCGTTCAATTCTCAAATGTCACACGCCTCTTGTTCAGCGCCTTGGGACGTCCTCCCGACGTGAAAGGCGCTCTATAAATATAAATTGTTGTTGTTGTTGTTGTCCTGATGCTCAAGTTAGTCAGTTAACTCAGGCCACTTATATTTTAGTTATTAATTAATAAAGAGATGACTATAATAATCCTTACATTTAATATAGCACCTTCTCACGATATTAAAACATCTCAATTTGCTTCTCAGGATTTTACTGTAGGTAATTGCAACAGCTAATATGTGTACAGCAACATCCCACAAACCACTATGAAGTGAGTGGCCAAACAGGGGAATGTTGACCGTAAACTAGGAGAATCTCCCTTTTCTTTTCAGCCAATCTTTCAAGTCCATCTGGACAGACAGGCGGGACCTTGGTTTAACGTCTCTTCTGAACAGCACTTTCCCAGCACTGCACAATGTAAACACTACAGTGTCAGCCTAGATTGTGAGCTTGAAAGTCCCAGCAAGGGACTTCGAACCTACAACCTTCTGACTCACAGGCAAGAGTGACACCAACTGAACTGGTTTTATACCTAAGAAGTCAAAATGCCCTTCATATCCTAGAACTATTACAATTCATAATTATTTGCTATTAAATCATTTTTATTTGTTACCTGTAAGATACATTAGTTATGAAATGCACAATTACTAAAATCACCAATTGGTAGAGCGGCCAGTTACAAGCTTTAAGTTTCAAATCTTCTATGTGTGTATATTTTTTTTCCTTTGAATGCACTGCTTACTTGTTCCCATTTGCCTGCACTTGACTGGCCTCTCCAATCTGGGCAGTAATGCTTGGTATAGGGAGGAGAGTCTGGCCAATCACTTGGCCTTTCACAACGTAAACTTTGCTTTTCAGGTTCTCCACATGACGGTCTATATCTTGTGAGATGAAATGTGTCCATGTTCTGTGGTTTTTCTTGTTTGAAAGGACTGGTACTAAAACCTGGGGGAAAATGGCAATGAAACATTTTTTCAATTCATTGTATTTCTCAACCAATCTGTCTTACTGCTAACAAGCAAGAATCATTTAACTCCCTATAAAAACAGATTACAACAGTTCGAGGAAATGAAGGAAATTTGACCTTCTTAAACTACTGTTTCTACTGTTACATTTTACATTGGTTTCTAAAGCATGCTTTTTATACAAATCATGAGGAACAAACAACATTTCGTTTTACAAGCAGCCGCTTTGCTAGCAGGTTTTTATAGCACCTCCTTTTTATAGGAGGTTCCTTGGGACTCTGAAGCACGCGTACTTAAATGCTCCTTACTGTACATATTACTTAATGATGCTAAAATGGGTCTTCTTAATCTTGCAGGCAAAACCTAATGGATAGAATAGTCCCAGCTGTACAAGCAGCAAAAAGCTTCAGCAGTAGCTTAAGCACAATATGGGATCCCAAAGCTCTAGTTCTTACAAACCTGGGCCTGAACATTTCTGCTTTAGTTAAGCAGGATATATAGCTCCAGGGAGAGAGTATATATCCATGCCAAACAAACAGAAATCTACACATGCAAAACTCTTAATCAAGGAGCTAGGGTTCTGTATTTTATCTCATTTGGTTCCAATCAAGCTAGACCAAGTACAAAGTAGCTAAATGTGCCAATGACACCAAGTGACTGTGAATTGTGGAGTTAGAAGTTGAGCAGAATATACACATGGGCTGATAACTGACAAATGTAGTTTAATACAAATAAATGCAAGTTTCTACATATAGGAAGTAAGAATAGGAAACACACATACTTCATGGAGGGGGAAGCTGAAAGAGATCTGGGAGTGTTAGCTCATTCTCTGCTCAGTATGTCAGTGTGAGGCAGCAATAAGCAGGTTGCTGAGCGATATTGCAAAATCTCCTTAACATGGGGCCTGGATCACTGGGATTAAATTCTCTTCTACGTGCTGGAGTACTGTGTCCAATTCTAGTCAACCTCTCTATAGAAATGATGTTAAGGCATTGGAAAGGGTGCAAAGAAGGTTTACTAGAATGGTACCAGGATTGAGGGACTTCAGTTATGAGGAAAAGCTAGATTTATTCTCTTTAGAATAGAGGAGGTTGAGAGGAGACCTAATAGAGGTTTATAAAATCATGAGGGGATTCGACAGAGTGATAACAAAAAATTGTTTCTGTAGTGGGCGAATCTGTGACTCGTGGAACAGATTTAAAATAGTTTCAAAACGAAGCAGAGGGGAGCTGATGAGAAATGTTTTCACTCTGTGGGTTGTTCAAATCTGGAATGCATTGTCTGAAAAGGTGGTGGAGACCGATTCGTGAACAGCTTTTAAAAGAGAATTAGTTCTTTATTTAGGGAGAACAGGTCTGTTAGGTTATGGGGAGAGAGCAGGGTAGTGGGATTGAGTTGCTCTTTTCAAAGAGCCGGCACAGACTAGATGGGCCAAATGGCCTCCTTTTGTGCCGTAAAATTCTATGATTCTAAGCAGTTCATGTCCAGAAAGAGTTGCTGCAATACGATTGAAATTAAAGCGTATTTATTGGACTAAACCACAAATGGCTGTATGCCTGGCAATAAGACACTAGGGTCTGGCGATATATCGATATATCGCTAAAACCCAATATAATTTTCATATCGATATGCCGATATAGACATTTTAAAAATATCGATATATCGAAAAACGATATATCGAGGTAAAAAAATCGGGATGCGAGCACACTGAACTACAAGACCCAGAATGCTTATCTCTATACACAATGCACAGACCGAGGTGCAAAGCCGCCATATTTTATTCACAGTCCTCGAATACAATATACAGGTATGCAAGGGATGGGGGGTGAAAGAGACGGCTGGGGGGGGAGGGTGAGGGGGTGAGGGACTGCTGAGGGTGGGTGAGGGGGAGAGAGACGGCTGGGGGGAGGGGGAGAGAGACGGCAGCGGGGAGAGGGGGAGAGAGACGGCTGGGGGGAGGGGGAGAGATACGGCTGGGGGAGGGGGAGAGGTACGGCTGGGGGGGGAGAGGGGGAGAGAGACGGCTGGGGTGGGGAGAGAGACGGTTGGGGGGGAGAGGGGGAGAGAGACGGCTGGGGGGAGGGGGAGAGAGACGGCTGGGGGGAGGGGGAGAGAGACGGCTGGGGGGAGGGGGAGAGAGACGGCTGGGGGGGGAGGAGAGGGGGAGAGAGACGGCTGGAGGGATTGGGAGAGAGACAGCTGGGGGGAGAAAGACGGCTGGGGGGGGTGAGAGAGACGGCTGGGGGGGGAGGGAGAGAGAGACGGCGGGGGGTTGGGGAGGGAGAAAGAGACGGCTGGGGGGGTGGTGGGGGAGAGAGACGATGGGGGTGGGTGGTGCGAGAGAGGGACGGCGGGGGTGGGTGGTGCGAGAGAGGGACGGCGGGGGTGGGGGAGAGACGGGGTGGATGTGATAATATACAGATAGATAGAGATGGGGGGGATATGAGAAAGGAGAGAGGGAGAGAGACACAGAGACACACAGACAGAAAAACACAGAGATGGAGAGAGTGAGAGACACAGAGAGAGAAAGATATTTACGTCCTGAGAAGATAGGCCCCGAATGCGTGCGCACTCCGAATGCGCGCGCGCATGCGCAGTACGACAAACCTGAAAATATCGATATTTCGGTATATCTCGATATGAGCCCATCGATATATTTAATCAGAAAATTTTCCATATCGACGGACTCTATAAGACACATGAACAAAGAAACCTCAACGTGAAAACTATATCCCTATCCAGCTGCCCTCACCTTGCTGAAAGCAAGTATTCAAAATAAACACTTGCATGGGCAAAATCCAATGATATAACACTGTCAGGAAGAAATCAGATGCTACGGTCTGTAAAGTTACCAATTGGAATATCACCTCCAGTGTTCAAAAACAACCTCCCACTTCTTACTAAACTTAGCTATGCCCCAGGCAATATCCAGCCTCAGAAAAGAATATCAATTTAGCTTTAATTTACATTGAAATGCATGCTAATTCCCATTTCACCATATGAGCAGACAATTCATGTGTAGAGTAAACCAGGAGCAGGTTTCCAGGTGTTGCTAGGTTGTTTCTGTTGTTTCCAGCTCTAGCTCTTGTGACATTCTTAGTTATCAACAGAGAGATCTCTTGCTTGTACACACAAGCCTTCCTTGCAATATTTTATTGTATGTATAAACAAATAAAGCTACTCAGTCAAAGTCATTTTAGCTTTGATTGTATTGGCAATAGCCACACTTTCACCATGGTGACAGCTGCATATAGCAAAACAGATGAGACTGGCAGGCTTGTCTGCAATAATTTATGTGCAACTGAAAAACTAACAGCTCAATTTGGCCTCTACTAAAAAAACAAGAAGCAACAGGTTACAATTTTGTTGCATAATAAGAACTAGACTTTTTAGCCACTTACTACCAGAAACAGAAGAAAAAACAGTTACAATATTTACCACCACACAAGTCATTTTTCTTGACTAAGATTTCATTTCCACAGAATGTTTTCTTTAGTAACAGAAAACACAATAAATTCAGGGCCGTACGCAGGATTTTTTTTGGGGGGGTGCGAATTGCTAGTGATGGGACCAACAATGGCCGGGGGCTTGGGGGCTGCCCCCGAAGCCCCCTCGAGGCTCCGACGTTTTACACAGTTTGAGGTCTTATTTAATCGGTTCAGAAGATCCAATATGAACGGTAAATGTTTCATGCCCTTGGTGTTTAAGAGCATCATTATTTATTCAGTGTTTTTATTTTCCCCGGTATTGCCTGGGGCATAGCTAAGTTTAGTAAGAAGTGGGAGGTTGTTTTTGAACACTGGAGGTGATATTCCAATTGGTAACTTTACAGACCGTAGCATCTGATTTCCCCGTGTCTACATTTTTTGGGAAGGTCGAATGTGTTCGCCGATAAAAGCAAACACGATTATTGACACGATGATGTAAGGAATGCGAATGATAAAGTAAATTACAATCCAATTAAAACAGTACAATGACGAATGCTTGATAAATGTATGCGTGTAAGAGAAAATGATCATAAACTACAGATTGACAGTAATTAATAAGTTGTTCTGCATTGTTATCCTAAGACTCAATTTCTTTTGGAATGTAATGAACAATAATGTAAGACTAAAGTATGAATTATGTGCTCAGATATTCCAGCAAAGCAAATTTTATAAAACACAAGAAAATATACAGAAACTGAAAATCAGTGTCAAACAGTTAATTCACACGTGTTACAAACCTGTTATCAGCATTATCCTGAAAATATCGTTGAACTGTGAGCAATAGTGTAGTTAGTTTTTATTTATTTAATTAGAATCAAAATTAAAGGAAGTGACCCATCAAGCAATACTGATCTGACGAAAAAATACTTGAAAAAATAAGGGAGGGGAAATTAATTCTTTAATAGCGTTCCATATTCGAGACGCCTTGGTTGCTTTGAAGCGAATACGTCAACCGCTCTACCAATATCGATTTCCATATTATAATGAATGTGCATTAACGCGAGTGCTGAAAGTCGCTCCTATACGGAGCAGAATGCTGGACACTTACGCAAACCTTGACCAGGAGATTAGGTGACTCATGAGGTATATACCAGGCTTCTAAGAGACGCCCTGAATGTTTACTGGCGACAGCATCTGACAAATAGTGAGCTATATGGTACACTACCACACTGGTATCACAGACATTACTGCAGAGGCGTCTTAGGTTTAGCGGACATAGCTGGAGAAGCCGGGAGGAAACTGTCCATAGTGCTACTATCCTATGGGAACCATTGCACGGTCACAGAACACGAGGTAGACCGACCCTAACCTACATCGATACTCTGGAGCGCGATTCGGGTATTGGCAGGCGGGAGTTGTCAGGCTGCATGGAGAGAAGGGATCAGTGGAGAAGTATGGTTGTCAATGCCAGAGTTCGCTCGATCAGATGATGGTGAAACTATTTTTATGCCAAATTCGTGCGACATTGATGTTTTTTCACTCTGGGTACAAAACTGAATGTGAAATAAAGTCGCACTGTTTATCTTTGCGGTCATATTTTTTTGCATGCCAGTGGACGTCTCTAAAAGCTATTTTTAATTACAGTAATACATTTTTAATAATATAAATCAAATGTGATAATCAAGTCAAAACAAGAAACATGATATTTCAGAAACACGCCTATCAAAACTTAAGTCATTTTTACTTACATTTATCAGATTAAAATATGATTTCAGATTCCACAAAGTGGTGCTACCTTTTTATGTAGTGACTGTATACGGGATGATTTCCAATTGACACACCACGTAGACATAGGTGCTAAAGCATAGGCCTACGTCCATGAGTATCTTTTTTAAAGATAGGCATTTCCGTCCAGACACATATAACTTTTTTGTTGGGTTCTCAAAAGCTTTAATTTCTCAGAAGCTTGTAAATATGTTGTCATTGTTTGCTAGCATTACAGTCACACCTCTCAAAACTTGAGCAATTTTTACTTACGGTGATCAGATTAAAAGATGATTTTAGCTTCCAGAAGTGGTGTTAGCCTTGTGGCTGTATGATTTCCAAACGAGGATGGATTTGAGTCTTGGCGCGCGCCTATGTTTATCCAGTCACGAGTCACAGACTCGCCGCGTCATTGACTCGTCTATCGACGCGGTATGTTTTGGGTAGACGCCGATTCTGGTGTGCGACTCGATAATTTTATATTAATGCTAAAACATTCAAAGATGTGTGTTTATAATTTATACATAGTTTTGAAGAACTGATTGTTACACAAATGCTCAATAAATTTACTTTACTTGGTATTTAAATTTGATAAAAAAATACAATTCTCTACCTCGGAAAATGTGGACCTTTTATAATTTGGGGGGGTGCGTACGCACCCGTCGCACCCTTCCTGCGTACGGGCCTGAAATTAGTTCTGAGTTGCAGTGCAAGTTGCTGTTGTTATTAACAATGTATCCTCATGAGTGAGCTTGGGATTTTGGACACCAGCAGTTTCAAATGAAGAACAACAGACTGTCGCAAAATTGACAAGACAAATGAATTAGTATAACAGAGGTGCTCGCAAGGCTCACTCCATAGCTGTTTGTGGGACATTGCTATGCACAACTGCTGTGTGTCGCCCACAAAAGCACACAGTCACTGCACTTTACAGTATACACTGTGAAGATCTTTGAGACGTCTCGACTCAATGATAAGCCGCTGTATCAAATACAAGGATTATTATTATATAAAAGATGTACCACATGATATAATCCACTAACGTGATTTACAATCTACTGACAGGTAGGGTCCGGCGATATATTGATATATTGGTTATATCTGATATAATTTTCATATCATACGCCGATATAGACATTTAAAAAATATCGATATATCGGAAAATATCAGAATGTGCGCGCACTGAACTACAAGACCCAGAATGCTCATCTCTATACACAATGCACAGACCGAGGTGCAAGCCGCCATATTGTATTCATAGTCCTCGAATACAATATACAGGTATGCAAGGGGTGGGGGGGAGAGACGGCTGGGGGGGTGGGGGGGAGAGAGACAGCTGGGGGGTGGGGGGGAGAGAGAGACGGCGGTGGGGGGGAGAGAGAGACGGCGGTGGGGGGGAGAGAGAGAGAAGGCGGGGGGGGAGAGAGAGAGAAGGCAGGGGGGGGGAGAGAGAGACGGCGGGGGGGGAGAGAGAGACGGCGGGGGGGGGAGAGAGAGATGGCGGTGGGGGGGAGAGAGAGACGGCGGTGGGGGGGAGAGAGAGAGACGGCGGGGGGGAGAGAGAGAGAAGGCAGGTGGGGGGAGAGAGAGACGGCGGGGGAGGAGAGAGACGGCGGGGGGGGGAGAGAGAGACGGCGGAGGGGGAGAGAGAGACGGCGGGGGGGTGGGGGGAGGGAGAGAGACGGCGGTGGGGGGAGAGAGAGAGAAGGCAGGGGGGGGGGGGGGGAGAGAGAGACGGCGGGGGGGGGGGAGAGAGAGAGAAGGCAGGGGGGGGGAGAGAGAGACGGCGGGGGGGAGAGAGAGACGGTGGGGGGGGGGAGAGAGAGACGGCGGGGGGGTGGAGAGAGACGGCGGGGGGGTGGAGAGAGACGGCGGGGGGGTGGAGAGAGACGGCGGGGGGGTGGAGAGAGACGGCAGGGTGGGGAGAGAGAGACGGCGGGGGGGAGAGAGATGGGGAGGAGGGGGGAGAGACGGGGGTCAGACAGACAGACAGACACACACAGACAGACAGACAGACAGAGAGAGAGAGAGAGATGGGGGGGATGTGAGAGAGGAGAGAGACACAGAGACACAGACAGAAAAACACATAGATGGAGAGAGTGAGTGTGAGAGACACACCCACCTGCATCCGTCAAATGAGATGTTAAACTGAGGTCCCTTCTAATTATACAGGTGGATGTTAATGATTTCACAGCACTACTTGAAAAGAGTTTATCCTAGTGTTCTTGACAACAATCTTTTAGATAATGATAATAATCCTTGCATTTTCTATCGGGCTTTTCAGGTTTCTACATGTCTCAAAGCGCTTCACAGAATATACTGCAAGGTGAATTGACTGTATGTTTGTGGGCGAAACGCAGTAGCAATTTGTGCACAGCAGTATCCCATAAACAGTCATGGATTGAAGTGACCAATTCATTATTGGCGGGTTGTTCTTGAGGGATTATTATCACTTTATTTCTTAATTATTTACTAATTTAAAAAGATTAATTGGTCAAATACTTCATAGCTACTTGGGAGTCCTTGTTGTGTGCAATATGGTTACTGTGTTTGATATTAAAATGACTACATTTGACTGTTATTGTACTGTTAAGTGCTTTGAAACTTTTTGACATAGCTGTTAGAATAATGGATTTTTTTCTTCTAATCCCACGTTTTGTCTACTGTATATATACACACATAATTTAAAAAATCACTCATTCTTGTAGCTTTATATGTTGGTTTAATCAACTTAAGTACTAAGAGGAACACATCCCTATGTGTAATGACTGCATATAATTTCAAGGCTAATCGAATTTCAGTGTTCACATAACAAATAAACTGATTCAGTTTCACTCATTGGATTATGGCATTATCTAAAGAGTTTACTGAGATTGCAGCCTCATAATTGCTTTTAAATATCTATTACTCTTTTTATAAAGGTTACTTTTACAGAGGAAAGCAACTGAATATTCCATGTGGTCAGTTGCAATTTGTTTCCTCAATGAAATGGTGTGAAAACTAATTTCATGCAACATTTCCACAGAGCTAGCAGTAGAAGAACGATGTTGAAATAAATAGCAAATGATTATTCCTGCAACATGTATGGCTCTCGTTGTCATATTAATCCTTGAATGTGATATCTCACCTATAATGTCCAGAAGTTCCCAAAGCATTTCTCCAAAAAGTGTAGTGACTGTAAATGCAGATAAACATAGCGGCCAGTTTGCACACAGCAATGTCCCATAAACAGTTATGAAGTGAATGACCAATTTTATTCTTACCTGAAGGATTGTTGGCTAGGACACTGAGAGAAACCAGCTTTTTTTTTCCCCGAATAGTGCTGCAGGATCTTTAATATCTAATAGACAGATGGATACTTGGTGTAATGTTTCACCTGAAAACGCTGCCTCAGACAATGCAGTTCCCCACTGTCTACACTGGGGTCCATCAATATCGAAATTTTCCGATATCGATATAACGGTTTGCCCATCGATATCGCGGGTTTTTTTTTGTCCTGCGCATGCGCACGTATTCCGGTGTGCGCGTGCTTTCGAATATCGACAAGGTAAGTTGAAAAAGTCCACATTATACCGATATATCGCCGGACACGATATATCGATATATCAATTTTTTTTTACATATTGAATTTTTAGATATATCGATATATGTTAAATTCTGATATCGGCATATCGATATGAAAATTATTTATTCGGCCGGATATTCGGCCGAAAACGCAAAAAAACAATTTAAAAAAATGTCAATGCATTTTTCGGATAAATTCCAGTTAATCGAATGCGGACCTTTTTTTTGCGATGCCAGTTATACGGAAGTTACAATTGATCGGGTGCCGGATAAATAGGCTTTTACTGTATATCATTTACAGCTGCAAGAAAACATTTTCAGGCATATAATAAAATCATAATTGATCAAGTCACTGTTGTTTTTGCAAGAAACAATAGCAATAGGTGGAAATGACTGACACACTTAAAGGGGCTGCTTTTCATGATTAAAGGTGTTTTCAGATCATTGGGATGACAGTGTTACTCACATTAACACTCACAGTGTTACTCTTGCATTTTTGTTTGAATCAGGTTAGTTTTACCATACAGTCAGCAGGGAGATGGCACCTCTGCTGTGTGCAATTGGCTGCCGCATTTCGCCCATAAATGTACAGTTAATTCACTTTACAACATATTCTGTGAAGTGCTTTGAGATGTCCAGAGGATGTGAAAAACGCCATATTAAATGCAAGGATTGTTATTATTATATGAATATAAAGTTGCTGTTTCCCCAGCAACATATGATCAAGTCAGTTTGCACTATATTCTGTGAAGCGCTTTGAGACATCTTCGACAAAGTGATAACACGCTATATCAAATGCGGGGGTTATTATTATTACTAGTTATTTTTAATTATAAATTCCCTGACAAACAGATTTACAAATACAATAGAAGCCCGTTTATCCGGCACCCGCAGGACCTGGCCAATGCCGGTTAAAGTGCCTGCCGGATATTTAGGCGGCCCGCGGCCGAAAACGCACTACAAAACAATTTAAGTTCTTTTAACACACATCATACAAACCAGACTAGATAATAGCAGATAGTGGCAGAGTATTGTGTTGGTGCTTGTTGTTGGGGCTGCTCTCTTGTGCTTCTCACCTTTACTGGTTGGGGTTTGCAGTCCAGCGATTCTTTTTTGAATGGGGGAGACGACAGGCAGGTGAAAGAAGCGGCAGCGCGATTTTAAAGTCGCGCGACTTTACTAGCTGCAAGCCAAAGCCCTAGACTCTACTAGCGGCAAACCAAAATATTTCATCTGCACGACAATGTGGGTTATCGGCTAGCGTTTTTTTCGCCCACTTAGTGTGCTTTTGGGAGAGGTCACTGAACTGTAAACCTCAACAGCAGCATCATGGCTCCAAGCGCAGCATCTACCAGCGGGGGTGGGGGTCGCAGGAGAGTAGTTTTGACAGTGAATGTCAATGCAGTATTGTGTTATTATATTATTATTTATGCATTTACAAATACTCCACTGCTATCGTTCTGGATAAGTTCCGGTTTATCGAATGGGGATTTTTTTTTTGGCTTGCCAGCTATACAGAAGTGCCGATGCATCGCGGATAAACAGGCTTCTACTGTTGGACAAACTTGAAATAGCAGCAAAGGAGCTAAAGCAAAAAGTTGCTGTTACTTTGCTGCATTAAATGGTACATGAAACACATTTAGTAATTAAAATGATAAGATCCCAGCAAAAAGTAATCTTCTGAAATCTTATGAGAAAATCAACTTGAAGAGCTCAGTTTTTCATTTTTTACTCTAGAAAGAAAAATAAGCTTTACGTTACCCTTGACTCAATCACATAATAAATGAGCTGGGTCTTTTGTCGTTTTAGCCAAATAGTGCTTTGCGTTTTTTATTGAGCTTTATTAGAGGGAAAATATGACTTCATTAATGACGGAAATATTTTTCATACTTTCTTTACTTTCATAATATACAAGGAGACAGTCAACTCCCATCCCAATTGGCATAGCGTAAAATAGCCATAATCCAATACAAATTACTCTAAAGAAAAATTCCCATTTTGAAAGGCTACAAAAATGTGTAATGTGAGAAAAGAAGTAGGGCGGAAGGTGATATTCCTCCGGCATTGAGTTACGGTATATTTTGAGTGTGAAAGAGCATTGCCGAGCCTAAAAACTCTCCAACTATTCCCATCATCAATGGGTGTAACAATTCAGCTACACATATTCAAAAATAAAAAATATATTTTAGAAATGAATAACTGAATAAAATGCCAATACCTTCAGCCGAACACACGGTGAGAATTCAATTCATGAATTAAAGTTTGTATTATCAGTAAACAATAGTTTCTACCAAAATAAAGTATTAATACTCAAAAAATACTTAATCAGAACCCAAGAAGAAAAGGTTGTAATATATTTATTTTCTCTAGTGGGGTGGGGAGGGAGAAAAAGTAAGTGCCTTAGGGCTGAACTGGCTCCAAGGAGACATACTCAAAAACAAGATTTTGGAATCAAATCTGTATTAACTCAGATGTGTCTGCAATACTCCTGGCCAATGGAAGACCAGCCAGCTGGGAGGGTCAGACTGGTCACTGGGTATAGTGAATCTTCCCATTTGGCTCCTGTTAACTTAATGAGAAGGGTCATCCAAGTTGGACAAACAGTGGGAAGGATGCCAGATTGTAATCTCAACAGCAAACTTTACAGTTTTAGCCGGTTAGACACTGGCAGTTACCAATGAACAGTCTGGGGTCTCCAAGCCTTGGCTCTTCCCAACTTGTACCCATGACTCTCCAGAATTAAGTAAACAGCACGTGTCTCTCCAGGGAGAGTGTGTGCATTCCATTTGAGACACAGAGACTTTTCCATGTGGAGGTGGCATGCATATGAGCTCCTGTGGCTCAGTGGTTAGAGGACACACCTTACAATTGTGAGGCCTGTGTTCAAATCCAGGCAGGTCAGGGCGAAATCTTGGACAAGTTTCCTTACTCCACATGCCTAATAATAATGCCTCCAAAAAAACACAATAATAAAAATTGGTCATTTTCAATCCACAACAGTTTGTGGGGCACTGCTCTGCGCAATTGGCTGCCCACGTTTCGCCCACAAATATACAGTCAATTCACTTTGCAGTATATTATGTGAAGGGCTTTGAGACATTGATAAGATGTGAAAAGCTCTATACTGTATCAAAAACGCATGGATTATTATTATTATATATGTGGAACTCACAATCTGGTTTCAAAACAATTAAGCATGTATCGGAAACCCAGCTGGCCCCTCAAAAAGAAGAGCTTTTAATGTGTCTGAAGAATCACTCACCTCTTCAACCAAGGGGATTATTTGATTAAGTGGTATGCCAGACAAGTTCCCAAACCACAGACCTCTTCTGTAATTATCTTTTAGAATGGGTTCTCTCGTTCTCTTCACTGCGTAGACAACTTTACTTTTAAAATTTGATGGTAACTGAAAAATAAATACGGCATTATTAGATACAAAGTTGTACATACATAACTTACATTTTGAACTGTTTATATACATCCCCGAAGTATGCAGAGTGTAACAACTTTACACATAAAGGAGTATTGTTCATTAAAGTAGCAATGTCTCACAACATGTGGTATGTGGTTTTAGCTGGTTATACTCCAGCAGTACCATAACGCACACTCTGGGGTACCCAAGTCTCGACACATGACAACCTGCACCTATTACTTTTACAGAATTAGATAAAGCCGGGTGAGCCCCTTGTGGCAGAGTGTACGTATTTTATTCCAGATACAGGGAAATTTTCATGTGAATATGGCAAACATACATGGAACTCTCAGTTTAGTTACTCAATAATAATAAAACTTACATTTGGTATAACACCTATCATGGGAGTGTGGAGAGGGGAAGGTCCCAAAACACTTTGCAGGGTACAGTAGGGAACGGCGATATATCGATATATCGCTAAAACCCAATATGATTTTCATATCGATATGCCGATATAGACATTTTTAAAATATCGATATATCGAAAAAACTATATATCGAGGTAAAAAATCGGGATGCGAGCACAATCAACTACAAGACCCAGAATGCTCATCTCTATACACAATGCACAGACCGAGGTGCAAACCCGCCATCTTGTATTCATAGTCCTCGAATACAATATACAGGTATGCAAGGGGTGGGGGGAGAGAGACTGCTGGAGGGGGGGGGGTGAGGGGGAGAGAGACTGCTGGGGGGGGGGGAGAGAGACGGCTGGGGGGGGAGAGGGGGAGAGAGACGGCTGGGGGGGGAGAGAGGGGGGAGAGAGACGGCTGGGGGGGAGGAGGGGGAGAGAGACGGCTGGGGGGGGGAGAGGAGAGGGGGAGAGAGACGGCTGGGGGGGGAGGAGGAGAGGGGGGAGAGAGACGGCTGGGGGGAGGAGGAGAGGGGGAGAGAGACGGCTAGGGGGAGGGGGGAGATAGACGGCTGGGGGGGGAGAGGAGAGAGAGACGGCTGGGGGGGAGAGAGATGGCTGGGGGGGGAGAGGGGGGAGAGAGATGGCTGGGGGGGAGAGGGGGAGAGAGATGGCTGGGGAGGTGGAAGAGGGGGAGAGAGACGGCTGGGGGGGGAGGAGAGGGGGAGAGAGATGGCTGGGGGGGAGGGGGGAGGGGGGAGAGAGACGGCTGGGGGGGGGGAGGGAGAGAGAGACGGCGGTGGGGGGGGAGGAGAAGGGGGAGAGAGACGGCTGGGGGGGGGAAGAAGAGAGAGATGGGCGGGGGGGGAAGAAGAGAGAGATGGCGGGGGGGGGGAGGGAGAGAGAGAGACGGCGGGGGGGGGAGGAGGGAGAGGAGACGGCGGGGGGGGGGGGGAGGAGAGGGGGAGAAAGAGACGGCTGGGGGGGGTGGTGGGGGAGAGAGACGATGGGGGTGGGGGGTGCGAGAGAGGGACGGCGGGGGGGGGGGGGAAAGACGGGGTGGATGTAGATAATATACAGATAGATAGAGATGGGGGGGGGAATGTGAGAGAGAGAGAGGGAGAGAGACATAGAGAGACACAGACAGAAAAACACAGAGATGGAGAGAGTGAGAGACACAGAGAGAGAAAGATATTTACCTCCTGAGAAGATAGGCCCCGAATGCGCGCATACCTGGAACGCGCGCACACCCGGAACGCGCGCACACCCGGAACGCGCTGCGCACCCGGAATGCGCGCGCACCCGGAATGCGCGCACACTCCGATGCGCGCGCATGCGCAGTACGAAAAAACTGAAAATATCGATATTTCGGTATATCTCGATATGAGCTAACCGATATGGATATATCGGGGAAATTCCCATATCGCCGTTCCCTAGGGTACAGTACAATGTACAATTCTTGATTTGTGATCATTAAAGAATTGTGCTGCATCAACATTATTAGATACAAAGACATACATACAATAACTTATCTTTTTTAAATGTTTACAAACATAGGTCCTATTATTTCAAAATGAGTA